>CM052885.1:37461175-37608024 GCA_028534135.1 Potos flavus
TTGAATACCTTTTATTTCTTTTTGTTGTCTGATTGCTATTGCTAGGACTTCTAGTACTATGTTGAACAAGAGTGGTGGGAGTGGGCATCCTTGTCGTGTTCCTGATCTCAAAGGGAAGGCTGTCAGCTTTTCCTCATTGAGAATGATATTTACTGTGGGTTTTTCATAGATAGATTTTATGAAGTTGAGGGATGTTCCCTCTATCACTATACTCTGAAGAGTTTTAATCAGGAACAGATACTGTATTTTGTCAAATGCTTTTTCTGCATCAATTGAGAGAACCATGTGGTTCTTCTCTCTTCTTTTATTGATTTGTTCTATCACGTTGATTGATTTGCGAATGTTGAACCACCTTTGCATCCCAGGGATAAATCCCACCTGGTCATGGTGGATAATCTTTTTAATGTAATGTTGGATCCTGTTAGGTAGGATCTTGTTGAGAATCTTGGCATCCATATTCATCAGGGATATTGGTCTGAAATTTTCCTTTTTGATGGAATCTTTGCCTGGTTTGGGGATAAAGGTAATGCTGGCTTCATAGAAAGAGTCTGGAAGTTTTCCTTCTGTTTCTGTTTTTTGAAAGAGCCTCAGGAGAATAGGTATTTTTCTTCTTTGAATGTTTGGTAAAATTCCCCAGGGAATCCATCAGGTCCTGGGCTCTTGTTTTTTGGGAGGTGTTTGATCATTGTTTCAATCTTGTTACTAGATATTGGTCTATTCAGGTTGTCAATTTCTTCCTGTTTCAGTCTTGGAAGTTTATAGGTTTCCAGGAATGCATCCATTTCTTCTAGGTTGCTTAACTTATTAGTATATAGCTGTTGATAATAATTTCTGATGATTGTATCTATTTCCTTGGTATTAGTCATGATCTCTCCCCTTTCATTCATAATTTTATTAATTTGGGTCGACTCTCTTTTCTTTTGGAGTACTTTGGCCAGTGGTTTACCGATCTTATTGATTCTTTCAAAAAGCCAACTTCTACTTTCGTTGTTGTGTTCTACTGTATCTCTATAGTTTCTAACTCATTGATCTCTGCTCTCATCTTGATTATTTCCCTTCATGTGTGTGGGGTTGGCTTAATTTGTTGTTGATTTTCCAGTTCTTTAAAGTGTAAAGAGAGCTGGTGTATTCAGGATTATTCAGTTTTTTGAGTGAGGCTTGGATGGCTATGTATTTCCCCCTTAGGATAGACTTTGCCGTATCCCATAGGTTTTGGACCGATGTGTCTTCATTCTCATTGGTTTCCATGAATTGTTTAAGTTCTTCTTTGATTTCCTGGTTGATCCAAACATTCTTGAGCAGGTTGGTCTTTAGCCTCCAAGTGTTTGAATTCCTTCCAAACTTTTTCTTATGATTGAGTTCCAGTTTCAAAGCATTGTGGTCTGAGAATTTGCTGGTAATCATCTCAATCTTTTGCTATTGGTTGAGTCCTGATTTGTGACCTGGTTTATGGTCTATTTTAGAGAAAGTTCCATGTGCACTTGAGAGGAATGAGTATTCTGTTGTTTTGGAGTGGAATGTTCTGTATATATCTATGAGGTCCATCTGGTCCAATGTGTCATTCATCTTTATTGATTTTCTGTTTAGATGATCTGTCTGTTACTGAGAGTGGTGTGTTAAGATCCCCTGCAATTAATGTATTCATATCAATATGATTCTTTATTTTGATTAACAGTTGGCTTATGTAGTTGGCTGCTCCTATATTGGGGGCATAAATATTTACAGTTGTTAGATCTTCTTGGTGGATAGATCCTTTAAGAATGATGTAGTGTCCTTCTGTACCTCTGACTATAATCTTTAACTTAAAATCTAATTTATCTGATATAAGAATCACTACCCCAGCTTTCTTTTGAGGCCCGTTGGCATGAAAGATGGTTCTCTATTCCTTCACTTTCAGTCTGGATGTATCTTTAGATTCCAAATGTGTCTCTTGTAGACAGCATAGGGATGGGTCCTGTCGTTTTATCCAGTCTGCCACCCTGTGCCATTTTATGGGAGTGTTTAGGCCATTCATGTTGAGAGTGATTATTGAAAGATAAGTTTTCATTGACATCATGTTGCCTGTGAAGTCCTTGTTTCTATAGATTATCTCTGTAAATTCCTGTTCTATGTTACTCTTGGGTTCTTTCTTCTTTTATAGAACCCCTCCTTAATATTTCTTGTAGTGCCAGCTTGGTGGTCACATACTCTTTTAAACCTTGCTGGTCTTGGAAGCTCTTTATCTCTCCATCCAGTTTGAATGTCAGCCTTGCTGGATAAAGTATTCTTGGCTGCATGTTCTTCTCATTTAGTGCCCCGAATATGTCTTGCCAGCGCTTTATGGCTTGCCAGGTTTCTGTGGACATGTCTGACATTATTCTGATGGTCCTTCTTCTGTACGTAAGGAATCTCTTCCCCCTAGCTGCCCTCAGGACCTCTTGTCTAAAATTATAATTCATGAATTTCACAATCAACTGTCTGGATGTCTTTCTAAACTTGTTGATCTTGGGGGGTGTCCTTTCTGCCTCTAGGACACGAACATTTGTTCCATTCCCCAGATTGGGGAAATTTTCATCCAGAATTTGTTCAGCTATATCTTCTAGTCTTCTGTCTTTCTCTACCCCCTCAGGGATTCAAATAATTCTGATGTTGGAATGTTTCATGGCGTCATTTATTTCCCTAATTCTGTTCTCATGGCTTCTAAGCAGTTTGTTCCAGCCCTCCTCCTGATCTTTCTTCTCTATCAGCTTGTCCTCTAGATCACTAATTCTATCTTCAGCCTCGGTTATTTTAGCTGTTAGAGTATTTAGATTAGATTGGATCTCATTGATAGCATTTTTAACTTCTGTGATATTGGCTCTCAGTTCTGCCCTTAGAGATTCTATGTTGTCACTAATGTTTTTCTCCAACCTAGCCATTGCCTGAATATTGTTACCCTGAATTCGCTTTCCAACATACTGTTTATGTCCATATCCAATAGTTCTGAGGAAGAGGGCACAGTCTCTGAATTTTTCCTCTGTTGGGTGTTCCTCCTCCTAGTCATTCTGATGAAAAGTGGTTGAGGGGATGTATAGCTGAATATATCAACCACGATCTAGGCAAGGTGCACCCGTTCTGGAATATAGAAGTCCAAAATGGGTCTCACTGGGCTAACATCAAGGTGATGACAGGGCTCCATTCCTCTTTGGAAGCTCCAGGAAGAAATTTGCTTTTGTGCCTTTTCTAGCTTCTAGAGGAGGCCTATGTTCCCTGGTATGCGGCCTTCTTCCATCTTCAAAGCCAGCATGGCTGGACAAGTCTCTCTCTTGCCATACAGCTTGGATACTACCACTATTATTCTTGCACCTCTCTGTTTGCCTTTCTTCCCTCTAACCTCCATTCTGCTGCTAGAGTGAAGAAGACAGTCTAAAAACTCCTTCATTTACCCCCAGTGCCTAAAACAATGATTACCAAAGTGGCTGTATCATTCTGTCTCCTAGCAATGCACTTGGTAAATGACTGATGTGTAGTGATAAAACACCAAAATTTCCATTTATGATTTATCACATCCTTTTGAAACATGTTCTGTTTATATGAATGTTTCTATTTTCAGCATATTGATACAGTAATACTTGGCTATTGTTCATAAATAAGTATATTCATATTAAAATGTAGTCTTAAAATAATGATATACAAAATAAGGTACCACTTATACACCTACTAGAATGACTAAAATTAAAATGACCTTACCAAGTATTGGTAGGATGTCAAGAAACTGTATTTCTTAAATGTTGCTAGAGGGAATGTAAAATGGTACAACAAAATTTGGAAACATCTTGGAAGTTTTTTAAGAGGGCAAATATACAATCTTTATATGATACAGCCATTCCTGTCTTAGGTATTTATTCAGGAGAAAAGGAAATGTATGTCCAAAGACCTCTACATGAATGTTTATAGCAGCTTTATCAGTAACAGTCAAAAACTAGAACAACCCAAGTTGGCATCGTCAGGTAAATGGATAAATGAATTGTGGTATATAACCACTTAATTACATACTTCTCAGCAATAAAAAGTAATGAGCTGTTGATACCCAGAACAATACAGATCAATCTCAAAATAATTACATTGAGTAAAAAGAAGCCAGACAAAAAATAGTACATATTGTATGATTCCATTTCTATAAAACTAGATAATGGAAATTTATAGTGAAAAGAAAGCAGATCAGTGATTCCTTGTAGATGGGGAGCGGGAACAGGTGGGAAAGAAGGATGACTGTAGGATATCAGGAAATTTTGTAGATATGATATTGTTCAATAATCTTCATTGTGATTACTGTTTAGCAGGCATGTATGTATGTCACAACTTATGAAATTAAACAACTTAAATATGTACAGTTTATTGTATTTATACCTCAGTAAAGCTATTTAAAAAGATTTATTTTTAAAATTTAGATTCCATTTGCCAAAGAAAAAATCTCAATATGGCCTATAGGGCCATTATGTGACCTTCACCTTCTTCCCTGGAAGCTATACAGTACTCTTGTGACCTAATAATAAACACTTGCTTCCACCCATTAAGTTGTTTCTTACCTTTGTGCCTTTGTTCATCCTCTTCTCTATGCCAAGAACACACTTCTATAATTGTTTGGCTGTCTAACTTTTATATGTCCATAAAGATTCAACTTAATTATTGGCTTCTCTAGAAATCTTCCTGTGGCTACCTAAGATCAAGATAGGTGCCACTCCTCTGTGTTTCACTAACACTCAGGACATACTTTTATTTTTGTACCAATAATTATCAGCACAAGTATCTCTTCTCCTTGAGGACAGGAGCCCCATTTATTCAGCTGGATGTTCTCAGATAATGTTTTAAAGTAGTTGTTCAATACAAATTTGTTGAAATAATGTAAGAAAAAAGTACAGTAAATAATATACAGTTTCTCATTCTGCAAATCACACTGTAGTTTATGAGAATATGCTGGGTCAAGTGCTTCTTGAGGTTAAGTTGAAGGCATCGTTTAGATATATCAAATATTCATATTGTTATGGTATTCATAACATCCATTTCCACAGTCACTGGGAAAATATGCTCTGTTTCTCAGTGTGGGTTGATTTATAGCACTCTGTTTCCTGGTTATGTCTGCTAATGCTTGGTATTTCTACCTATTATACAAGAAGCTTTATGTAAGGTTGCAGGCATAAGCAACAGGATATAGAGTGGATTTAATTTAAACCAAATCAACTTAAATCACAGTTTTAACCCTCAATTTAGATCACTTGTAGCAGAACCTAGGCTCAATCATCATTCCTCCACTCTGCACCCATTTTTGATAAATTTTTTTTGATAAAACCTTAATGCATGTGCTTCCAGATCCAGACAACCTTACATTTTATTTAGTAGACCATAAGTCTTTTTTATAGATATAAAGAATCAATTTTCAAAATTTATTTAAATGTAATTAGCAAACCAAATTGTATCTGGTTATTTTGGTTTATTGGATCAAATACTCTAATAGTCTAGTCTCATAATGAATGCTTGCTATTTAACCCAAACAAGGATATTTTGGTTATATAACCAAACAAGGTTATAAACTTCCTTGTTTATCCCTGCTTTTGTTAAGTGTTTGCAGGATTTTTGTGCTCTTCTGTAGTAATAGCAATCTTTTTCCAGCATTCATTCTACCCCCAATCTGTATTCTTTCCATATGTTATCCAATCTTTGACTTGACTAGGGCAATCAATTCTGTCTGGACTGAGTTTTTTCATCTTCATTGCTGTATGTCTCAGAAGTATTTTATTCCATTTTTTTCTCAATGGACAAGAGTTTCTTTCCTCCTTCCCATACTTAACTTTATTTATAGTTTCAATTTCTCCCCTTCCTGTCTCCCTACCTTCTCAGTAGCACCCGAATTGTGTACCTAATTCCCACCCCACCATGCATACACATCCCAAGAGATCTACCTCAGCTTTTAGAGAAGCATATAGTTTGTGTTTTATTTATGGTGAAATAGACTTGACTAAGTTACATCTCATCTAATGAAACAAGAACATGCCATTTAAAGTAGCATAATTTTAGGTATTTTTTTTTTACATAAATACAGATTAGTTGAATTATTACTGCCAAGTCAGCATGAGCCAAATGCTGATGTGCATGTCCCAAATGTAAGTTTTTTTTCTGCTGTTTATTGGTGGATTGGACATGAAAAAGTCTTCCTGTTTTTTTTCCCCACATAATGTTCCTTCCAGTGTATCTGTTAGCATATATTATTTCAAGAAGGATGGTATTGGCAAGAGAAATTCTTAAAACTCTTAAAAGGAAAGTCTGTTATTAGAAAGTTTAACAACAAATATTCACTTGTATTCCCTATACACAAGCAATAGTCCTAGCTTTAAGATATGTAATAGATTGCTTCACTGCTTCGCTGGGCTGAATTCTTCACCTTCCTCTTATCCAAAGCTTTCTCATATGATTTCTCAGTGCCTTTCACCTCCATGGGTCAATTGTTCTTCACCACTATTTGACTTTAGATTTGATCATGTGACTTACTTTGACCAATGTAGTATTAGCAAATATGCAAGCAGAAACTTGAGAAGTGTTTTCTCGGTGAGCTTACTACTTTATCTCTGTCATCTGCATGAGAAACATAAGCACTAGGTACCTCATTGGTCTATAGCTTCCAAATTCAGGTAACTTTTTACTCAGCGTTTCTAAAATTAATCATTTACCAGGATATATTGAGCACCATAAAATTTATGAGAGTGGTATAAATCCAAATGACCCTTTATTAATTTCACTGTGATTTCTATATATAATTCACATATTCTCTCTGTTTTCTCACCTACATGGGAATTCAGTTATAGTTATAACTTCCTTTTTGGATATAGAATGTGAAAACAAGTTAATTCAACTAAAGTAATTATAAATATTCTGTCCCAGTATTATTACATATTATGTTTTAGTGTCAGATTCTCCATCTCCTGAGCAGAGCTTGGTAAAAATTTGAGTCTTGTTTTCTATCCACTTTCAAGTCCCTCTCTTTTCTTTCTATTTCTAACTTTATGTATATATATATGATATATATACATATATATCACATATATATATGAAAGTATATATAAAATATTCTAACTATATATATAAATAAAGTGTATATATATGCTTTGAAGTATAGATATATAAATATGTATAGAGTATACACATATATACACATATATGTATAGTACGTATGTGTATGTATATATACACATATTTATAAATGTGCATATATGTGCATGTATGTGTGGGTGTGTAATTAAAGTAATATATGTACATACTTAAATATATAGTATATGTAGGGTTATAAAGAAAAGTTATTTCTTCTGTTGATTATGTCCATCTATGTTTATATTTCTATTTTTATTGCTAATCTTAATTATTTCTATTTGCCTCCTGATGAGACAGATAAAAATTGACTACTTTAACTATTGCTCAATGTCCTTCCCTTCCCTAAATAATGAAACTGCTATTTTATATTTCCTCAATTTGTTAGTGTTGTAATGTTATTATGTCATTATTCCTTTAGCTCTAGTTTTGCCAAGCAACCAACCTGTGTCAAGGTTACTCACTTCATAAGATGAGCAAAGTAGCAATCATTTCCTTCAACTCTGTTCTTCTTCTATCTCTGAACTCCCTTTATTGATATTTTTCTTGCCAAGTCTTATAGCCTTTACAGTGTACTCCATAATTTGTGTTTTGTGCTTTGTATGTATGTTGATTCTAAATATTAAAATTCAGTACAATATTTTCTTTGTTATGACCATGCATGTAAGATTTACTAGGCAGTTAATTAATATTATTATCATAATTCCTTTCTTATATATCCATTGCTCTTTTTTTGAAGTTCTAGATTGCTTTTTTTATTTATATTATTTGTATTTAATTTGAAGGGTTAAATTGAAAAAAAGTACTTGTACGAATCATAGCTCTTACCCTACACAAACTTTGGCAGTGATAAAAAGAATATAGGTGAGTACCAGGCATGATCAAAATTATTTTCCCAGAAGAATCCTAAACCATCATATACAAGCTTTAAAAAATATCCATTTCTCCTGTGTTTGGATGTGTTTTCATAGTAAAACATAAACCTTGAGCAACATAGACAGAAACATTGTTCGTAAAAGAACCATTTCCCTTAAAATACTCCTCATTTTTATGCCCTATCAAATATGTAGCTATTCTCCTTAAATGTATAATCCCAGATATAATAAGTACTTTCATCAAAGATGGCATATCCCGTTAGAAAACTTTACAGGAAAGATACTTCCAGGTTTCTTTCCACTAGGAATGCTATTTTCATTTGTAGAAGTATGCCTAGTCAATCTCATTAGCAGATTTATAAGAAAATGTTGTTTTGGTCATTCATTTTGCCTGGCTCAGTGAAGAAGGAATGAGTACTAGGACTACTGTTAACATTTTTCTTAAAACATCCTTAAGATTTTTAAATTTCTAAAGATAGTATCGAATCAAATCTTTAGACCAGTCTAATTTCCTTTACTTCCCACTATCTGTCCCCTTGTCCCTTTCAGTACCTCTATTGAAGAGCCTTCTATCAACTTTTTAAGTAACTTCCCAGGAAAGCTTGCAAGAAAGGTCAGTATTTTGGGTTCTCATCTTGAAAAATATCTGTATTATATCACATTTGATTGATTTTTTTAAGCCCAGGTACAGATTTCTAAGCTCAAAATCATCTTTCCTGAGAATTTCAGAGGCTGTGTTAAGGTATTCTTCAGCATGTAGTACAGCTAATAAGAAAAATGATATATGCCTGGTTCTTATACCTTAATGGGACAACTGTATGTTGGCAAATGTGCAGGTGGGATATCAGGAGGCAGGGAGTAAACATGAGTTCATCACTCCATTCCTTATTGCTTCTTTGTATGCCATTACAAATAACTATCGTCAACTATTTCCTAGTTATTTTAGAAACAATTTATTTCCAAAGTCATGTCAGTTGACTATAATTAATTGGTTATTTCACTGGCATCTTCACTGTACAAAGGTAAAACTTTATAGAGGAGGTTCACTTTCAGGAAAATTATGCAATTTATTAACCGCTTTGTGTATAAAAATGTGCTAAATGTTTTTCTGTGTTGTCCTATTTAACCCTCACAGTAATCCTGAAGTTGGCTTATCCTTGTCATATGCATTTTAATTTCCTATTTCAGAAAAGGAAACTGAGGTTCGGAGATCTTAAGTGTGCTGTTAGGTCATACAGATAACATGCAGTTGAGTTAGAGGTTAAACCCAGAACTACCTTGCCTCCATTCTACTCAGCAGGTTAAATTGCCTCCTTTTCACACGTAGAATAAATGATCACCTTAAGACCCCTTCCAGTTCTCAATTTTTTGCCAAGAACAATAAATTCTTCTAACACTTGCCTGAATTTCTTTCAGACATATTTCTTCAACCTGGAGAAATCATTTCTCTAAGGATAGTTGCTGAGGATCTGTTCCTGTTGGGCAGTAGGTAATTTGTCAGGTTTTTATTCTTTAGTCAAGTGGAGATGCTCATTTATTAATCCACATAGTAATGTCAATTTCATAGTCAAAAAAAGGTGCATTTTAGTTTCTTATAAATATCGATCATGCTAAGATTTTGACAACATAAAGCTAATAACACTATAAAAATGATCCCCACAAGTATCCAGAGCTAAAGTGGGGACAGTACAACTAAGTGTAACACAATTCACTGAGGCCTACTTCCCTGTTGGGTTGGCCTGCATTCCTACAGTTGGAGAAGGGAAGTCAGGAAGTGTTGGCTATACATGTGGATTTCCAGGAGGAGACAGAAAGATAGAAATTTAGTTAAAATGTATCAGGGAGAATTTTCTGCTTCTGGTCCAGCCTTTATTTGCTGTATATTTTAAGCAAGGGCTGGACTTTGTGAATAATAAGCTCTTGTGACTTACCCCAGGAGGCGTCATCCACTGTAGAGCTATGAACATGTAAGTGCAACTGCCTGTAGTGATGCTCCAGCAGGTCCAGCACCTCGAACCCAGAAAGAAGCAAGCACAGTCCAGAGTTTGAGGGGAAGTTAGATGGTACATGGTGCAATTCATGTGTATAGGCTTTTCAGACCAAAGTAGCTCACTAATTCTCATTGTCTGTAACAAACTACAAAATTAAAATTGGGACTGTGGTGTATGGATTTTACTATTGATTATGTGTTTTAATTTAACTTTATGGAAAAAGTGCCTACACTGCAGATATTTCCAGAAATGATTCAAAGGGAAGACTGTGCCATCCAGAAATGATCCATGAAATGAATAGATTGGTAACATTCAGGTAACAAAGGCATTGATTTAGGAACTGAATGTGTAATCATTAATCCTGGTGCCTGGCATTGCCTAAGTGCCTAATATTTTTTGGTTCCCTTTGACTCTAAATTGACATTAAATTTTAAATGTTTATTTTTTATTCATTTTTCTAACTCAGACAATCGAGATATGTAGGGCAACACTTTTTCCTCAAAAGTTCCTGTTAAATTACACTATAATCTCACTCTCTCCCGATGGCAGAGAAGAAGGGAATAGATTAGTGACATGACTTTACCAGCCCTAAAGATATGATGGTTATTCATTGTGAGACCCTAAGTTAGTAACCATCTCTGTGTCACAGTTTCTTTAATGCAGGTATATTAATTTTCTATTACTACATTTAAAATAACCCCCAAATTTACTGGCTTAAAACAACACACATTAACTCACATATAGGTCAGGAATCAGAGCCTGGCTTAACTTAACTCAGCTTTAAGGTCTCTCACATGGCTATAATAAATATTCAACTGGAGTAGGATCTGCTTCCAGATTTATTTATATGGTTGTTGCAGAATTCAGTTCCTTGTGGGTTTTTGGACTGATGTCCTTAGTACCTTTCTGGCTGTTACTTGTAGGCTGACCTCAATTCCTTGCCATTTGAGACTCTCCCACATAGCAGCTTACTTCATCTAAACCAGAAAGAGAGAATCTGCAAGACCGAAGTCATGGTCTTTTATAACCTAATCATATAAGTGATACCTCGTTACTTTTGCCATATGCTATTCTTGATAAGTCAAGCCAGTAAGTCTAGCTCATACTCAAGGGGAGGGTATCATACAAAAGCATGAATACAAGGAGTTAGGGATCATCTTAGTTAGTCTCATCTTAGAGACTGAGTGCTATAAAAAGTAAAGTACTGTGAGTGTTTGGAATATATTCAGTGTTCAAAAAATGTTAGCTATTTTTATTTCTGCTAATAATAATCGTTGTGTTTACATAGTGCTTCCTTATTGAACAAGTAAAAAATTCAAGTATTTTACTTTATTTGATCCCCTTCAACTATATTAGATGTGTGGAATTAGATATTATGCACATTTTATAAATGTGGAAAATGTTAATTATTACACATTAATTAGATATCTGGTCCTGAATTTCAAAGGGAAAGTTTCCAAGAAGAAAGATGGAAGAAATGGGACAAATGTGCTATATAAACAGTCATTGGTCCCCATTTTACCTGAAGACGGGCTTGTGGATTGGTACTCAGCACATTTTATGTTCCAGTTATCTATCTGTGATGTAAAACAAGGACACTTACTTATTTTCCTCACAGAATTGGGAATCAAATAAGCTCATCAGGAAGTTCTTGCTTTGAGTCTCTCAAGCATTGGCAGTTTCATGTTATCTGAAGCTGGAGTCATCATTCTTATGTTCTAGAGCCTGAGCTGAGCAGTCTAAAACAGCTGGAGCTCAGATAAGTGGGGGCATCCTTCTGTGTCTCTGTTGTCTCTTCCTGTGGGCTTTCTGCATAGCTTTCTCAGGATAGTCAGGCTTCTTAAGTAGTTGGCGAAGACTCCAAGAATGAATGTTCTCAGATAAGTCAGAAGCTGTGTAGCCTTTTCTAATCAGATTTCAGAAGTCTCATAGCATCACTTTCACTGAAATCTATACATTGGGACAGTCACAAAGGCTTGACCAAGTTCAAGGACACGGAACATATAATACATTTCTTTGAAAGAACAGTATCATGTAATGTTATGGTTTAAAACTACCACATCATGTTCAAGTAGGTTATTACTATAAATATAAGAAAATGTTAGCAAATCCCATCTTTCTCTTTCCCTCTTCTCTTTTTTGTGTATCATCTTGATTCCTTTTCCATATTCCTCTCCTTTACACTAATTTAGTTATACCTTTTTAAGAGTTCTTTATATTTTCTTCAATCTTCTTCAGTTTTGCAAATGTTTCTCAAATTGTTTCTTGGCTCTGGCTTCAGAATTGTCTAGTCACAGTGAAATGCAGAGTTCAAAGCATGACAGACCATTAACTGAGGCCATCATACCTTTGAATTTCCATGTTTCTCTTTCATCATTTTCAGGCTTACATTTATCTCATCTTGCTCATCCTCATTACTCCTCCTTATCTCACAGATCTAATTCATCAATGAACTGGTGGGAGGTCTTAAGCACACAGCATGTGTCTGTAAACAAGGGCTTACAAATTCATATTCAGGAGATTTTCAGAGCTCAGAAATGAGGAAAGAAAAAAAGGAAAGCTACTTCCTATGTAACTACAAACAACATTACATTCACTGTGAGCGCATTTGACTTCTGTAAATTGCCAGTGTGCCCTAAGCAAAAGCAAAAATATTATCTTTAAGCAGTAAATTTTAAATTCATTACCAAGCCTATTAAGATGGAGTTACAGGATTTCTTTGAGATATTAAAACTGTTGTATAACATAGGTATTAAATGTAACATGTCCACTTCAGCACAAGGAAGCAAAGATTTAGGAAGCCATGATATTTGGCAGTATAAGAAGTCTGTCATGCTTACAAATTTCTTCCTCTCTGCCACAAAACCTGCTCTATTATTTTCTCTTCTTTACTTCTAGATGGAACACAGTACTCCTATATTAATTGTAAATGATCTCCAAAGTAAACCAGTAACACACCTGTAGTTGAATGAGTTGGGTATGCTGCTTTTTGCAATGAGGAGAAACACATACCATGGGACTTCTCAGTAAGAAAGTTTTAGAAATGAATTATTTTAGGACTTGGGGTTGTGTTAGTTTTGAGGAGAGTTTAAGCAAGTGAGGCCTTGCTCTGGCTTAGATGCTGTTATGAAGTATGGTTAGTTTCATGACTAGTTATCATGATAACCCTTATCTAGAAGGAAGGAAGAATAAGCTAAGGCTAAAATTATAACTGGTAAGGAAGTAGCAGTCACTCATTAGACAGGAAAGGAGTGTGTTTGGTCACTTTGTAATTTGGATATTATTCATGTTCAGACATTATTATAAAGTATATTCTGGTTTTGTCTTGACCCATCATGATTACAGAGTGGCCTTGTGTAGTGTTGATGGTGTTGAAATTGTTTATGTTCTATAGGTGAGCAACAAAACACAGCTGGTAATTAGTACCAGTCCCAGCTGTCAGGAACTGCTTTCTTTTTTCCCATTTTAGACAAGTAGTTGCACAATTCCCTCATCTTTACTTATCTTCATGTAAAATGGGGGTATAACAATATTACTTGCTTAATAGAATTATTGATAGAATAATACTTGCTTAATAGAATCTCTCTGCCTCTTTCTCTTGCTCAGTTAGCTGGAAATCAATAAATTCAGCCTCAAATCATCATTACTTTCTTTAAAAATTCTTCTAATTTGATATTTCAGTTTCCTAATCATTATATTAGGCTCATAAATTTCCTCTTAGAGTTCTTTTATTCTTGGATATTTATCTTTCTTTCACTTTTATTTTTTTTCCTTTCTGTAATTTTTAAAATTAAACACACATATGGAAACATACACAAAACACAAATGTGAAGATCAACACCAATATAAATATAAATATAAACACATAATCCTCAGTTTAAAATGAAGAAGAAGAAAAGGAGAAGAAGCCCCTGCTGCCACCATGGCATCTCCTGTGTTCCATCCCAACACCAATCTTTTTCTCCCAGAAGGACCCACCATCCAAAAGTTTATAGTAATTATCTCATTAACATAATTATTAATTACTTTTATAGTCCTCTCTGTTGTTATACTAGATGTACATCTTTAAGTGGGTTTTTAATGTTGCAGTTGTTCTTATCAGAACAGTTCTAGTGTTAAGTAAGTTACTTTGATTGTGGATGTCAAAGAACAAGTGGGAACAAGTAGAACAATTGAGGAGCCACACTGGTGAATGTGATTTTAAAAAGTACCAGCCCAAGATGAGGCTAATGGAATTTACTTTCAGTATCTCTGGTGTTTTGCCTTTTCTTCCAAGTTTCTAATATTTTAGGTCCTCTATTTTTCCTTATCTGCTACTGGGAAAAGTTCTTATATCATCATTTTTTACTTCAATACAAATGTGTAAACTGTTGGGTAAATGTAAATTATTATTCCCTCTCTTTAAAGTATTTGCATTTGTAATATTTATTCTTTATATATTCATGCTGATGGAATTTTAAGAATGAGTCAGTAAAAAAAAATGACATTTTGGACACAGAAAGTTTCTCTTGGCAACCTTAATATCATATGACATTGATATATTGTGATACTTCTTTTAAAAATGACACTTTCCCTAATTGGTGATGGAAATAGGCCTGTATTGGAAATAGGTAGGCTTGAATTCCAGGCCCAGATCTAACTGCATGATCTTGAGGAATTCATATCAATGTGCTTGTCCCATCATTGGATTAGAGTTGGCGAAGTATCACCTTAATTTTAGAGGCAGGAAGATAGTGATATAAGGCACTTCAAAAAACTCTTGAGTTAAGTGAGAGACAAGTAAGCAAGCTGCCAGTTTAAACACAGTATGATACGTGATGTGAAAGAAATGCCCAGAGTACACAGTATGATATGTGATATGAAAGAAGTGCCCAGGAAATCCAAATAAAGCCAATGGACCCTAACTCAGAGATGAGAGAAGGCTTCTTGAGGAGTCAACTTTGAAGGACCTGGAGGAGATAGCCTGGTAAAGAAGGGGAGATGGGAATTCTAGGCAGTGAAACTACAAGCAGTAAGAGAATGCACAACAAACTGTAAGTAGTTGATAACGTGGTTTCATCTGTAAACCAGAGTTGAAGACTAGTGGTGTCATCTGCAAATTGGAGTTTACAGAGTGATGTGGCTGAAGAGAAGAATATGTCTGCTATATTAACCTTAAGGTCATGAAAATAATGGGGACTACTATCCATCTTAATAGGGGAGTTACATAATCAAATTTTCAAATTAAAAAGACTATTCCATCTGCAGTGAGAAGAAAGAATCAGACAAAGTAGACTCAGAATGGAGGACAAAAAAAAAAGTAGACTTTGAATTCAGTAATAAACTTGGAAAATAAATTGGACAGAGGCAGATGATTAACCCAGTTTTAGACATGTTTATTTTGATGTTTCTGGCAAAGGTTTAATAAAAGTTTTCTGGTTGAATGAATGGATGAATGAATGAATAAAGTAGCTATTTAGGGCTCAGAATCAGGTTTCTGTCTCTTTCAGATCTGGGACTACCAAACCGGACGTTGTCAGCATAGAGATTGTACTCGAAGTGATGAAAATGAGTATTATTTGGGAAGTGAGAATAGGGATATCAAACCTACCTTACCAGAAGTAAAGACATGGTTGGGGATATTGAGCTCCCCTGCCCCACCGCAGTATTCTTGGTCCTGATCAGAAAATAGGACTACAGTACCTTCAGTACTGAGTTTGTATGCTAAAACCTGAGGTATATTATCCTACAGAATTGCTAATTTGATTGTGTGGGTAATGTTGGAAACTCTTACAAGGTGTGCCCAAAGAGGTATGAATAAAAATGCCAATTGCAGCAGTGTTTCTAATTTCAAAATATTAGAGGGGGAAAAAATCTTAATCTCTATCAAAAAACAAAGATAAGCCAGTAAATTTTAATACAGTTATCAAAGGATATTCAGTGAAATGAATATGTTCTATATGTATCAGCATGGAAAGTCTCAAAAACAGTGATCATGTACATGATACATTTTGTAAGATGCCTATTATTTATAATCTGAAGGCATAGAGAATTGTGCTATATATTTTATATGGGTATCTACATATACAAAAATATCCTAAAAACATGATAGAAATATAAACTCCAAAATTATGATAGTTATTTTCTGAAGGGATAGGGAGGAAGCATAAGGGTTTCAACTGTGCTGTAGCCTATTAATTTTTTTTTTAATATTGATTTAGTATGTCAAAATGTTAACATTCAATATTGAATAACATTATATCATATTTTTGCAGGTTTTCAAGCTTTATATATCATGCTCAATATATTCAACTTACTGTATTAACTCACTGTTATGTTTTTGAGATTTATCTGTGTAGGAGTTGTCTTATTATTCCCTGTTCTCTCCAGTATGTTTAAAATCCATCATAAAAATATTTTTAAGAAAGCAAGGAGAGGAAATGAATAAGGAAATACTCCATAACCAAAAAGAATGTGAACCCAGAAAAATTATCTGAGACTTGGTTGAGTTTGTTGCAATTCCTTATGTAATAGCTTCACCCTCTGGGGTGTTTGTCCTGAGAACAAATCAGGCTGCTGGTACAGATATAATCCCACCTTATACCATCCCTCCAGTCACTCTTCCCTGAAGCTAAGTGGGTCTAGGTGCTCTGGCACATTTCTTATGTGGAAATGGTTTTTGCAGTTATCCTCCAGGAAAGGCAGTAGCACCACCAGGAGTCCAGCACTTTCTCCAACATAGAATCTTTGTTGCCCTCTGATATTATAACCTAGTATAAAGGAGGGGTTGAAAAGCTTGACTTTATTCAGTTATAACACAAGACAGTGGAAGATAGTAACAATGCTTATGGCTGGGGGAAATTAAGATCTGAAGCCATAGGGTTGACAGTGTCATAATATGAGTCCCAAGAACGAGTACTCTACCTTTAAGTATAGATAAGTAGTAAGAATGTGTCTACAGTAGAACCAGAACATAGCTTTCATTCAGCTACTTGTTCCTGTGGTCTGTTAGACATATTACATGTCCTGCTCGTTGGAATGACAAAAGATATCTTTGAGGGATCAATGAGTTACCTATCCTTACTCCAGATACTAGCCTACTTGGAGGTCATTAGTAGTGCTGAGAGTGTAAGAAAATATCAAGATTGGAAGCCATAGTTGCTCTGAAATAGATTGTTAACAAATAAAAAGGAAGTAGTGAGTTGTTTTAGGCAAAATCAACTATGGCGAATTAGGTAGACAAATCATGTTAGTAGTAGTTGACATAAAAGTTTGTATAAATGTATGAAAGTTGAGTTTTTTTTTAAACTACTATCTGAATGACATGTCTTTTTGGCTATTTATTTTTGGGTTTGGGGCACTAAATATGTTGATTATTTATAATTAACCTTGAACAGCCCCATCCAAAACTGTGACACAAACTTAGGGTCACAGATGCATGCCCTTGGGGAAGATAATTCTTTCAATATAAAACACTGGAATTCACGTAGGGAGATTTTGCCCACCAGGGGACATTTGGCAATTTAGCAATGCCTGGAGACATCACGGAGGGAGATGTGCTATTGGCCTCTTGTGATTAGAGGTCAAGGAAGCTGCTAAACATACAATGCACATCTCCCCACATATACATACTTCAAAAGATCATGTGGCCTAACATGTCAATAGTTAGGAATACGTGAACACATATTAGGAATGTAAAGTTCACAGTGTTGATTTCATTTGCTGAAACTCACACAGTTCATAAGTGGTGGCACAGGGATTCAGCTGCAAGAAGGCTGACTCCATAACCCATGCCCTTAATCTATGTCGTTTAGTCTGTGTACAGAAAGAAAAAAAAGAAAAAAAAAAAGGAAAGGAAAGAAAAGAAAATAGGGAGAAGTTTTCCCTAAATTTCTACATTTATATAGAAGTCTCTTTCTCAGTGGTTCTTAAAATACTGCTCTGGGGGCCCACGAATCTCTGAAACCTTTCAGAGGATCTATGAGGTCAAAATGATGCATGCAGAAAAAAACAATGAATTTTAATGTAATAATATGAAAAGCTCATTGATAGTGTTTCACTTTCTATTCTGTAAATAATCTCTAAGAAATTACCATTTGTTGAGTTTTGATGTATTGTTAAAGAATACCTACAATTACCAGAAATATTATTAAAATATTCAGTCGCAAGTTGTGAATACAAAAGCAGATATAAAAATTTAGTTGCTTTTTATTAAACCACACGTGTCAGACACACCCTAGTGTGTATCCATGCCCTTGTAAAATCCCCTCCCCTTTGGAATCTGTAACTTTCTCCTAGCCAATAGAATATGGCAATGGTAATGGGATATCATTGCCGTGATTTTATTTCATTATATAAGACTTCATCTTAGACTGGAGAGAGAGACTCCTTTGCTGGCTTTGAAGTAAGCTGCCATGTTTTAAGAGAACCACATGGCAAGGAATTGCTGTCGAGCTCTAAAAGCTGAGTGGCTCCTAGCCAACAGTCTAAAAGAAAATAGGAGCTTCTGTCGTACAACTGCAAGGAAATGAATTCTAACAGCCCAAGTCATCTTCCCCCCATGAGCGTCCACGTAGGAACATAGCTCAACAACGCTCTGATTGTAGTCTATGAGACCGTAAGCAGAAGGCCCAGTGCAGCAAGGGTTGGCCTTCTCACCCATAGCAACTGGGAGATAGTAAAAGCTTGTTTTAATCCTTGGAGTTTGTGGTAATTTATTATGCTGCATAGGGAAGTAATGCACCACACATTAAAGAGATTTATAAAAATATATTTTTCATATTAACATGTAATGAGCCAATTATTCTTACAAATGAATAAACTCCTAAGACATTTTTTTAAATTTAAATTTCTAACACAAAAAATACTAGTAAATGTAACATAGACAAAAGGTCTTCGGGAATTTTCATTTTTTTAACAGTATTACGGGGTCTGTAGACTAAAAATGTTGAGAACCACTGCTCTATCCTAACTTTTAATTTCACTTTCCAACATTTCCTTACCTTCCCAGCACAAATTCTAGCCATAAAGGAGTATTTCTATTTTCCTAATATGCTGAGTGTTTTCAAGTTTCTGTGTCTTTGCCAACGTTGAATCAGTAATCCTCTTCCTATCTTTGCCTAGTGAAATCCTGGTCATCATTCAAGGTCAAGTTCATACTTTACCTCCATTTCTGAACTTAGAAAGCTGAATTACATAGCCATTAAATACACAAAGACCTGAATCACCACCTACTTCCAGCCACATAACTTTGTACAAAGTACATGATCTCTTGAGGCTTCAACTCTGTATTGTGACAAGAAGGTATAAGTCAATGGGGAGCTGTAAAAGTTAGTTGATACAGGCCATGGTAATTGGGCTATAATAACAAAGTAAATAAATCTACAATAATGATGAAAGAAAATTGTTTTTTTTATCCCCAAATACTTTTATTTTATTTTTTCAGTGTTACAAGATTCATTGTTTATGTACCACACCCAGTGCTCCATGCAATTTTTTTTTTTTTGAAAGAAAATTGTTTTTGAGAACTACATAGTAAAAAGAATTTTACATGATTGATGTTATTGGGTCCTCCTAAAAATTCAACTGCAAATTATGTCCATTCACAAATGATGATTCCGAGATTTAGAGAGTTGAAGTATCTTGCGCAGATCTCACAACTAGTGCTCTGACCTCAGAGCCAAGCTATTGACCATGATGCCCTGTAATGTAGACTGCACTTTATGTAGACTTCTATCACAGCACTTACTTCATTAACTTTTGCTTTTCTTTTTTTTTCCTGAATATATGTATATTTTTTCTTATTTTTTTATTTTTATTTTTATTTTTATTTATTAACATAAAATGTATTTATTTGCCCCAGGGTACATGTCTGTGAATCATCAGGCTTACACATTTCACAGCACTTACCATAACACATACCCTCCCCAATGTCCATAACCCAGCCACCCTATCCCTACCCGCTCGACTCCCTAGCCACCCTCCCTAGCCACCCTCTGTTTGTTTCGTGAGTTTAGGAGTCTCTTATGGTTTGTCTTTTGCTTTTCTTTTTAGTTTTGTTTGTTTTGCTTCTCCACTTAAATCGATAAATCATGAACTACTCTGTTTAGTTAGATGTCTTCTTCAGCCTTTTAACCTCACTGCCTATCACATGTCCCTATTTATTTCCTTCATGGCATTTAGCATACACTAGTTATTATACTCATTTCCTTTTTATTTTTGTCTCCAGAGACAGAAACTTTGACTCTTTTTTTCTACTAGATTTCCTTAGTGTCTAGAACATTTCCCAACATAAATTAAGCATTTGGTAAATATTTGTGGAATGAGTAATAATACCTGATACATAGAAAGTAAGACGTGTTACTCTATTAAATTTGACCCACCACAAATATGACAATCTAGGCTTTCAACATCTCCCACACTGTGTCTCGTAATCCGACATGTATTTCTGCAATCTTTCCCCAAATTTGGAATGCCTTCCCTTGTCCTTTCTAATCAACTCATGTATATCTTTTGAGACCCAGATTAATACTAAACTCTACTCGAATCTTTTTCTTAAACATTTTAACACATTATGACCTGTTCCTTTGGTAATCACTCATGTTAGGTATTCATTTATTAAAAGTAAAATTTCCTGAGCATTGAATTTTAGACACTGTCATAGGTCTGAGGATGGAACATGGGGGGAAAAAAGGGCTTTTTTTAGTTTCTGCACAGCAAGAGAAATAATCAACAAAATGAAAAGTAGGTCTATGAAATAAGAGAAAATATTTGCAAACCTTACAGCTGATAAAGAGTTAATATCTAAAATATATAAGAAACTCATATAAGTCAACAAAAAATTGAAGTTATTCAATTAAAAATATGCACAGACCTCAATAAACATTTTTCTGGAGAAAATGACATAACCAACAGTTACATGAACAGGTGCTCAACATTACTACTCCTCAGGGAAATGCATACCAAAACCACAATGAGCTATCACGTCACAACTGGTAGAATGGGTGTAAAATGTGCCAAGGAGGATGTGGAGAAAAAGGGACCCTTGTAAGATATTGGTGGGAATGTAAACTGGCCCAGACACCGTGAAAATATTATGGAGGTTACTCAAAAATTAAAAATAGAGCTACCATATGATCCTGCAGTCTCACTTCTAGGTATATATCACTATCTTGAAGAGATATGTGTACCCCATGTTCATTGGAGCATATTCCCAATTTCTGAGGTGTGGAAACAACAAAGTGTCATCAGTGGATGAATGGATAAAGAAAATGTGATATACACAGTGGAATATTATTCAGCTTAATCAAAGAAGGAAATTTTGCCACTTGCAAGAAATAGATTAAGTTTGAGGGAATAATTCTGAGTAAAATAAGCCAGACAGGGAAAGATAAATACTGCAGGGTTATTATGTGGAAACAAATAAACAATAGTCAATCTCCTAGGAATAGAGAGTAGAATGGTGGTTGTCAGGGGCTGGTGAGTAGGGAGAGGTTAGTAAAGGGTACAAACTTTCAGTGATAAGATGAACAAGGTCTGAAGATCTAATGGTGACTATAATTGATTGTATTGTGTAATTGAAATTTACTAAGAGAATATATCTGAAGTGTTCTTACTAAAAATGTATGAGGTGGTAGATGTGTTAATTAACTTGGTTGTGGGAATCGTTTCACAATGTATACATATATCAGATTATCATAAATGTATACTTTAAGCGTATTACAATTTGGTTGTCAATTCCTTAATAAAGTCTTTTTCTATATATAACTTATATTTACCTATATGTTTAAATATATAGTCAGTTTTAATTATATATATATGTATATATACACACATATATATCCATCCAAAGGAAATTAAGTCAGAATCTCAAAGAGATACTACATGTCCTTGTTCATTGAAACCTAAGTGTTCATCAGTAGTTGAATGGATAAAGGAAATGTGATATCGTGTTGTCAACAAAATGGTAAAATAATTTTCTACCATTTTCCCCTCAAATAACACTGATACAGACAATTACCCATGAACAAGAATGCCTTTGTGGAAGTCCAGGAGCCAGCAGAGAACTTAGAGCACACTAGTAGAGGAAAAAAAATCCCAGATTGGAAGCATTGAAGAAGGTAAAAAGACCAGTTTTACTTTACCTGTGTCACCCCTCCTTCACTTCTTAGTCTGTAATTTCTCCCACAAGGGAAATTGAGAGCGTATGAATGAGCACAAGCTTTCTCTAGCAATGCAAACCTGCATTGCCACTGTCAAAGACCCACTCCCTGCGCATCCAAAATACTGAGGTGTGCTGCATGAATTGGAGACAGAGGATGGCTGGGAGAGCCATAGTAAGGGCTCTCAGAAGGCAGCAGAGGGACCTAGATCCTATCAACCACTTTGCAGACTCCATCAGGATACACGTCAATTGGCTTCTGGAGATGCATTCCTGAAGGTCCCTGCCATGTGGCACATGGGCACTCCCAAAACTCCATCCACTTCACTGACACATATGCCCCAACCCCAAGGACATTACTCTGTGAGAGTGAGACTTTGTAGACAGCTGGTGGGCAAATGCAGAAAGTTGGATGGACTGCAAGATTGGGAGAAACCACACAGACTTGAGCATTCAGCACCAACCACCCTAGGGAAAGCAAATGGGAGTCTGTCAGAATCCAGCCTGTCATACCCAGTGGCCTAAAAAAAGATATATACATAATGAGTTGTTTCTCCCAGAAGCCTTTCAATTTCTAAGACTTAATGATATATGGAAATGAGAACTCTTTTCAAATTTTATTAGAGAGTCACATTTGTTTTGATAAGAATATTCTATATTTATTCATACTTGGCACTTTTGTTCATATTTTTATATATTTATTTTTTTCATTTATCCAACAGGATTTAGTATATGGAAAACTGATGGAATTATTTGTTGGATTTACAGAGAAGTGAAAGGTATGGACCTGCCCTGAGTTGGCTTCAATCTAGGGGTAGTAGGTAAAGGGATATAAATGAAATGCAAAGAGAGTACTAAAGACAGAACAATTTTTATGTTTGTGAAGAAAGAAAAGGGAGTAGGGAAAGGAATTAATATGAACCCTGTTCTCTCATGCTAAAAGATCTCCACACTAGGGAGCAAATGAACCAGGCATTTTAGTGACAGGGTAAGTGAAATTACTTACTGATATTTCATACAGAGAAGCCCTAAAAGTTAGGTAACAGTCCATTTAGAAATTTATATCATCTTTTGCTGGTTTCACACGTCTAGCATTTAGTTACTTAATTGATCTGAAATGGTCACCTTTCTAAACCAGAAGACAGTTTTTTCCCCCATTTCTGTCCCTGAAAGAAAACTCACTAATACTTCTGGCTGAGAAAAATTCTAAACCAGGAAAGAGGTATTTATAATTATTATATCTTTCCTATCTAGTATCCAGTTAACTTAAAGTTGTTCTTCTTTGTTTTCTAGATGCTGGGTCCTAGATTTTAAATAAAAGATAGCTTTGGTGACCTCAATAGATTTGTGTGGTACAGGATCAGATCTGATAAATAATATATGCCAAAAGTATCCATTATTGATTTTCACTACCAGCAGTAAACAATGGATCCTAGCCTCAGCTCTTCTGCCTCTTCCACTGAAGGTGGTTAGCTCATTCCATAAGGTGTTTTCTGAACTTCATCTGCTCGTTTATATGTTATGTTCTGAGATGCTTTGATTGGGAACCTCATCACAAAATGTTTTTGCATTGAGCCCTAATGGAAGTTCTAGCATGCTATTTATTCCCCACCAGATAGTTTGTTAAGATGCATTGTATTGCAGCTTACTGGACAATGTTCAGAGAAATAGTACATCCTTCCATAAAACCGCAAAGCTTGCAGTCCAAAGCACAAACAAATCTCACTGTACTAAAATCCCACTCTTCAATCAACACTGTATTCCAGCCTGTCATATCTCTACAACAGCTGCAGAGGGAATAACTCTTGTATAGAGGTTTAGGGTTTTCTTTTAAAGTAAGATGTGTGTACAAGTGACTTGCAAAAAGAGAGCAGTAAAACTCTGCAGTCTTTTTCAATTTTCTCTCTCCGTATTTAATGGTGCCTGGCATTTCTATAGATGACATTTAATATTTGAAAGGACATAATTTCTTTGGGTTCACAGAGGAGTTTCTGTTATGTTTCTGGCAGATAGAGAAAATTCATATCTCTACATGTGATCTGCATTGAAATCTCTATGTGTGATGGATGTTTCTCAGTATTTACACCCTCCACATTGTATCTCAACTAGATCAACGTAAATCCTCTATTTGGTATTTCTTTATAGACCTGTAGTCACTCATATTAACCAACAAAAATTAACCAAAAATTCTGGGTTGGAAGTAATTAGAGAAAAATCTAGTTGGATGCTTTCTAAATTGTGTTCTCTAGAGACCAGGTGTTTGGTAAATCACCTCAGGGGCAGAGGGAGCTGTATAAGGAAGGCTGTGAGTAGCCTTATTTGCTCAAGCAGACCAGCTCTGCTTGGAAGTGTTTCATATTTCAAATCTTTCAGTGAAATTTTGTTAAAAATAAGATTTCATTTATTTAAAACAAGCAACAGTACAAGACTACTGAGTTCAAATTATTTATTTTACAAGTGGGGAATTTTATGTAAGAGACCTGAGGTGGCAGAAACTGAGCCTTTGAACTGCTAGTTCAAACCAAGTTCAAACTGGTAGTTTGAACCAAGTCCAAAGAATCAAGACAGGAAACAACAAAACCAATAAATCCTGTAGTGACCATAAAATAGTGGACTTCTGCTAGAAAACTTACATGAAGTGAAGTAAGAGTGAGCTCCATTTCTTTTTTATTTTTTTTTTTTAAGATTGTATTTATTTATTTGAGAGAGAAAGAGAGAATGGGGAGAGGAGCAGAGGGAGAGGGACAAGCAGACTCTGCACTGAGCGTGGACGTTGAGGTGGGGCTTGATCCCACAACCCATGATATCATGACCTAAGCTGAAATCACATCACTTAACCGATTGAGCTACCAGGTGCCCCGAGTGAGCTCCGTTTCAATAGCTACATTGCTGCAAGTTCTTGCACCCCATAATTTGCTGCTTGCCTAGTGTAAAGATAGCCTTTTAGTCTTCATTTGATTAGTGGCTAAGAGGAAAGAGATCTCAAAAGTGTATCAGTCTGGTAAAGACTTTTTTTAAACTTTAAAATAAAGCCTGATACTTGCTATTAATTTGTTGGGAGCATATAATGGACTTATAGGAAGAGCTCTTTGAAAACACTGATTTACATCTCTTTTTTTCCATTCATAAACTTGTTTAAGGCAGAGAATTCTATTATTTCTTCTTACGACTCCTATCAGGTATAGCACAGAATGGCACATGCTAGTGTGTGTGTATGTGTGTATATGTATGTATATATATGAATGTATAAACACACATAATATGTATGCAAGAGTAAGATGCTGAGTAGATAAATAAATCTACTTCTTGATCCTTTGCCCCCGAAGGAATTTATCAGCTTCAGTTCTTTATAAACATATGAGTTACATGCAGGCAAATGATATAATCATGGAGTATTGAATTGTCAACTGTCTGAGTTAATCCATTAAATATCTGTTGAAAGGGCATAAGATATTCTTTCAAAAATCAGAGAATATATGAAGTCACAGGCCTAGATTTTGCTCTCAAAGAATTTGTGATCTATAGGAAATTGTTGATAAATGGTAAATGTTGATAGTGCTAAAATGCATAGCAGTGTCTCCCCAACTTTGCTGCACATTGGACTCACTTGAGAATCTTCAGAAAATATCGAGGCCTAGTAATCATCCTCAGTTATGTGTACATGTATGGGGTACAACTTGAATACTACTTGTTCTTCATGTAACATAGGACACTCTTTCCTAAAGAATACCACATTCTCTGTTGTTATTAAGTCTTTGTCAAGGCTGGAAACACAAGACTTCACCTTTGGTGCTCTAAACTTCATTCAGGCATCTGCAGGTATAAGCAATTCATAGCATTCAGTGGAATCATTTACTTTCCTTTCACTATTAGAAAGAACAAGTTAAACTAGTCACTTTAGCTAAGACTTAGAATCAGCTTATAGCAGTTTTTTTTTTTTTTTTTTACCCCTTTGCCCATTAGAAACACCTGAAAAGCTTCTGAGACATTCTAATGTAATGGTGCTCAAACTTTATTACATATTAAAATCTTCTGAAATCAGAAGTTCAAACCCATACTGATTATATCAGAATGGGGCTGGGAGCCAGGTCTCAGTGCTTTTTAGAGATCCACAGGTGATTCTAGTGTGTAGCAAAATTTGAGAATGACCTTTCTAATGCCCGAGACCCAAAACCAGAGGTTGTGATAAAGTTGTTCTGAGGCAGGGAATGGGTATGAAGAGTTTTAGAGGTTCCCCAGGGGATTCCAATATCCATCCAAGAGAAAACTACTGAGTTAGAGAAAGAAAGTACTGAGTTAGAGAAGTTGCTCAAATATGGTTGACTATTAGAATCACCCACACAAAGATATAGATAGATACATAGATAGATAGATGATAGATTTTTTTTTTTAACACAGCAAAGCTTGAGAACCATTGATTCAGAGGCTCTGTTTTTTACAGTATGACTCATGGGCCACTAACCTGTTGATCCCTCTTGAAGAAATAGATTTTAGAGTCCTTCCATATAAATCAGACTGCAGAGTTTGGACACAGAAATATTCATTTTAACAAGTTCCAAATAAAGTTTAAGGTTACTGATCTAGAGAAGTAGTTCTGAATCCAAGGATGATTTTTTCCCCTTAGGATTCATTTGATAATATCTGGAGAAATTTTCAGTTGTCACAACTAGGTTGAGTCTAGGAATGCTTCTGTACATCCTAATATGCCAATGCGGGCGACAGCCCTTCACAATAATTATCCAGTCCAAAATGTCCAGAGTGCGGAGGTTGGGACACCTTGTTCTAGAGTAGTGGTTCTCAAAGCCTAGAGTACAACAAAATCACCCAGATTGTAAAACACAAATTGCTGGGCCCCACCCACAGAGTCTTTGACTTAGGTGAGGACAGAGCCCAAGAATCTGCAATTTCTAACAAGTTCTGGTGATTTTGATAAAACTATTATAGAGGCTGCATTTTCAGTAGCATTGATCTAGAAATTGCTTCTCATTTGTCATCGAATGCTTCTGGCTCTGCTTTACTAGAAATAAAATTCAACAAGATATGGAAATATAAATATAGTGTGAAATACTATTGGGAACTTGGAAACACTCAAAGACCAGTGTACCCTAAACTTGCAAATTTAGGCTTTTCAGACTCTGGTCATTTCTCCATCTTTATTGTCAGTATTAGTATTCAACTATAGGGCAACAGTTTTGATTTCAAATATTTCACTAACCACAATATAACATGTATTTGGTCTATAGGTGGTTCTTGGCATTTGTCTGGTAAGGAGCCTTTTAATAATATAACTACCACACCTCAAATATCTGTGGCACATTAGGGGGGAATTACTAACTTAGTTCAATACCTTGTTCACAAGAAAATTCTGTTTATAAGATACTTTTTAACAATGCACTTAACTAACAAAATAAACACAGGCCATCTCAGACCACCCCTGAGGTGATTCTCACTGATTTTTTTAGGACCATTCTTTCCCCAGATCATTGTAATCAGCAACAGCAGACATACAAAAAAATGTTAACATCTCTGAATAGAGATGTAAAGTGTTTTCATCAGGCCCTCCGTCTCTGCTCTCTCCATTAGAGCCATCAATAACAAGAGAGACAAAAATTATAAATCTGTAACCAGGCAACAAGGACAAAGCTAATGAACATTAGGCTGGAGATGGTAGCCTTTATAAATAAAATCCAAATAGCACCTTAGCTGAATATATTTTTCCTGTTTATTGCTGTTTTGACACAAATGAAACCAAGATATATTTCCCATACTTTGTTTGCTTTTTCCTTTTTTTGCTCTAGTTTATGTCCTGCATTATTACTTTGTGGAAAGAGACAGAGTGGATGTAAAGAAGTCCATAAATTGGAACAAAACTGTTTACTGTAAATACTTCTACTTACATATATTGTCTTATTTTAATATGTCTACTCAGCAGGTTTTCCAAAGTAATCCTTTGGGTCTCCCTTGTGTGGCCATGCTGTCTACGGTTAAAGATTTTGAATTGTAAGGCTACCAGAAAAAATCTGAATGAAAATGAGTATGTGGAGAAAAACACTAACTTACTGGGAGAACCACATAGACTCTGATCTTGCTATCTTCTTTCAAAATAGGGAACAAAGTGTTTTGAAAATCTAGTAAATTCATTCTGTTTATGTAAAGGTACAATTTTACTTCAGTTATAGACACTGTCCTTTTCCGGTTTGGCTTTTTGTGTGCTTGATATTCACCAAGCACTTGAACTGCAAGAAAACTGGATTCTGTTAGGAAAATTTCTTTTTTTTTTTTCCTATTGGGGTCCTCTTAAGGGTTTCCAGTCCAATGATGCAAATATTAATTTAGTGTCAAAGAAAAGAAATATAATAAAAAGTATTTAGTGTGATTTTTGCTTTGGAATGACAGATATAATCTGTTAAACATACCTATTTTACTTTTTTTAGTTTAGCAGAAAGACCATGAGACTTTTACTATGAGAACCTCACAGAAGTGCTAATCTCTTGTCTGTATGTGGTCCACTAACCTCTGGTACACCAGAAAGGCTCTTCAGAGGTTCAGTTTTCAAGATGAGTGGCAGGTCCTCTTGAATAAATAGCAGAACTCCAACTGGGGCCTGTAAAAGCACTAGGAAAGGAATACAGGGAGGAAAGGTAAACCAAACGATACTCACATCAGCGTAAAAGGAAAAAGTGAATTAAGGAGACAAAAAGAATATGACTTTTATAGTATTCAGTTAGTTGTCTTCTGGTTAAAAATACTTTTACTGTGTGAAACAAAAGGCATCATGGTCTTTAGGCCTAGGAGGGTCAGAATATTTCATTACATTAGTCTCACACCAACGCTTTTGGCAAGAATATTCCCTCAACATTTTACAAATTATTTCAACCACTAATAACGTGATTATGATGCAACTTGAAAGTGCAACACTTAAGTTTTATAGCAAAATGCAGAACCAATAAGTAGGCCTTAAAACCATAGACCACATGCTAATTGAGTGGAAGGAAATATCGATTGGAGTGAAAATGACCAGACTGCCAGTTTTCATCTGCTTGTCATATGCCATCGCACACATATTTAAGCAAATGTGCAGTTCCAATGATTACAGCAAATGAAGATAGGGATCATCAAAACCAGGCAAAATCCTTAGGACACGTTTATAAAAACATTCTCTTTCTTCCCTTTTCTGTTTTGCAAACGAACCTAAGAGTGTGTACCTGGGCATTCGTGTGGCTCTTGGGAGTGAGGGATTATTTTATCTTCTTTTTGGCATGTCCCTTTACAAATTAATTTTCAAATTCCAGGAGCAGCAAGAACAGGAGGCAACACATAGAGTGGGAGCTGTTTTTGTGACCTGATGGTTTGGAGAGATATTGGCACAACTGGGAAATGGAAAGAGTAAAAGTCAAAATAATAGTAAGCACTTGCTTTGTCTTATATTTTGTTGGAAGTCAAGAGGAGGGAAGTTAAATATGCCAAAAAAAAAAAAAAAAATTTCTTATCCTCAAGAAACTTAGCCTAAATGGGAGTATATTTTCTCCTTTTATTGTTTATCAATTTATTAAGTAAATATGTTTTGTGAGCCTGCCATGTTTCTGGCAGTGAACAAGGTGCAGAGACACAAGACTTTTTTCACTTGACTAACTCTAATACAAATAATGTTTAATCTTTTACAAGCAAAAGCCTAGTTGCTTACTTTTATGACCTACTCTTGCTCTTTTAATATATTTCAATTCTTTGGGGTAGCCTCCTCAAGGTTGCAGTATCTAGTACTTCCTTTATTTCCAGCTCATTTTGCAGAGTTCATTCTCTTGCCCTTTGTGTCTTAGTCCCTCTACCCTCTTCATTACCCTGAATACACTATACTTCTGCCTGTTTCAGAGCTTTCTCACCATCTGTTCTCTCTTTCTCTTTTTTAACTCCTTCTCATCCTTCATGGGTTTATATGCAATCCTATGACTCTGAACTTCTGAAGCACTTATCAATATTGGAATTGATTACCAACTTAGGTGATTGTTTTTTATTCTAAAACAAATTTTATTCTAGAACAGAATTTGTCTGTTTTCCTTAAAGACGTATCCCAAGGACCCAGCACTGAGTTTAATGCACATTAGAGTCAATGAATAGTGTGCATAAATTGATAGAATTTTTAAAAACCCAGAATAATGCAAGTCAGTAGTTATTAGAGGACAGACGTGGTGCTTTCTCATCATAGTGTTCAGAGATAAGAACAGTGACTATAATATGGTGGGATTGAGGGAGGCAGTAGGTGAATAAAAAAGTTGTGTACTGACCTGGGTGCATTAGAAGAGGAGAGAAGAAGGACCAGTGAACACATATGTATGAACATGTATGTGCATGTATGTGATTAAAATTACATAAAATTAGGAAAAAATCCAGATGCTAAGTTGGAAAATAAAAGAGTTCTTAGAGAATGCTTCTTTTAGACAGTAACATTTTAGTCTCCAGCTGAAAATAAAGAAGGAACCATCCATGCCGAGAGAAGCAAAGAGCATCCCAGGCAGAGAGAGCAGTGGTTCCAAAAGGCCCAAAGGCAGGCTAGTGATTGGTGTTTTAAGAACAAAAAGAAGCGTGTCCTTGTAGCTTGGATCATGTTGAGTAAGAGGGACAGTGGCAGGAAAAGTTGAGAATGAAGCGTAGCGGTGAAATCACCTAGAGTTTTGAAGGCTCTGGTATGATTTTTGGATTTTAAACACAATGGGAAGCCATTAAAAATTTTTAAGCAGGGATGGCATGATTCAGCTTGTGTTTTATAAAGGTCACTCTGGCTGCTGTGTTAGAGAGTGCACTGGAGGGGAAAAATCCTGGGTCCAGGCTGCAATTCAGTGATTGAAAATTGAAAAGAGGGGCTGAAGTTTTCGTCTATCTTACTAAATTACTGCCATGGTACCCCAAGGTCAGGAAATTGTTTAACCTATGTTTTATTCCTTATAAACTTCTGCCGTGTTTATTTTGGTACAAAGGAAAAATTACAGTGTAAACATCTCTACTTTTAATTTTTTATCTTACAAATATACCAGAAGCAATAGATTTCAGTCTGTAACTTCCTAATATGCTGTTGGTTTTGTCTAGGAAGTGGGGGAAAAAAAAGCCCTGGGCTCTCACCACAATGAGGTGAATACATACTTATTCTGCACCTGTCTGTTTCTCTAGATCTTTGAAACATCCAAGGCTAGAAATGTCTTAAGGGGTCCTGCTTTCCTTTCTCATGTCATCATAGAAAAACACATGCTCCAAAGAGGGCTGTCCTATTAGAGCCTTCCTGGGCTCTAAGATGAATTCTTGCACAACTAAGCTTAGGTTTATACTTGTCATTCTCATGTGTTTTCTGTAAATTATTTTTAGAAACAAGAGACCACTGATATTGACACAAACACTGTGTGTCAGATAGCCTTACTTGCACGTACAGACCAGCAAACATCCTGCAACAAACAGCCATTCCAGTAAACACATGCGTTTATACAAATATTCACATGCATATTTCTTTGCCTAGAGTATAGAGTGTTTTAGTAATTACATTGTCTCAAACACAGCTGCTTATCTCCAAATAACAAATGGTTTTATGTTTTTTCAGACACCTTTCAGGGAGAAAGTGAAGACATAATATAAAACTGACTATCAAAATTTCATGGGTGATTTTCCATCCTGTTTCCAATCATGTCACTTTGTGGTCTCAATACTTTTTCTTGGTTGAAATTCAACCAAGGATAGAAGGAAGAACAAAATGTAAAATACATGAAGTCTGTTCCCTTGATGATGTTTCATTTCAAAAAGACCGTTTGTCAATTAAAGGTGAATATTTGAGAAATACAGATTCATAAAGTGAGGAAATGTCCTTTGTTACTTATGAACACATAGAGGGCCTCACCATACTTTGTTCAAGTTACTATTTGAAAAACTCTATTTTCTAACAGAGGATGAGAGAGAGATATGTTGCATCTAATAAATAGATCAGGGATATCATTGTGAACTGTTTATCTGGGTTTAATTATTATGTGAATGGTAGTGAACTGATAAGTAATGGTCGGGTATTTAGGAGTCAAAATTACAAATGTCTGGATAGTGTAAAATAAGGTTCTAAAAGTGAAATATCAAACAGTTAAAAGGCCTAGGACTGGAATTAATGACATCCACGTGTAATTTCCCAGGGGTTTCCTTCTCCATTCATCAGGGACCATATTTTTTCATTTGACAGAAAGAGCTGGACGTTGAGGTATAAACTCCCTATAAGAGAAGCAAAGACTTGGGCTCACTGTAAGCTGTAAGTGACAGTCTCCAAACCTTTCTGAACCTGGGGTTTGTTGAGGGAAGAAGAGAGAACATGAAGATGGTGAGAGCTTGTTATAAAAGACTAAATGAACCCTAAAGGTGGAGAAAAGATACAAAGAAACAACTGGGACATAAGAGTCAATATAATTAGTTTAACAATTTTGCTGGTGGCTAGCTTCAAATTAGAGAACATGTAGACATGAGCTCCTTATATTATTTTTCCACAAGTGGAGAGAGAGGGAGAGATTAAAAAACATTGAGGGAGAAATTAAAAAACCAAATATAGCACTTTTACAAGTATGTGAAAAGAGGATTAACTCAGCAGGCTTGGGCTGCTCAGACTCTGTACATTCACAAGAAAAGCTTGTTTTCCCGACTGGTCCTTAGTGGGCTCCTGAGAACTGAGCTCTTGGAAAGTTCTGTCTGATGAGAGTCTTTTGCATGCCTAAGATCTTGAACCATAGTGTCCCGGTTTGTGGTTTATGGTAACAGATAGTTTATGGTAACATTGTGATGTATGCTGACAGCTGCTTCCCCTCTGGGGGTCTGGAGGTTGAATAACTGAGGTCAATCACATAGGTCCTTTTTTTTTTTTTTTTTTTTTTTAAAGATTTTATTTATTTGACACAGAGAGAGAGATCACAAGTAGGCAGAGAGGCAGGCAGAGAGAGAGGAGGAAGCAGGATCCCCACTGAGCAGAGAGCCCGATGCGGGGCTCGATCCCAGGACCCCGAGATCATGACCTGAGCTGAAAGCAGAGGCTTTAACCCACTGAGCCACCCAGGCGCCCCAATCACATTGGTTCTATATGCTTATGTAACTAATACCCAGTAAAAATCCTGGACAACCAGGTTTAGAAAAGTGTCCCTATTGACAGTCCTTCCCATGTGTTGTCACATGTAAAACAATTAAGTATATTCTTTTGACACCAGTGGGAAGGGACTGTTGGAAGCTTGCTACTGTTTTCTTCTAGACTTTACCCTCATGTGGTTTTTCCCTTTGTAGAGTTTACTCTGTATTCTTTTGCTATAATAATCCATAGTGGTAAGAGTAAGTTCTGAGTCCTATGAGTGAATCATTGGGCCTGAGGGTGGTTATGGAGACCTCCAATGAAAATGTCTTCTAGAAATCCAGCTATTGGTTAATCTCACCAGCTGTAGAGTGTCCACTGGGGAGAACTGGCAGTAGCTAAATTCTTCTACAACTATAGCTCCTTCCTGATAGACTGATTCCTTAGCACCAGCGCTCCCTGGGCTCTGGTTGTTTCCTTTTCTTGAACTTTCAGGCCTAGAAGTAATGATAGCTTCCATTAAACTCTCTTCATTGCACCAGTCGAGTGTTCCTTTTGTTTACCACCAGTCATGAGACTGGCGCAAAGATATATACTAAAAACTCATTGAGTGCATTTACGAACAATCAAATGGATGAATAAATGAATGAATAATCCCTGCTCCTTCATAATTTATAGAAGCTACTTTGACAAAGCCAAGCCAAATGCTTAATTTACTGCATTTTTTCATGTTGTGGTTTAACAGAGGCCTTGGAAGTTAATGCAAAGATAACATATCCATGTTGAGGATTTCATATAAACTGGAGGAGGAATGTAGGGGGCACACAGTGAGGATTGATCTTTATACAGCAAATGCAGAGGCCATAGTTTCCTCTGCCTTGGCTTCTCTGGGATCCCCATATAACCACCAGCGCTTACAATCCCAATGGGAACAAAAAATGTCATTGTTCTAGCAAGAACAAAATTCACACTCAAAAGGGTTGAAACAAGGATAACTTAATGAAAGGGTTGTTGATGGAGATGTGGGAAACCTCATCACCTATGGGCCAGCTGCCTGGAAAGAGTTCAGAGCCAGAGAAGGGTCTCCTGACAGGCATCAGAACCAGCCATTGGCAGAACCATAGTCCCAAGGCAGGAAATGAGTAAGGAAAATAAGTACTTCAAACTCTCTTTCATCCTGGCTTACAATCTACTGACAGTGCTTCTCATTGATGCAACCTAATTCAACCAAGAGGATAAGGTGATGTAGTCCAAGCCTCCCAGGGAATAGATCAGGGTGTGCCTGGAATGAAGCAGTGAGACAAGTGAAGGAAAGCCAGCCTAGCATGTTTAGAACATTTTCCAAGGACAGTGATAAAGATTTGCATAAGCCCTATCTGATAAGAACATTAATAACCAGAACTTTAGTAAAAATATGCTGCCTTTGAAAGCAAATTTCTGAGACTAAGAGTCATCCCATGAGGAAAGTTTGACAAATAGTATATAATACCTTAGGTATCACATACACTAGATATTTATCAGACGTGATAGGTAGACACCAACTCATGTAATTGTGATTCCCTAATGATACAGAAAGGAATCAGTATTGGCCTCCAACTCTCTGAAGTCATCCTCAAATTCTCCTTTTATTGTTACCTACTCCAGTACACTCCTTGACCACACTGCCCCTTTTCCTCTTTTATCTTGGTATAAGCTTCTGTTTATCCCATTCAAGATATTCTGCCTGAAAAATCACTGTGCTTTAGTTTTACCAGCCAATAGCCATTGGCTTAGAAATGATTAGGGTTCCCTCCAAGGGGAAATCTTTGATCACTGGAGCCAGATCCAGCTGTGAAAGTATGTGTTTTCCTGCTTGGTTCTAACATTTTTTCTTAATTAAGGCAAGAGAGACTGCCTTGGGAAGTTGATTCTTCACCTGTACACATAATATCTGTGCTTACTTTCTGTGTTTTAATGTTCTCTGAGTAAGCACTTGGGGACTCATTGGTAAGACTTGTTTTGAAGTAATTGCAAGGGAAAAATGAAGCACACCTCAATAAAAACTCACTTTGATTCTATTCTCTACCCTTTCTCTCCCTTTTTCTTAAGTCCAGCAGCCCCAAATCTCAGGTTGCAAACAATATTATTCAATAAATTTCACTATTGGAGAATAATCCAATAGAACAGCCCAAGGCAGAGCAAAAACAGCAAGGTCTTCCTGATCTCACCTGAATAGTTTCCCTCTCTGACTGCAGAAGGCTGCTCTCAGAAACACCTGTTCTCATGTCTAGTACCTGGATGAGATTGGACCAGTTCTTGCAAACCTGAGTGGATATGCAGCTGAGATTCACACAAGTGCACAGAGTTCCAAATAAAATATCCACATGATTAGCACAAGTAGTGGGAGGCTTTACATGAGGATAACTGATAAGGTTAGTGTTGGGGAGAAGAGAAAATGAAGTTGTACTTGAAGTTACGATTTAAGTGAAAGAACAGCAAAGATGATGAAATGAGAAACCACATCTCTGAATGCTGGACTTGAAGTTTGCCACTGAAGTTTGAGAGAATTTAATGAGTAACTTGACTCCAATGGGGGAATTGTGCTGACATTTCAAACATTCCTATTATGTTATTAAGGAAAGATACAATGAGTGGGGAGAAAGTAGAATTTCTGATACTTGCAATTGAATTAAAAAAAGGCAACCATCCACTTGTTTGTTATCTGCATAAAAGTGAAAGTTTGCAATGCAGGCTTCTTGGATGTGATTCTTCGTAAGAGTTCTGGTTTTGAGCCATGCCCACCACCATCTCTACATGTCTCTTTTCAATAAGCCTGGGTTCAAAGTCCTAGCAGCTCTCTGACCATGATCCTTACCTCCTGTTCTATTTTTGGGTTGGTTAGAGCCATGAAAAGAACTACCTAATTTCATGATCAAGTTAAACTAATCTACGATCACAGTCCAGTGATCTGTCTAGTTGGACAGAGCTGCAGCAGTGACGTATTTTACCAGGAGATAAAGTCCTTATATTTTCTAATGATCTGGTGTCTTGAACAGTTAGGATGTAAGAGGGAGGGTAGAGAGTATTTTAGAATGAGAAGACCTCTTGACTGTTCATTTTGCCTTATGATTAAATGCCAAAGTCTCTATGTATAGCTGAAATAAAAGCTTAGTAAGAAGATTGTACATGTCTATGTTTATGTACATGTTTATGTTTATGTTTATGGATGACTACTGAAACAGCATCAGTATAATATTTTGATAGAGTAAGTGAAGTGTTGTTTTTATATCTAGATGGTTTTTTTCATATATTCTGGACCAGTTCTTGCAAAGCTAAGTGTTTGAGGGATATATATATATTTTTTACTCTGTACTATATTATAAGCCCATTATAGTTAGATATAAGCAAATTTAGATAAATCCCAAGCCAACTAATGAAGTTCTCTACAAGTAGGGAGCACAGGTAAAAACTTAGGCGAAAGCTATCTAGACAGACAGGTTGCCTAGAATTTCATAAAAATATCTCAGTAGTTTGGGTCATCTCCCCAAAGCCAACTCTGTGCATCCCAGATAACCAAGCACTAAGGTTGTAAAGGCATTAAATGTCTTAACAGAATTAGTGTTGGAGAGATTTCCATGTTCTCTCAACCACAAATACTCAACAATCCCCCTCCCCCCGCCGCACCCCTCTCCCCTATAGCTCTATATCTCATCACTTCAAAGAGACTTTTCATTTTAAACAGGGATTCTTCATGAATTGATAACTCAAAGGAATGACCCAGTCTTGGAATTTTAAGTTGGATAAAACTTGAAGAATACTTTGGGCTCACTTCCCAGTTCCTAATTTATGTTTGCTATCTTGGCCTCCTCACCTAAATTCTAATGTCTTACACTTGTCTCAAGAAAACAACCTTTCATTCCACTTTTTCTGTTTTTATGCATCATCTATTTTGTTTTGCCCACAGAGGGACTTAATAAAGATTACTGGATACTAAGCTCAATGGTGTTTGGTTTTCAAAAGATACATTTTTCTTTCAGCATTCTAGTCTTAGATACATTTTTCTTTCAGCATTCTAGTCTTCAAAGGCTAATGGGATATGCTGCTCTGTTGGAAGCCAGAATTAGGTAGGTGGAGAAATCACAACAATTATTCCTAATTGCTGCTGAATCCTTGCTTCTTAAACCAGAAGCAGGAAACTGGTTTAGTTGACAGAAGTGCATATATGCTAAATAGGAGAAATGCAATTAGTGGTTAGTTGAGAGGTGGGAAAGAGACATTTTACTTTGTAACAACTGAAAAAAGAAGAGACTTGGAAATTATTTAAATTAGGCAAGACGTATGAACCAGCACAGAAACTACACTACTCAAGGTCTGTCATAATCACCAACTGCACTTCTCTTCCAAGACATATTTGGAAAACAAGTGAGTTTTGTCCTTATAATCTCATTAAATCTCATTAATGAATAACTGTATTCATTAATTAGAAGAAGAAAAGAAGGAGCTTTGTAGTTAGGTAATTTCAAGTATGAGGTGAGCTCTGCCATTCATAAGCTGTATGACTTTTTGCATGTTGTTAAACCTTCATTAGCCTGTATCCTCTAAAACTGGACAAAAATAAAATATCTTTAGACAGTTGTTATAAAGTTTGAATGAGATGATTATTCTTGATATATTATTTCATTATTCCATTCATATGTAAATATAGGTTCTTATTAGCTGCAGGATATTAAGCAATTTTTTAAACTCATCATTTGTAAAATAGATCCATTAATTAACAAATTATATAAATATATATACCACATATATCATGAAGTATCTAATATGTGCTTGGTTTACACTACTTGGCTACGAGATAGTTATTCCTCTTCCCTCTTTCCTTCTTTTCCCCACCCTTCCTTCCTTCTTTGTTCTTTCCTTCTTTCCTTCATTTTGAGGTATACAGCTAAAAGGTTGGGAAAGACAATAGCTTGATTGCATCTATTCAAAATTCCTTTTCTATCAATTGCCTCCCATCTCCCCCTGGATGCTCTATAACTGCAATCACAGAGTCTGACAGAGTTAGGATAAATAGTACACCAAGTTCAAATCTGAAACCTTCAGAGGTGAAAGATGGGTGATTTTAAACGTAAGGCCACAGCTCATCTTTGTTTCCAATCAGAAATCTAATAAAACAGTAAATCAGTGGACTTCCCCCATCTCTTCCCCTTTTAACTTTCAATGTAAAGTGTCACTTTGGCTTATTAAAGACAAAAACAATAGTCAGAAGATGAATTTGATCAAACGAAAAGGTTGTCTTGCTGATAGCCTCTGAGAAAAGCAGGTGCCATTAGGCAGGTAAATGAATGTGCAGTCAGGAGACTCCGGCCCTGGGGCTGGAAGAGAGGGACTGCTTTTCCTTACGCCTCAGAAGAAATAAAAGTCGGGGACTGAATAATGACTCCTGTGCTTTTCATAGCCAGAATTTGTAGGGCTAAACTGCTTCAGAATTCAGGTGGCACTATAGAAATATACCTATCCTTTATGTCCAACTCAATACCAACACCGTCTAAGAAACTTTGCCTGCCTACTCCAATCCTTCCATCTCAAAGTTCTCGAGCATGCCTGGGATATACTTCATGAAGACTCATATTACGTTTTTAGTGAGAAATCCTGGGTTTATCAAGTTTCATGTATTTATTTTGTTTTTCTCCCAAGAGAATCTACCACAATGCTAGTCACGTGGTTACTATGAACAATCCTAATTTATTGATAATTAATATTAACTACAATTCAAAGTCCTAGAGAATTATACTTTAGAATTCTTTAAGTCACACAGAAAAATTAAATTTTGGATTCAATTTAAAGTATTGGAAATTGGCATGATTTAAAAGAAAGAAGGGAAGAAGGTAATGTATTAGTCACATTTACTACGATGAAACTGCCTAACAATTATCTTCAAACTCCCAGTATCTTACAACAATAAATGGTTCTTTTCTTACTTGTATAGGTCTTTGGGTCAGCCATGGCTTCACTGAGCTTGGCTCCCGGTTTCAAACCAGGTTCAGATCTGCTCTATTTCTTTCCTTATTCTCCTTGGACCAGCAACTACCTGGGCCATATTCTCACAACACATTGCAAGACCACAACAAGGCAAGCCAAAACCTGGACACATAAAGACTATCCTTGAGTCTTGTTGGCAACATCTACTTGGCCAAGAAAGTCACATGGCTAGGAGCAACATCATAAATTTTATAGAAGAGAAAGAAGAAAGAATTGGAAATGGTCGACTTCCCACAGTAACTAATATTTAAGTTTCTTGCCAGTGCCAATCACAGATTTGAATGATTTACAAATAATCCTTTACATTTAATCCTTACATTACTCTTATAATGCAGGATTTAGTATCCCCATTTTATAGGTGGGGAAACTGAGGTTCAGATATGTTAAGCAGCATGTTCAAGGCCAAGAAAAAAAGATGCATTGTGGAGTTCAAGGATATTCACACCATAATTACTTTTAACCCTCTTACTCATTTTAGAATTAATACCTGAAATATATTTTGAATCTGTCTGTTTCTCTCCATTTCCACTTCCAACTTGCTAGACTATTCCAGATCATTTCTTGACTGGAATTCTACAGGAGCTTCCTAACTAGTTGCCCTGACTCCCTTCTTATCCTTTTGCAATGCATTTTCCACATAGCAGCCTGAGTAATCTTCGCTAAAATGTAAATCTTTTTTTTCTTTTTTTTTTATTTGTCAGAGAGAGAGAGAGAGCACAAGCAGGGGGAGCAGCAGACAGAGGCAGAGGGAGAAGCAGACTCCCCGCTGAGCAAGGAGCCCGATGTGGGACTCAGTCCCAGGACCCTGAGATCATGACCTGAGCTGAAGGCAGGCACTTAACTGACTGAGCCACCCAAGCATCCCTAAAATGTAAATCTGATCATGTCACTTCCCTACTGGAAACACCAATGGTTTCTTTTTGAATTTTAAATAATGTTCAAACTCTTTATTTTAGCCTATAAGGCCTCACGTGATCTGGTTCTTGCCTCCCACTTTGATTACATCAAGAACAGTGCCTCCTTCACTCCCTAAGTGCCAGCATATAGTTTTCTTCCTCCTCAGAAAACAATCCTGGCTGTTTCCTGCCTTAGGATCTTTACAATACTGACTCATTATAGTACTCGTATTCTAAACAACACCCAATTGAATGTAATTCTTAACACTTACACTATTGGATATTTGTTTGCTTTGTATATTTATTTTTTATTCTCTCAAGTACATTGAAGCTTTAAGGGTGGAGAGATCTTATCTGCCTTGATCAGTTCTACCTTGTTTCCATTTTCTGGAATACCACCCACTCACAGTAGGCACTACATCAATATCTGTTGAATGTGTGAATGAATCTGTAAATAAATACATAAAATTCACAGATGAGATACAACCATACTATCTCATTTAATCCCTGTAAAGAAAAAAACCTACCATTATGCATAGTCAGAGTTTGAGGAATTAGGTAAACATTGTAGGTAAGCACAAACATTTCTAAATAGTTTAAAATGGCCAACAATAATCCCAGTCCTATTCTCTGTAGGCATGTGTTAGTTATCTTCAATGCAGAATGGTTAAAAATACCAAGAAACATGTATGAGTGTGTGTGTGGGTATATATATTAAGATGGAGGAGGGAGAAGTTTTTTGTTTAGTGAGATATAATAAAACTATTTTTTCTTTGTACTTTTGGAGTAATTTTTTAAAAAAGATTTTATTTATTTGACAGAGCACAAGCAAGGGGAGCTGGAGAGGGAGAGGAGGGAGTAGGCTCCCCACTGAGCAGGGAATCAGACATGGGGCTGGATCCCAGGACTCTGGGATCATGACCCGAGTGGAAGGCAGTCGCTTAACCAACTGAGCACCCAGGCGCCCCAGTACTTTTGGAGTAATTTAAAGACTTATGAGGGAAATGTTGAATATATATGACTTAAAGCTTTAAACCAACTCTAATAACCAAACTCTTAAGTCGTGCCTTCACTTTCAGTATGTGCATAAGTGTATATACTTTTTTAATAAATATTTTTGGTCACTCTAGGGAAAAATGGTTAATTTATGATGATAATAGATCAATCAAGATATAACCATTTACACATTTTCAATGTGCTCAGCACTGACAGATGTACTTTAACTCACCCAACACACAATTATTCTTCAATGCCCTCTGTATGTCAAACAATGTGGAAAATTCCGAGAAATTAAAAATGTTTTCAGTGTCCATAGTGAGCTTATAGTATAAGAGAGAAGAGAAGCATAATGTTAATAAGCAAAGTAGCAAACAGTATAAAACAAGATGCAATTAAAATTTTAATAGTGGGTAATGCACAAATATATGGAGACAAATACAGGGTTCATAGGAAAAGAAATTATTAAAAAAAGAAATGGTATGACAGAAAGTAAAAGAAAGGAAATGAATTCAGCTCAGCCAGGTAAACTATGTGGGGAATTCCAGACTAGAAAACAGGTATGCGTTTGTGTGTGTATGTGCATACGTGCACACACACGCACATGCATTTGCACGTGTGTCTGCATGTGGGTGAATGTACTTTGCCACTATGCATTGTAGTAGGAAATAGGAAGGAAATCCATATAACTGTTTACCATGTCCCAGTTCTCTATTTAACTTCTTCCATTTTGTTTTATACAATGTAGACCTCACCTCACAAGTACAAGTTACTTCCCCAAAATAAGGGCATGTAAACTTAATCTTGTGGAGGTAAATTTTCAAAAATGTGAGAAAAGTGACTTATATCTTTCCCCAGTTCTACAGTTGAAACGTCTCATGCCAGTTCTTGGAAGTGCTGCTTTCATAGGTGAAGGATTATTATTAGTTCACAACACCCTTCCCTGATCCCGGCCCTCTATATCGATTGCCATCCAATTTACAGAAGGGAAAAAATCATTCCTTATTCAGGAAATGGAAGCTAGTTCGTTCATTTCATAAAATGGCCAATTTAAGTTAGAAATCTTATCCACTTCCTACTTTAGTTACCTGTTTCACAAGCTCAGCATATCCCAAGATGCCTATTTTATGAAGCCAGCAAGGATAATCAGACAAATTGTCCATCACATATTTCATATCCTGGGATTGCCAGTCTCATCGGAAAGACAATACTGGGCTGATTCCAATTATCAGGCAAATGATAGTAGTGTAAAAGATCAGTGGACACTTGAGGATCACTTATCAACATCTAATTCAAATTACTGAAATTTTGATGCAAGGAAAATCAAGATATTTAAAATAGGTATAAATTGTTAGATGGATAAAAGAAACTAGACAGATTAACAAATAACAGAACAAAACAACTAGATCTAAATAAATATTTTTAATATATAATCTATAAATCTATATGCTTGTTACAGTATTGATTCCGTTGCTCAAAAGTTTACTGGAACTACTTTTATAAGACTGTATTTGGAGTAGTTTAGAAAAAAAACAGAAGTCACTCTCTCTTTAATCAAACTTTACTTTTGACTCCTAAATCTTTGTAACAAGATTAGTTCATAAAACTGGGTATAGAAATATTTTTTTAAATTTTATTTTTTAATTTTATTTTTTCAGTGTTCCAGGATTCATTGTTCATGCACCACACCCAGTGCTCCATGCAATAGAAATTTTTTAAAAGTTTTTATTTATTGATTTGAGAGAGCGAGACAGCAAGTGAGAGCATGAGCAGCAGGGAGGGCAGTGGGGGGTGAGGGGCAGAGGGAGTGGGAGAAGCGGGCTCCCTGCTGAGCAGGGAGACTGATGCAGGGCCTCCCAGGACCCTGGGATCATGACTGAAGCCGAAGGCAGACACTTTACCGACTGAGCCACTCAGGTGCCCCTAGAAATTTAGAAATTATTTTTGACAATGGAAATCAATTAAATCATAATCCAAAGGACTGTTTCCTCTCCTACCACCAAAAAAAAAAAAAAAAAAGACCCCACAAGGAACAAAGAAAAGAAAAATCAAGAAGAAAGAGAGGTAACATAGAATCAAGATAATCTCTAAATAGGTATCCCAGGAGAGATTTACATAGCATCATTATAATGAACTGTAAATTATATGTTAATTTTGATGGAAAAAAATCATTTTTTAGATATATAAATTCTCTATCTGTGGAAAATGAAATGAATCTCAATATCTCTCTCTCTCTCTCTCTCTCTCTCTCTCTCTCTATATATATATATATATATATATATATATATATATATGTACTTTTTTTTTTTTTTTTACACTTACTGTGATTCCTTCAATGTAGGCTCTTCTGGGGGGAATCCATCACTTTTCTGTGGTATTGAGTTTTTTCCCTAAAATTTTTAAAAAGCAATTAAGAAAGAACAATCTTATATTGACAAGATAAAGATAACCATGGGAGAAAACAGATTGTTATATTACTAATCTGAAGCAAATGCCTTTTAAAAATCACTTTAGGGGCGCCTGGGTGGCTCAGTGGGTTAAAGCCTCTGCCTTCGGCTCAGGTCATGATCTCAGGGTCCTGGGATCGAGCCCCACATCGGACTCTCTGCTCAGCAGGGAGCCTGCTTCCCCCTTCTCTCTCTTCCTGACACTCTGCCTACTTGTGACCTCTCTCTCTCTCTCTCTCTTTGTCAAATAAATAAATAAAATCTTTAAAAAAATTACTTTAAATTATCAAAATTTAAAGACATTGGAAGGTACCAACATTTCTTTTAAAGAGCTCTATAAATGAAGTGAAATAAGAAAAATCCTAAATAATCACTCTTTTCAGTATGTTTGATCTGTTGTCCCTATTACTGACTTGAAAAGATGAAACTTCATGTGACAGAAATTGTTGACTTTCTGTCAGGAAGAAATTGCATTTTCTTTCCCTGAAAAAGGAACTTGGTTTTATTCCAGTATCCCTTAGCACTGTGCTCAGGTAAGCTGGACTCCACATGATGATAAGTCATAACTAGTCCTGGCTAATGAATGATAGGAGTCTGCATGTACCCGTTGGACATAGAAGGTAGCTGGGAGCTTGTAGGCCCGATTTACTCTATGATCAGTGAGACAACATGAGGAGAAATCCTGCCTTTTCTTATTACTTTTGGGAATTGTTATGAGGATTTCAACTTGGAGTTTTGATAGCTATGATGTGGCTATAAGAAAAGAATAAAAATAAAAATAAAAAGAACAGGTGATCCTTATGTACCTTAGCACTTGCTGATCTGTTAAATTGACCAGATCTAAAACCCTGTACTTCTAGAAATTTTACTATGCAAGATTATTAACCCTTATTTTTAAAAACACTTTTAGGCAGGTCTTCTGTTACCTGCAGCAAAGCATATCTTGTGAACCCCAAATGAAATCATTAGCTTTCATCAAATATCTGCCAGCTTAATTGTCTATTACATGCACAGGGAGAAAAGAAACAACAGTAGAATGGCCCTAGCCCACAAGAAGTTTCTATTTAAGAACCTTCTGTTTAAAAAGCTTATATCTTATGTACTTGTTAGTGCATTCACTGGCATTATCTCTTACTATAACAATAAAGCTTTAATTAAGTACTGACAATGTGTAAACACTTCGCTAGATGCTATGGGAAATATTTTGATGTCATTGAGTCTCATTCCTCTTTTAATTTTCAAAAGGGAGATATTTATTTGCTCTTCAACCTATTCTAAAAATCTATTGCAGTAGAGTATAAAAACAGATTTGATATGATCCTTTAAAAATTGGTAAGGAAACATGACAGGAAGGAGAGTCATGTCAGAGGAGAGTTGTCTATCACAATGTCTTATTGTAAGTCAAGAAAAATGAACATGGTCTAATACATGAATAGGGATAGAGAAGCAGACCAACAGAAATGTTATGCATACAATAGTAACAAGGAGGATAAATGTGAAGATCTACTGAGAATATAATCCAAAGGAAAGAAGCAGTTGGTTCCCAATCTCTTATGAACTCCTAGTTAGTTGGACCAGACAAGAAATAATGAGTATTGGCAAGGATATGGAGAAAAGGGAACCTTTGTACATTATTAGTGGGAAAGTAAATTGATTCAGTCACTATGAAAAATAGTTTGGAAGTTCCTCAAAAAATTAGAGGACTACTTATACAATCTAATAATCCCACTTCTGTGTGTATATCTAAGGGAAATGAAATCACTATCTCAAAGAGCTATCTGCATCTTCATGTTCACTGAAGCATTATATAAAATACCCAAGGCATGGAAACAGCCTAAGTGCCCATCGATGGATGAATGGATAAAGAAAATGTGGTTAGAAATATATAATGGAATATTATTCTACCAGGAAAAAGGAAGATCGTGCTATGTGTAACACGTATGGAATGAGGTGGTTATGCTAAGTGAAATAAGTCAGGCAGTAAAAGACAAATACTATATGGTATCACTTATGTGTGGAATCTCAAAAAATCTAACTCATAGAAGTGGAGAACAGATTGATGGTTGCCAGAATTTGGGAATGGGGGAGCTGGGGGAAAATGGGTCAAAATGTACAAATTTCCAGTTATAAGTAAGTCCTGGGGATATAATGTACAGCGTGGTGACTATAGGTAACAGTACTGTATTGTATATTTGAAAGTTGTTAAGAAAATATATCTTAGAAGTTGTCATCACAAGAAAAAAATTTGTAACTGTGTTAGGTGATAGATGTTAACTAAACTTACTGTGTTAATAATTTCATAATATATACCTATAACAAATCATTATGTTGTATATCTTAAACTAATACAATGTTGTGTGTCAATTTTATGTCTCAATAAAACTGGGAAAAAACAGGTAAGGAACAAGACAAAAAAAGAATGTAGAGCTATAAGAATTTTAATATACCACTGAAAATGTGCATATTTCTATAACCAATATGAAAAACATTTTGTCAGTATTCAGTAAACATGAAAAAGCCACACCCTACAACTCAGCAGTTTTTATCCTGGTTTTATAACCCAGGAAATCTCACACACATTTGCAAAAATAAACACATAAAACAATTTCTAACATTTTTGGGGAAAATAAAAAAGAACTTACAAACCAATGCCACATGTTGTTTGTGGACTTTATTTGCCTATCTATATTTTTAATCAAGACACACATGATATTTGATAGTCTCAATATAGCCATCCTTCATTGTTCAAAATTTATAAATCATTTCATATTTTCTCTGTTATTTAATAAAGAACACTGGAATGAAAATAGTTACATTAAGTAAAACCTTGACTCATTGAAATAATGTTAAAGTAAATAACTCACTTTTTATAGTAGTTATTAGTTGCAACAAAATTCCCGAGACACTGTAAGTGCTTCATAGATTACAATACACTAGCGTGTTCAAACAATAAGGCTGAGAACTAGTTTCTGGATGATGACAGAAACTAGTCAAAATCATCTCAAAAGACTTGGGGGAAAAGAACAAAATGTAACCTGCATTATTAGGTTATATAATCCAGAATAAGGGAAGTGAGAGACTACTACTAAATTCAAATCACAACAGAACTGTTTATATTTATTGATTATATATATATATATATAATCAATTATATAATTAGTATTGGATATTACAAGGTAAGTGTACTCAAATGGTAGCATAATATTTGTACAAGATATTGAAATCCTTTAAATGAATAACAGTTAATACAGCTGAGGCTGCAGGGGAGATGAGTCTTAGTAAGAGAGCTTATGATTTTATCTTCAATTACAGGAAGCCTGGTGTCCCTGTGGAAGATTTTGAGATTTGCTGTGTAATTCTAGAGGAGGAAACTAAGACTGATTTGGTAAAATTTCAAGGAGCCATTTCAGTGTAGTATAAAGAAGACATTCTAACAAACAAAGCTACATAGCAATGGAAAGGACTATAACATGAGGTAATGAATACTAATTTCAGGAAGATTCAAAAGTTTATGTGGTAACATTGCTGTACTTACAGAAAGTTTTACTATATCATCCCTTAGGAATCTTCCACCTGTAGAATTATATTTTCATACAACTCTGATTTGGTAGTGTTAAGTAGTGCTTCATCTGACTCTGGCATGTGACATCTATGGAAAAACGACTTGACTCTCTTACTTCAGAATGCTCAGTGATAGGAATGGGAAATGTGAATAAACACACCTGTCTTGAGGTGTAATTAAGTAACAGGATGTGAAATCACCTGTCACCGTTGTTAGCACATAAGTAGTAATCAATAAATGTGTTATTGATTGGAATGTTTATACCAATTTCATTCATCAGCTGTATACTTTAAGTGATTACTGGGTGATCAGTGTTTATCAATAATTGCGTTAAATATATTTGTTCTGCCCACACCAATAGATTCGAATTGAAAACTCATATAGTTTTCTGAAAAACTGAGAAATCAACTCCACCTTCACTTAACCCAGATGATATTTTGCCATGGTACTTGTCATTGCCACAATTCCTCAACTCAATGGAATTTCCTCATGGAACACTAGTTTTCATTGCTGATGTTGCCCCAGTTTCTATTATAGGGGGTGAAGGCTATTACTGCTATAGCATATTGTTCAGATAAATACTGTGGCTACCCATCGGATGAGCTCAAACATATTTCTTTATGTGAATGTATCAGAATTTGGATTATTGTGGGCCTAAGGAAATAATATTCTACTAGGTTTGCAAATAGACAAATTGTAGGTTAACCAAGGTCAAAGATTTCATGTAATTTCCAAATACCTATTCCAAGCAGGCCACAATCTAAAGTGCCCTTGCCTTGTTTCAGAAGGTTTTAGTTCTTGAATCTATTCTAAAAGGAGTGATTAGTTATAAGTGGGACGATCTCTCATTCCTTTCCAATTTCCAGCTCCCAGGCTAAGGTAGTAAGTTGTGATTACTCTTTAAAAGAAGCTCCAAACAACTATCTTCATGGCTTCATGGACTGTGCATTCTCCAACCAGGGGTTATGGTTATGTCTGAGCAAAGCAGGCAAACGTGGACAGAGAGGTAAGATTATTTACCTATTCATTGCTCCTTCCTCCCAACAGATTAATTTTCCAAAAATTAAAGTACAAGGTAGAGTCTACTATTCTACATTATATATGAAAGCGCTCACTTAATGGCCTTTTTAATATTTCCCATTAGGATGCAAGTTTTTAAAAATATGTATTTTGTTTTTCTTAATTAAAACTTAATATTTAGAGCAGTTTGGGTTCATAGCAAAATTGAAGGGAAAGTACTGAGAATTTTTATACACTCCTTTCCCCCATGCATGCTCAGCCTCCCCCACCATCAACATCTGCCTTCAGAGTGGTTCATTTGTTATAATGGATAAACCAGTATTGACCATCATAATCACCCAAACTCTATTTTTTACATTAAGGTTCACTCTTGATGTATCTTCCGTGTATTTAGACAAATGTACACTGATATATCTATCGTTAGAGTATCATCTAGTGTATTTTCACTGCCTTAAAAATCCTCTGCTTTACCTATTCATCTATCCCCCACCTCCACCCCTGGAAACCACTGATCTTTTTATTGTAGCCACAGTTTTGCCTTTTCAAGAATGTCATATACTTGGAATCATGCAGTATATAGCCTTTTCAGACTGGTGTCTCTTACTTAGTAATATGCCTGTAAGACTTCTCCATGCCTTTTCATGGTTTGATAGCTCATTTTTTTCTAGCACTGAATAATACTTCATACCATAGTTAATTTATCTGTTCACCTACTGAAGGACATCTTTGTTGATTCTAAAGTTTAGCAACTATGAATAAAGCTGTTAAAACATCTTTTTGAAGGATTTTGTGGGGACATAAGTTTTCAACTCCTTTGGATAAATGCCAAGGGCAAGGGGTGTGATCGCTGAATGATATGGTAAGAAAGTATGTTTAGTTTTGTAAGAAACTGCCAAATTGTCTTCCAAAGTGACTGTACCATTTTGCATTCCCACCAGCAATGAATGAGAGTTCCTGTTGCTCCACATACTTGCCAGTGTTCAGTGTTGTCAGTGTTCTGGATTTTGGCCATTCTAGTAGGTATGTAGTGGTATCTCGTCTTAATTTGCATTTTCCTGATGACATATGTTTTGAGCATCTTTTCACATGACTTGCTTACCATCTGTATATCTTCTTTGGTGAGGAATCTCTTAAAGTCTTTGACTCATTTTTTAATTAGTTTGTTTATTTTCTTATTGTGGAGTTTTAAGAGTTTGTATATTTTGAACAACAATCTTTTACCAGTTATGTCTTTTGCATGCAAACATTTTCTCCCCATCTGTGACTTGTCTTATCATTCTCTTGATACTGTCTTTCATAGAGCAGAATTTTTAAGAGTAATGAAGTCCAGCTTATCAATCATTCCTTTCATAGATTGTTCCTTTGCTGTTATATCTGAGAAGTCATTACCATATCCAACTTTATCTAGGGTCTATCCTATTTATATATCTAAATATATCTAGCATATATCATATATGCTATTTTCTAGGAATGTTGTAGTTACGTGTTTTACATTTAGGTCTGTGATCTATTTTAAGTTAATGTCCGTGAAGGCTGTAAGGTTTTTTGTCTAGATTCACTTTTTTTGCATATAGATACCCAGTTGTTCCAGCATCATTTGTTGGAAAGACTATGTTTACACTATTGTATTACCTTTGTTCCCTTGTCAAAGATAAGTTGAATATGTTTACATGAATCCAATTTTGGGCTTTCTGTTCTGTTCCATTGTCCTATTTGTATATAATTTCATCACTATCACACTATCTTGATTTCAGTAGCTTTATAATTTGCTCATTTTCTCATTGGGTTATTTGTTTTTTTGTTGTATGTTATATGACTTTCTTATAGGTTTGGATGTTAATTTTTATCAGATATATGGTTTAGAAATATATTGTCCTATTTGTAGATTGACTTTTCATTTTGTTGATATTTTTTTCTAGGTTGTGCAGAAACTTTTTATTTGATGTAGTTCTACTTGTTTATTTCTGCTTTTGTTCCCTTGCTTTTGGGGTCATATAAAAAAGATTTCCAAGTCCCATGTCAAGGAGATTTTTCCCCTATGTTTTTATCTAGGAATTTAATGATTTCAGGTCTTACATTTAAGTCTTCAATCTGATCTGAGCTGATTTTGTGTTATAGTATAAGATAAGAATCAATTTCAAATTGGCACATAGGAAAAAAAAATATTCCCTAGTACATAAGACTAAACCGTTATATTTAACCTAATAAAGTACTCTCCCTAACCACTTCTCTATGTTTAATAAAGAACAAGGCAAGGATGACTATTTTGTTTCTACTCCCTTCTTCTTCCCTCACTGGTATAAAACCAAATTCTCTAAGTTATTTACTCAGTTTTGATACCATTGTGATTTTTATGGGCTTCAAAAAAACTCTCATTTCTGTGCTTTTGAAATCTTAATTTCTGGCATTTGAAGACTTTCCATTCCAGATTTCATGTTTGGCCATATATGTAAAAATTATCATGTTTTATTCAGAATAGTTAGAGAAAGGGGCCTAAATGGTTTCTGTCCACCTTTGGAAGGGAGACCTAAATGCCACTTTTTTTTTTTTTTTTTTAAGATTTTATTTATTTATTTGAGAAAGAGCAAGAGCGAGGGAGAAAAAGAAAGAGAGGGAGACCATGAGTGGGTGAGAGGCAGAGGAAGAGTCAGGCTCCAGGCTTCATCCCGGGATTCCAGGATCACGACCTGAGCCGAAGGCAGAGGCTTCACCAACCAAGCCACCCAGGCACCCCCTAAATGCCACTTTAAATCAAAGTTAAGGTAGGTGTTTTTATTATACTTATTTCACAGATGATGAAACTAAGGTTCTGAGAGAATTACTGACTTTTCCAGGACTAAAAAATGAATTTCCATGAATGAGATTTGAATTTATTCTTCAGAGCTAATGTGATGTATAATATCCAGGGAGCTTTTATATACAAATGTGTTTACATTTCAAAAGGGTACATAAACAATTAAAAAGAAAATCAAGGGTAAATATAACTAAGGATTGTACAATAAAAATAATAACAGCATTAATGGTAATTCACCAAATTGAGTTGAGGTAGGAAAATTGCTAAGTTAAACATAAATGCTTCTTTTTCTTACTTTTAGCACAAAAAAAAATCAAGGAAAAGATAGTTCTTCAGCTTGGAGCCAATGGTGTAGCTGTAATTTTTGTCTTATTTTATTAATATCTGAGCTTTTTCCAAGGAGATACTGAAACTGCTAAATGATGATTAAGATTGTAAACCAGAAAATTACTCAGTCTTTGGCTTTTGTCTTCGCTGTCAAGTAAAATGACCATTGGACTAAAATAGCACAAAGACAAATACTGGAGGTAGTTTCCCAAGATGATGCTTATGATGGATCAGGATATTTTATGTGAGCAACTAGCTTTTTGAATCATTTCAAGTTCCCCAGCATTCAAATTTGACACTAGAGTGAAGAACTAGTAAGCAAGATCTCTGAACGGCCATTGGTGATCATTGAGCTGTTATTGTAAATAGGAGAATAATATCTGTAAAATGGGAAATTTCATTTTGACTTTTACAATGGAGACTCAAAATGGAATTAACAAACTGTGGACTGGCTCACTTAATGTTGAACCTGGGCAAGAGTCTATAATCAAGGACCACTAACATATGCTTCAGTTCACTTGAGATCACATTAATCCCATTCATTTCCTTGGGAAATATAATAAGTGAGTAGATAATAGAAAAATCAGGTAGACGTGGGGATCAGTAAGGCATTTGATAGTATTTTTTATAAGATACTTGAAGCTGCAAAGGAAAGTAAAGATGATATGCAAAAGCAATTTATTGGATAAAAAATCAATTAAATAGCATTGCCTAAATGTGAGCTGGATTTTGGTCAACTCATTGAGTGATTTCTTGTGGTTACCTCAGGATCTTAAATACAGATTACTATACCTAATATACTTTTAAAACATGTTAACAATAGAGTTGTTATATTTATCAAAATTACAGATAACATACAGCAAATTTAATATTTGAATTAGTAAATGGTTTGAGTTGTGTATTTGGAATGGTGATAGACTTCAGAATCATAAAATGACCATACTGCTCTGAATAACGATATTCCATAATAATGCACATGCTAAAAATAGAGGGCAGGGTACAAATTAGTAGTTCTTTTTCTAACGAAAATTCATAGATGGACGGAAAATATCCCGTAAAAGAATAAAAGAATAAAGGAATAAGATGTTTGAGTAAAAATACAAGATATCATAAAGTAGAAGTCTTTTATGAAAGATATAAGTGTTTTTGCTTCCTATCTATATATTTCAAATTAATCAAGTGGGACAACACACAGCTGAGCACCTGCAAATTTTAGAAAGGGCTAGAGTAGAGCAAGAAATTTCAAGGAGAGAGGATAAATAAGTGTCCAGGTATGAGCAATGCATTATCAATGTATTTGGGGACCAAATATGTTCCTCTTATATTTAGTCATCATAATGACATCAAGGACAGTTAAATGTTTACAAAATATGAATTTGGTGAAAAAAAATTACAAAATGAATTTGGTGAATTTATATGAAAAATCATATAAATTGCATAAATACATTCTGTTAAAAGCACACTTTTTGAGTCAAATATCTGGAAATAATTTAAGGTATTTTTAAATATATGAAGGAGTATTACTAGAAGAAGTATCATAGGAGAAGCAATTGATTTCTTCTATTGATAAATAATAAAGAATAGAGAAGACATCTAATAGTTGATCAGTGGCTATTATATTGTAAGTACTTTGTTTTATATGCATTTTTGTTATTTATTCCTCAAAACTACTCTATTTTTCTGATTAGGAAACTGAAAGAAAATTTCCAGCATTATGTTACTTTCTAAAGGTCATATGACTTATAAACAGTAGAAGTAATCTTTGAATTCAGGTCTACACTAGGTCTTTCTGTAGACTCGTATGAGCTAGAATCTGATCCAGATTACTGTTCAGTGAGGAAAAGATCCAATATTCCACCCCTTTGCCCCCCACTGACATATACATGGGATCAAGAACATAGGATCGATCAAAAAGTTTGGTAAGCTTTGACTTTTTTCCCACCTTAGTTTGGCATCTAAACCCTTACAGGGATTCGGCCCAGCCAGATAACTGAAATTGAATTTAGGAGTAAGAGAGACTCATACTGTATCTCTAAAAGAGAGAATTAAGTTATACATTTCCACTTTTGTCATTTGATCTCCCTGTGAGAGATCAAACCTGTGAGAGAGGTTATAGTCTTCTATATAAAGGAATCATTAACTATATTGTTTCCAAGGATTCAACTAATTAGATAGTGGAACTAGAGCTTAATTTTAAATAACAGTCAGTTGCCTTTCCACTTATATAAATGACAATTACATAAATTCATTTATAATCTATTTTTATAATGTGTTTATGGATTAAATTTTACTATATATTGAAGAAATAGAAAAACAGAAACGAAACACAGTTTTTGACACAATAAGGTTTAGGGTTACTCTCAATATAATTGCCACCTGATATATTTCAGACTGGTTTTCTAACTTATTTGAAATGTGATGTTGTTCTGAGTGGTCTCCTAAATTACTTTTGTGTTCTTGACACCCCTATCTTCCTCTGAATACTACGTTTTTATGAGCACACACTGGATTCCAAATATTTACTTCTTTCTGGTACACAGCATGTTATTGAAGCCAAAGTTTACTGGATTACTGGGTTCAATACAGGGCAATTTCTTGAATGTTATGATTTTGCCATCGCAAATACTAAATGAAGAACAAAAAAGAGATACTGAAAAGATGTCAGTGATGGATGAAGTGAAAGATTGCTTTGGAATCAATAGGATAACTTCCTTAAGACTGCAACACTAACTGTTGCATGAACGTCATGTTAGGGGGAAAAATCTGACAAAATAAAGTATTTTAGATGTCAATGCAGTGTTAGTATCAGTTTAACATAATGAATAGTTAATTTAGCTTACCCTAAAAATCAAAGGTAATTATATAAGATATGAAAAGTTGTTATTAATAAAAATGAAACACATTTCTCCCAAGGTGGCATTTTAACTAGTTGACCCAGAGGTTAATATATAGAAATATTTCTTTTGAAAGGATTTATAAATAATATATGGAAGCATATATATAACGGGATGTGATTTTGAAATAAAAAAAAATTACCCAGTATGGTAGTCTAATGATTTATTCTGGAGAGTAGAAAAATAGCTCTCTTGGAATGAATATTCTTTCAAGTACTTCTTCCCCTCCCTTAACTCTCCCTCCTCATACTCCTCTCTTGCCTCTAAAAAGGAAAAAATGATCACATTATCCACACACAAAAAGACATTAAGTAGATAATATTACTCCTGTTTTTCAGGTAAAGAAAGTGAATTACAGAATTATATAATTGACTCATTGTCATATTTTGAGTAAATATTGAAATCTGGCAGTGTACATGTGAATGTCCTCTTCTTAGTTTGTAAAGAAAAAAAATTACAGACTTATCATGAATTTTAGGTTCATGATAGAAATAAGTTTCCTGTGTCTGGAATGCTCTAACACTGTAGATTGAGAGAAAGTGCAAGGTGGCCCTCAGAATTTTGTATGTGATGAATAACAAGTTGTGTATGCATTAGAAAGGTAAGAGGAGTTGCCTAAAGTGGAATGAGATCTGCTTTTAATGTAACATATGCTCACAAACAGATAGCAGCTTTAGACTTTTAAAATAAGATAGAAAGCATGGGAAAAGTAAAAAAGAAAAGGGTAGAGTGGGAGTTGAGGGTACCCATCTAGCTATACAAGGAAAGAAAAGAAGCAAAATTGAGTTAAGAAGTAGGTTAGAGTGTAAAAACACCTAGCTAAATCTGCATGAAATTGTAGGATAGTCATATAGAGAAATGAAAGTAGGTCATTAGATAAAATATTGCCAGGCTTTCTGCTTCAGGAAAAGAAATTACATGATGAAACATTTGAAATGCCACCCAAGTCATGACTTTTTTTAGTCAATATTGTCAATTCATATTCATTGCATATTATTGTCTGTTTAGTGTGTTAAGTTAAAGATAATTTGAGATGATGAAGAGAATAATATACCCTTTCATATGTATAATGTAAACACAATATCAAGTTAATGTAAGTTTAGCCTCTGTGGGTCCATACTGAAATTTTCTGGGAACAAGTCAAGGAGACATTTATAATTGTGCTGTGGAATTGAACTTAATCACCACTTTGGTTCTTGTGAATATAACAGTACTTAATTGAATTGGCAAAGGTGGATATAGACAGGAATTTTGAAATAGGTTACTTCTGTTCCCCTGAGGGAGAGAAAGGCCCTTGATTAATAAAACACCTGACAGTTTATCACGTTATGTTTAGAGAAACAGCAAAAGTAAATGATAAATGCCAAGTTTCAATATTCACACACTTGGATCCAGACTGTGAATACATCTCGTTTGGCATTATTGGTAGTGAAGGAGGATAGGAAGACCAGATTGAAGGCAGCTCCACTCTTTATGGCAAGACATAAGATTATCCCTGAACATAACTGAAGAACTAAAAGTTAGGGAAATTTAACAAATATAATTAAAAAAATAAAAACAGAGCTTAGTGATTGGATATGAAAAGAAGTTAAATAGAGGGAATAGGTTAGGATATGGTGATGTCAATCTCAGACAGAAGACACAGGAGTAGCCCTTAGGTAGGATGGAAAAATTATGAAGTTCAATTTGAAGATACTGAATCTGAGAGTCCTGTGGATCATGCAAATGGAAATACTCATTTTTAAGGGCTGGATATTGAGATTTGAGTATCAGTCATGTAAGTCTTTAAAACCTTTTAATGACTTGGCATTAATTCTTTTCTAAAGTTAATTTACTTTCCATGAATCATGCTTTATAGAATATAGGAATTTTGAATTTTATAAATTAGGATAAAATTTTGAATTTTATAAATAAATAAATTATTAAGTAACTGATCTGGATAATTCCAAGTAATAAAATGTGATTACTCAATTATTATAACGTAGTTTATTTATAAATCCACGAATGTCAAGAAGTTACTGAGCACAAGTACATAGAAGAAGGTCTGTGTTTCTAAAGAATGTATCTTTTTTCCAAAAAGATAAAATACGCCCTTATGCAAAGTAGAAATCACACACCAGCAACAGAATAAGTTTAGTTTGCAACTATAAACAAAAAAACAGAAATATGTAAGTTTTATCTAAGCAGAAAAAGAGTGATCAGAGATAACTCCTGAGTGAAAACAGAGACCCTTATGGGGCACCTGGGTGGTTAAGTCAATTAAGGATCTGACTCTTGGTTTCAGCTCAGGTCATGATCTCATGTGTCCTGAGATCCAACTCCTTGTCAGGCTCCGCACTCAGCAGGGAGTCTGCCTGAAGATTCTCTCCCTGTGCCCCTCCCGGACTCCTTAGCTTGCAGGCTCCGGAGCTCTCTCTCAAATAAATAAATAAATCATAAAAAACCAACCAGAGAAGCTTATATTATCTCTGGCATTATCATAGTGCAGGGAAAATTTAATAAAGTACGTTCAGTAAATGAAAAATCTGAGGCAGTAAATTAAGAAAATATCATAAGCTGTGGGACTTATAGTAGAACTCAGAGATATACCAGGTATTAGATTTCTAACCACACCCCTTTTCCATTAAGTTAATTTGCCTTTTGATGAGAATGTTGCTTAGAGGTGACTATAAATGATCTTTGAAATATTTCTTCTCCAATGAGTGATTCATATTTTAAGGAATGATCTAATTTTAGAGACCTTCTTTCCAGATGTATCTCAATTCTGTGAGAGACCACACATAATGAAGTAAAGTGTTAATCTATCGAATTTAGTCAGATCTGGGTTAAAATTGTTCAGCGTTTTACTGGACATTTGATTAAGAGCAAATGTTATAGCATCTTTGAGAGGGGGAGTGTGATTTGTAAAGTGACAATAAAAATACATACCTTCTTAGTTTGTGGAAAAAAGAAAAATGACAGAATAACATGAATTGCCAAACAAAGTAATCCTCAAATACTAGCAGTGGATCTTTTTTATTTATTTATTTACTTATTTATTTACAGGGGATAACACTTGTAACTGTAGAAGGAAAAACATTAATTTCAAAACTCAGTAGTGCATTTTCCTCCCCTCAATTTAAGCAGAGCACTTCTGCTTTCACTTTTCCTCAGGGAAGAATGTGACAGTCATGCATATCTTAGAAGGATTCATTTTCAGTGTCTTTATGCCCTTTGTCAGGGGACATAGGCAATATGCACTCGACTCTAAACGTTAATGCTTTGCTCTGAAGTGAAATTTAATTTTAACTGCTTTATGTTTTTAGATTAGAATTGACCAGATTATACTGGATTGGGACACCCAGAGACTCAGGCTAATGGAAAAGCCATTAGTCAGTTTTGAAAAGGAATTCAGGTGACACTTACATAAGGAACTAAGTAGTATGTCTCAGATGGGACCCATGTCACTTCCAGGTATGACTTTTAGTTCCACTCAGGCACTAAATGACCAGGAAGTACAGTCTTGTCCTGTTTCCAGAAGACAGAGCCACAAATATTTAGCAAATAGAACAAATAGCTACCAGAGTTAGGCTTAATACACACACATTATATGTATTGAGAACATGTTGCAAAAACTCTGGGTATGGAAAACCTAAGTTTCTTTTTCTGTTACCGAAGTACCTTATCTGTCTCAAGTTCTCATTTTGCCTGCTGGCAAAAAAAAAAATAAAATAAAAAAAAATAACCTATTAATTGTAGGAAAATTCAGTCACTTCCAGCGTTTCTTAGTCATTCTTAGTCATTAGAGATTTAAACTGAGCTAAATTAGCATTTTTACCATCTGCAGAGAAAGATAATCAGAGATATGTGGAGTGAGATCACGGAAGCACATATAGCTTGGCATTTACCAATTGGTACCTAAGGTCTGGTTGTATATTCATCATCTACAAGGTTGCATCTCATAAGATGTACCATAAGATGGTATAGTAGCAGGAGACCAGCCTTTCTCTCTTATACTAAATTCAATAGGAGAAAATAAGGCAGAATTAGATGTGGCCCCAAAAGTAGAAGTTATTAGAAGAAACAAGACAGTACTATATGAAAAGCTAACACAGTATTCATAATAAGTACCAAAAGAATGATTATCAAGATAGAATGCTGGAAAATTTGCTGAGCAAGGAAAATTTTCAAGCAAGCCTTCTAAGTTAGAGAGATTTCAGCAGAGAAAAGAAAAACCCAAATCTTAGTCTACCCACAACCAATAACAATATTAAATATTAAAAAGATAAAGGTTAGCTTATAAAAGCAATGTTCATAAGGTAATTCGGAAGCTACTAGGCACATATGAAGTACCCAAAAGCAAAGTATTTGGAAACTTATCTTGTAACGTTGGACTATAATAATATAATAAAGCAAAACATTAGTGCCAAAGAGTATTTCAAAGATAAATTCAACTTCAAATGGACAGAGAGAAAAAACAAAATCTTAGCCATCTCCAAGTCCCATAACCTCATGTTAGGTGCCCAGTTAATAACTTGAAGAAAATGGCTAAGTAGTCTGTTTTCATTAGTGCAGTGAATATTCCACTAACTCCGCCTCAGTTTCCTGGATTGAAACAATCATGACAACTTTCCAACTGATATATAAGTAAAAATTTGGGTAGCCTAAGGCAACGATGGACAGGAACCTTGAATTTTAAAGCAGTGTCTACTAGACATTTACTATAGAGGACAAAGACAAACAGAACAAAAGTGTAAACCACAGTCAATGTGAGAATTATACTAGGAAATGTGTAAGGCTATACATTGAGAATAACAGACCCATCCTCCTAATTGTAGACCCATTTCCTCTTACATTAACAGATCTGTAAGTAAATGCACTAAAACACAATTGCAATACTGGATAACTGCAGATATATCAGTTTAGGTGATCTGTAACACACAGGAAAGAGAAACCACAAAGTACAAGGTTTTTGTCATGTTAGTTAGTATAACTCCCCATTTTACACAGTCAATAAAAATTCAAGCCGATTTCCCATATCTGTGCAGGACATGAGAGTAATCAATGTTCACAGTCCAGTTGTGAGTTAGGAGATTCCAGCATTAAGGTTTCACACAAGAAGATAAGAGTCTGACTAAATGTATATGTCTTTTATCATAAATAAGTGCCACCAGAACTAATAATAACAGGTCAGTGATTCAGCAGCTAGGTTTAAAATGTCTATTGGCAGTAGAACTTGCAAGTACTCAAATAAAAGTCCAAATAGCTTTCTAAATTATTTTATTGATGCATGAGTAACTCGGTTTTGAATATCTACCATCTGTCCAAAATTGTGCTGCTGTTAGCTCCTGTCCTGTTTTCCTCTTCACTAATTGCTCGGATCTATACATTCACCCTAATCCCCAAGCAACTTATATATTCCAAATTTATTCTAGTTTTAATGTCAAAGTCAGAGTAGTATGGTTGTCAGTAGCCTCAGGTGTGCTCATCATTAGAATTAGCCCACTGATTGTGAACCTGTTCAGCCACAGTGAGTGATCCCAAGGTACCTGTAGTATCCTAGCTAAAACTTTCCCATTTAATCTGCTCTTACCTACTCCATTACATAAACACTCTGAGTATGTTTAGATTTGTATCTCACTGTCTTTAACTCATATTTCTCAATCAGCCTAAGCTCCTCAGCCTGTGGGAGTTCCCCTGAAATTTTGTTAATTAAGCTTTTGTTAATACAGTGAGCTGAACCCTATTTTCCATAAACCACACATTCCTCTCTCAGTCATTGCTCAAGATCATACCTAGATTATATCAATTGTCTCAACCCAGAAAGAGAAGATCCCATCTTTGTACTCCTCTGACCTGGTAGAAAAAAAGTATCTTAAATTACGTGCGGATAGGAACCTGGAAAGTTATCTGTCATTATCCTTCCATGGAAGATAATAACCTGACACTCACAGTCACTGAGATGTTGACTGAAGTGAAGACTTCCATGATTCCTTACTAGGATAGTCACACTGTATATCTCATGTTAATTCTTCTCCAGGAGAGCCTGACATCAGTGGAGTAATAGATAGGTGATATAGAGCCACACTATGGAGAGCTCTGAGTATCAGAAAGAGTTTGCAATTTATCTGATATGTTGTTTCCTGAATAGGAGAGATCCATGTCAAAGTAGAGTTTTAATATGGTGACCATACACTGATTCACTCAGAAGAGATCTAGTTTTTACTTATGTCTGGCATAACCTTTAATTGTGCTGTTTTTTTCCCCCAAGATTTTATTTATTTTATTTGAGAGAGAGAGAGAGCGTGTGCACAAGCAGGGGGAGGGGCAGAAGGAGGAGAGAGAGAATCTCAAGTAGACTCTGCACTGAGTGCAGAGTCCAAAGCAGGGCCAATCCCACAACCCTGAGGTTATGACCTGAGCTGCAACCAAGAGTCAGATGCTTTACTGACTGAGCCATCCAGGAGCCTAAATAGTGCTACCTTTCACTCTCAAGAGAGTCCCTGTTTGGACAAAAAATTATTGTCCCCTGTATTTTTATGAAGTTGAAGAACTGAAGTAGTTTAGATTAATGGGCAAAGTGTTCATTGTCTATAATGCCCTTGAAGTAGACATTGGCCAAAAAAGTAATGTTTTGCTCAATATCCTTTACCTACCATCCCCCAGTCAAGCAAACATACTGTTGGTTCACATGCCTCCTCAATTATCCCACCTCTGCTTAGGAGAGCTCTTGTTGTGTGTGGATGAAAATAGAATAATTTCACAGTTCTGATTTGCCTGGAGGCTAATATTCTTTAATTGCTTACCATATTGCTCAAAATAGCATTGGTTTTCCCCATAATAATTTTTACCATTATTGAAACTTGGTATTTAATTATGCTACACTTATTTTGTTTTCCAGATGCCTTTTGCTTTCCTATCTTAATTATACCATGAAGGGGGGAAAAAAAGAAGATAGGTTTGTACCTATCTCCCCCCAAAGTTTCAGATATAATTAACCATTTAAATCTTTAAACAGTTACCAGGAAATGTGGGATGTGTACTCAGTTATCCAACCCTCACATTTAAATTCAGATTTAAGTTCTAATAATTCAGAAATTTCTGTATCAGCTCTGAAAACCGTGAAAGGTGCAGTGTAAATCTGTTCTAGATATAAAGATAAAGAGACTCACTCTCCCATACTATTATACAATATTCCCCCACGAAAGATTGCAGTACCTCCTAAAATAAGTGGGATAAAAAGGCTCATGGAGATATGAAAAGAATCTGAATCTTGTGTTTGGCTGCTCTACCTCAATAGCATCTAAGCCCATCAGAGAAGTATAGGCTTATCCCTGAAGCAGTGGACAATAGCAGTGGGCTTATTTATAGGATATCCCTGGCACAAAGGTGGTTTAAGTACAAAAACAGATACTTAGGGTTTGCCTTGGGTGAGGGGCCTCACCTAACAGAGAAAAACACGGTGCAAAGAAATAACCTGATTGAGATGGTCTGTATTATGATTCTAATAGCAATCATTTACACTGTGAGAAAATCAAAATGAAATAACCTGACCACATATATTTACAAATACCAGTGTTTATTAGGCATACTTTTTTTTAAGGGAGAGTGCGTCAGAAAAAAAATGGCTTATGAAAATACTTATCAGTAAGAAAGATGAAACATCAATTCAAAATGCTAAGAGAAAGTATAGTTTTAGAATTATTTACTGCACAAAGAAAATAATATACTTAACAGTCATAATTCCACATAATTCAAATAGATTTATAAGGCAAAAGTTATTTTAAAAAATAAGATACATGACTGAAAAACTGAAAATATATGAAGCAATGAAACCCAAGACATTGGACATCAAGCAGTGGAAAACTGTGATCCCTAAGAGACAGGGAAAATGAATTGAGCCCCACATTGATTGTAGCTTATTGTCTAGAGAAAATTTCCAAGAGTTCAAGATGAGAAACACATGCAGAACCCATAGTCTCCCCAAGTTGAGGAAATAGAGCTTGGAGTCTAGAGAAACCAAGGAGGCTAAAGTATACAGGGCAGAATAGCAGAAAAAAGAGACCTATGTGAATAGGGAATCCCAATATCTATGTAGCTCTTAATAGTTCCCTGGACATACAGAATACACTAATAACTTTTAGTGTTCTTGTCTATTGATTCTACCACTATTACCACTTATAGGTTAGTTTCAATTTATTTATTTATTTTCTTTGTATTATGAGTTGTCTTTTCCTAATTCTTTGAATTTCTGGTAATTTCTGATTTTATGTCAGACATGAATTTTACCTTACTGGGTGCTGGATATTTTTGTGTTCCTATCATTTTATTGAACTTCCTATTTTGATACAGTAAGTTATGTAGAAACCATTTGATCCTTTCAGGACTTGCTTTATGTTTGCTAGAAGGGACCAGAACTACATTAATCTAGGTTTATTTTTTTTTCTGCTCATGAGGTAAAACATTTATATTCAACATGATGCTCCCTATAATATGGTTTGAGTCTGGATAGTGATTATAGCTGCTGTTTTTGGCATTGTCTGATTTCTGAATATTGTTCCTGCTAATCTTTTTGGTTGATTCTTTCCTCTGCCCTTGGGTATTTCCTCACATGCAGATAGTGATCATTACTTAATTGGATTATCTTTAAGATCATCAGATCGGATTTAAAAACCCAAGACCCATATGTGTGGCCTAAAAAAAGTCATTTGAGTACAAAAAACATAAATAAAGGTAAAAGTTTGGAAAAAGATATAATGTTAACACTGATCAAAGAATGCTAGAGTAGCAATATTAATATCAGATTAGGATAGGAGATTTCAGAATAAAGTTTCTAACCAGGAATAAAGAGGATCATTTCATAATGGTAACATGGTCAATTCATGAAGATAATATACTATTTCTATGTATGCACCTAAAAGGGGAGTTTTAAAGTATCTGAAGCAAAACTAATAGAACTGCAAGGAGAGATCTTATTGTAGAAAAATCTTCAAATATAGTTGGAGATTTCAATACTTCTGTCTCATAATGGATAGTACAAGTAGAAAGAGATATAAGCTATAGCAGACTTGAACAACACTATCAACCAATTTTGCCTAGTTCATATTTATACAGTAGCCCAAATAAGAACAGCAGCAGAACATACATCTTTTCCAAGTACACATGGAACATTTACAAAGATAGACCATATTCTGTGTTGTAAATGTTTTCGATAAATATATTTAAAAGGATTCAAGCCATATAGATTATGTTCTTTTATCACAATAGAATTAAAATAGAAATCAATAACAAAAAATAATTGAGGATCCTCAAATACTTGGGAACTAAATAACACAATTCTAATAAATGAATCCAGAGTGAAACAAAAATGAAATCTAAAAAGTATTTGAAACTAGATGAAAATGAAAGTTTAACATATTAAAATTTGCAGGATGCAACTAAAGTAGTACTTAGTGAGGAATTTATAGAACAAAGCTCTATATTAGAAAGGAAGACAGTCTCAATCAAAAACCAGTGTTCAACGTTCAGATGTTTTGAGGAACTGATTTCTGTCTTCCCTGAATCTAATGGACAGTAAAGGCTCTGGGTTGGGACCTGCTGAGAAAAAAAAAAAAACATGATTTGGATTAGCATATACTTGATATAGTCCCTCCCTCCAGCTCAGTATGGAACAAGTGGGAGGAAAAACACCAACTCCTGGATTCTCTTTGAGAAGAAAGATTGGTCGCATGTGTCCAATATTCAGGTTTTTTTGAGTGGCCTGCCTGAAGGTATGGTTTCTGTCTCACCGAGGCAGAGCACTGACAAAACCCAGCATGTGCTAGCAGCATGGAGGCTGTTGAGAACAAAAGGGTTGGGAGGTTTGTGGCAATCCAGAGAATCTGCAGTACTGTATACAGACACTAGAGGGAGAAAGAGATCATGAGATCCTGAAAAAAGAACCCTGCAAGCCTCTCTAATTGTGAATTTAGGGGCACAAGTCCAGAGGAAATTCATCCATCAGAAATATTCAAAAGCCCCCAGAGTCTCCGGCTGGGCTGACTGGGGAAGTTCTTTACTTGTTTGGAAGCCAATCTGTAAAGACTGATAGAGGTAGCTGTTTGTTTTCAAATGTAGAGCCTAAAACAAAGTTGCCAGGCATATGAGAAAGAAAAACATGGCACAAAGGATGAAGTAATTTTCCAGAAACCAACTCTAAAGAAATGGAGGAATATGAATTACCTAAAGAGAATTCAAAATAACCATCATAAAAGTGATTAAATGCTCAATAGAACAGTGAACAGATAGAGAATATCAACAAAATAATGAACAAAAGGAGAATATCAACAAAAATGGAAATAAGAAAAACAATAATGAAACAAATTTTGAAGCTGGACAATACAGTAACTGAATTGAAAAATTAATAAGAGGGTTTCAGCAATAAACTTGATCAACCATAAGAAAGAATCAGCAAACTTGAAGACAGATAATTTGAAATTATCCTGTCAAAGAGTAAAAAGAAAAGAGTTAAGATAGTCTAAGAGACTTGTAGGACAACTTTAAACAGGCCAACATTATGCACATTATTCAAATCCAGGAAGAACAGAAAGAGAAAGGGGCAAAAATCTTATTTGAAAAAATAATTGTCAAAAACTCCCCCAAATCTGGGGGGAGAAAATGTACAATCTGTTTCAAGAAGCCCACTGGACTCTAACCATGATGGACCCAGAGAAGTTCAAACTGAGACACATTGTAATCAAATTGTCAGAAGTCAAAAATAGATATTTTTGAAAGCAGTAAGACAAAAATGACATATAAGAGAGCTCCCATAAAACCATGAGTGGATTTCTCAGAAGAAACCTTGCAGCCCAGAAGGGAATGGGATGACAAAAACCAAAGTACAAAAAGGGGGGAAAAAAAACTGCCAACCAAGAATAATATAGCCAACAAAATTGTTTCTCAAAAAATGAGAGTAGCAAAGTCTGAAATAAAAGCTAGGAGAGTTCACCATGAATGGACCTGCCTTACAAGAAATGATAGAGAACCCTTCAATTTGAAGCAAAAGAACTCTAGATGGTAACATGAAATATGAAAGTATGAAGCTCACTGGTGAAGGAAAATATATGGACAAATATAGAATGCTGTAATACTGTAAATATGGTAATTAATTTTAAAAGACAAGGTTTTTTTTTTTAAGCCTATAATTATAAAATATGTTCGTGGATAAACAATATAAAAAGATAGTTTGTGACATCAAAAACAAAGTGTGAAGTGAATAAAATAATAGAGTTTCTGTATCCAGTTGAAGTTACTATCTGTTTAAAATAGATTGTTTAAAAAAATAAATAAAATAAAATAGATATTATAATTATGTTTTAGGTAAGCACCACAAAAAAATAACTATAGGAGATGCAAAAAAGAAAATGATAAAGGAATCAAAGCATGTCACTCAAAAGACAAACAAACAAAAAACCCACAAAGGAAGACAGAATGAGAGGATGAGAGGATCAAAAAAGCTGCAGAATCAGACAGAAAATTATTAACAAAATGACAAAAGTAAGTCCTTTTCTGCCAATCATTACTTTAAATGAAATGAATTAAACTCCCTAATCAAAAGAGATAGAGTGGCTAAATAAATTTTAAAAAATCAAACTATGTCTTTAAGAGACTCTCTTTAGATGAAAGGATTCACATTGGCTGAAGTAAAAGGATGGAAAAAATATTCTACTCAAATAGTAACCAAAAGAGAGCAGTAGTGGTCATTTATACCAGACAAAGTAGACTTTAAGTAAAAAACTGTCAAAAAAACCAAAGTAGTATTATTATATAATGATAAAAAAGAGACAATTTACCAGAAAGATATGACAATTATAAATATATATGTACCCAACATCAGAGCACTCAAATAATGAAGCAAACATTGAGAACTAAAGGGAGAAATAAACAGCAACATAATAATAGTAAAAAGTTTCATTTCATTGCCTCACTTTTGGTAATGGCTTGATTATCCAGACAGATCAATAAGGAAACTGAGGACTTGAACAACATTATACACAAAATGGACCTAACACACAAGTGCTAAACATCCCACCCAACAGCAGTAGAATACACATTTTTCTCAAGTGTACATGGAGAATTCTGCAGGATAAAACACATATTAGGTTACAAAACAAGTCTTAAGTTAAGGTGGAAGTCATATGAAAAAGTGTCTTTTCCACCTACAGTAGAATCAAACTAAAAAGTAAAAGCAGAAAGAAAATTGGAAAATTCACAAATACATGGCAATTAAGCAACATACTACTGAACAACCAATGGGTCAAAGAAGAAATCAAAGGCAAATTAGAAAATACCTTAAGGCAAATGAAAATAAAAATACAACATACCCAAACTTATGGGATACCATAAAAGTTGTACTAAGAGGAAAGTTTAGACCAGTAAATGACTACATTTTAAAAAAAGAAGGATTTCAAATAAACAATCTAACTTTGCACCCCAAAATAACTAAAACAAACAAAAACAAGAAAAACCAGACTAGGCCTAAAGTTAGCAGAAGAAAGGAAATAATAACAGAGCAGAAATAAACAAAATAGAGAAAAAATAATGTTTTTTATTATAAAAATCGACAAACCTTTAGCTAGACAAAGAAAAAACAAAGAAAACACAAAATCAGTAATGAAAAGGGAGGCAAAATAGTTGATGCCCCAGAACGGAAAAAGAATTATAGGAGGCTACTATGAAAAATCACATGCTGGGCACCTGGGTGGCTCAGTTGGTTAAGTGACTGCCTTTGGCATGGGTCATTGGGGTCCTGGAATTGAGTCTCACATACGGCTTCCCCTGCTCTGCAGGGAGCTTGCTTCTTCCTCTCCCTCTGCCTGCCACTCCCCCTGCTTGTGCACTGTCTCTCTGTCAAACAAGTAAAATCTCTTGAAAAGAAAAGAAAAAAAGAAAAAATCACATGCCAACAAATGGGATAACTTAAAAAAATAGATAAGTTCCAGAAATGTAGGGCCCACCAAAACTGAATGCATAAAGAAATTAAAAATGAAATAAACCTATAACTCACAATGAGATTGAATCGATAATCAAAAACTTCCTAGCAAAGAAAAGTCCAGAACCAGATGGCTTCACTGGTCAATTCTTCATATTCAGTAGTGAATATTTAAAGGAGAACTAGTGTCAGTCCCTGTCAAATTCTTCCAAATAATTAAAGAAGAAGGAAAATTTTCAAACTCATAAGGCCAGCATTACCTTGACCCAAAGCTAGAAAAAAATACTGCAAGAAAACTACAGGCTAATACCTCTGATGAATATAGATGCAAAAATCCTCAAAAAAAAATAGTACTAGCAACCTTAATTCAACATCACATTAATAGGATCATGCACCATGACCAAGTGAGATTTATCCCTGGGATTCAAGGATGTTACAACATATGGAAATTAATGTGATACACCACATTAACAGAATAAAAGCAAAAATAATCACATGATCATCTCAAATGTGGAAAAGCATTTGACAAAATTCAACTTTCATTATAAAAACAGTAAGAATAGAAAAATTAACTTCAGCATTATAAAAACCATTGGAAAGCCCACAGTTAATATGCTTAATGGTGAAAAACAAAAAGCTTTTTCTCTTAATATCAGGACCAAGGCAAGGATGCTCACTCTGACCACTTCTGTTCAACATAGTATCAGAAGTAACAACTGGAGCAGTTAGGATAAAACAAAACAAAACAAAACAAAACAAAACAAAACAAAACAAAAATAATAAAAACAAAAAAAATCCAAATTGAAAAAGAAGAAGTAAAATTATCTATATTCGTAGATAACATGGATGATCTTATATGTAAAAAATCCTAAAAATTCCATACACACAAAAAAATATGTTAGAACTAATAAACAAATTCAGCAAAATTGCCAGATACAAACACAACATACAAAATCAGTTGTGTTTCTATATGTTAACAATGAACAGTAACACAATCCCATTCATAATAGCATTAAAAAGAATAAAATCCTTAGTAATAAAATTAACTAAGGAGATGAAAGACTTTTTGGGTGAAAACAACAAAACAGAGCTGCAAGAAATTAAAAAAGACATAGAAAGCCACAAAATTTCCTGAATAGCCAAAACAATATTGAGACGGAAGAATAAAAAAATACTTCTAACTTCAAAACACATACCTAAACTACAGTGATCAAAACAATATGGCACTGGCATAAAAACGGACATATAGACCAATGGAAGATAATAAAGAGCCCAAAAATAAACCCACACATATAGTGTCAACTAATCATTGGCAAGGGAATCAAAAATACTCATTGTGGAAAGAATAGTCTTTTCAACAAATGGTTTTGGAAAAACTGGATATCTACATGCATAAGAATGAAATTGGATTCTTACCAAACACCATGTACAAAAATCAACTCAAAATGTATTAAAGACTTAAACATAAGACCTAAAAGTTTAAAACTCCTAGAAGAAAATATAGAGGAAAAACTTCATGACATTGATTTTGGCAATGATTTATTGGATATATCACCAAAAGCACACGCCAAACAGCAAAAGTAGACAAATGAGACTACGTCAAAATAAACAGTTTCTGTGCGGCAAAGGAAATAATCAACAGAATAAAAAGGCAACTCATAGAATGAGAGAAAATATTTGCAAAGTATATATCTGATAAGGGGTTTCTATCCAAGATACGTAAGGAAATTCTACAACTCAATAGCAGAATAACAAAAAAACTCTATTAAGAAATGGCCAAATGATTTCCAGTAGATATTTCTCCGAAGAAGATCTGTAAATGGCTGCCAGATATATGAAAAGATGTTCAACATCAGTAATCATCATGAGCTAAGGTCTGCATGGTTGTGTACCCCCAAAATTCATATGTTGAGGTCCCAATGGGATGGTATTAGGAAGTGAAGCCTTTGATATATGATTAGGTCATCAGTTTGAAGACCTCAAGAATGGGATTAGTGCCCATTTAAAGGAGTAACCAGAGAGCTAGCTCCCCCTTCTACCAGGTGAAGACACAGTAAGAAGTCAGCAGTCTACAACCCATTAGAAGTCCTTACCAGAACCTAATCATACTGACAACATAACGTTGGGCTCCCAGCCTCCAGAATTGTTAGAAATAAATTTCTGTTGTTGATAAGCCACTCAGTCTATGATATTTTGTTATAGCAGCTCAAACGGACTAAGGTATAATGGAAAAAGCAAAATAAACCATGAAAATATATCACCTCACATTATTAGGATGGCCATTGTCAAAAAATAGAAAATAATAACTGTTGGCAAGGATGTGGACAAATGAGAACCCTTGTGCACTGGATGTCGTGGGAATATAAAATGGTGAGGCCACTGTGGAAAACAATATAGAGATTTCTCAAAAAATTAAAAATAGAACTACCAAGTAATCAGCAATCCCACTTCTGGGTATTTATGCAGAAGAACAGAAAACAAGATCTCAAAGAGATTTTTGTACTCTCATGTTCATTGCAGCATTATTCACGATAGCCAAGAGACGAAAACTACCCAGTGTTCAACAACAGATGAATGGGTAAAGGAAATATGGCATATGCATATAATGATATATTAGGCAGCCTAAAAAAGAAGGAAATACTGTTATATGCTACACCACGAGTGAATCTTACTGTTATTATTCTAACTGAAATAAATCTATCATAGAAGGGCAGATACTACATAATTCCATTTATATGAAGTATCTAAAGTACAAACTCATAGACACAATATAGAACAGTGGTTACAAAGGATGGGGGAGGGGAAATGGGAAGTTGCTGTTCAATGGGTATATAATTACAGTCATAAAAGATGAAAAGTTCATAGATCTGCTATAAAATAAAGTACACATAGTTAACAATATTGTACTGTACTCTTAAAAGTTTAAGAGAATTTATTTCATATTATGTATTTTTTTTACCACAATAAAAAATAATTCTGAGGGAGAATATAATCCATTCAGAAAAACAAAGGCATAACATTTGAAGAATGGATCTTAGAAATTTAGAAGAAAATAAAAGAAATGGAAGCAATACCTAAATTTAAATGAGAAGAAATCATTTATTGGCCAATGAAATGTTTAAATTCAGATTAAGAAGTTTAACAGAGTAATAGGATAATAAGACACAAAGACACACATTAATAAAATTGCTATACTACAAAAATTAAATATGACAAAGAGTAAGAGTTAAAAGAGTGGAAATGGTTATCTTTTGTAAAGAAATAAAAATCAGACTAGTTTACACTTCTCCTTAGCCTCCTTAAATACCAGAAGATAATGAATTTAATCTGAAACAAGAGCAGATTATGTGATCCACAAAACAATAAGCCCAATCTATAAAAGCAATAGTAAGGCCCAGAATGACCGATGTACAGCAGACCTAGAGATCATTTAGACCTGATTAAAGCTGGAAGACATGAGTCTTTTGGGTAAGAACATAAGTATACCACGAAGGCTTCCTTCTTATCTATTCTACACAATTGGTCTGAAATAGTTTTTACTAAAATTCAAATCTAATCACATTGTTCTCCCTACTCCACAGTATTTAGGGGTCCCTATTACTTTCAGAAGAAAATCTAAGAATGACATAGAAGGACCTATAAACTTGATACATATTGCACTTGCCACGTCACCACTTCTCTGTTATAATTACTTAATTTTAGCCATATTAATCTGCATGCATTTCCATAGACTAATCATTTTATCTCACCTTTAATTTTTTAATTTTGCTCCTGTTATTTTTTCTGAATTGACATTTTCCACACTTGTCCATTTTAAGACTTAGTCCAATGATCTCTTTATCTTCTAAATGTTTATTAATAGGGCCAGCCTAGATAAATATTGCTTTCCTGTGGTTATTCTCTGTCATCCCATTTAAAAAAAAGTTATTTTTGTTATAGCACCACTCCCACTGTGTTGTAATAAGTGATTATTTTTACTGTTTACTATAGGAGATATAAATACCTCGAGGAATATGTCTTATTTGTCATTATTTTCCTAAGACATATAATGAATACAAAGTATCTGTGTATGCATGTGTATATGTGTGTATTTTTTAGTAAATAATTGTTGAATGACCCAATGAATAAAACTAAATAATGCTTTCTTCCATGTTATTCCAGTGCTTTAGTATTCAGAAAATAATTATCTAATTTAAATATCATTCTATTTTTTCTGCATTGACATAAAAAAATATTCATCATAATTTTCACACAATTACTCCTTAAAATATCATTGTCCGAGAAAGGCTAAACTCCATGAAGATAGAGAATAACCAAGAGCTAGATGCTGAATATTCCTATAACTCATATAAGGATGGAAGACATTCAGGTTTCAACTATCACAGTAAAGACTCTATTTGAACAACCAGGGTATTCAGTGAGAACCTAGGATCATCACACTATGGTAGTAGAGCTGACGTTCTCCTCAATTAGTGGTTTTCAAATCACTTGGCAATATTGTTTACCCGTGGACATTTAGTAATGTCTAGAGATATTTTTGGTTTTCTCAACTGCAGGTGAGGGGTACTACTCTTAATGATCTAGTGAATAGAAACCTGAGATGCTACTAAGTGTCCTACAATTCTCAATTCTCAGGACAGGCCACTGAAACAAAGAATTATCTGGAACCAAATATTAACAGTCCTGAGAATGAGAAACATCGTCTTATGCTAAAGGCTACCCTAGATTTTCCCTAACGAAACTTAAAAATCTTAAAAGGATCTAGCTGTTTGGCAAGAAACTTTATAGCCTTGCCTTTCAAAACACTCTTAAATGAGGGCAACAAAATCCAGCATCCAAATGATAGCTGATTCCGAATATCCAGAATTCGATAAAAAAAATGCCAAAGAGCGGAGAAAAATCAGGTAAAAGAAACAAACCTGAATAATAGAGATGATGGAATGACTTTAATAAGGACTTTAAGCAGACTTTAATAAGAACTTTAAATAGCTTTTCTAAATATGCTTAAGAATTTAAAGGAAAAGATTAACATAATTAGGAAAGTCATCAAGGAATTAAAGGAACCAAATAGAACTTTAATTTTAAAAATTTACTAGATTTTATATTAATAGCAATTAGACACTTCAGAATGATCGATGATTCTGAAGATACAGTTAAAACATTAAAAAAAAAATTTGCAAGGTAAGGTAAAAATTAAATAGAACCTCAGTGACTGTGAACAAGTACTATAATATACATTTCATTGGAGTACAAGAAAAAAAGAGACAGAAGCATGTATTTGAAGAACTACTGGCCAAGAACAACAGTAAAAACCACCAAATTTGATAAAAACTATAAAATCACAGATATAAGAACATTTCAGTCAGTAGCAACAGAATAACTATTTCTTTCAGGTACACATTGAATCCTCACTAAGATCATATTCTGAATTGTAAAGCAAATCTTAATAAATTTACATAAATTAAGTCATATAAAGTATTTCAGAATTAAATTGGATACCAATAAAAGAAATCTATATTTTTTTAAATCCCCAAATATGGTAATACACTTCTAAACAGCCATGGGTCAAAGAAAAGCAAAGGAAATTAGAAAATATATTGAAATATGTTGAACTGAACTAAAATGAAGACAAAACAAAACAGATCAAAGTCATTGCTTCTGGCTTCTGCTTCAGGATTTAGAGATCTGGAAAGAGTAAAGCTTCTATACTGAAAATAACAGTGCACCAAACAATCCGCAAAGTCCTTAATTTTCTTGAACCTGTAAGAGTAATTTGTTCACAAGGCAAACAACTAGTCCAGAGTCTATGAGGAGAAAGGCACTTGCGGAAAGGGGTGAGACATGATCATCAGCTTATATAAAGTAGATACAAGCAAGCACCAGAAAGAAGAGTAACCTACTAGAGTTAAACTACGAGTAGTTGGCAGACTGATGGAGACTGAATCTGCACACTGGGGCTTGTATTAGTTTCCCAGGATTGCCATAACAAAGAACCATAAAACTAGGTGGCTTAAAAGAATAAAAATTTATTCTTTCACAGTTCTGGAGTCCGAAATTCCAAAACCATAGTGTCTGCTGAGCCATGCTGTCTCTGAAGCCTCTGAGGGATAATCTGTACCTCTTCAGCTTCTGGTAGCTCCTGGCATTTTGTGGCTTATGGCAACATTACTCGAACCCCTGATTCTGTCTTCACAAGGCATCTCCTCACCATGCCTCTTTCCTTCCTTAAGGGTGCCAGTGCTATTGGATCAAGTGCCCACTGCACTCCAGTATGACATTATCTTAACTAATTACATCTGCCATAACCCTGTCTCCAAACAGGGTCACATTCTGAGGTACTGGGGTTAAGACTTCAACATGTCTTTTGAAGGGACACAATACAATCCATCACAGAGCTCCAAAAATTTTCCTTAAGACCTGGGGACATGAAAGAACTCTACCCACATTATTCTCTCATTTTCTCTATGTAAGAAAGCTTTAATCTGTGGAGAAGAAAGGCAAAAGAAACACCATTCCCCATTGCTGCTGAAGTGAGGAAAAAAAAAAGACCTTCCCAGGTACATTAAAGATGGAGATTGATCATTCTTTTGGTTGAGATACTCCTATCTATCCTTAGTCAAGTTTAATGCATATATGTAATGATCTGGGGGAGCAAATTTCATTAGCCTCAGTCACTTACCATATGGTACAAATTTGCTTTCTTCCATCAGCCAGGATTGAACAGAAGCAAGAGAGGATATTCTTATGCCAGATCTCCACCAACATACACAGTTTAGCAGAGGGCATAACTCCATTTTTCACACTGGAGTGTTCTGGTCATCAGTCAATTTTTATTGTAAGTAAAAGTGTATTGGCAGAAGAGTTCTGGAGTGTCATCTATAGGGGAATGTCCAGCTTTAGGATAGGCTTGTTCTCTCATTGAAAGAGCCATTGCTGTGATCCATCAAATAGTAGCTCACTCTATACATATTTAACACCCATCCTTCATGAGAAATTGTGGTGTTGCAGAGTCGTTCTCACTGTGGCAGGACAAGATATTAATGGCCCCTGCTGCCTTTCTCTGAACCATCCCCAGAATGTGTCATGAATCAAATGAAGAATTAGCATTGGACCAGAAAATTCAAAACAGAAAGGCCAGTAGCTGTAAGTGAAGAGGAATTCTCTTTTCCACTTTCTGAAATTCCATCAATTACTTAGTATACTAATATTCTAAATTCCAAAATATGAAACCAATAATGTTAGTTACTGACCTAAATATTATTCTTAAGCTAATAGCAATAATTAATTGGTTATATGAATTGGAATAATTAATTCCAGCTCTTTTGTTCTAACCCAGAATGTTTATCATGATTTCATTCCTCCTACACTATCCCCTCTGTCTTTCTATAATCCAGGAGAATTCACTTCTTTTCTTTAAAACACCAATCCCCTTACCTGGTTGTAGATCATTGAACTTCCTGTTACTTCTTCCTGGCATTCTTTCTTCCCCCAATCCTTTGCACAGTGGGCTCATTTCATTCTGTAGATGTTCATGTCTAATCTTGTTAATTTCCTTCATAGAACTTTCAGAATTATTATTCTAGTATATTTCAAAATTATTTGTTACTGTATATTTCCTCCCAGCTAGAGAAGTAGAGATCTTACCTAACTTTCTTACTGTATCCTCGGAAACTAGCAGAGTACCTGTTATAAATAGATATTTCATATATTTGTTGAATAAAATGGATGAACAACAAGGAAAAGAATAGCTTCTGCAAAGCAAATGGGGAATAAAACTGGGAGATGGAGAATTAAGAAGACAATGTCCACCAAATTCACAGTTTTGCTGAAGTCTGACCATAAATGTGTATGTACCTTTGTGTGTTGAGCCAATGTATGGGAAAGGGAGAAAGCTCAGATAATGCATCCTTCAGAGAGGAGCTTCCCAGATTGCCCTTGGGAACAACAGATGGCTGTTAAGCTTCTATTTGTTCCCTCTGAGCCTTTAAAATCTCACCTTATTCCCAGCTCTGAGTCAAGGAGAAATATCAGAAGGAACAGAAATTTAAAAAAAAAAAAAAAAAATGTTTTAGCATAGCATTACTCCAGTGACGTGTCTCCCAGTACTGTTCACATGTAACACAAAAGCCCTTGACATATTGCAGGAACATCAGAGACCTGCTTAAGAATATATATAAAGTTAGAAACGTACTTAAGACCAGACCTCTACATGCCAAGATATTTATCTTGCTAGTCCTCTTTTTCCTCCTTGCCTATTACAAATGCATTCTAAACACTCCGTCACAAACTTTGAAAAATTCGTCCACCTCTGGTACCATATTAATAACTGATTTTCCTATGCAATGCACTGCTATGAGTACTTTGCATGTTTTAGTTCATTTCATCCTTATTTCATCTGCAGAACAACCCTGTGAGTCTAGCACATGTTGTACCCATGTACACATGAGAAAAGTGATGTTAATCCTTTAGAGATTATAGAATTTACCTAAGATCACATGCGTAGTAAATCATAGAATTTGAACACTGGTAGTTTGCACCGGCTTCATAAATAAATTGTTTCTCGCTGCAGCATGATCAAAAGCAACAATTCAGCCCACTACAGAGCAGGACATTTAAAAGCCCATTGAGAATATGTAATTTTTCTTTAACAAAGTTTAACTCCTTTCATTCCTTGCAAAAAGTCTTCCAGAATGCATTTTATGTCATATGCAAAAGGAAGACATCTGTTTTCTTAGACTCTTTCCATAGGGAGTAAAATTTCAGACCAATCTACACTTCCCATTTTAGCTTCAGATATTGCTAAGATGTATGGAGGAAGCTAGTGGGTAGTACTGATAGGTAGTGCTAGTGAACTGGAGACATATGCCTTTCCGTACACTTCAGTGGAAGGCATGGTTAAGATATTAACCCTTGAGGTAATGTGATTATGACTATGTGATCATTAGCCTTATGATTATGTGAGTCTCTGAAGGGCTCTATGGAGCTAAAAGAGGTCATAATGGTATAATTTCCGGGCCCAGTATAAAATTAAAATGAGGGCCCTCTGCTTTAACAATTATTAAGAATTTCACACTAAGAGCAAAACATTAAACCTAGTGCAGGGCCCTTCTAAACACATGGACTTGTACGACTACACAGTTGCACACCCATAAAACCATTCCTACTTGTAGACAAGCCCTAAGGAAAATTGTTAGGTTGGAAATTTTTTTTTTTTTAAAGACTTTATTTATTTATTTGACACAGAGAGAGAGAGATCACAAGTAGGCAGAGAGGCAGGCAGAGAGAGAGGGGGAAGCAGGCTCCCTGCTGAGCAGAGAGCCTGATGCGGGGGCTCGATCCCAGGACCGTGACATCATGACCTGAGCTGAAGGCAGAGGCTTTAACCCACTGAGCCACCCAGGCGCCCCGGAAAATTTTTTCTTTTGATACATTAACCTTTTGCCTCCCTGAACTTTCTGGTTTCCACCTTGCCCAATATTCCTTCTGTGGTTTTCTTTGGGAGCCTGACCTCAGCCAATAATACTCTCAATGAGCTTTTCCTTTTGCTGTCTCCATCATCAAAGTCTCCTGTCTTTTCCTTCTTGCAGCTCTTATCAATCACATATTATATGAGTTATCTTTAATAAATACTGGAGATTGAGAGACTAAAATTATATAATCTCTGCATTGAAGAAGAATATAAGCTATTGGAAGGGAAAAGTAGTAAATAGTAATGTGCTTTCTGGTGGCATAATGCTATTATAAAACCAAGGAAGAGAAGCCAATATAAGGAAGGAAAGAAGGAAGGAAGGGAGGGAGGGAGGAAGGGTGGAAAGAAGGAATGAAGGGAGGGAAAACAAAAAAGGAGAAAGAGGAGAGAAGGAGAAAAATATTCTAAGAGTAGTTGAAAAAGAGACTTATGTACCAATTTGGAAATTAGAATTCATGTCAGCAGTGATGGTCTAGTCAAAAAAGAGATCATCTTAGCATCTAATTGTTTATAGCATGACAAATCTTTGATGAATTCATTTGAAATAATGTGGTGATTTTTTTCAAAGGGTTTGGAAAGAGTGAAGAATCATCAGAAATCCACAGAAAACTTTTTGGCTCTTTTGAAGTATTCATGCTCTACCCCAACACCACAGCTCATTAGCCCTTCCTGCTGGAGCTGATTCCCTCAGAACAAAGTCAAGATTGACTACCGTAGTTAGCTATGTCTGCTAACAGAAGAGAATGGCAATTTTCTTCAGGTGGGTGGTCACAAAAAGTTGAGAATTGATGATATCATACATTGACTCAATTACAGTAAAATTAAGTTTTAGTCATGTTTCAGTCTCCAGAACTAGCTAAGGTAGTGGAGGAGGGTATAAGAGGAAGAGGGATAGATACACATGCATATGGCTAGCATTCCTAGTGTTATTTAAAATATAAGTCTGTATTTTCAATACCTTCCCTTCTCCAAAAGACCTAATGGAAAACTGGAACAAAACAGTACTTTAGGGCCCCAAGGGCATTCCTCTGGAATTCATATGGTGAGTTTTTCGTAAGCTCATGAAAATATACTTTAGGGTAACCCCATTCCTGATTATGGGACTTTCAACAACTGTGCCTGATTAAAAGAACTGTTCTAATAGCTTGAGGCCATTTTGATGGTCCTTCTTAACCATGTATGGTGTTACATATCCTGATATAGGCTAGGAGTAACTTTGTTCTATATAATTCTCACATATAGAGAACCCGTGTGTGTGTGTGTTCAGTTCTATCTTGAAAAAAATTTGAGCCCAAGTTTGTGGTATAATGGGGGACCACCTATAAGATAATTATTTTATAGATACCATTGAAGATCTCTAAAACCCCAGGTAATATATTTTAAAATAGAGTAGTTAAGATAATACATTCTTTTATGAATGGTATAATTGCTGTTCTTGGTGTTCTCGCACATAGAAAAGCAATGCAATGTCAATAGGTGTCTGGGAGTGGCTAGACAGGCAAATATAAAGGCAGAAAGTCAGAAATACTGATTAGTAAGGAGATGGAATCTTAGAAATTAGGCCTCAGTGTCCTACAAAACTATATATCAAGGCTGGTCCCCAAATCTAGTTCCATTGCTGTTGCTAATCAGAGGCATGGGTAGGACTACAGACATGTATGCCTCACCAATGGGAAATAGAATAAAGTTACCTTTCTTCAAGATTGTGCAGTATCCTGAATGCCAACATAAGGATCCCAGTCTTTAAATTTGAAACTAAAGAAGATATAAAGAAAAAATTATTATCTAAGAAATATTGTAAAATTCATAGGACTTCATTTCTGAGAAAACATTACAGAAGGTCTCACACTATTTATAATGCAAATTCCAGCACACCTAACATTTGTGTTGTGTATGTTACTAGGTTTGTAGATTTTGATGCACAATATATAGAACATGCTCCCTAAGGTCCAAGTAGTGCACAATATAGAGAGCCAAGGGATTAACTTTTGGAGGAAGCTGATTTTTCTCCACAGAAAATGAGAAATATTGTGTGATTCTACAAGTATACAAACTGCAAGAAGAAACACACTCATTCCTCAACAGTTCTTGAATTCCCTTCATTTTCTTATGGTGTGTCAAGAAAAGAGATCATATAAATAAGAAAATGGAACCTCATGACTTATTGACGTTTTTATGGAATCAAAAGCCAGATTTTGGCCCCAAAGGGGAAGATTTCTTTTCAGTGATGAAAATATTACCCAGAAATCTCTGGCTTCCTGGAATTCTCAATAAAAATTCCAAATCTCTTGGCAATAAGTTTTTCAAGCACCAAAATTTCTGCCAATAAAAGAATGATCATTCAAGTTGTGTTAAGCATGCTCTCAGTTTGGTTGTTTCAGAGTCCAATTAAGGAAGGCCAAATTGCTAGTGTTCTGCAAGTATTGCTTGACATGAAGAGTGTATTTGAAGTGGAAATCACACAGGGATGCTTGGTGCAATAAACTAGGTGATTACCTTGTTTGGGGAGAATGTTCATCACAGTATAAAGACCTCATTTGGAAAGAGAAAATTCAGGTTAGAAAGTATTTTGATATAGTACTCAATATTTCCATCTCCTAAATCTATGATCTTTGGATAAATATATATAGTCAAACACAATGTACAGTTTTCTTGGAAAACAAAGTTTCACTTAAGGAATCTAAAGGAGAGGAGATACAGAAGGGCACTAAGATGAGAACTTATAAATAGGCTATGGAAATGGGGGAGAACTATATGAATACACTCAAATAAAATCTTTGGGGAATGTGGCATAAAAAGAAAGTGAGCAAAGGATCCTATGAGAGCCAGATGTTCATTCTTATATGAAGAGAACTACCTCCAACAAGATCAACTTCAATCTAGTTGGAAAGAAGTGTGATACAAAACAGAAAATATTTGTTGTCATGTGCTATGTAGACAAGGAAACTGCATGACATAATAATTTTTTTTTGCATTTTGTTGTCATTTTCCAAGTATATATAGTGACAATAACTTAATGAAATTATAAAAATATAATCATAGAGACAATATTCACTGCTTTGAATTCAAACAGAGCTAGATTTTACTCCAGTTGCATGATCTTGATTATACCACCTAACTTCTTTAGTTCTTAGTTTATTTACTTTTTTTTTAAGCCAAGAATAATATTTCCTATCTTCATGGAGTTATGAGTATTAAAAAGTTATTACAGATAAAGACTTATGTATGTAAACTTCAAAGTGCTGAACATTTTTAATAAGTCAAAAATATGTTCAGTGGTACTACTAGAAGTGGCAGAATATATGAACTGAGGCCCAGAGAAGTGATGATTTGTAAGGTCAATGGTTTGTGGTAGAATTGAGTTTCAAATTAGATCTCCAATCTCCCTTCCAGGGCTTTTTCTACTATATCACATCCCCCAGAAAAGCTCATCTCTGAGCTTTGATGATTTCATGTTCCAATATGATCAGGACCTATCTGGCCTCTTCAACCATGAACTTCCCTTATAGTCTAATAAAAAAAAAAAAAAAAAAAAAAGACACAAATACATAGAGGCGAGCAGTCGCAGTAAGTCAGGATTTCAAGGAAAAATATCAAAGTCCAGTTAGCAATGCTGCTCTCAACTTGCCAGTTAACTTTTAAGTTCTCCAAGTATTTTCTACATGACATACCCATCTTCATTACAGATTGTTGCATCTGAATTTGTAATATTACTTCCAAATTCAGTTTGTTTCAGATTACAGAAAAATATAAGAGCACAATGAGAAATGGGTTCTTTGAAATAATGCAGAAGTAGAATTCAGAAAACACATAGGCCTCTTAAGCATTTACGTACTTAAGTATTTATTCTCTTAAATTGCTAAGCAAGCTAAAAAGATGTAAAAGGGATTATAACTGAAATCCCCCCGTTGGTCAGTCTCTCTGCCTCAGTGGCCCCCAGGTGGCCTCTGACATTTTTTTGCAGTCACGTTCGTTATCAAGCACTTGGGTTGCTGGATAAGTGTGAATCGGTGAAAGTGTGGCAGGCTGAAATTTTATTCTAGTTTACAAAGCTGGATGTTGATGATATTACCTTATCTAAGTATAATAGGCAGAATAATGACCTCTCAAAGATGCCTACACTCTGATCCATGGTATCTATGAACACGTTACTTTATATGGTAAAGGGATTTTGGAGATGTACTTCAAGTAAAGATCATTAAGATGGGGAAATAATCCTGGATTATTCAGGTAGACCCAATGTAAGTATATGAGTCATTAGCAGTGGAGAATTTTTTTCCAGCTGCAGGAGGAGTAGGGATGAGGCAGAAGAGGAGGTCAAAGAAATTTCAAGTTTCAGAAGTATTCATGCCACTGTTGTCTTTGAAGATGGAGGAAGGGATCCACTTAGTCTAAGAATGGAGATAATCCTCTGGAAGCTGAGAAAGACCCCCTGAGGCAACAGCCAGCAAGGGAATAGGGACCAAGTTTTACAATCCGATAGGACTAAATTCTACCAAGTTGTGGGAACATGGAAGCAGGGTTTTCCCTTGATCCTTTTAAGAAATGTAGTCTGATACCCTGATTTCTAAGCAGAGAAATCAGCTAGACCCACCGGGCTTCTGATCTGCAAAAATATAAGATATGAATTTGACCCATTTTAAACTATTAGCTTTGTAATTTGGTTATAGCAGCATGCATTATAGTTTTTTTGAATGCTGTCTTGACCCAGTTTTGAATCCCTGACTAGAAGAAAGTCATTTTCCCTTCTTAAGTGGCTAAGTCTGGGTTCCAGTGACCTCCCTTATCTGGCTCTCCCACTTTGGGCCACCATACACCTGCCCTAATTCTCCCACGTTCAGATACCAGACAACCAGGGGCAGCCTCTGTGCTCTAGAACCTGCTGAAATTATTCAGTCTTAAACCTGCTTGCCTCATCCATTCCTTTCCCTGGAAACCACAACAAATGTACTTGTCGGTTGTTTCCTTCTCTTTGCCTCCTGACTGACCCCAGCACTTCCTCTGGGACTGTGGGTGCTATGTTCTTCTTAGGCAATTGTGAGTATGATAAAACTGCAAAATTCTTTCCAGTGTCTCCCTCTAGAGCTGTATCTGGTCTTGCCATACCTCACCTGAGCTAATATGGGTAGAACACAGGAATGGAAAACTAATGCATGAGGTTACACGAAGGTTACATGATTATTACCCTCAGACGTTTCAGCCCTCACCATTTACTTAACTGTCCTGAAAAGAAGGCCATAGGTTATTGGGGTATTTGATGGCACTTTCTCCCCATCACCCTCATTGCTAATTCTGCAACTCTGTTCTATTGTAATGTGCTTATTTATTGGTGAAACAAATTAAGAATACAGGCTTCAAGAGTGATCTTCAGCCTATTTCTGTGGAACACTAATATCTCTAAACATGCATTTCCTCATGTATGAAATTAATAAAATTGCCTTATTAGGTTATTGTGAGAATGAAGTGAATAAAATGTGATACTATATACCTTTGCTTAGTAGAGTGCCAGATATTCAGTAACATAATACAGTAGCTACTATTCACTCTTATTATAATTAACTTTGGGATTATTCTCCTCCTACTGAGTCTCTCTTCTCTTTTTTACTGGTTCCCCATTCTCATCTTTTACTTAAAAGATGGATTTGCACCAAAGTTTCTGTATCTACATTCTCACTGTCTTCTTCTCCTTCTCTCTCTTTTTTTTATTCCCTGACTACATTCAGGGGTAAAGGCAAAAGAAGCAAATGCTTCAATAAATTTGACAAACATGCCAAAAGTACCAAAGTGATTTAAAGAACCGTAAAAACATTATTTCAAGCGAAAGAAGTCAGGCAAAAGGACCACATATGTTTTTCAGGATTTCATTTTCAATTCCCAGACAAGCTTTTGTTTGCCCCAGCTGAAATCACAACCTTAGGCAACTGAGATGTTGCCAGCAGTTAGCTGTTGTTTGGAAATGCCCCAGGGGTAGGCTGCAACTCCTTTGTGAGTTGAGTTCAAATCAAATGAATAGCCGCCATATGTCTGAGAATAGAAGTTTACTGGGGAACTCCAAATTCATACAAATATTGACTATGCCCTACAGATCTCCAAGTGGTCATGTATCTGTTGTCCACAATGCTGCCAGCTCTTGGTAATAGTAGCACTGGAATGGGAGGAGATATGGGAAGAGCCCTAAATTAAAATGTCCCAGACTACTGACATTAAAATGTTAGTAGTTTCCCTAGGATAGATGGTTTTCAGTTTATTCTGTGGCTTTGCTTAATTGCCAGATGTCTGAAATGGTTGATTTTAGTTGTTTTGCTTTTATTTTTATTGTTTTATACAGAGAGCATGATAACCTATTCCTCATTCCACCATATCAGAACTGATGAAACATTATTTTTAAATGTATTGGGCACCTGGGTGGCCCCGTTGGTAAGTGACTGCCTTCGGCTCAGGTCATGATCCTGAAGTCCCAGGATGGAGTCCCGCATCAGGCTTCCTGCTCAGCAGGGAGTCTGCTTCTCCCTCTGACCCTCCCCCTCTCATGCTCTCTCTCTCTCTCTCAAATAAATAAAAAATCTTTTTAAAAAATATCATTAATCTCTTCTATATGTTTGTTGATTTTTCATCTGCTTTATGTCTATTAGTGATAGAAATGTATTAAATCTCTCACTATGGTGACAAACTGCTCTACTGTTTCCTAGTTCTCTGAATTTTTGCTTTATATGTTTTGAGACTATCTTGGGGATTTGATTTGATTTGATGGGGATTTTGATTATGTATAATATAGTTATATCAGCTTTAATTTGATAACTTCCATAGCATATAATTTTTTTCCCATTTTTAAGCTTTATGCATAGTTAAGTCATATCTTTTTCTTACAACAGGTATCTCAATTAAAAATTCTTTCTAGGGGCACCTGGGTGGCTCAGTTGGTTAAGCATCTGCCTTTGGCTTAGGTCATGATCCCAGGGTCTTGGGATCCAGCCCCATGTCAGGCTCCCTGCTCAATGGGGAGTCTGCTTTTCATTCCCTCTGTCCTTCCCTCTGCTTGTGCTGTCTCTCTCTCTCAAATAAATAAATAAAATCTTTAAAAAAATAAAAAATTAAAAACAAAATAAAAATTCTTTCTATTCTGACAGTCTTTTAAGCGTAACATTTGGTCCATTTACATTTATTATAGTTACATGTATATAACTTATATTACCCCATTTAGAGTCCTCTCTGTCACCTTATTTTGTGTTATTTGGACCCCTTTTAAAAAATTTTCTTATTTCCTACCTTAATTTGAGTAATTTTCCCTATTTTACTGTCCATTAGTTTGGAGGTTACATACTTTATTTCAATTTTATTATTTTAGATATTTTGATGTGTACATTTAACTTATAACCACAACTTAGTCTTCATATTTTTCTTGCTTCAAGTATTACAAAGATTGTAGAGTACTTCAACTATAATTATTACTAAAAGTACATGGCATTGTTTTTGTTCTTTTAGATCTGCATTGATTTTTTTTAACATTATACTGAAGATTATACTTTTATATAGTCAAAATTTGTTCACATTTACCCATATATTCACCATTTTCTTTTTTCATCATTAGATTATGTTTCTCAGATATTCCACCTGGGATTACTTTCCTTCTGCCAGAACTATAACCTTAGCATTTTCACCAGTAAGTGTTGGTTGGTAGAAAATTGTGTTTTTGTTTGTCTGAACAAATCTTTATTTTGCCCTTGTTGCCAAAAGAATGTTTTGTAAGATACAGATAGAATCCTACATTAAACAAGAATATTAATATATTGACAGTGTCATTTTTAGTCATCTGATTTCTGTTATTTTTGTTGAGAAGTCAGCTATCAGTCCAATGTTAAACCCTTTTTAGATATCTGTCTTTTCTCTCTGGTTGCTTTAAAGATTTTTTCTTTGCAGTGTTGAACTGTTTATGATGTGTTGATAGGGATTCACTTTTACTTATCTTCATTGGGATTTTTGGCTTCCTGAATCCATGATGTTGATGTCTTTTAAAAATTCTTGAAAATGTTTGTTATAGACTGAATCATGTCTACCCAAATTCGTATGTTGAAGTGCTAACCCCCGGTGCGATGGTGTTTGGAGATGGGGCATTTGGGAGGTAACAGACTTAGATCTGGTCATGCAGTTTGGGCTCTAATGATGGTATTAGTGCCGTTATAAGAAAAGACCTCAAAGAGGTTGCTTGCTTTATCTCTCTGTCATATGAGGACACAGCAGGAAAGTAACTGTCTGCAAGCCAGAAAGCGAGTTTTCACCAGAAATCCAATTTGTTGGCACCTGGAAACTTGGACTTCCCAGCTTCAGAACTGTGAAAAATAAATTTCTGTGGTTTACACTATCCAATCTATGGTATTTTGTTATGGCAGCCCAAGGTGACCAAGATTATTCCAATCATTATTTTATCAAATATTTCTTTGCCTAATTATCTCTCTACTCTTTTCTTTTATATTTTTCTTCTGTTTCACACTGGTAGATGTTTTTTTTTTCCAAATCTATTTTACAAGCAATTCTGTAGTTGCTAGTCCTGTTCAATGTGTTTTTTAAAAAATTTTTATTTTAGTTTTCAGTTCTAGAGGTTATATTTGACCATTTTATGAGTATAATTCACTTGCTTTTTGTTTCAGATCTTAAGTCTGCATTTCTTTCTTTTTTTATTTAAGTATATTTAACAAATTATGTTATTTTCTCCACTCAATAATAACAATATCTGAAGATTTGGGGATTTGACTTTACTATTTACATTTTCTGCTGGTGTTTGTTAATGGTTCGTGTGTGTGTGTGTGTGTGAGTGTGTGTGATTTTTTGAATGGGAAAATTGTAGCTTTTAAAATTAGTCTATAAGGAAGCTTTACTGCCTGGTTGAAGATAAGTTCCTCCAGAAAAGATTTGTTTGCTTTAATTAGGAACATGAAAACACCGAAAAGCTACTTTTTAATACAAAGTCCTTTTAGAACACTAGGAACATGCAGACTGGGACTTCACATACAGGTGACCTCTGGCTTGTGATCATGAATTATTTCGAAGATAGGTTTCTCACCTTAGGGCCTTTTTTTTTTTTTTTTAAGATTTTATTTATTTATTTGACAGAGAGAGAGAGATCACAAGTAGGCAGAGAGGCAGGCAGAGAGAGAGGGGGAAGCAGGCTCCATGCTGAGCAGAGAGCCCGATGCGGGGCTCGATCCCAGGACCCTGAGATTATGACCTGAGCCGAAGGCAGAGGCTTTAACCCACTGAGCCACCCAGGTGCCCCTTAGGGCCTTGTTTTGACTTGAATTATAGTCTGGCAGTAACAAAGGAGTATCAGGTTTATTTCTAATTCATCTGTACACGGAGGGTGCTGTATTTCAGGGTCAACTTTGTGCCACGGGGACTTGCTTCTCTTGGACTCTTCACTTGGGTAAGTTCTAGACTTCCTTCTCTCTGCATACTGTGAGGCTACTAAAATCAAAGTTCTGTTGTCTTCAGTTTCAGTAAATGTTCTCAAGGGAAAAATTGCTTAGTGCCCTACTTACTTTTTGATTCCCTCTTCCTTAAGCCACCTTTGACCTTGAGGTATTCCTCACTATACTATCAGGTCACTTTAATATATTTCAAGTAATTGTTTCTATCCAGATTTTTTTCAACTGTTTAGAGCGTGAGTTTCAGGCAGTTTCCTATTATTTCATTCTGCCTGAAACAGAAGTAGAAAGAATAGACGTGATTCTGTTGTACATCTCTTATCTGAAATTACTACTCTATTGTATAATTATATTTTGTGTGTGTGGATATATAAAATACATAATATATATTGTATATATTTATACTGAACCCAGTACCTTCCCCTCCCTTTACTGATACCCATCATATCTATCCTTTGTTCATCACTATTCTCAGCTTAAGTACCTCTGCAATCATAACCTCAAATGGATTTCACTTTGCCATGTGACTACACACAGCTGATACTAGAGTGAGTATCAAATACAAATTGTTTATTGATTGATTACGGTGCTAGTGGTTTCCTCAAATCTAAAATTTGGAACTTTAATTAAAAGTGAAAACAAACAAAAGAGAGCTGTGCACATGAAACATTTACAAATGTGATTTTCTAACTTCATATCCTGCCCTCCGCCGAGGTCAGTCCTCCAAAGCTGATGAATCTTGTTCCTCAGTAAATGAGTTCTACTTCTTTTTGTCTTTGATGGTTTGTATATATGTCAATTCATGATACACAATATTTATCCTGTTTGGCATTAAATAAACTCTTACAAATTGAATTATTAATTATTTGTCTTCAATCTCAGAAAGTACTCAGGTTCAAATATTTCCTTCCCACTGTGTAATTATTCCTGTTCCTGGTACTCTTATTACACTGATGTTGACACTTTAACTTCTGCCTCCCTCATTTCATCTCTTTATGCATTCCTGCTAAGTGCTGGGTAAAGTTCTTTACATTGATCCACCAGCTTACTCATTTATTCTCTGAATGTGTTCCTTTTGATGGCCAACCTATCCGCTGAATGCTTTATTTTAACCTCCTGCCTCCACCACTTATGATGAGCTTTCCTTTCCTTAGCCTCCTGCTAAGTGACGAGAGTTCATGGCAGTTTAAGTGCTCCGGTTACTCTAATGGCACACTACCACCCCCGAATTGCTCAGCCCAATTCTAACAGCATCTTTCAGTGCACTTAACTTAAGATCATTAACATTAAATGTCTCCCATATAAACATTGCTGCTGCTGCTTATTTCTTTCAGTTTTGTTTTTGTTTAATTTAGAGTAGGATTTTAAAGAATAGTGCTATTATAACAATCTCAAATTTAGCTCAGTAATATTTTAATCTCTGTGCCTAGAGTCAGCTTTATTTCATAAAATTTAAGATTTTGGCTTCTACTACTTAAAAATACATTCATTTTTCTTATAAAAATATATGAAATACTGCATTCCTAATGTCTATTTAGTCAAACCAAAGATAGTACCTAAATAGCCTTCAGAAAAAAAAAAAAAAAATTGAATCTGAAACATTTTCAATGTATTAGTTTTCTCGGTATTTTTAATGATGTTTGATCATGTTAATACAACACTGTATATTATTTATGACATGTCAAAATGGCTTCACTCTTAAAATAATATTTTTTACTAGTTTGCCTTGAATATGGTCTCTCTTGGTGAATGTCTCACTTTATTTAGGCACCTGAAAAAAAAAATTGCTATTGTTAGGTGGAATTATCTGTAAAATATCAATTAGATTAAGTTTATTGGCTGTGTTGTTTAGGTCTTCTGTATCCTTACTTCTTTTCTGTCTTTTAAAGTTATATGATTATTTAAGTTACCTATATCATACTGGCTGATTTGTGCTAGTTTGCACCTTTAGAGGAATTGGTCTTGTTCATCTATGTTATTATATTTATTTTTGTAGAGTAATTTATAGAATTTCTTAATTATCCTTTTAATGTCTGCAGTCTATAGTGAGGTCTCTAATACTATTTTTCTACTGTTTGTGGCTTCTTTTTTTGTCAGTCATACTAAACTTTTGTCAATTTTATTGATATTTTCAGAGAACCAGCTTTGTTTTATTTCTTATTTATTTATTTTTTTAGAGTGTAGCATTGTTTTTTTGTTGTTGTTCTTAATTAATATATAATGTATTATTTGCCCCAGGGGTACAGTCTGTGAATCATCAGGCTTACACATTTTACATACCCTCCCCAATGTCCATAACCCAGCCACCCTATACCTACCCCCCCAGCAACCCTCAGTTTATTTCCTGAGATTAAGAGTCTCTTATGGTTTGTCTCCCTCCCAATCCCATCTTGTCTTGTTTTTTCACTCCCTACCCCCGCGACCCCTTGCCCTGCCTCTCAAATTCCTCATATCAAAGAGATCATATGATAATTGTCTTTCTCTGATTGACTTATTTTGCTTAGCATAATGCCCTCTAGTTCCATCCACGTCACTGCAAATGGCAAGATTTCGTTTCTTCTGATGACTGCACAGTATTCCATTGTATATATATATACCACCTCTTCTTTTTCCATTCATCTGTAGATGGACATCTAGGTTCTTTCCATGGTTTGGCTATTGTGGACATTGCTGCTATAAACATTCGGGTGCACATGCCCCTTCGGATCACTACATTTGTATCTTTAGGGTAAATACCCAGGAGTATGATTGCTTGGGTCGTAGGGTAGCTCTATTTTTTCAACTTTTTGAGAAACCTCCATACTGTTTTCCAGAGTGGCTGCACTAGCTTGCATTCCCACCAACAGTGTAGGAGGGTTCCCCTGTCTCCGCATCCTCCCCAACACCTGTTATTTCCTGACTTGTGAATTTTAGCCATTCTGACTGGTATGAGGTGGTATCTCACTGTGGTTTTGATGTGTATTTCCCTGATGCCGAGTGATGTTGAGCACTTTTTCATGTATCTGTTGGCCATTTGGATGTCTTCTTTGAAGAAATGTCTGTTCATGTCTTCTGCTCATTTCTTGATCAGATTATTTGTTCCTTGGGTGTTGAGTTTGATAAGTTCTTTATAGATTTTGGATACTAGCCCTTTATCTGATATGTCATTTGTGAATATCTTCTCCTATTCTGTCAGTTGTCTTTTGGTTTTGTTGACTGTTTCGTTTGCTGCGCAAAAGCTTTTGATCTTGATGAAGTCCTAACAGTTCATTTTCGCCTTTACTTCCCTTGCCTTTGGTGATGTTTCTAGGAAGAAGTTGCTGTGGCTGAGGTCAAAGAGGTTGCTGCCTGTGTTCTCCTCAAGGATTTTCATGGATTCTTGTCTCGCATTGAGGTCTTTCATCCATTTTGAGTCTATTTTTGTGTGTGGTGTAAGGAAATGGTTCAATTTCATTCTTCTGCATGTGGCTGTCCAATTTTCCCAACATCATTTGTTGAAGAGACTGTCTTTTTTCCATTGGACATTCTTTCCTGCTTTCTGGAAGATTAGTTGACCGTAGAGTTGAGGGTTCATTTCTGGGCTCTCTCTTCTGTTCCATTGATCTATGTGTCTGTTTTTGTGCCAGTACCATACTGTCTTATTGATTACAGCTTTGTAATAGAGCTTGAGGTCTGGAATTGTGATGCCACCTGCTTTGCTTTTCTTTTTCAACATTCCTTTGGCTATTTTGTGTCTTTTCTGGTTTCATACAAATTTTAGGATTATTTATTCAATTTCTGTGAAAAAAAAGTTGATGGTATTTTGATAGGGATTGCATTAAATGTGTAGATTGCTCTAGGTAGTATAGACATTTTCACAATATTTGTTCTTCCATTCCATGAGCATGGAGCGTTTTTCCATTTCTTTGTGTCTTCCTCAATTTCTTTCATGAGTACTTTATAGTTTTCTGAATATAGATTCTTTCCCTCTTTGGATACATTTATTTCTAGGTATCTTATGGTTTGGGGTGCAATTGTAAATGGGATTAACTCCTTAATTTCTCTTTCTTCTGTCTTGCTGTTGGTGTATAGAAATGCAAATGATTTCTATGCATTGATGTTATATCCTGACACTTTACTGAATTCCTATATGAGTTGTAGCAGTTTTGGCATGGAGTCTTTTGGGTTTTCCACATAAAGTATCGTATCATCTGCAAAGAATGAGAGTTTGACTTCTTCTTTGCCGATTGCTGAGGCTATGACTTCTAGTACTGTGTTGAATAGCAGTTGTGATAGTGGACATCCCTGCTGTGTTCCTGACCTTAGGGGAAAAGCTCTCAGTTTTTCCCCATTGAGAATGATATTTGCTGTGGGTTTTTCATAGATGGCTTTGATGATATTGACGTATGTACCCTCTATCCCCTACACTGTGAAGAGTTTTGATCAAGAAAGGATGCTGTACTTTGTCAAATGCTTTTTCAGCATCTATTGAGAGTATCATATGGTTCTTGTTCTTTCTTTTATTAATGCATTGTATCACATTGATTGATTTGCAGATGTCGTACCAACCTTGCAGCCCAGGAATAAATCCCACTTGGTGGTGGTGAATAATCCTTTTAATATACTGTTGTATCCTATTGTCTAGTATTTTGGTGAGAATTTTTACATCCACATTCATCAGGGATATTGGTCTGTAATTCTCCTTTTTTATGGGGTCTTTGTCGGGTTTTGGGATCAAGGTAATGCCGGCCTCATAAAATGAGTTTGGAAGTTTTCTTTCCATTTCTCTTTTGGAACAATTTCAGGAGAATAGGTATTAATTCTTCTTTAAATGTTTGGTAGAATTCCCCTGGGAAGCCATCGGGCCCTGGGCTCTTGTTTGTTGGACATTTTTTTTTTTTTTTTTAAGATTTTATTTATTTATTCGACAGAGAGGAGAGAGATCACAAGTAGGCAGATAGGCAGGCAGAAAGAGACGGGGAAGCAGGCTCCCCACTGAGCAGAGAGCCCGATGCGGGGCTTGATCCCAGGACCCTGATATCATGACCTGAGCCGAAGGCAGAGACTTAGACCCACTGTGCCACCCAGGCGCCCCTGTTGGGAGATTTTTGATGACTGCTTCAATCTCCTTCCTGGTTATGGGTCTGTTCAAGTTTTCTATTTATTCCTGGTTCAATTTTGGTAGTTTATACACCTCTAGGAACGCATCCATTTTTTCCCGATTGTCAAATTTGCTGGCGTATAGTTGCTCATAATATGTTCTAATAATTGTTTGTATTTCTTTGGTGTTGGTTGTGATCTCTCCTTTTTCACTCATGATTTTATTAATTTGGGTCCTTTCTCTTTTCTTTTGGTTAAGTCTGGCCAGGGGCTTATCAATCTTATTAATTAATTAGATTAATAAGTTGATTATTATAATTATATTATTATAATATAATTTTGTTATAATCCTAGTTTCATTGATTTGTTCTATTCTTTTGGTTTCTATTTCATTGATTTTTGCTCTGATATTTATTATTTTTCCTCTCCTGCTGGGTTTAGGCTTTCTTAGCTGTTCTTTCTCTGGCTCCTTTAGGTGTGGGGTTAGGTTGTGTACTTGAGACCTTTCTTTTTTTCTTGAGAAAGGCGTGTTTCTATGTACTTTCCTCTCAGGACTGCCTTCGCTGTGTCCCAAAGATTTTGAACAGCTGTGTTTTTCATTTTCAGTTGTTTCCATGAATTTTTTTAATTCTTCTTTAATTTCCTGGTTGACCCATTCATTCTTTAGTGGGATGCTCTTTAGCCTCAATGCATTTGAGTTCCTTCCAACTTTCTTTTGTGATTGAGTTCTAGTTTCAGAGCATTGAGGTCTCAAAATATGCAGGGAATGATCCCAATCTTTTGGTACCTGTTGAGACCTGATTTGTGACCCAGGATGTGATCTATTCTGGAGAATGTTCCATGTGCACTACAGAAGAATGTGTATTCTTTTGTTTTGGGATGGAATGTTCTAAATATATCTGTGATGGCCATCTGGTCCAGTGTGTCATTTAAAGCCTTGATTTCCTTATTGATCTTTTGCTTAGGTTTTCTGTCCATTTCTGTAATGGGGGATGTTAAAGTCCCCTACTTTATTGTATTATTGTTGATGTGTTTCTTTGGTTTTGTTATTAATTTGTTTATATAATTGGCTACTCCCATGTTAGGGGCATAGATATTTAAAATTGTTAGATCTTCTTGTTGGGCAGACTCTTTAAATATGATATAGTGTCTTTCCTTATCTCTTATTATAATCTTTGGCTTAAAATCTAATTTATGTGATACAAGGATTGCTACCCCAGCTTTCTTTTGATGTCCATTAGCATGGTAATATGTTTCCACCCCCTCACTTTCAATCTGGAGCTGCCTTTGGGTCTAAAATGAATTTCTTGTAGACAGCATATTGATGGGTCTTGTTTTTTAATCCATTCTGATATCCTGTGTCTTTTGGTTGGGGCATTTAGCTCATTTACTTTCAGGATAACTATTAAAAGATATGAATTTAGTGCCATTGTATTGCCTGTAAGGTGACTATTACTGTATATTGTCTCTGTTCCTTTCTGGTCTGTTCCTTTTAGGCTCTCTCTTTGCTTAGAGGACCCCTTTCAATGTTTCCTGTAGGGATTGTTTGGTGCTTGCAAATTCATTTAATTTTTGTTTGTCCTGGAAGCTTTTTATCTCTCCTTCTTTGTTTTCTTTCTTTTTCTTTTTCTTTTTTTTTTTTTTAAGATTTTATTTATTTATTTGTTAGAGAGAGAGAGAGCACAAGCAGGCAGAATGGCAGGCAGAGGCAGAGAGAGAAGCAGGCTCCCCACTGAGCAAGGAACCTGATGCAGGACTCAATCCCAGGACCCTGGGATCATGACCTGAGCTGAAGGCAGCCGCTTAACCGACTGAGCCACCCATGCATCCCTTTATCTCTCCTTTTATTTTCAGTGATGGCCTAGCTGGATATAGTATCCTTGGCTGCATATTTTTCTCATTTAGTGCTCTGAATATATCATGCCAGTCATTTCTGCCTGCTAGGTCTCTGTGGGTAGGTCTGCTGCCAATCTAAGATTTCTACCATTGTATGTTACAGACCTCTTGTCCTTAGCTGCTTTACTCTTAGATGACGGGGTTTGGACCTATATTTATTGATTTTGAGGGGCATTCTCTGTGCCTCCTGGATTTTGATGCTTGTTCCCTTCGCCAAATTAGGGAAATTCTCTAATTTGCTCCAATATGCTTTATGCTCCTCTCTTTCTTTCTTCTTCTTCTGGGATCCCAATTATTCTAATATTGTTTCATCTTATGGTTTCACTTATCTCTCGAATTCTCCCCTCGTGGTCCAGTAGTTATTTGTCTCTTTTTTGCTCAGCTTCTTAATTCTCCATCATTTGGTCTTCAATATCACTAATTCTCTCTCTTGCCACATTTATCTAGCAGTAAGAGCCTCCATTTTTTATTGCACCTCATTAATAGCTTTTTTGATTTCAACTTGGTTAGTTTTTAGCTCTTTTATTTCTCCAGAAAGGGATTTTTTTTCTCCAGAAAGGGATTTTCTAATATCTTCCATGCTTTTTTCAAGCCCAGCTAGCTTCTTGTTAATTGTCATTCTGAACTCTAGTCCATATTACTAGACATATTACTAATGTCCATATTGATTAGGTCCCTAGCCATTCGTACTGCCTCTTGTTCTTTTTTTTTGTGGTGAGTTTTTCCACCTGGTCATTTTATTCAAATAAGAGTAGATGAATGAGAGAACAAAATACCAAAAGGGTAACAATGACCCCAGAAAAATATACACTAACCAAATCAGAAGAGACCCGAACCCGGGGGAAGAACAAAAGGGGAAAAAAAGAAGAAGAAAAAAAATACACACACACACACACACATATATATATATATATATATATATATATATATTTTTAGACTGGTGAATAGAACAGAGCCATACACTTGATTTTGGGTGTATTTTAGTCTGTTAGAAGAAACTACCTCCCAAAATTTTAAAGAAAGAAAAACTTATATATACACAAAAATAAGGGTAAACACGATGATGGGATGAAATATGACTGTTAAGATGAAAATTAAAAAATTCTAAAGAAGGAATTGATAAGAAGTTGGTTGAAAAAATAAAAGAGAAAAAAAAGAGGAAAGAATGTGATCAGGCTGGAGACTACAACAAAGCCATGCACTAGATTTAGGGTATATTTTGATCTATTACAAGAAATTGTATCCCAAAATTTTAAAGAAAAAAAAGCCTATATGTATACAGAAAATAAGGTTAAATACAATGAAGGGATAAAATATGACTATAACAATGAAAATTAAAAAGGATTTTTAAAAAGGTATTGATACAATAAAATAGTTAAAAAACATTAAAATAGGAAAGAGGAAAAATTTAAAAAATAGAATAAGAAAAAAATAAAATTAAAAAAATTAACTTTCAAAGACTAAAGGATCATGGGGAAAAAAACCATGAATTCTATGTGTTGCTTTCCCCTAGCTCTGGAGTTCTGCATTTCTCATTGATCGGTGAATTTGGTATTGGCTGGTTGTTCTTGCTCATCTCCTGGGGAGGGGCCTGTTGCAATGATTCTCAAATGTCTTTGCCCGAGGCAGGATTGCACCGCCCTTGCCAGGGGCCAGGCTAAGTAATCTGCTCAGTTTTGCTCCTGGTAGCTTTTGTTCCCTAAACGCTTTCTGTACAGCTTTGGAGGAGGAGAATGAAAATGGCGGCCTCCCAATCTCTGGCCTCGGCCCCGTAGGAGCCGAGAGCTCAGGGTCCCACTCCTCAGTGCACCCTCAGAGAAAAGCATTCAATCCCTGCCATCTCCCTGGTCTCTGACACACTCCGAGCTCACCCAGCTTATGTCCAAGCATTTCTATCTCTGGCCCACGACCCTGTTTGTAGTCTCCAAACCCAGCCGATTCCTGCAGCGCACTCCCGTGCCGGTCCTCCTGGAGGAGGAAGGAGGGGGTCTCTCCAGATCTGCCGCTTGTAGGGTCCCTGCTCAAAGAGCAGTGACCTGGTTGTGCCTCATATCACGGTTTAAGGTAATTCTAAGCTGAGAGCCCACTCCTCAGCTCCGTCTCTGTAGATGTCTTCCCTGCTCCGATACCTGGGATCTCTGCCACACTCAAACACCACTGGTCTTTTTGTGTCCCCGCGGGTCCTGAGACCACACTGTCCCCGCGAGGGCTCCACCTCCCGCTTAGCCTCTAGAGTGACATCCCTCAGTGGAGCAGACTTCTAATAGTTCCGATTTTGTGCTCCGCTGCTCTCTCACTTACTGGGAGCCAGCCCTTCCTCCCACAGTCTCTCTTCCCGTCGCTTCATATTTACTTCTCTGCAAGTCCTACCTTCCAGAAAGTGGTCAATTTTCTGTTCCTAGAATTGGTGCTCTTCTTTTTATCTCTCTCCTATTGAGTTTGTAGGTGTTTGGAATGGTTTGATAACTATCTAGCTGAACTCCTGGGACCTGATGATATTTCGGGATCCTACTCCTCCACCATCTTGCCCCTCCATCCTCTGTTCTTTGTTTTGTTGACTTTCTCTTTTTTATCTATTTTCATTATTTTCTCCTCATTTTTATTATTTCCTTTCTTTTATTTGTTTTTTCCCACTTTCTCTTCTAATTCTTGAGATGTAAGCTTAGAGTATTGATTCGAACATTCCTCTTCTCAAAGGTCTGCATTTAGCAGTACGAATTTTCTTCTCAGTGTTGCTTTAGCTACATACCATAGGTTGTGATATGTTGTTCTTTTATTTTCATTCAGTTCCATGTACTTTAGCCTATCTATTTAGACTTCCACCTGGCATCATGATGATTTAGAAGTGTGTGGGTTTTTTTTTTTTTTAAGTTTATAAATATTTTCACATTTTTCTGTTATCTTTATTGGTTTCTAGTTTGATTCATAGTTGCTCGGGACAAACTTTATATGACTTCTCTTTCTTTTTATTTATTGAGTTTTTTTTTTGTTTTGTTTTTTCTTTTTGATGGCCAGGAATATTGTCTATTTTGGTATATGTTTTGTCATCACTTGAAAAGAATGTGTTGTTGAGTAATTATGTTTAATAATTGATATTTTGGGACACAAGCCTAACATTTTATTTTTGTTTTCTATTCTCTCTTTTATTTCAGTGTTTTCTTTTTTATGCCTTCCTTTCAATTGCTTAAACACTTTTTTGAATTCCATTTATATTTCCACTACTGTTTTTGGGTGTATCTTTTTTTCAACTTTTATAATGGTTGATATAGGTTTTATATCATATATACATAAAATAACAGTCCATTGGTGTCATAATCTTACAGTTTGAGTGAAGTACAGAAAAATTACCTCTTTCATGTTTCTATATCGTCCTACATTTATAATATAGTTTCTTCAGTATTTTCTTTATATATATTTAAGCAACATCAGATGGTGTTACATTTTTTGCTTCCAACATCAAACATAATTTATAACACCCTGTAGGAAGTAAGCCTACTATATTTAACCCATATTTTTGCTTACTGTGTTCTTTCTTCATTCTATATATTCTAAAGTTCCTTCTCTTATTATTTATATTCGTTTTAGAGAATATCCTTTTGCCATTCTTTTGCAGTAAGTTTGCTGGTGATAAATCTTCTATTTCTTCATCTGAGAATTTCTTGTTAACCTCTTAATTCCTGAAGGTTTCTTTCTCTGAGTATAGGTTTCTGGGTTGACAGGTCTTTTTTTTCAGCACCTCAAAATTATGCAATTTCCTTTTGGTTGCCATGGTTTCTAAAGAGAAATGTAATGTTTTACAAATGTTTTTCCTTTATAGGAAAGTTGTCATTTCTCTCTTACTGCTTTAAAGAATTTTTGTCTTTAGCTTTCAGGTGTTTGACTATGATGTGTCTTAGTATGGATTTCTTTGTGTATATCCTGTTTGGGGTTTACTAATTTTTTAAAAAATCTGTAGATTTATATATCTTGCCAAATTTGGAGTTTCAGTCATGATTTCTTTGATAACTTTTTCAGCCCCACATCTTTCTCCTCTTTTTCTTTGATTGCAGTGATACATCTATGTTAGAGTTTTTGTTATATAGTACCACAGGGCCCTGAGGCTCTATCAATTTTTATCTGACTACTTTCTTTCACTTTTTAAATTTGTTAATTTCTATTATTCTATTCTCTAGTTAACTGTTTTTTTTTTTTTTTTTTTTTCCTGTCTTCTGCTGCTGTGTTCATCTACTAAACTTTTCATTTGGGCTACTGTATTTTCCAGTTTTGTAATATCCATATAGTTCTTCTTTTTTATCTTCAATCTGTTGATTTTTAAATTTCTTGGCTGGAACTTTTTTTATTCTTTTAAAATTTGTTTCAAGCCTGTTTGTAGTTTTTCACTGAGGTCTTTATATCATAACAATTTAATATTTTTTGTCAGATAATTCTGTCATTTTGGAGTTTATTTTTTTTCTGGTCAATTTGAGATCTTACTGGTTCTTGATGTGATGAGTAATTTTTCAACTGAAACCTGATCATTTTGTATTGTGTCATGAAACTTATTTATATCTTCTGTTTTAGCTGACTTTTTCTGACACAATTCTGGCAGTGGAAGGGGATTGCTACCTCATTACTTACAGAAGGAGATAGAAGCTCAGATTCTCCACTTGGATGCTGTGGACACCTGAGGGAAGGGGGTTCTTCATTATTGTTGATTGAGAGTGAGAGTTCTGGCTTCTTATGTGGCCTCCACTGACACTGTAGTTGGGTTGACCTCATAACTGCTGGGTTATGAGGAAAATCATGACTCTCCACTGGGCCTTCTCTGACACTACTTAATTGGGGAGGCATATAGTCCTTGTTTATGCTCTGCGTGAAAGTCTATGCTTCCCACATGGTTTCCACTGCCACCAGATTGAGAGTGCAGTATTAGTGTCCAGAAGGAATGAAGGTTCTTGCTTCCTACTCATCCTTCTCAACACCCAGAATTGTTGGGGCATATTTTATTACAGTCTCCCAAGAACAGAAGTCAAGGGTTCCCACTTGATCTTTGTTGTCATGGGTACAGGTGGGACCACAGTTTTTTTCTGTGGTGCTTGGCTGGAGTAGAGAATACTAAGGGTTTTCTTCCTAGCCAGACTACCACTTTCCTGGAAGAGTTTAGGCTTTTGTTGTTGTTTTTATTCTCATTGTTGTTTTTCCTCTTTTGTCTATGTCCATTAGTGTTTCTGGGTTGCTAGCTTCTTTGGCTCCCAGTCTGGGTTATGTGAGGTAAAAAGAAATTTCAGAGAATTCACCACTGCATCATTCCTGAGGTTCCAAGTTTCCTTGGAAGTCTGCCTTCTCCTCACTTTTCAGAGTCTTCTTTCTTGGTTTTATGTGTAATGTTGAAAGTTTTTAGTTGTATCTAGGAAAATAGGGAAACATACTCAATTTTCCCAAAAGCAGAAGTTACAGATTGAGTCTTGTATATAATTATATTGTATTACCAATATTGGCTTATTATTTATAGCTCTTTTAAAATTATCGTGTAGGTTACCATAGAGTTGTAATATATATCTGAAGGAGTAACAGTCTACCTTCAGATAATATTATACCACTTCATGTATAGAATAAAAGCTTTATTCATAACTGACTCCCACTTTCCTCTATCTCTTTTTGCCACCATTATTTTAATATTTTACCTTTTACATATACTATAAATATACTGGCCATTGATAATCTTTTTACTTAGGCAATAATATTTTAGAGCGATTAAAATGCCAAAAGAATATTGTATTCACGGTCAATTATGTCACTTAGAGCACTCTTCCGTTTCTTTGTGTAAGTGAAAGCTACTCTTTGGTGTCATAATCTTTCTGCCTGGAGAAATTCCTGTCAACCTTTCTTAGAAGAGATGTTGGCAATGAATTTTTTCTGTTATTGTTTATCTGAAAAAATTAGTATTTCTCCTTTATATTTTGAAGATATATTTGCTGGTAGAGAGATTTTGTTTTGTTTTGTTTTCACTTTAAAGACATTATTTTGTTGTCTTCTTATTTACATAATAATTTTTAACAGAAAGCCTATTGTAATATTTATCTTTGTTCCTCTATATATAACATATCTTTTATTTCTGATTACTTTGCAGATTTTTTCTTTATTTTTAATTTTCAGGAGTTTTATTAGGATATATCTAGTGGTATGTGTGTATGGATTGATGTGGATGGGGGGAGATTTATCTTGTTTAGTCTTATAAAAGATTCTTAGATCTATTGCTCAGTATCTTTCCTTAATTTTAGAAAATTATTTACTTCTATCTGCTCAAACATATTTCTTTTTTTTTTTTTTTTTGCTCAAACATATTTCTTTTCTCTCTCTTGCTCTTCCTTCTGGGATTCCAGTTACACATGTGTTAGACCAAGTGAAACTGTCTCACATATCTTGGAAACTGTTCAATTTTCTTCATTTTTCTCTTTGTGCTCCAATTTCTATTATATCTATTGACCTAGAATGATATTCACTGATTCTTTTCTCAACTGTCAAGTCTATTGATGAACTACTGAAAGCATTCTTCATTTCTGTTACTGTGTTTTTTATGTCTACCATTTATGGTGACATTTATGTTTGATTCTTTGTTGTAGTTTCTACTGAAATTCCCTACCTATTCATTCATATTATAGACATTTCCCAGGAAAACCTTTAACATCTTTATCATAATTATTTATTATAATTGTTTTAACATCACTGTAGTATTTGAATCTTACTCTGTTGACAATTTTGTCCCTTGACAATATTTTCATTTTTCCTTATTCATTTGTATGTTTCATAATTTTTGTTTGAAAGAGGTATACCTTTTGTAGGGCAGTAGAGACTGAGTTAAATCTTACTTATTCTTAGAAATAAGCTTTCCTCTTCTTTTTCTAGTACTTTGCATGGAGGATTGCGTAAATTTAGTCAAGAGTTGAGCTGAAATTAGAGTTTTTGTTACTATGGTTTTACTCAGAGCATCACTAGTCTTCAAATTTTTCTAGCACTGCCTTCTGTTTAGAGTGAGGGTAAAGAATTATTTATAATATTTGCTCAATTCTGCATTTAAATTTCCTCTTTGTTCCTGTATCACAATGAGGGTATTGCTTCCTGCTTTTGCTCCTTTCCAAGCAGTATCTTGGACTTCTCTTACTTGTTCTTTCAAGAAGTGGGGGGAAGGAGGAAAGGGTCACATGAAGGAGGTCTTCTACGTTCTTGTTCAGCCTTAGTCTTAGGCAGACGGTATATCCCTGAATCTCAGGGATAATCTTTCTCAGTGATCCTTCCTTGCCCCCAATGGTAGGGGATCATTAATTATATTGCCCAAGGATGTTTTCTTGCCCCTTCCCCAAGGAAAGAGGTTTTTGCTTGTTCGTTTGTTTGTTTCCTTTTGCCAGTTTTGATATGTATTTATCTGTACTCAGAATGTGACAGAGTTCAGTGTTCTTTCCCCAGCCAATTATGAATTTTCTTCTTTGGGGAGTTAGAGAAGAAGTATCCAGGCAAGGCTTCAAGCTTTCCCAATGGCAGCTGCTATTCCTCTTTCCCAGGTCTTCAGCATAAGAGATATTCTTTCTAGTCTCTTGTCCTGTCCAGAGTATTTCTTGTGATAACTTAGCAATGTAAGAGCCTATGAATTGGAGTGACTTTCTCTTGTGTTTGCAATTTCCAGAATTTCTATACTTTCATGCTAGCCCACAATCAATATTCAGATATTGATTTACATTTATTAAAATTCATAATGGCTCATATGATGATTTGTGTCTTCCTTAGATAAGCAATCACTCATATTTACTCTCTTCTTGGAGAGTATTTTTCTGATGTTTTGCATTAGTTGATTTCCTTGTGATTTCAGCTGTGATATGTTCAAGAAGGCTGTGATTTTTATAGATTACTGTTTTTTATTGTTATTATAGGGGTGTGAGTGGTGGTCTTTTCAACTTTCCATATCCCAAAACAAAATTGAAAGTTACAGCGACATTTTAAAGCAAATCGTGTAATGGCATTTGTAACTCTAAGATATAAAGATATACTTTTGCCAAAATTTGGAAATTAGTTAAATAACTAAATATAAGGATGAAGGTAATTCAGTCCTTAGTTTCTGAAATGTTATGTGAAGTTAATGAATATGAAACAGTATGTTTTGGTTCTTTCCAAATGATCACATTCATCTTTCTGTATTAAGGGAAAGCTTCATCTATCAAGCTCTAAGACAGTCTCCAAGAAGGAAACTTACACTATATATGGCATCTAAAACTCCCCCATGTCTTACTGAAGAACAGGGAAAGAGGGATCAAGGAGGTGTTGGCAGCCATTAGAAAAATAAGCTGACTCTAAGTGCTAGCTAAATTCCTGAAATTAAATGAAATATGTATAAGCTATATATAGTGGTAAATGATGGAACTTCCCAGAATCTTCTCTACTTAGGGACTTTAATTTACAACTTTCTTACAAAATGCTTCCCTAAATTTCAGGGATTATTTTATCCATAGGCATAAGTGGCAAACCTAACTTTGGTTTATTCTCACAGCCCGGGGTGTTTTAGGACTTCTAACAGAAATACCATTTCTATTCTAGCAAGAAAGATATAATACAATTGTATCCTCAAGTATTTCTATAAACAAGTGGATTTTTTTGAAGGATAGCCTGAATTACATTTCCAATAAAACTGGTCAATCCCGGATTTTAAGTAAGAGTCAACATTATAAATACATTCTTTCAAAATCAGTCTGCACTTATCCTTGAAAAATTCTTGCCCTCAGTGTATTCCAGAAATTATTACAAGAAAACAGAAAAGGAAGAGGGTCAAGGAAGATTTCTGAAACCTTGACTTTAATTTTGTTTTAACTTTGAGAGAAGCAGCTATTTTTATCTTGCTGATTTATTTATGAGACATAAGAAAGAAGCCTGTAGTGGAACATTTCTTCTGAACTGTATTTGAGCATCAAGGAAAATCATAAGGGATGCTTTGGTTAAAATAAGAACCGACCCTACTAGTACCCTGATTGTGAAACACGGCTTTTGTGACTGATGTTGTTGTTTGAAAGGGTTTCCTTTCTTGATTAGCTTTCATTCTCACCTGTTCTATACTACCTGTTCCCTGCTGAGCTGACCCTGAGAATAAAGATGTTTTTGTAAAATTTTCAATTCTGTTCCCTGCCAGTTGGAGTTCAAAGTTTGTCTGAACTCCATGGAGTTTTCTTGATTCACATGCAACTTTTGGGCCTTTGAAATTTACCCAGTAAGAAAAGAACAAGGTTTGTGGCCAGTATCAGATGAAAATCCTAGGACAATTGTGAAATCTTGTAAAGCCCATTGTGAATGGCATATATCATAAATGTAACAAGAAAGACCCCATCTAACTCTCATGGCTCCTGGAGGTTGCTCTGTTCATAGTCTAGGATATATTAAAGAAAAATGCCTCTCTTATTTACATGTCTTTATTGATTGGTTCTTTATATGGCTAAATATTCTGATAGATTTTTTAATAGATTACTTTTTTATTAAACACTTCAACGAGTTTCAAAATATGTAAATAATGGCCTTGCCTAAAGATAAAGAACTCTTCTACTTAATAGGTTAACAAAGAAATGTAGCTTTTTGGGGTGCCTGGGTGGCTTAGTCTTTAAGCATCTGCCTTCAGCTCCGGTCATGATCCCAGGGTCCTGGGATCGAGCCCTGCATCAGGCTCCCTGCTCAGTGAGAAGCCTGGTTCTCCCTCTCTCACTCCCGCTGCTTGTGGTCCCTCTCTCACTGTCTCTCTCTCTGTCAAATAAATAAATATTTTTTAAAAAGGTATTTAGCTTATTGACTAACTTCTGGGGGGAAAAGGATAGAGAGAATCTAATAATATGGTGAGAGACTGGGCCTGGGGATTAAATACATGAAGACATCTGAGGTCCTGTTAACGAAGAGAGAAATCTAGTATTTAGCATTTTTCTCTATCATGTACTGTTACACAATTTCCCAACCCCTACTACCCCAAACTTTCAATGATTATCTGCCATACAATATAATGTGTTGTAATATTTGATGTAGAGATGGGTGGATGAAGAATAGAGAGACCATACTAATAGAAATATACAGCATAATGGTGAGTCAGTAGATGCAGGAGCTAAGTAAATAGGCAGACTTAAAGGTTTCTGCTTTTTACCTCTGGTTTTCTTCCTTGACTAACAGAAAAAAACAATTAACTTGCTGATATTTATACTCAGAAACATGCAGCATATCAGTTTTCTTACAACAGTCAAGGCTAGTGAAAATGAAAGTTATTAATGCTGTACCCTGAGCACTGTGGCAAATTAAGATGTCTTTTAGGGGCTTCTGGTTGGCTCAGTCACTTAAGCTTCTGACTCTTGATTTTGGCTCAGGTCATGATCTCAGGGTCCTGAGATTGTGCCCTGCATGGCTCCGGGCTCAGTGGGGAGTCTGCTCGAAATTCTCTCTTTCCCTCTCTAATTACCTCTCTACCTCCTCTCTCTCTCTCTCATTCTCTCTCAAATAAATAAATAAATCTTTTAAAAATAATAAAAATATCTTTTAAAATGCTTGGTGTTTAAATGAAAAGTGAGAAAAAGAGGTGACAAATATAGGGATTAAATGGGTCAAATTAGAAACTTGCTGGGCAAATAAGGCAGCATGAAGTTTGGACACGCTCAAACTTTTACTGATTTACAAATGTGGTGGATATTAGTGCTGTTCACCAATATTTCCAGTCGTCTTTCTTACAGGAACAAAGGGAGATTGCAATGTCCCATTTTTGTGATGTTGATATTATCTAAATATCTTAATTTTGATCAACAAAATTTGAGAAGTAAAATGTGTAATATCCAGGCACAAGCACTCTCTACCTGTTTCCATGAGTCAGGAAATAAATATTTAGATAAAAATGCAATCTTGATTCTTCATATGGAGGATGGGTAATCTGGAAAAATGCCTAGACTCTCAACATACTTTATGTAAGCAAGAAATCAGTCTTGGTTGGTTAAACTACTAATATTTTGAAATTGTTTCTTTTCAGACAAATCCTAACTAATGCCATTGCCTGCACTCACATTGTTTTTAGTGGTGTCTTAAAGTAGTTGTATGATACACTTACCCTATCTTAGGCTTTAACAGACTTCTTTCTTGAGCATTTGTAAAACTTGTTTGAGAATTTTATTATTGGCAAGATTATCACTTACATGTGCTTAATCCTATCTCCCAAAACATCAAGCCATTAGCATTATCTAAGGCATAGATCAATTCTTCAGTCAATGATCTATTAATGCAAGTATGCTGCAATTATTTTGAGATATGTCTCAAGTGATCTGTTACTAATTATTATTAAATATGTATGTTCATGAGTGGAATAACATTTTCCAAATTAAAGTAGATTCAAATTTATTATATAAGGGAAATTTTACTTCTTGCATTCTAATATTGAATTAAGGTGAAAGGTATAAAAATAATTTCAGTTCAAAGAGCAAACTTGTATATATATCTATTGGACCAAATTGTACTCAGGACTGCCATCTTGTATGTATCATGATGAAAACAAGTATTCCAGTATTCTGTCACTGGTTGCAGAATACCAGAGGTAAAAGAGACCTTGTACAATTTACTTACTGATTTTATATTGTTTTCTCAACTGTGTTTTGTAGTCATGTCAAGGCCATAGAATAGACAAAATTAAATTCTTACTGGGCGAGTATCAAGCCCACTTTTCCACTTCACACAAAACACTTTCATTTGTGGTCACATGTATATCATCTGCTTACAATTTAATCCAAGCAGATGATTTTATAGTTGGGGGGAAGTTCTACCACAAAATGAAAACACATGATAGGTCATCCTTCTATTTTACTGGTTAAATAAGCTCAAAAAAAGTGAAGAATTGCTTAAACAGACAATAAATATTATAACTTGGATTTAAATTTCATTTTCTTAAACAGTATTTAGTATTCTTTTATCCAAATAATACTTAATTCAGTAACAGGCAGCAAACTTGTTTGCCTTTTTTCCCCTTTCCTCTTTTCACCTGCCATGGATATATCAAAACCAGGCTATTTACAACCATGATTATTAGGTAAAAGGACTTTCTCTTTTAATAAGTGCTCTACTTTATCCCCATAGTTTCGAGTAAAAGAAAGCTTAATTCTTTTTTTTTTTTTTTGACCTATGACCAAATTTCAGAAAACATTCAGAGGCAATGCAATGAAATAGAAAGAAGCAGGGCTTTAGAATACATGTAACTGAGTGGGCATCTGAACTGTTAATTAAGATTTAAAAAAAAAAAGATACTTCAGAATCATTTTCTTCATTAAAAAGTGAGGAGAATATCTATCATGTATATAAATCACAGAGATCATCCAGCAGAGTGCCTTGAGCATAGTAGTCAACTCACAAAAGCAAATCCCTCCTCTTGGAAGTTTACCTTTGAAGGTATTAACCAATAAATGTATCAGACTATTTATTCAAAGGCAGAGTAGTGTAGCGCTTACGAAAAGTGGGCATAGGGCCATCCTACCTGGGTTCAAATATGGCTTCAATATATGCTCACCATTAGACTATAGCCAAATTACTTAATAACTTTCCTGTGCTTTAGTTTGTTTACCTGTAGAACAGGGACAATAAATAAAAGTGTCTACTTCATATAATTGTTATGATAATTAAATCAATGTATACATTTAGAAAACTTTTCAAAAGTACCTGACATAGGTTAATTGGCCAATAAATTATGTGTTATTTTGTTGTTGTTAAATATTCATAATGTCCACAGCCCTGTCCTGTGATCTGGAGCAATATGGAATAGGCAGATTTACTTAACTAATTCATCATGTCAAAATAATTTTAAAGATACTGTACAAATCTCTTATGAGGATAGACTACTTTAAAGCACTTTTGATACCTTGAAAATACCTCATAATCTGGTATCTTTTTTTTAATCTACTGATTGCAATAAATATATTAAAATTCAACTAATGTCATGATGGATACAACTGTAATAAAACCAGTTTTATTTTAAAACATTTCGTTACTCAAGCTTTGAAGGAATTCAGAATCTGCAAATTAGCCTTATTTGACACTTCTCTATAATTTGATAGACTCTTCACTGCAGAAAGAAACCCCAATTATTGAAGTTATATTGTGACTTAACACACAAACACACCCAAGAGATGAGGATTTGGCAGTGTATTATCCATTCAGGTTAAATGATTTTGGGTTCCACTCCAGTAAAATTTTGCTTGAAGCATAACTGTGTTGCCAATGTTCTCTCCTATGATGAAAAATGAGTATACGAGCCAACTCTGGTCTGAAAACTAAATTAGAAATGAACTTTGAAGAAAAAATCCCTCATTTCTAGAGAAAAATAAGATCTTAAAAATGAATTAAAGCCTAGAAACCAAACATTGATAAGGACCTTGTATCAATCAAAGCAAGTACTATTGAAAGTATTCATTTATCTGAGTTTGTTAATGTTAGCACTTTCAACCTAAAGGCCAATTTCTTCCTTGAGGTCTTGAAAATTATCATTGGAAGCAGTGATAGCATTCAATTATAGGGATGCTTTCCAGGAGAGCACTAACAATGTACCCCTCATTTTGCCAAAATCATGTAACATTTTTATCATAAAATCATAGCTGCTTTAGAATTTTTATTGACAAATAAAGGAAAGAATAGCTCATATTTAGAGTTTGATCTGTTTCCAAGTGTTAACTATTGGAATTGATGAAATCAAGCAGGAAAGAAGGAAGGAAGGAAGAGGAAAGAACAGTCATTAGAATAAGTGGTAAACATGGAACAGAAATTTGGCCAAAATGAATTGTCAAGCAGCAGAAGGTAAGGGTTAGTGAAGGACAGGGACATATCAATTTAACTGGCAGTATCTAGGCATACATCCCATAAAAAGTTAGTCACAATCAGGAATGGATCCAGATTTTGATTTATCACTGATGCCAGATAAAGGTAAGGACTCCCATAAATAGTATCCCTGTTATCTTACAATAGCTTGCCAGGCCTCTTCAAATCAGAAGAGGAAAAATAAATAAATAAATAAATACACTCTTCCTCACAGGATCAGAGAAGTGTAATCTGACAGAAAGTTCATGTATAAACTGTTGGGTATCAGGAGGTTGACATCAGGCCAGAGAACAAAGCAAATTGCTCTCCAGGTATCCCAAATATTGAGCAACAGACCTGGATACTGAGACCATGGAAAAATCATTAATTTTGGAGAAGTATTAATGGTGATAAATCTTGAGTACCCACTCTGACCACACAGTGTCCTTGGCATTTGATTTGTAACGTAGAGAAAAATTTGTACTTTGATGGAAAACTATGCATTGTCTAGAACATACCCTTTAGAGTTTCCTGGTTCTGATATTATGGGGGGGGGGGGGCATTTTACAACTCTCTAAATTGTAGATAATTGATAACAATGAAAAATAATTTCTACCTACAGAAATGTAAATTTTTTTATAGCAGAGGTTCAACTGACTTCCTTAAGGTGGAAATAGCTACTTTGATCTCCTTTTGTATATTCATTTCATGATTTTAGATCTATAAATACTTCTCTTTTTTGTATTCTATAAATTGGTTATAACATCTTACCTATTCCCTCATTTAAGTAATGAGTTAAATAATATATTTAACACATGTTCACTTTTTATGTACATGGGAGGTGTTTTTACTTTTTTTTTTTTTTTAATTAGCCTAAGATGAAAGGAAAAACTAAAACATACTCTTTTTGGATCCCATCATTCTATAGGTGGGTAAACTGAGTCCCAAAGTGATAAAAGGACTTTTGTGAAGTTTCGTAGTTACTTACTGGCAGAGCTAAGACCAGAACCAAGTCCTTTCCCCATACTTTCGTAGTCCTTTTCCCTATCATAGTGAAAGCCACATGAATTAGCTCTTTTTTTTAAGTTAAGATTTTACTTTTTAAAGTAGTTTTAAGTTCACAGCAAAATTGAGAGAAAGGCACAGAAGTTTCTCATATACTCCCTGACCCCACACATGCATAGCCTTCCCCATTATCAACATCCCCCACCAGAGGGTACATTTGTTACCATTGATGACCCTGTACTGACACATAATCACTCAAAGTCCGCAGTTTACATTAGGGTTCACTCTTGGTGTTGTACATTTTATGGGTTTGGACAAAATATATAATGGCATGTAACTATCATGAGGGAATCATAGAATGCTGACATACACACACAATCATCTGTGCTGACATACACACACAACCACTGATCTTTTTACTGTCTCCATAGTTTTGCCTTTTCCAGAATGCTGTAGTATAGTTGCAGTTGTACAGTATGTAGCCTTTTTGTATTAGCTTCTTGAATTCGCTTTTAGTTAGCTTTCTAAAGAGAGAGCAGTTTATAGCCCAGAGAATGGGTGGATAATAATATTTCAGGCAACTATATATGGGCGTGTTTGGGAGCACAGGATTTTGAGAGAGAAAGGAAGCTTCCTAGCCTTCCTTTTATGTCTGAAATAAATCTTTCAAGGTGATACCTAATTCAGTTATATGTAAACTTAACTCTACGTGTAGAGGAGAGAAAATGGCAAGACCTGAGAATTAACTGACAGTCTGGGAATCACTGGGAGCTAATAATTATGCTGGCTTCCCCTCCTGATTCCAAAGTGCAAACATGCTTTAAACAGATTGCCAGTTCCCCCAGGGAAGAGAGAAGGAAATGGCTGGATTAAAGTCAGGAAGCAGGGAGCCAAAAAAATCTAGTATTCATTACCATCCCCATCAATGAATATTTATCGAGCTCCCACAGAGAACCTAGTATCAAGGCTCAGGAATTCAGAGAAGTAAATACAATTTAGAGCAGTAAAAGTTCTCTCTATCCAAGGCTGCCACATGGCAGTGGGGAAAGAACCCTGGATGCCAAAGGAAGGAGAAGAGAGAGCCAGGAAAAAATAGACTCTTCCCTCTTCCTCAGCTTTTAGAAACGAATAAACCTGTCCTGTAGTCTTAATTTCTCATTTTTGTTTAATTACCCAAAACTAAAACTGTGGTCCATTTTTTATCTTCAATGTTTATATTCACTATAGCTAGCTTGGTGTCTTTTTAAAACTTCCAAGTACCTTCAAACTCTCAGATTTGGTGGTATTTTGACCTGTAATGTGAAGAATACCAAAATCGTTATGATGGTAGATATTCCTGACAAAGAATTCCTTAATGTAGGATCCTAACTTTCCAAGAAATGACAATTGGAAGACTTTCATGCCTAAGCCAGATGGTGATACTTTGTAAAAAGGTGGCATTTTGAATCTTACATGAAAATTCTATCTTTGAATTATTAATGTGTGGTTTCTAGTACTATAATTAGAAGGGATCATTAGATTACTTTAATGCAGGCAGCCATGCTTGTGAAAGCCTACCAATTCTTGATGAGAGTTTCCAGTTATTTCATAAAACCACGGGTTCTGTGGCTCCTCCTCCAGGGTTGCCTAGTATAACAAGGTAAATTCGGTTCATGCTGATGCTAGAAACTGCTGGCACAACTAGGGTCCCCCTTCTGTCTGGACAGGTTGGATCTGGTGCTCCCTGGAGAATGCAACCTTTCATGTGATGCCTACCCTCCCTTCTCCATTATGCCTGTCAACTCTCATGGCCCTCTGCCGATTTTTGCTGGAGTGAGACAGTTATCATTCATCTCCCCTGGTCTAGCCATTGGACCTATGGGGGGAGAAGGTTTACTCTGATATTATTCATTTTGGCAATTCTCTGTTCCCAGTGGAAGGACATTTAGGAGAAAGAACTTGCTTTTGGTTTCATGTTTGAAACCAGGTAACTAGAATTAAACCATTTTTCACAAGATAATTTTCTATGGAGCTGCTGCCCCAAAATGAAATATACATAGTTGGTGTATCTCATTTATATCCTCAGAAATGGGTGAGTAAAGAACATGCTGTCACTGTGTGTCCCACATCTTCTTTCTATTCTCTCTACTCCTGTTTGCTCTTATTCTGTCTTCATTCTCATTTTCTATGTTCTTTCTCCACACCAGAGTTTCTCAACTTTGGAACTATTGACAGAACTGGATAATTCTTCACTCTAGGAGACTGTGCTGTTCATTATAAAGTATTTAGCAGCATACCTGCCTTATTTCTCTAGGAGCAAGTTGCACCCCCTAAAGTTGTGACAGCCAACCAAAGTATGTCTCCAGATGTTGCCAAATTTCCCCTAGGGGTGAAATCTTTCCTGGTTGAGCATGACTAATCTAACCCTGGATATATTTCTTCCAACTCTGCCATAACCAGCTGTGTAATCATGGCCATGTAACTCCATCACTGTGGGCAACAGTTTTAACATTTTAATATTTGTAGAATTTTCTACATGGCATCCCTCTTCATTCTTTAAGCCCATTCTCCTACCCAGGCCTTAAGCTTAACAGTGGACCCAGTTCATTTTTCCTTTAATGCCTCTACAGTATAATTTGCACACTCTACCTGCATTATAGCCAGAGTTAAATCTGTTTTTCCACTAACATAGTTTTGCCAGCTTTTCTCAAAATTGAGATGATATGTATTATAGAAATACTCACTGAATTTTGGATAATAAAGGAACGAGTAAAATTATGAAATGCTGAATTAATTGTTGAATTAAGGAAAGAATATATCGATAATTTTAATGGCTTAAGTTACCTCCACATGACCAAATTAGTGCCCACTCTCTAAAATTAATTTTTTTTCAGTTTGTTCTACTTAGATCCAGAGATTGAATTAAATGATTTTTAAATTATCGCCTCAGTTTTCCCTACATATTTGTCCAAATATTAAGGCAACCTTATTGCTAACTATGGCAGATGTCATCTTACTTTTGATCTCCATTATATATATGGCCTATGCTTCCCCAGGTTATTGCATCTTGATTATATTATAAAGAATCTGGATCAAATAACAACAACAACAGCAACAACAACAAAACCCACATCTTGCTAAAAAACTTACTAGTGAAAACACTGGAAGGGTTTTTAGAAAGTGCCACCTCTAATTCACTAAATTATTACCCTTGTCCTGCTTTATACATCCTGATTCTTCTCCCTCCCCTGCCCCCAGCGTTAAACCTTTCCCTGCAAAATACATTTCTGAAGAATTTTTGGAGAAGCAATTGGTTCCACTGGGGCTTTTTAGCTCTAGAGGCGCAAGCATCATTTCTAGCTGGCCAAAATTGTCTGTCCTGTACAACCTCCTGAGCTTTTTGTAAATTTAACATCAGCTGACATATCATTTAACCCAGAAGAATCATCACAAATTTTTAGTGAATCCATAGTTTAATAAATAGAACTTTCCTTCACAAGTATCAAATACAGGCTTGAAATTGGCTTTCCTCCTTGGGACCCTATGATTTTATCATTTTAAGCTCCAATAAGTTTCAAAGTTGAATGATCAGATCCTACTCTGAAGATCTTAAAACTCTGACACTTAGGTACCTATGAATAAACAACTAGTACTTCTCAATCATGTAAAAAGCTGTAACAAAAGGAATGAGCTCTCTTCCTAGGGGCAGGGAGATTAACTCATCTTGATGGAGAATAATGGGAAGGAAAACAAGATCAGTGCTTAGATGCATATGAAAGAAAGTCACAATTATGGCATAGGGTAAATTTGCTTAGCCAGGGCCTTTGCCTCATGTGTTATGGTACAAAGTCAGTAGGGAAACATTGCCTTTGAAAGGACTGCCTCTCCACTGTTGAAGACCTTGTTTATGGTGAATACCTCAACTGAGTGTTCCTACTTTGAAAATATGGTTGTCATCCTCATCAGTTATATTTGAGTTGTGTTAGTGGTTTGAAGCATGAAAACGTAGTATTGTTACAAGGCAACTTTTGGGTGATCTAATGCAGCTATTTTTATAGTCCAGGAGTATTTAATGGAGGAAAGTGACCCATTAACTATCTGTCCAGCAATATGTTTTGTTTTTTTTTTTTTCAAAAATTTAATGTAAATTTCACCTAAATTTGACAAAAAGATTGATGAAGGGGACAGTGTGGAATTTTGACCCTTTGGTTAATGTCTATTAACCATTCAAAATCTTTTGTAATTTCCCTGAGGAACCAAAGGACAAACAAGACACTATTGGAACATAGGCCTTTCCTAATATTCTATATAAATGGATACTATGAATCAAATCCACTGGTCTTCTGCTTTTCTTGAATAAGAATTCAGCCTTTGTACTTACTGCTTCCTTTGCTTAGAATTCTTTTGCCCCAGAATCTGTATTGATGGCTCCCTTATTTTCTTCAGGTCTCTGTTCAAAATTCATTTTATCCCTGAAGCCTTCTCTGTCCACTGTACATAAAATAACATTCATGCCATTTCTGGCATTTCCTATCTCTGTATTCTGTTTTATTTTTCTCCAACAAACAAACAAAAACAAACAAACAAAAAAAAACCACTGTATTATTTTTTTGCATGTTTTCTTCTATCTTGCCCTAATAGAATGTGGGCTCCATGAGAGCAGGGGCTTTGCTTTGTTTTCTTTTGTCAGTGGCACCTTGAAGAGGGACTGACACATCAGAGGTACTTCCTATTTATTTGCTGAGAAGTTAACTAGGTCATCAGTTACCAAGTCAAACTAGAGTTGTCTTTTTTAAGGAATCAATCAGAACTGAAGAAGAATATCTAGTTAATTTAGATCTCTTATGTTTTAAGACTCTCCACCAGATCCCCAGACTTTAAATTAGAAAACAAATTCTTCTAATACCTTATAATGAATTTACAAAGCATATTTCTTTAATTTCATAAAAAAATTAAGGAAATCAAGAAATTTCACATAAAAATAAGGATTTCTGGATTATTTTGAATATCTGAATCCCACTTCGTATAGTTGGAGCCAAATCGTGGCATGTTCACATACATAAGTTGTATGCTATGTTGATCACCACAACCTGCAGACTTCCTACTGTTTCTTATATCTGGACTTTTCTAGTTATGCTATCTGCTTGGCTACTGAAAGCATTTAAAGTTGCAGTTTTTGCTATATGAACTCCTGAGTGCTTTGCCTAACCACTTAAGGGAGTTAATGACTAATCATGGAAAAGGTGAATCATAACAACTAGAGTTACTAGTGGTCGCCAACACACTTTTAATACACTACTCACAAAACAAAAAACACTAAAGCAGAGAACTGGTGGAGCGGTTTGGGTGAGGTGGTAGACTGGGCTTGTTTGGCAGTGATCATGTGAGTGGAGTCTTCTGGGCACTGTTCAGTAATTCTGTAACACATCTGTACCATCACCATCATCCCTCATTTAGCCCCTTTTTAAAGTTTATGTATCCAAGCTTCCAATCCTGAATAGAGCGAGCATACTGTTCTTGAAATGCTAACTCACAGTCTTTAGCTATGATTATTTCTGTGGCTTGTATAGCACAGCGAAAGGAGATATGACACAGGTTAAAAAGACTAGAGTAAGTAGGCAGTAAGGCAAATTTCAAACTTCTCAATTTGGTCAAGTTAAACTCTGCCTTGGATGCCATACCTGTGAAATAACAACTGACATTTATTGAGAGCTCAATACACATAATTCTAGATGCTTTACACATACTGTTTTATCTTTGCAACAACCCAATAAATAGTTAATTAATGAGGTCAAGACCTACGGCCAGGAAATGTGAGCCAGGATTTAAACCCACATATTCCATGGGGTGCCCGGGTGGCTCATTTGGTTGTCTGCCTTTGGCTTAGGTGGTGATCTTGAGGTCTTGGGTTTGGAGCTTTGTGTTGGGCTCCCTGCTCAGTGGCGAGTCTGCTTCTCCCTCTCCTTCTGCACCCCTCCCCTGCTCATGCTCTTTCTCTCTCTCAAAAATAAATAAAAATACATAAAATATTTTTTATTTTATTCCTCAATTTTTTGAAAAATTAATTTTCAATTCTCAATTTATTTATTTATATCTCAAAAATAAATAAATAATAAATAAAAAATAATCCCAGATACTCCAGCATTAGAGACCATTTTGCTACCACATGCCAGAGCACGGTCTCCATAAAACTCATTAATGTATGTAAAGTTCTTTTTTTTTAAGATTTTATTTATTTATTTAAGAGAGAGAGAGAATGAGAGGGAGAGATCAGGAGCAGGGGGGAGGGGTAGAGGAAGAAACAGACTCCGCTGAACTGGAAACCCTACATGCAAGGCTCAATCCCAGGACTCTGGGATCATGACCTGAGCCAAAGGCAGACATTTCACTGACTCAGCCGCCCAGGTGCCCTATAAAGTTCTTTTTAAATTAAAAAAATTATTTTATAAACTTGACTACCCTATGTTCTCATACAAATGGACTTTGAGTGTTTGGTTCTAGCAGTGGAGTGCAGTTACTCTTATACCCTGAGGGAAGAATGGTCTTCCTCCAGTGGGAAGGCCTCTTTCTGCTTGAATGCTCAGCTTTGGGAGGGAAGAACATGGAAGGGTGTCTACACAAACTGAAGAAACCTTTTAGAACTTCTTTAAAAAGGAAGAGAGTTTTATTCAAGCCCAAGTTAGGACAGCGACCTAGGATATACAGTCTTAACAAAGAAGAGAGGGCTCCGTAAGGGAACATTTGGTGTAGGGTTATATACATTTTTTACATTGAAAGTTACAAATTATTAGTATTTCAGAAAGTTGTACACCTTATCTTAAATTTCTAGTGTATGCAGGGCTTTATGATTTTAATCTTTTTTTAAATATTTTATTTATTTATTTGACAGAGAGAGAGATCACAAGTAGACAAAGAGGCAGGCAGAGAGAAGAGAGGGGGAAGCAGGCTCCCCGCTGAGCAGAGAGCCCGATGCGGGGCTCAATTCTAGGACCCTGAGATCATGACCTGAGCCGAAGGCAGAGGCTTTAACCCACTGAGCCACCCAGGCACCCCTTTATGATTTTAATCTTATGGGAACCAGGGAAGTTTCTTATTTTTTTCTTTTGTGTTCAGAATGCTCCTTTTTGGTCATTTTCTTTAATGAAACAGATGTATAATATGTGTTCAGGGCAGAAATGGAGCCCATGCTTTGAGGTTTTGTTGAGTCATTTTCACCTAGGTAAATGTTAAAGTATAGCTTCCCAGGAACCTAGGAGCAGGGCCCACAAACATTAAAAGTTGAAAATCAATGGTGAAAGAGAAGGGAACATTTGCCTAGCCAGACAGGTCAGCCATATCAACCCTGGCAGTCAGTGGGGTGACAGATGTCACAGTCAGAAAACCCTTACATCTCTTATCTAAAGTTCTTTGCATAGCTCCTTACAGGTAAATTGTCAGTATAGGCTAGTTATTATGTAACCTAGAACTTTGAAGTCCTAGTGGGTTCCTTTTTTTCTTTTCTTTTTTCTTCTTTTTTTCAATATAGTCTCCTTTGCTCCATTTACAACATTCCCAAAACAATGCTCTTGTTAAAATTCAAGACTCCTTCATTGGCATTTCTTGAGCCAATTGTTGAGCCTGAGTCTCTCTCCATCTGCTTATAGCTTCTATAACTGGATTTCTATTTCATTTTGGTCTGCTTTCTAATTTCTTCATCCAACAACATATCTAATACCCCCCAGCAACACCTGCATCCCTGAATTAATCTTGCCGGGCCCTTCCCAATTTCTGGAGTCCTGCCCCTGGTACTTTGTGTTCCACTTGGTAAATGGAATTCTGTAACTGGTCCAAGCTCTGTTCTATAATAAAATATGCAAGCTCAGGATGCTATTAATGAAGCTAATGCAAAAACCCAGGGGTTCTACCTCCAAGCTGCTGTCTGAGTCAGTGGTTAAAACAATCTAAAATAACCAAATCTAATTTTCCTACTCACGTGCTTATATATCACAAACAAGTATATTAAAATGCTGTGGGTTTTAGACATTCTCCCTCAACAGGATATTAGACAACAGTAACATACATATTTATTATAAGGAAGATTCTTTATGTTATTCTGTCATCTCCCAACTATGCCATTATATATTTTGTACTTGATTACTCTCACATAAAACTAAATTTATAAAAACCAAAAATTTATAAAAAAACTAAGGCACTTCTAAAAAAAAAAAACCAGAAAGACAGCAAAACACTTTCTCCATTAATCACCTAGCTGTGACATCAACAGGTAACTTCTCAGTTCCATTGGCTTTAAGTGAGCTTGAGGAGTGAGTTGTCACAAGACTCCGAAGGTTGATTCCATATCTTGGCAAATATATTCCATATCTTATAAATATTGCTGCAGTAAACATAGAGGTGCATATATCATTTTGAATTAATGTTTTCATTTTATTTGGGTAAATACCCAGTAGTGGTATTACTGGGTCATATGGCATTTCCATTTTTAATTTTCTGAGGAACCACCATACTGTTTTCCACAGTGGTTGTGTTTTTGCATTTACATTCCCACCAAAAGTGAATAAGGATTCCGTTTTCTCCACATCCTCGCCAAAACTTGTTACTTCCTGTCTTTTTGATTCTACCCATTCCAACTGATATAAAGTGATATCTCATTGTGGTTTCAATTTACATTTTGCTGATCAGTGATGTTGAGCACATTTTCATGTGTCTGTTGGCCATCTGTATGTCTTCTTCGGAAAAATGTCTGTTTAGGTCCTCTATTTTTTAATCAGATTAATCATTTTTTTATGTTGAATTGTATAAGTTCTTTATATATTTTGGATATTAACCACTTCTAGATACATCATTTGCAAAAATCTTCTCTCATTCAGCCTTTTGGTTTTGTTGATGATTTTCCTTGCTGTGCAAAAGCTTTTTATTTTGGCATAGTCCCAATAGTTTATATTTGCTTTTACTTCTCTTGCATGAGACATATCCATAAATATGTTGCTAAGGGTAATGTCCGAGAGATTATTGTCCATGTTTTCTTTTAGGAGTTTTATGATTTCATGTCTTTAATCCATGTAGAGTTTATTTTTGTGTATGGTGTAAGAAAGTGGTATAGTTTCATTCTTTTGCATGTTAATTGTACTTTAATTAAAAAACTGTGCCAGAAAGAAGAAAAAACATAAATGATACATAGCGGGAAGTAAACAAAATATATTATGGGCTGGTAGTGCTGAAAATAACAAGTTGGTATTATAACAACAGCAGAAAAAAAAGTCTCCTCAGTGTATGCTAAGTCTTCTCAAACCAAAGCCAGACCTCAATTGATGATCTAAACAATTTTGGGGAACTTCATAATGTAGAAATATAATCTTTACACTATGGGGACTAAATCGTTAAGGAGTAAAATCTCAGGCAGTTTTCAAGAAGGAACATTTTATCCACTAGCATTGCAAGAAGGGCAATAGGGAGTATTTTGGAATTGGAGACAAAAAGAAATGAGCTAAGACACAGACATAGGCATAGAAAGAGAGTTAGCACAATAGTGGATTGTAGAAGGAGAAAAATCATTGAAAACCAATGGCAAAAGCCAAATGTATTCAAATGTTGTAATGTGAAAACAACTCCCAGATGAGTATTTGAGAAGTAAAAAGATTGAAGATTTTGCAGAACAGATTGAGGAAGGTCAGTCAAAGTTCAGTTTTGTCCCATGAATTGTTCACTGTTCTAATTCTCAGATGCTGTGGGACAATATCAGAAGAATATAGAGGCAGCAAAACTAGGGTCACAGCATTTGGATAGACAGTTGAGATTAAGGAAGAGGGATGGTGAGATGGAGGCTTAGGTTTTACAAATTCGCAGTGAAGAATTTGTAGTCTTTAAGGACATTCACAGTACACAAATAATATTTCTCAGTTCTTAATTGCTTGAGAATAGTTTTGAATCTGGAGACAGGTTTCTTTCAGTTCATTTCCTCTTGTTTCTAAAAGGGTATGTGGATAAGGAGGGAGTCAAGGATATTTGGATCAGGATTTTCTTAGAATTTTAACCAAGAACTAGAGTTGAAATAGCTCTGAAGTTTGAAACTTACCTATGACAGCCATGGCTGTGGATCATTCAGATCTTCCATCAAGAGAGAATGCTGTGAGGAGAATTGTTGCTGACAGATGGCACCTGCCAAAATTTCAGGATCCAACAGAACATTTTTGGTAAAGGTATCCTATCCTTAACTGCTCCCAACCAATGACTGCACACAGTAAGAAGGCTAGAGATGGGCCATCTCTGCCCAGAGAAGGTCTCCCCTGATGAAAAGCTTAGTTCTGGGGGCTCTCAGTAAACCTGGCCAAGATTTTGTCTCCATCCATGGCCCTCCCTCTTGCCTTCTCTTCTCCAGCGTCAGAATGCATTGTCATCCAAAGGCTCTGCCTGACTGCTCCTGCTCCTTCTCTCATTACTGTTAGAAATGTTTCCCCCAATAAATCTCCTGAACTTTTAAATCTGTCTTGACATCTTACCTTTTGGGAGACCCAAACTAACACATTAACTCATTTATAAAAATAGTGAAAACATATCTGAGAAACTGTGTTTAACAAATGAATATGTCTCTGCTCTACATCTAAAACGTTCGAGGTCATGGCACCTCTAGGAAGAGGCAGGCAGAGCAATCCACAGAAACCATATTGATCCAGAGAAGTCTCAAAAACTTCCTTGGTCTTTCCCTTGAAGAAAGGAGACACTGTAGCTCACATCCATATAAGTAGATGTATCTACTGCCCTCTTGTAATAGCCGGGATTGTCTACAGAGTGATTCTGAGATGTGGAACAAATTAATTTGGAACAAGGCAATGATGATTGATTGCATTTTTAATCTTCTCTTTTTTTTCTTTATATCTTTTTTTTCTTTATACCTTTAAACACAGGTATTAGAATATTATTTTTGCTTTATTTATCTACAAGTGAATTAGCGATTGTTTTAGATATCTTCATGAACATCTTCATGTTAATCTCCTTTTTGTAAGGCCAATTCCTTTAGTTTGTTTAGTGGTTAAAATTCTTTATGCTCTAAAATTCACTTAAATATTGTGCCAGAAAGTCTGGCAGGGAAAGGCACTGCACTCCCTATATGCAATTAAAAGTATGTTATACCCCAAAGTCTGAAACTACAAGTAATAAATCCTAGTAGTAAACATTATAATATTTCCTGATACTTCAGTAAACAATAAGCCCAACACTATCAAAGAGAGCTTACACAGTAAATGAACAAACATATTAATAGCATTAATTGTGATGATTAATATATATTGTAAATGGAGTGGGACTGGATACTTATCTAACCATTTGAAGGCGATAAAAGCCTTAGTTTTAAGGAGGATATATTTGGAATTGAGATGGCATCTTAGAACCAAGGGAAAATACCAGGCAATACACTATGAACATACCCCAGTATTGAACTGTATCAGATAACTAATGTCATGTTTCAGTAGAGTCCAATTATCTTTAGACCCATTATTGCTGCTACTCTTCATGTTTCATCAGGAATACATTTTTTTCCCTTCAAGTTTATTTTCAATTTTGTTACTGTATTCTTCAGTTCACTTTATTGAGCACCAACCAGGTATGAAGTTCTGTGGATATCAACAACAACAAAATGAGCAAGATATAGTTTCTGACCTCTGAGATCTAATATGATGATTTATATATATATCATGGAGTATACTTCCCCTGTAAAAAGCAAATAATTCTACAACTACAGACAAAGGAAATGTGTGATTGCTTCTGTAACCGAAGTGACAATATAATGTATTATTTAGACCGAGACACTTTTGAGAATGAAAGGAAGAGCCGTTAATTTTTATTCTGGATCAAAAGGCATTCACTGGGACTGACCAGATAATCCAGGATATTTAATCACCCATCTGAAACCAAATTTTCTGGAATGCATCTTTTTCTATAAAGTATCATATGTACTCTGCTCAGTATCTGCAGCTCTTAAGATTGGCAGATTCATCTCAGAGAGAGAGGAGATCAGGCATAGGTATTGATGCTTAAGTAGTATCCTAAAGTATGGGGAGAAGTTAAACTCATCTGCCTTGTTAATACTACTTCCATGAAGCATCCAAAATATGTGACTAAAACTATGAGAGAATGAAAAGAAAGCACATGAGTGATTATTTTATTCCTATTCTATCTTATTTTATTAGATACATATTCAGTGGTGAGATATCAAAAAATAGCCTACCAACAATTTCAATATGGTTAAAATTTATTTACTTATTATTTTCATTCTCAAAGAATAGAGATAATAAATATTTGGACTGACCTAAACTTGTCACCAGTTGGGAAAGCCAGTGTGATCAATTTCCCCTCAGAGAACTAAGTAACCAGCATGAATAAAAAGCATCCTTATGACAATTTCGACCCTCGCCAAAATGCCTCTCACCTGAATTCCACCAGACTTTACGATATTCTTTTGTTTATGTCTTCTTAAACTTATCTCCATATGTTTCTTCCCAATGTAAATACAGGCTCACTTAGGTCAGTAACAGGACTCAGGGTTCACAAAATCTTTCCTCTCTAAGTAGTATTTTTGCTTGCATATGAACATTTAATCCTTTCCTTGATTATAAATAGTCAAAGTTTATAACTGACTACTCATTTACCATAGCTGCTCATAAATTGAAGCTTTGGTCTGAGTTGCATCATTCATATTATTTATTAGAATTAAGTCCATACAAAGTCAATTTTTACATTCAAATGAGCAAGAAGGGCTTCTTTCCATGCTAAAAAGTTACTTTACTCCTATGGGTTATACCTTAATTACAACTGAATGTGTAAGATGAATATTATCTTAAGTTTGTTAATAGCAAACATGATGGGGCACACACTGGGTCAACTGTAGCAGCCCTAGAAGTGTACACTTGGCTCTCTTTTCAAAAAACAATTTATTATTCAACTGCAAGTGTATTTAGCTGACAGCTTATAGCTGTGAATGCATTTAGGATCCACCTCAGCTTCTGGGTTATGGCCATGTATTTCTGGGGCAGCTCCCAGAGAGTGAGTTAGTGTATCTTGGATCTTTCTGTCTACATTGAAATTCTTCTAATGGGCAATCTCTTTTCTGGAGGCCACCAGTTGAGTTGGCTAAGACTTTGTCAGATCGGTATTCTTGCCCAACACTCCTTTCTCCCTTCTGTTATCCTTCACAGGCATTAATCTCCAATAAACCTCTCCACTCTCAATTTCAACTCTGCACATGTTTTCTAATAGGCCCAGCTAAAACACAAACTATCTAAAAAGGTTTCTGTGTCTTATGTCTCGTGTCATTATTTCTTGCTTGATAAATTATTTCAATGTCTACTATGTAATCTTTTTCAATAAGCATGCTCATGGATTATTTATCCCTAAGCTTTTTTGGACCATAATCTTCACAGAGAGTTTTTATGAAGGCTATAGGCCATCTGTTTTAGAAAGCCCTCACATAAAATGAAAATCGATATGCATTTTTAGGGGTTCATGGCATCATGTTTTAAAGTTGCCCAGTGGGCCTCATGCAACAAAAATCATTCTCTAGGGTGTCTGGGTGGCTGAGTCGGTTAAGCATCTGCCTTCAGCTCAGGTGATGATCCCAGGGTCCTGGGATCAAGTCCTGTATCAGGCTCCCTGCTCAGCAGTGAGTCTGTTTCTCCCTCTCCCTCTGCCATCCTCCCTGCTTGTGCTCTTTCTCAAATAAATAAAAAGTCTTTAAAAAAATCATTCTTTAAAAGGAAACTCCAAATTTTATGTGATTTGGAATACATTGGAGTTAAGGGCTTCTCACTTGGTAACCATGCTTTTAGTCTAAACTGCCTTGTGTTTTAAGTATCTAATCAATACCCTATTTGTTGGTCAGAAATTTTCAGTGGCTCCATATTGTGCACATATAGGAAAAATCATTTTTTATCAGCCATAATTTACTTTATATAAGCCCAGCCAGTGTTTCTTGCCTGTCATATCCTTTCTGTTATTCTTCTTCAATCATGCTAGACTTCTCACAAGTCCCTATCGATACTTAGAATTCCCTAGCTTCTAAATCTTTTCTTATACTAATACCTGATACTAATACTAATACTTCATGGAATTCAGTTTACATCATGTCCTCCCATTTTTCTCTATTAATTCCTATTAATTTTTTAAAGAATTTCTTTTCTTTTTTTTTTAAGATTTTATTTTTTTATTTGAAAGAGAACGAGCAGGAGGGAGGGGCAGAGGGAGAGTGAGAAGCAGACTCTTTGGCAAGCAGGGAGCCCGATGTGGGGCTTGATCCCAGGACCCCGAGATCATGACCTGAACTGAAGGAAGATGCTTAACTGACTGAACCAGCCACGTGTCCCTCCTATTAATTTTTTTTTCAAGATCAAATGCAATCCATCCTTCTTCCTATGGCTGTCCTAGAATTTACACATCAATCTGATATTCTCCCAATTTATTCAGTCTTTGTATATTAAAAAAGAAAAAGTGGAAGGCATCTCACCCAGTGTTCATCTCCACAAATAGGTTATATTGAATTTCTTTGGCCAGTATTTATTATTTCTCCATCCCCCAGAAGCAGGAGAATGTCAAGAACACAGAATTGGAGTACATTAGCTGCTTAGCACCACAAACAAATGACATACCTCTTCTTCTTGTTACTTTTTTTTCCTACTAGTGTTTTCCAGTAATTTTGGCTATGAAATGGTCTTTTTTAACAATAAGCCAAGGAAAGTAAGAAGAATTGCACACTAGGCACCTAATGGAAAAATAATTTTATTATATAGGGAGACATTACCATACATAAATGCATATATGTTGTTACATTTTGCTTCACTGTGTTTCATTTTGCCTACAAGGAAGTAACCTTACTGAAGAAAGGATCTAGAAAATAAGTTTTTCTAAGATAACAAAAGAAGTGTCAGAAAGAGGTAGAGGTGTGCCTATAACCCCTGTCTCATAATAAATTCATGTACAAAATAGTTTAAAACTAGGTCCATTTTATTGACTATTCCATGTCAAGAGAAAACTGTGTAATTGATATTTGGGGCTCAATGAGAATGAGCTTGTCATATCGTCTTCTAAGTATAATTTTTATTAAAGTATTTGAAGAAGAAAAAGAAAGGTTCTGGATAGGGAAAGAATGGGCAAGCAGAGAGAGTAGAGAGAAGAGTGGAAGAAGGAAGCGAAAGAAAATAAAGGATAAAAGGACATTCTAGCTATGAAAACAGGTGGAAGAAAATGAGAACAGAGTGAGACGAATGCAAATATTGATGACTATACATTTTTGCTAATTAATCTAGATACTATTTTATTCTCAATCCTAAAGAGCTGAAAATGTCATCAAGTTCCACTTCAGGACCAAGAAAAGCTTTCACATCAAGAATAATCGAAAAGCTTAATAAGAAAAAGAAAATATTTAAAGTCACTGGAGAATTATTAAGGTAGTAGGAATGCATAAGATAAAGATCTCAAAGAATAGAGAAAGTCAAATGAGTTAATCTTGGAATTGGGGCTCTTTTTCGTTCTGGGTAACCAGCAATTATAAAAGCAAAAATGGTGTTTGAAAAGCTGAGTTGTTGAATTAACTTTCAATAATCCCAGGACTAAAGAAGATAAATTATAGTTAAGGAGAGACCCCGATAAACACCTCAGGCTTTTAGTTAGACCCAAATATGCTGTCTTCCAGGACTTATAGTAAAACAAAATAAACAACCCAGGCCAAGAATGAGCATATCTCTGTAAATTCTTAACTCTTGAAAAGTAGAGGTGATTTGCCCTAGAATAACTGCCTGCCAGAAGTAACATTTAATTCTCAATGGAGCATAAACTCATGTAGCATTTTGCTTAAAGTTTTTAAAAGAAAATGTCCAACATTTAATCAATAATAATAAGGCCTAACAAAAGAAAACAAGTAGCCAATTGCAATAGAAACAATATAATACAAGCAGACCAAGAGTGAAAAATTCTTAAAATGTTAAATGTATACCTACCGTAGGACTCAACCATTCCACTCCTGTAGATGAATTTGCATTTTCTAGAGTTTTCTGTAAATGGAATTTTATAGTCTGTACTCTTTTTCATTTGACTGCTTTTACTCAGTATAATTATTTTGAGACTCATTTATACCACTAAGTGTAAGCATAATCCATTTCTTTTATTTATGAATTTAATGTTCCAAATTTGTTTGTTTACACATTTGTACATGTATTAAAGTACCACACTTGTTTATACATTAAACTGCTGAGAGGCATTTGATGGTTTCCAGGTTTTGTCTATTATAAACAAAGCTGCTATGGATATTTATGGACAAACCTTCATAGGGTATAAATTTTCATTCATTGGTTAATATACTTATTTTCTAAAAGATTGAGACACAGTGTGGGCATAGAAAAAGATGCTATGAAATCTATATCAGTGTAGAACTTCTAATATAATAGAGAGGACATAGAGAATAACAAAAATGGTATGAGCCATTTTCTGATTTATTTAACAAAAATGAATAATCAAATACCTTTAAAAGAAGTGCTTTGGAATGGCATAAACTGGATAAATAAGATCACTGTTCTCTAGAAACAGTTTATTTAAATAAATAACAGCTATATGAAAGACTTTTTAGGTGAGGGGGAAGCAAAATGTTAGCCTTCAAAGAAAAGAAATGCCTTTCTAGTTGAATTGACCAAGGAAATAGACATTTAATAGAAGAGGTGAGTAGATAAGAAGCCATGAGCAAAAACATGTCAGAGGAGGAATTAAGGTGAGTTGGGGTCAGAAATTAATGTAATAGCATATCAAAGATTTTGGATTAGAAATTATGCAAATAAATGTGTAAATAAATGGATTGATCACAGGCACATATACAAAAATTAAAGGGTTTTATCTTAAGTGTAATGGCTGGGGTTTTATAAGCTTAATCCTGTTGAGCTTCTGTGGGAAGCTGATTTGGTATAGGATTGATAAAAAGAAGAGATTTTGACCGAACATCAGAAAGGGCATTCAGGAAATGAGGGTTAGAATTCACAAATGATGATGTGGAATTACAAAACCAAAAATAGTTACAGAGTTTGGAAATAGCAAAAAGAAATATATATCTAATTAAAGCAGGGACACAAGGTAAAAATATACATGAGATTAATCAATCAAGAACTATTAATTGAATGACAGCTGCATATTTAGCACTGGCAAGGTGTGCTCTGGGATACAAATGTGTCCTCATCAATTTTATTCAAGAATTATTGATGCTTATGATGTGCAAGATGGAAAGAACTACTTCAAAGAGTTTAAATCAAGACCAGTAAAAAGGAGCATAAATAATGTAGAGACGGAAGCATTTTAAAGCAGTATCAGGTAGGCCCTGCTGAGAAGTAGAAATAAATGGTGCTGGGGGCATTTAGAGAGAGGTGCTGGGGGAATATACTTAATGGACTGAAATTGTTGGTACAGATCTCATGAATGAGAAGATACTATTTTATCCAAACCTAACATGGAATTTGTAGAAGTCTTTCAGGTAGAAGAGTAAAAAAGGGCAAATACTGGGCAAAAAAAAAATGCAGAAAGAAACTTACCAAAGTGAAAGATGCAAGTTACAAGGATATGAGAAAGAAGAATCACTCCAGTCCCCTACCCTCTCCTTTTTTCTGAAACTCTAGCGCTAAGCCTCAGGGCCAACTCCTACCGGCCCCTCAACTTGCTCTACCTGAAATGTTCCTTAACTGCCAAGTTTATGCAGCTCATTTCCCTCACAAAACTGATAACATCAGTATAGGCACATATAGTCCCTACATTCCTAAAGCAATATGTTTTGGTTGTAAAGACTTCAAGCCCTGGAGTTGGACAATGTGCATTACAATCTTGAATCAACTTATTGCTAGGTAAGTTATCTTGGGCAGTTTGCTTAGTATTTCCAAGCCTAAGTAATTTCTGTTTATCAACTGTAAAAATGACTAAAAATTATTTTATCATTCTCCTAAATGTTGATAGTAATATTAATGCTATCTATGCCCTATCTTGCTTGAGAGTTAAATGAAATGACTGGTATAAAGCTTTTGCGAGTACAGTACCTTGAAAACACATCACTGCCATAATTTTATTCTCTTGGCACCAAGTAGAATGGTATTTTAGGTTGTATTATCTCCCAAAATAGAAAAACCAAATGGAAAGATGTACCTGCTCAGCTATAAAGGAATTGTTCTATTAATTATGGTATAATCATTCAATGTAGTAATATAATTTTTACATTATAATTATAATTAAATTATATTATTCTATAATTATGCAGCCATTAAAAATCACATATCTACTGGCTATATAACAACATGGGTAAAAGCCCAAAATGTGGAGCCAAGACAAAAAGTGGAGTGCAAGGTTCTTTAACCTATCTCAATGTTTTTATGGTCTAACAGTTAAAGTTAGTAAACTAGAAAGTAAAATAACATTAACAGCGATTCTATTCAAGTGATAACTTTCTGGGTAATTTTTTTGTTCTTAAATACTATTTTTATTTTCCAAATTATGTTATTCAATGAATCTGCATTACTTTTAACATAAAGAAGAATACAATAAGTATCATTATTTTAAAAGAATGCAACTTGCCCAAAACATGCAGCTTGAAAAAGGCATCAGAAATCTAGTTTTTAGTTGTTTCAGCAGTCTTTGTTGCTAAACTTACACATCACTTTTACTCTTCATTCACAGGTAGTCACTTAGTTCTAGTACATACTTTAAAATGCATCTGCAGGTGCAATTGAGCAAAAAAGACAAAATATGTTCATTTAAACAAACAATACAGCATACTCAAGAAGTATGCAAAGTATCCAGAAATCTATTAATGGCATTTTATCACAACAGGCTTGGCAGTTGTATAAACTCACTTCTCTGATCTACCCTTTAAACTAATTCATTAGAATTCTTGCTGACATATATTCATATTGAGGACCACATGTTCACTGCTAATATTCTCACAATAGTTTGTCACAAAGAGTTTCTCACCTGTCTCTCCAGGTTAGGCACCAAGAGAAAGAAAGTTGAATTCCACAGTTTCCAGGTATGTGTGAATCAAAGCTAAAATTAGCCACTCAAATACAAGATTATTAGGGAAATTTAGAAAATAGCAATCTGTAAAAGAGAGATGAATTAAAGATGCATTGGTTAAAGACAGGCTTTTTGAAATTGTTCTTGTTCAAAAATATCCATATTGTATTTGAACACTATGCGAATGAAAAGATCTGCGTTTGTTCTGTTAGGTAAAAGCAGAGAAATCATTTGAGTTCTTTCTTCTTTACATCTATCCATCAGTGTTTAATGAGCAAATGTCATATAACAAGAACAATTTAAGTACTAGTAATTCTAATAATGTATTTTTGAACTAAGCGTTCATATTTCTCATTAACCTTTTAGTCTCTCTCATTATATATTACGGTCTTTGAATATCCCAATATTTATTTTGTAACCATGTTTCAGAAATAAACTATAGTATATTATTCATAAATATTTCCTAAAATTATAGAACTCTATCTAGTTACAAAATTCTGCCCGGAGGAATTCCTCATATGTCTAATTCTCAGTGATGTTATGAATGACACATTGAAAAAAAAAAAAAGCTCTAATTAAATGAGTTTTGTAAATACTGGGCTAAAAATTGGCTAAATTGTTTCTGGTTTTGGTTTTTATGTTTGCATGCCTATCAGAATTTTAATTAGTTAACATTCATCTTGAATATCTAAGAGGAAATTGTAATAAGTGGGTTTTCTCATCTGTATTTGACCACTTTGCTATAAATCCCTCACCTTATTTTATAATTTAATCAAAACTATTGATACATTATAAGGTGCATCCACTTGAGTTTTGACAAATGTACACAACTATGCACCACCATAATCAAGTTACAAAACATTTCTGACTTACAAAAAAATTCTCTCATGCCCTTTTCAGGTCAAATGACTCCAGCCATCCATGAATACCTTGGGCAACTTCTGTTTTCTTTTTTGTCATATAGGTTAGTTTTACTTTCTTTGGGGTTAAATAGAAATTGAACTATACAGTGTGTACTCTTGTATCTAGTTTTGTCCCCTCATGTTTTTGAGATTCCTCCATACTTAACTTTATTAGCAGTTCCTTCGTTTTTATTACTAAGTGGTAATTCATTTCATAGATATACCACAGTTTGCTAGCCCTTCACCTGCTGATGGGCATTTAAGCTGTTTGGAGGTTATAACTTTTATGAATGAAGGTACCATGTACGTTTGGGTATTAAGACATTATGTGGAAAGATTTATTTTTTCTCTTGAATAGACACATAGAAGTGAAGTTTCTGGGTCTTGTGGTAAATTTATGTTCATGTTTATATATTTTGGCCCTTTAATCCTTGATATGATGCGATTGTTTATGTATACTCTGGGTTCTGTTATATTGTTCTGAAAAGTGTTGATGGTTGCTTTAGCAGGCAGTTAATTTAATTAGACACAAATTTAAAAATCTCATGCCTCTGGTATATGACAGCTAAAATCTCAATTCTTTAAGACTTATTTCCAAAGAGTTTTGTTTTGCCTTCTACAACTGTGATTCACAGATGAATTAGAAATTTGGGCTGGGTTTAAAGACAGAAATAGGACTAACCATTCTCTTGCTTTCTCATTTCTGCTGTTTCCTATCCACACTTCTGCAGGCAGTCTACTTCCTCTGGTTATTTCAGGCAGAACTGGTATTTCTGTGAGATATCTAGCTGTCTGACACTGAAACCTTTGGGATTATCTCTGTCCTTGGGATAAAGTTGTAGAAAAGGGAAGCTTATTCCATGCTTGTCACTTGTTCCAAGGTTTGACTCCCTCCTTAAAACTTCCTTTTTTTCTTCAGTTGCCATACTCGCCAGGCACTTCTGGAATTTTAAAATATTTGTGGGAATATTGGCTTACTGAAATGTCATACTTTCATTCCTAGACAGAAGATTTTTAAAATGCAGCTTTAAGGCTTCATACAAGGCTATATGGACTTTTCTTTTTCCTCTTGAAAATTCACTTTTGATAGTTCCTGCTTTTTTCAGGACTTTTTCCATTTTATCTAAATTTATTATCAAAATGTTGTTGAAAGTACTTCCCTTTTATCCATTTAATATTTATAGCAGTGATTTTCAACTGGGATTGACTTTGCCCTCCAGGAGACATTTGGCAATGTTTAGAAACATTTGTGATGGTTAGGACTTGGGTTGCTACTGGCATTTAGTAAATAGAGGCCAGAGATGCTGCTAAACATCTTAAAATACACAGAATAGCACTGCTAGCCACAACAAATAATTTTCTGGTACAAAAATACCAGTAGAGCCAAAGTTAAGCATGGGATCTGATGTGATATTCCCTCTTCTATTCCCAATATGATTAGTTTGTTAATTTTATTTGTTAATGATCAATCTAGCTAAAATTCACCAATTGTATTGTTCATTTGAATGAACAAGTTTTGGTTTCTTTGAGTTTTAGTGTTATTTCCTTTCTATCTCCTTGAATTCCATTCTTATTTTTTTCTCTTCCACTTACTTCAAGTTAAATTTGCCCTTCTTTCTCTACCTTTTATGGTAGAAGCTTGGATAATTGATTTTAGATATTTCCTTTTTTTAATATTAACCTTTAAAACCACATATTTCCCTGTAAGCACTGTTATAGCTGTATCTCACATATTTTTTAATTCAATTCAAAATATTTTCTAATTTCTCTTGTGAAAATTGTTTTGGCCAACAGATCATGAAGAAGCATGTTGTTTAATTTCCAAATATTTGGGGAATTTCTAAAATATCCTTTTGTTGGTTGAGTTCTAGCATAGTCTGTTGAGAAAACACAGTATATATGATTTCTATGTTATCAGAGATACACTGTCTATGATTTCAATCTTTATAAACTTATTGAAAATAATATGAAAATAATAATTCTCTTGGGTATGTGAAGTGTTCTATAAATGTCAGTTAGGTCAAATAACTGATGGGTTTTCTCCACTTTTGTATATCCTTACTTATTTTCTTTCTTTTATAACTTACTAAGGGAGTAGAGTTGAAACCCCAACTATAATTGGAGAGTTGTCTATCTCTATTTTTAATTCTGTTACTTTTTGTTGCTTGTGTTTGAAGCTCTGTAATTGTATGCTTGCACATCGAGAATTGTTGTCTTTTTGTTGAATTGTCCCTTATCATTGCTAGATTGTCCTTTTATCCGTGGTGGTAATATTTCATTTTCTGAAATCTACTTTGTCAGATATCAATATAACCTCTGTGTCTTTCTCTTTTTGCATTCTTCTACCTTGAACTTATTTTTATCTTCGTATTTACAATGACTTTTTTATAGGCAAAGTAAAGTTCTATTTTACTTTTGTATTCATTGTGAGAATCTCTCCTTGTAATTTGGGCCACTTATATTTAAGACAGTTATCAATGTTGTTGATTTTTAAAGATCAAAGATTTTAATTGTTTTTAAATCACCATAATGCTTTTTGTTTTCTATTTATGTCATGTGACCATTGTTCTTTTATCCTCCTTACCCTGATGTCTTTTGGAGTAATTGTGTATTTTTTGTAAGATTTTATTTTAATCATCGCTATTAGTTTATTTGCTATGTATTTTAATTAATGGTTACTCTATAGTTTACATTATACATGTTTAACTTATCAAAATCTATTTTTAAATAATATACCACTTCACACACATAAAACTTTATAACAATATACTTCCATTCTTCCTAGTCAGTAATCAGTTATTTACTTGTTGGTAGTGGGAAAGCAAGTTTCATAGAAGTTACATCCTTATGGGATGAAGCAGATTTTTTTTCTCTTTATTATGTCTCCTTATTCACAAACACCAATCAATTTTACAGTGTTACCTACCATTTCTTTTTTTTTTTTTTAAAGATTTTATTTATTTATTTGACAGAGAGAGAGATCACAGAGAGGCAGGCGGAGGGAGAGGAGGAAGCAGGCTCCCCGCTGAGCAGAGAGCCCAATGCGGGGCTCGATCCCAGGACCCTGGGATCATGACCTGAGCCAAAGGCAGAGGCTTTAACCCACTGAGCCACCCAGGCGCCCCACCTACCATTTCTTTTAATGCTTTAGCCCTTATACTGTTGTTTCAGAGTGACATCTTATACTATCCAAACAGAGTGAATCTATAAGCTCTCATTTCAGGAAGTTACCATTAACATATTTCCAGATATGTGCAAGTTTTATATAATAAGATCCACTAAATATAATATTTAAAATATAGCAAGGTGATTTGTGGAGATTTTGATATTCTATAACCATTGTTTTTGCATGTTATTCTAGAAATCACATGTTCTACTGGCATTGAGAATTTGAAAGTATAACTTGATATCCCCAAACGGATATAAGCATATACACCTTGCGTATATTCTACTTTAGTTGATGATTCCTAAATTTCCTAGAAAAAGGAAGCCCTCACCTGTTTTAATTCTGTTAACCTGCCATAGCATTAAACTACATTAAGGAATGAGCACATGTTTTTAAAACTAGGAAAAATGTCTTATTTATTGAATGTTGTTTACTTCAAACTGAAGAAAGAGTTATGGTTTAAAACTATGTAAAATTGAACACTGCATGATGATAATGACAGAAGTTCTCAGTAGACTGAATAATGATTGCTTCATTTAGCAGTCGTGTTGGGCACATGGACCTATTGAGAACTCCTGACAATACCATCATTTAGTGTCAAGTACACACATTTTGTTTCATCCTATTCAGTGGGTTCTCAGCTACATCCTTAAAATTATTGTGCAAAAAGAAATCCAGGAGAGGAATCTTTGAATCTGCTGCCATCACAGGAGCTTTGATTTTGTTTACTTCCAATGCAGTAGCCAAATGTAGAAAGACTTAATAGTTGGAGCTAATAGCAACAATCTTATTTCTATGCCAACACTAAATACAATTAAATCAATTCTATAAAATATTTGAAAGATAAATAACAAAGAACCAATATACCGAATATATAAAGAATTTATAGAAATATGGGGTGCCTCAGTGGTGCAGTTGGTTAAGCAACTGACTTGGTTTTGGCTCATGTCCCAATCTCAGGAGGGTCATGAGATCAAGCCCTGGGTCAGGCTCTGTGCTCAGTGGAAAGTCTGCTTGTGATCTGCTTGTGATTCTATGTCTCTCTCTCCCTCTGCCCCTTCCACTTGCGCTCTCTCTCTCGCAAACAAATAAATAAATCTTTAAAAAGGATTTATAGAAATCAAAAAAATGTAAAAAAAAAACAAACATAGAAATTGAACAAAGGATAAAAACAGAAATTTTGCAATACAAAAACATAAATGATGTAAATTTATGATGATGGTGATCAAAGAAATGCAAATTAAAATAGTGAATAATACCAGTTTTCCCTCAGTAGATCAACAAACTTAAGAAGATACTATATTATGAAATACCTGGGAAATGGTTATCCTCACTCATTGTGCTTTAGAAGATAGTTTGTTAAGGCTTTTTTTAAGGGCAATTTGGCATTACAAAGCCAAGTGAAAAATTGAATTCTGTGTTCCCTGGATGGTTTGTCCAAACAGAAAATGTCAGGTGCAAATGAGGTGACACAAACTATAAAGAAGCTTTTAAATGAAGACTGACCAACATCTTGTTTAGTTAAAATGGAAAAATAATCAAAAATCAAACTTAGAGCATCTAGCATTTCAGTTATTGAATGATTTATAGATACAAACAGTATCCAACAATTGCAGTTCTGGCCCAGTTCTGGAAAACTACTGCCTGGGCTTATATCCCCTGACCCCATCTCTTTTTACCAAATTGGCCTTGTTCATACTACTTATCATGTCTGACCTACAGTCTTTTTATCTTTAAAATGGACTACCTTACTCTTATGCTTATTGTAAAGATTGAGACACAAAATACTTTACATAGAGCTTGACACATAACGAGCACTAAATACATGTTAATTATCATCATTATTGTTAATGTCCCACAGTAATGATTCATTCTGTGCATAAAGATATATGTGGAAAGATGCCTCTTGAATCATTGCTTATTATTTGAAATTTGTTAACAAACTAAGTGACCATGAATAGGTCAATAGCTAAATAAATGACCATAGATCTGTGAAATGTTTCATAAAATACCACACAGTCATTTTTTTAAAGTGAGTTTTTAAGTGAAAACATCAAGTTACAAAGCAAAATATGAAGTATAAGAGGATATTTATACGAAAAATAATTGTATTCATACATAGCATATATGTAGTACATAAAGAATCATCAGGAAGGGTATCCCTCAAACTGTAAACACGGGTTAGCTGTAGATAAAGGAGGAGTGAAATGGTGGCTTAATATCATGCTTTATACCCTTCAACACAATGAATATCCATTCATATATCATTTGTGTAATTAAGAAAAAAAATGAGCCCAACATCCCTGAGTACTCCCACTGCTCTCTCTTCATTGTCTGATGCTCAGACTGTTTTTGCTTGGGTCATAAACCTTAGCTTGTGTTATGTGCCTCACTCTTGTTTGATAGTTATGTTTATAGCGACTTATCCAGTTCTGACCCCTTCCTCAATACAAGTTCCATATGTAATTTTGGGAAAGAGCCTCATGAAATAACTTACCTGACAATGACCAACTGGTTCTAGTTTGCATGAGATTTACTTGGTTTTAGCACAGAAAAATTGTCATCTTCTACCACACCCTACTGCCTGGTACCTGTATCTCCAGTAGCTTCACGTCAAAGATGATAGTAATGATATATTTTCAGAAAGGCATTTTAAAAAAATTAAATACATCTTCTTTGGATACCATCTCAATTTCCTCTTTGCCCACTATTTTATTTTATTTTATTTTGTTTTATTTTATTATATTTATATACATATATGTATATGGATATAATGATACTCTGCATCAGTTTCCAGCACAGCCAAATTTGTGTGTCTCACTTTCCTATAGGATTTCACAAATATATCAGAGATTTAGAAAGTGAGTGCCCTGGAAGATACATTTATAAAATTGCTGTTTACTGTGTGTGTCTATGCATAGATTGGAGCTAGAATGACCCCATGGACCAGTGGTAATAACAGAAAGAAGAAAAATGTCCTGCCAAGTAGAAATAATACATTTTGCAAAAGTGGCTTTTAGTAAATACCCACTTCCTCCCAATTTCCTTACCTGTAAAATGCTTTGACATGAATTTGGTCCCCAGAAAGCCTAAAATCTACAATTATGTTCCTTGGCTGCTTCTTTGAAAGGTGAAATGCCAGGTGCAAATGAGGTGACAAGAGAAAGCACAAGTTTTTCAATGAAGAATGTTTGACATTCTGTTTAGTTAGGAGAAATGTGTTGTTCTTTTTTAAGCTTTCAGTTACATTTATTCTTTCAATAAATTCTCCATCTGTGTTTACTGTTTTCCTGGCTTGTGCTAGATACTAAAGATACAACAAGGAGTATGATTAACATGGTTCCTGACTTAACATTCCTGCCGTCTAGTGGAGGAGACATGCTTTTGATAAGCAGTTATAATATGCTGTGGAAAGTGTGCTGATATGCCAAAATACAAGGTGTCTTGGAGCTCACAGGAGGGGCACCAAATTCAGACTCTACAGAACTGTCTTTAGAAGGAGAACAGAATATTTGGGATGGGAGGGATTTTGATGATCATATTAGTCTGGGTTACCCAGAAAAACAGAATCAGTATGCATATGTGTGTGTGCGCGCGCGCACACACACACACACACACACACACACACACATATGCTTATACAATTATGGAGGCCAGCACCTGCAGTTGGCAAGCTGAGGACCCTGGAGATCTGATAGTATAGTTCTACTCTGAGTCCACAGGCCTGAGAACCAGGAGAGCCAATAGTATTACTTCTAGTTCGAGTCCAAAGACAATAGAACACCAACATCCTAGTTCAATGACAGTCAGGCAGAGAGAGGAATTTCTGTTACCGAGCCGTTTATTTATTTAGGCCTTCAGTGGATTAAATGAAGTCCACTTACTTTGGAGAGGGCAGTTTGTTTTGCTTACTCTGCCAATTTGAATGTTCATCTTACCCAGAAACACCCTTATAGACACACGTAGACATATTATTTAGCCAAATATCAGGGCACCCTGTGGCTCAGGTCACACTGACACACAAAATTAACCATCAGAGTGATCATAGGGCTTAGATACCTTGTTTTGCTGATGAGGCCCAGGTAGCTAATGTAACTTGGCCACTGACACGAGAAGTTGGGCAGCAGGTTTTCTACTTCCAGGCTAGTGCTTGATCCATGGAACCACAGAAGAAGTTTGTTTTTAGTATTATTATTATTATTAAATAATACTAGTATTTAGTATTATGTTATCTGTGGGGTCAGAGCTCCTGACCCCACAGATTCCACTTCTTTAGTTCTCACCCAGAGCTTGCTTCTTTGGCAAAACCCATATTATGGACAAAGCAAGGGTGATGATTTTTTTTTGTTTTTTTGTTTTTTATCTTTAATCATGAGTTCTAATTCCTTAGGACTTTGTTTTCTGAATCAAATTTAGCATCTAATCCATTTAGTATTATACAGGAGTGTATATCCTAAGGGTTTTCTTTTCAAAAATATATATTCCTGGTCCCTGTGTCTAGTAGTTTAAGTCTGATAGATCTTTCACATACCTTTCTTTTCTCTTTCTTATCTTTTTAAAGATTATTTGTTTTAGAGAGAAAGAGTGTATGTGCACTGGGGGTGAGGGGGCAGGGAGGTGAGGGAGAATCTCAAGCACATCCCCCACCAAGCACAGAGCCCAAGGAGGACTTGATCTTAAACCCTGAGATCATGACCTGAGCCAAAATCAAGAGTTGGAAGTTTAACTGGCTGAGCCACCCAGGCACCCCAATGTACCTTTCAAATCTACAACAGATCAGGTCATTGCCTCTACTGGACATATGACTGGCTCCAGTGAAAAACTTATGGGATTCATATGTAGTCCTTGCTGAAGAAATGTTGGATCCCTAAAGCTTCAACATTTTAGCATTTATTAAAAGATTTTATTTATTTATTTGTCAGAGAGAGAGAGACAGGGAGAGAGCACAATTAGGGGGAGAAGCAGGCTCCCCACTGAGCAAGGAGCCCAATGCAGGACTTGATCCCAGGACCCTGGGATCATGACCTGAGCCGAAGGCAGCCGCTTAACCAACTGAGCCATCCAGGTGTCCCTTTAGCATTTTTGATCAAAGTCCTACTATGCTTTCTCTGCCCTCGAGATGAATTATTTTCTTTCTTTATGTGCTCCTACAACAGGTAAGAATAGACACTTTCCTTGCAGCCAACTTAATAGTCAATGATCTCTACCTTTTGTGACAAGGATTTAGTTTTAGAATTGTATCCCTACTGGGATTCAGACATAACTGATTTCAGAGAACCTGATGTGATGGAAATGGCTTATCAGAAATGGCTTAGCATGGAAACTGAGATGATGACTATTGCTGTTTGGCAGAATTGGGGTGACTAGTAAAGCTATAGCAATAGTAGAAGTGTTCTGGACCACTTATGAAGTGCCTTCTGGGGACCTTAAGTAAAACTTGAGGAAAAGACTGTACGGACTGAAGAACCTGAGGGAATAAATTTGTGGAGGCAGTGCATTGAAATCAACTTAAAACTATTACAAATATTGGAAAAATGAGATAAAGGTATATATGTACATATGTATAAATATAGTGGATTTGAATCACATTGTCATTTAAATTGTACATAACAATCAGGGAGAGAGACATTTAAATAGTAGGGGTAAATTCACATAACTTTGTACTCAATGAAAATTCGCCTTAGAGTGCAGGGGAGATAAAGACATGAATCTGTTCTTTCTAAGTTGTTCCCTACATTTGCAGTGTGAGCATCTCACCCTGCTGAATATCATTTTACAGTTTTCACATAAATCATGGCCCCTAACCATAAACTGGCTACTTTAACTGGTACTCAATCAAAGCCATCATTTCAGGGTTTATTTTATCTCTCTGTTACCGTTTCCTTATATAATCACTTTAAAGACTTACTCTAAAGTAAGATTCATCATGCAAGTAAGATTCATCAATGCATGTGTATGAACACATATGTCTCAAAAGGTCCCTACATTCCAAGGACTTACTATCTAGTTGCAAGAAACCAGCGCATAAAACATTGAAATAACAACAGAAGTGTTAATATGTTCCATAAAGGGAAATGTGGTCAGAGGCCCTGTTGAAATTCAGATGATAGTGAGAGTTGCTATTTCTGTACTTATCAGCAAAGGCCATTATGGAGGAGTCTAGCACATAAACAGGTGTTGCTTTATCTGTACTGTGTAATATGCAACTTATATGTTAATGTGCTTTACATTTTAATCTGAACTTTACTTACAATGTTTTAGATGCTACTATGTATCATGCATTGTACTAGTTTCTTTGTAGATAGCAAATAAATGCTATTGGGCAAATTTATTATTATTATTATCCTCTGTGGTACTTTATTCTTACAGTATGTGTGGAGTGGTTAGACTCCGCCAAACTCTCCTCTGGCCTTGTCAGTTTAGAAGTGATTCTGGATAGGTGGAGGCAGAATAGCTAACTGCCTATGTCTTATAGTTTGTAATACCTAGAATGATATTTATATCCCTGAAGAGACCCCAGCTATCTCCACAACTATGATCTCAATTCATTCTCAGAATGCTCTAACATTAGTGATTTTTCCCTTTCTTACAGAGCTTTGATCTTTTTACTGATCTGATGTAAATCACCTTGAGTTCATAGTTATTTACACCTCAGAGTGAAGGAACAATCTGACAGGTGGTCTTGGAATGGATGACAAAAACAAGAGTTGAAGAGTTAGGAGTACTTGGAGGTAGGTATGATCTGACTTTGCTAAGGGAGGAACAGGAAAGAATGAGTAAATTTGGGACCTCTAAAAACTCTTTTCTCTTGCTTTACATTTACCAAGAATTCCCTTGCTTAAAAACAAATGCAGTTAGACTTTTCAATGGATACAACTTAAAAAACCCTGAAAGATAACCTGCAATAAAATAATAAATGTCAAGAAGATGATGGATGCATGAGGAGCCCTGAATCCAAATGGTACAACATTCCATTTATCTGAAATGATTCATAGTCAGGATTACCAGACTGTAACAGGTGGCTACTTTTAAATACAGATGCTAAATGTCATACCTGCAGATGGTTCATCAGTAGAACATGTAAAAAACATCTTAATTATATATTATGAAGTCTTTTCATAAAAAATTAAAAGATAGGCATTCATTATGCTTGTTTGAGTTATATCACTGAGTACAGATGCTGTTATGAGTTAGCTGGTGCTTTAATCAAAACAAGTATCAGTGGATCAATTTAATGATATGAAAGTTCTGACTTAGGTTGGAAAGTTTCTGGCAATGCAAATTTCTTGCAGTTTCCTGATTTATGCATCAAAGGAGAGGGCTCTCCTTCACCAGAATCCCACATCGGTATGTGTTAGAGTAAAGAAAGAGATACTCAGCTAGTCACCTTAAATAGAAGCATTTCAGATTGGCTTGTAATCCTCCTAGAGGCATATCACACCTGAAGCCTAAAACTGGAAACATTTCATGCCTGACATGGACTTTGGAATCATTGTGGCTGATTTATAAAAGAACAGAGGTCATTCATGCACACATACACTTTATAGTCAAATGATTTTTTGTTTTACTATGTCTGGCCAACTTATACAATAGACATTGCTGGAATGACTTACTACTGCCACTTATAGATGGAGATTTAATTCAATTTAGGATATTAAAAAAGTGTGTCAGACTCTCAGTGTGATTCCCCGTAGAGATAGCTCTCCAAATGTTTTGAATCTCTGCAAATCCTCCAGGATCATATATGGCCCCAGGTGATATCAATAGTGTATTTGTTAAGTTATTATTCTCATTACCTGATATATTCATATCCCACTTCATCATAATGACGAATGGATGTTCAAAGCCTGCCTATAATACAGTGTTAAATTCTCTAGATCCATTGCCTTATCTGAAAAATGGGGGGAAAATGAAAGCTGTGCTATTGTTTAAGATGTTATGTGTGTGTGTTGTATCTTTAAACATATTTTCATAAACTGAAAGTACCTTTTAAATACAAGGTTTTCTATGATTGGTTTTGACATAAAATCAAATCTAAGGGAACTTCCTTAGGGCTCTGAGCAAACTGATTTGCAAGCAGGAAGCTCAGAATCAACCCTGCCAGGAATCAAGAGCAAATGCCTGGAAATTTCTCTAAGGGAAGTTTATTATTTCTTTCTTGTCCTCCTATTTTTAGTTAAAATGAGAAAGCAAACAGAACACTGCATTTTTAATTATGATGATATAAACAACATAATGACATTAAAAAGTAAAACAGTACAAACAAAATCTAAAAATGAAAAGTAGAAGTACTCCAACCTCATCATTCTCACCTCCAAGCAGTACCATTGTATAGTGTTTCTTGTATATCCTCCTTGTAACTTTCTTTGCAAAAACAAGCACATATATTTACATATCTATCTACATATATTTATAAATCTTTCCTTTACACATATAGTGGGATGCCTTACCAGAAGAAATGCATGCCAGAATTTAAATTTGTGTTTTTTATTCTTATTTGCCAAGGGAAGTACTAGCTATTTCCCCATATTAACATAAACAGATAATCACCTTATAATCACAAACAGTGGGGGATGTACAGTGAACTGATTGTCCAAGGAACTGGGGTATAGTAAGACTTCTTATACTTTGAAGCGACCCCACTACTACTTTAGTAGTTATGGAACCAGATTGGGTTTCTAGGTCTATGAGGTGGCAAATTCTGGATCCTGTATCAGTACAGCCCTCTGAGGTCCAGCCGATACTTGGGGGGGCTTGCAGTGAATTTAAGAGAAAAGAGCTAGACTATAATAACTCAACTTGGGGAAGTCAGGCTTATCACTGTTGAGGAAGAGAGATTGACATGTGTTCATAGTGGTCATAGGCAAGCTGTGTCTGTTAAAACATGTTTGTCCAGACTTAAAATAATAGTGAAGTAAATGAACCCATGTTTTCACTGTCTAACCCCTTCAGACCAAATTAGCCCAAATATTTTTAGGACTTTTACCTGGGGAGAAATAGAGAGTAGCACAGGCATTCCAAAGGAAAATCCTAGACCTCATGCTTTTAGAGTATGTGGAGCGTTAGACCACTAACTAACAAAAATGAGATTTCAGCTTCTCTCTTATGGACACCTCTATGTGCCATGAATGTAAGTAACAACAGGCATCTCTTTATTCTGACCTATTGCTAATTCTCTTAACTAAGTACATACATTTCAGCTGGTTTAAAAGTTAAAAGTTTGTGCAGCAAATTTGGAATCCTGTTTTATTCAGACCATTACAAGTTTCTTTTCTTACTTCAGATATCTCCAGTATCTTCTCATACCAGCATGTGCACATCCATACTTCTTTATTCTCAATTGCCGAATAACCTTCACATTGCATGAAAGTATCATGAATTACTTTTAAAAATTCTTGATTGTCATTTAGATTGTTTTCAGTTCTTTGTGTGTACAAACAATGCTACAGTGGCCATGCCCATATATGTATTTATGTTAATGTAATCCACAGACTAAATTCCCAGCAGATGAATCCTTGAGCAAAGAGAATGCATTTTCAATTTGATAGCTGTTGCCAAATGGCACTCAAATGATGGTATCCATTTATACAGCCAGCAACAATATATGAGAGTCAGGATTTCTTTGTAAATAGTGACACATTGCAGATGTGGTCTGAAAGGTCTGCGTAATGTTATTTAAAGTCAAGACTACTCATCTCAAAACACCTACACTCCCACCCCTCCAAGGCTCTGATCCTAGTCAATTCTTTCTGCACTGTGAAGAGATTAAGTGGGCATTTTCTCCTTTGGTCTTTATCTCTGAGGGACAAATTTAGCCCCATATATTTTTCTTATGAAAGCAACTTCTTGGTTTTTTTTTGAGCACTTTATACTCACAATTTTGCAGGCACAAATGTCAAGGAGGTGTGTGGTGTACCTTCTGACTTATACCTCTGTTTGAGAAAACCACCTCAAAGCAGTCTAAGGTGCTGGCCCAGTGCTACTTGCACCCCACCCCATTCTTCCCCACTCCCCCTTAACACATCCACACACAGATGCTGCTCACACCTTCTCATCTGTGGCATCTCAAGTTAATCCTGCCAATTCATTTACTTATCACATAGGCATGAGATAATGACATCACTAAGAAAGAAACATTTATTAAAAGGGAGGTAATGTATTTCCAGAGGCTTAATTAGCAGGGGAAGAGGACAGTTTCAGAATACTTGCACAGACAAAACTTTTCTTCTTTAAGATCAAATTTAGCCAAAATGATCTCTCTTCTATCAAAATTCATCCAGACTTAGCTGCTTCGAGCATAATTATTGTTCATGTCACATACTTTCTTTTCCACCTGGAATCGCCCCCTTTCACTTGATGGTAATCAAAAGAATAGCTATCCTGTGTGTAGGAGAGCATATAAAAGAGCTTTGGGAAAACACTGCTGGGCTTGCTGTTTAAGATCTGAAAAGTGAATCTGTAATGAAGACCATTTTACCTTCTGTCTTTGACTAGAAGTATTTGGCATCATTATAGCACAATTGAACTTCTTACCACAAAGCTCCACCAGAACCCAGGAGTCTGATGGTTAATGACTGAAGTCCTGATACATCTTCTTTTTTTTTTTTTTTTTTTTTAAGATTTTATTTGTTTATTTGAGAGAGAGAGAGCACGAGCAGGAGGGAGGGGTAGAGGGAGAGGGAGAAACAGATTACCCACTGAGCAGGGAGCCCAATGCTAGACTCGATCCCAGGACCCTGGGATCATGATCTGAGCTGAAGGCAGTTGTTAAGCCAACTGAGCCACGCAGGTGCCTTGAAGTCCTGCTATATCCTTACTATATCTAGGATATTAAGGAGTTACTTCATCCATGGTCAGACCAAATTTTGAGCACTGGGAATACTGAATGAGACAGACAAGTTTTCTGTCATGTGAAATTTATACTAGAGGAGTAAGGACATATCACTAATGAGTAATTAATGCAGTTTTACATAGTGAAAAGAACATGAAAATAAAATAGGATAATATAATACTTTAGTCCAGTCTGTGTAGACAACCACATTAGAGTGATAAGAGAAGGCATCTTTGAAAAGGTATCATTTGAGCTGACACCAGAGTCATGAGGTAATTGAAGAACATGGGAAAATGAATAACAGGTAAATAAAACACATATAAGTTGGAAATAAGATTGGTATATATTTTTAAAATTACTTTTAACCACATCCTCACCCACCAACACTTGCTATTTATTGTCTTCTTGATACTAGCCGTCCTGACAGGTGTAAGATGATAATCTCATTGTGGTTTTGATTTGTATTTCCCTGGTGATGAGTGAAGTTGAGCATCTCTTAAATGTCCAGTTCAACTGGAGTATGATGAGTGGTGGTGAAAGGGAGATGGCACGATAGAAGGTCAGCAGGATAGCTGGGTCAACACACAGAGGACCACAGTAAGGTGGGTGGATATTAGCTGTTATGAGTACAGTTTCATAATATCATCAGCTCCAACAACAATAATCTGGTAAAAACCTGCATATTCTCTTGCCTTACAACATTTTTAGGCCATATTCCTCATGATTAATATGCAAGCTTTCTGTCTTTTCAGGTTTATATGACCTATTTATTCTGAACATGGGATCTAATCCAAATGAAGTTTTGGTACCACTGTGATGACAGACATTTAATTCATCTGAAAAGTCTTTATATTCATTGGCTGATACCATAGAGCGCACAATATGCCAAGAATCTGTCAAAAATTAAAAATTTTTGATGATAGCACTGAAAACAGTTTTTTTCTGAAGTGGTGCTAAAGAGCAAATGAAAAGATTCATATCTCCACTCTTTGTTGTCATTTTATCATGAAATATGTATTGCTAGGGAAAGAGTAAAGCCTGAACTGGGAAGTTATTATCAAATGTTATTCAGGGTGAAAAGTTACACTCATTTTAGTCAAAAGACATTCCATTGAGCTAGGTTTGAGCCACTGGTCTGTTCCCATGATGTTAGTCATCATCATATGGTCAATAAATTATGTATAATCTTTTGAGGCAGACCTTTCTTGATCCTTTCTATATTATTTCAGGCTCCTAGGAGCACAGAGTAATAAATATAGTGGTACTAAGTGGCCTATTCTCTGACACCTTCTACTGAGTACTTGTCACTCTTTCACTCTTTACTTCTCACTGTTTATATTATGGTCACCATTAATAATATCCTACTGGGTGAATATCTTCACATATATAAAAAGAAGATACAAATCATATATTTTCATAATGTTTAGAAAACTACAAAAGTGTAGAAAACCAAACTGACTACTTAATCTTTCTCAAACACTCTTTAAAGAAAATGCACATACTCTAGCAGAGGTTGATGCCTTTCTCCATATCCATGTAGCCTTCTAAACTACTGAGTTTACCAACAATTACATAGTATTTTCAAGAGTATCCCACCTTATGCCCATTTCTTCCTTCTCTACCTAAGTGCTATTTCTGTCACAATAGGATCTTTCTCCATTGTAGCCAATCGCAATTTAGAAATTTAGGAATGGAAGGGAGTTAATACTGCAGAAATCAAGTCAACCAATAAGGAATGGAAATCACTCACATGTCTGGCTGTTGGCTCCATGTTAACTGTGGCAATGGGGGTAACTTTGCCATGAGTTAGCAGGCTAAAGTGCTATTTGCTAAAGAAGAGCTCATATCCAAGCCCTAGTTCAGGTGGTGGAGAAACAGATTACACACTCCAACTCTTAATACAGGGAACTACAAAACCACATGGCAAAGGGACATGTACACAGGGATGTGACCAACTTGTGGCCATTTTTTACCATATGCCATACTTTTAGAGCAATAATAAGATAAAATATTTAATAATAAAAATGATAGCAAGCACCAGTTTTCTCATTTTTACTTTAATAAGAATAATTTTAATTTTTACTGTTGTGTATGATATTGGTTGAAGGATAAAATATTCTCTTTCAAGATATCTCCCTGATAATTTATAATTCTCTTAATATTTTCTTTTTCCTTCTATGACTACTGTTTCTAAATCTAACTACTTAATTTATCTTAGTCTTTCTTCTATTTCACTAAATATGGGTATCTACTTGGTTTCTTTCTTGGCCTTTTTCCTACATAGGTTTGCTTGAAGAGCCCTCATTTACCATAAAGCTTCAAATACCTTATTTATAAATTAATTTCCAAATATTCATCCTATTTCGATATACTCTAACATCCAGCTTTCTAAACTACTTGATAGACATTTCTGCTTTTATAATATTCTATTAATTAAAATTGAACAAATCCAAAAACATATGTTCATTCACCTTATCCACTTTGCTTTGGGTCATTATTTCCGGATGCTGATATTTAACTTTATTCATACTATTTTCTCTTCTACTGTAGAGGCTATTTTATCTGTCTTTCATATACAATTTCACCTATTAAGAAATGATCAAAGGATCTACTTTAGGCATTGTTGGAATAGATAGTCAATCGAGCTGACTTACTTTAGAACAATGTATGAGCTCCTGAAATTGAACCCAGAAATGCTCTGGTCCAATTCCTCACCAACATTTTCATAGTCAACCTTCCTTTCATTTGGTAATACCTTAATGTCTTTCAAATAATAGCTGTCCCCACTTTTCCCCTCTAAATTAGTAAGAACTCATTTCTATTACTTTTACCCTAAGAATCTGGCTGTCTTAACAACTGGTACTAAAAAGTGGTACAGTCACTAGATCCTCAAAGACAATATGAGATATTTTCTATAGGTTGGAATTTAGAAATAGGTGAAATGCAATGAAAATCCTATTTATGTAGTGAGGCTAGGAAAGTGACAGTCCATGATAAATGACTGTTACTTGCGTGAATCTAAAATAAGTTCACCATTGAAGGTTAAGGCTGAGGAGGTAAGGTAGGTACTGCCATTCCACCAATTTTAAGGAAATGAGTTACATAAAACAAAACAAAACGAGGTAGAATGGTTTTCTAAATGGCATTGAATAACTGGGCAAGAAACAACTAACTTCCTTGCCTCAGGTCAGGAACTGAAACCGGGAAAGTACGTGACATAACTGAAATAATTTTATTCCTTATAACTACTGGCTGACACTCCCAAAAACCAAGGTCACAGAGTCATTCTGTGGGTTAACGAATTACAACTCCAGTTGAATGCACAACATTGTCAAATCTCTTACATGGCAGTTGAGATCCTGATTTTTTTAAAAAAGTTATAACCTAATAATTGTAATCAGAATTTCTTGGAGGACCCCGAAGACTTCTGAAATGCTGTCCAAAAGAGCTGCCTTGCTTGAGGAAGTCATGACCCTCTTTTCATTACTGTTCACTTGGAAACAAAAATTTTCATTCAAAACTGTATTCAGAGTGAAAGGAGAGTCAAAGTTCTATCTAAGAAGAAATACAGTTATTTACTAATTTGTATTATTAAATATAATGGAGGATTGATTTAGTGGATACTTAATCAAGAAATTAAAGACTTAAGGGCATTATTTTTAATCAGGCTGAATTTATGGAGATATCTGCACTCATAAGACATTCTGTATTAAATAGAGTGTTGCATTTGGCTGCTTTATTTATTTATTTATTTATTTATTTGACAGAGAGAGAGAGATCCCAAGTAGGCAGAGAGGCAGGCAGAGAGAGAGGGGGAAGCAGGCTCCCTGCCGAGCAGAGAGCCCAATGCAGGGCTCAATCCCAGGACCCTGAGATCATGACCTGAGCCGAAGGCAGAGGCTTTAACCCGCTGAGCCACCCAGGCACCCCTTGGCTGCTTTTTTTTTTATTTAACAGTTTGCTAGATTGGCCAATGAAACTTCAAATTTTAGGTAACCTATGTAAGTGATTTATAAGGTCAGAGAAAATTTGGCATAATGTAAGCAAAGATATTTAAATGTTTGTGAAATAGAAATATTGTGCTTTCTACTTTCCTATATTTCTCTTCACTGTGTTATCTGACAGTGCTTCATAAGACCTTTATTTTCTTTGTTGTCAGGAATAAATTGATACGGTAAACATGAAAATGTTTAGAAAACAACTTATAACTGTTTTCTATTGACCAGAAATATTGGTAGGAAGGTTTACAGTTAAATTGGATATCTCTTCTCAGTAGAACTGAGAGGAGTTTAAACCATGAGAGACTGTGAACTCTGAGCAACAGACTGAGGGTTTTGGAGGGGTAGGGGTGGGGGGTTGGGCAAGGCTGGTGGTGGGTATTGAGGAGGGCACGTATTGCATGGAGCACTAGGTGTGGTACATGAACAATGACTCATGTAACACTGGAAAAAAAAAAAGATTATGGAATGGAAGTGGAAGCAGTTAACCTCTAGAAGCAAAATGGACCTTAATCAGCATTATAGGCCTAGCTGATGATGGAATGTAACCATGGTGTTCAAGTACAGATATGATCACATAAACATATTTTTGGAAACAGGTTGATCCATAGAGATCTCTAACTGAAGTTGTCATATTGTAATGACTGAGGAAGAATACCAATAGACAGCTCATAAAGGTTTTACTTTTTACTCATCTAAAACTACTTTGGCTACAATCTCACATAATTCTAAGACCTGAATATGTTCACAGATACTAAGCCTTAAATGAAGTTAGTGTTTGTTACTTACAGTCAATGAACCTTATTTGACATAATCACAACCTTATTGACATAATCACACCATACATTTTTGGCTGAAAAGATGCTTTCTCACTCTCATCTGATGATTTCCTGTTGGTCATTTGATGAATTAGCTATTTATAGGGTCTCCTTCCAAAGGGTCTGAATAGGAAGTGAGGAGTGAGGAGTGGTCTATTCCACTACAGAATTATTAGGTAAGAAGAACATCATTAGCCTTAGAAGCCATAGAATCCTAACATAGAGGGAAAAAGACTTAGATCCTAGATTTCAGTAAAAATCAGTATAGTTATGTGCAAAAGATGAAGATTAAACTGCACATACAAAAATAAATAAATAAATAAATAAATAAATAAATAAATAAATAAACTGCACATACAATCAGGGAAAACTGCCAACATTTATTGATGCTCTTCTAGGTACTGAGGA
>CM052885.1:37608124-37779522 GCA_028534135.1 Potos flavus
TTCATGAGTTTAGGAGTCTCTTATGTTTTGTCTCCTTCCTGATCCCCTCTTGTTTCATTTCCCTCTCCCACCCCCCACAACCCCCCAACCTGCCTCTCGAATTCTTCATATCAGAGAGATCATATGATAATTGTCTTTCTCTGATTGACTTACTTCGCTTAGCATAATACCCTCCAGTTCCATCCACGTCGTTGCAAATGGCAAGATTTCATTTCTCTTGATGGCTGCATAGTATTCCATTGCTGACAGTTATTTGTAAGGACTGTTTACTATTAATAGCATATTACCACATGCACTATAACTGTTATGTGTAATATGAGTATGCGCCAGATTAATTTTGAAATTTTTTGTTTGATTATGATTCTAAACACTGCTCCTTGTGTTCGGTTTTCTGTTTCTAGGCTGGCATGATCACCTGATCACACTATAAAAAATAGAAAAGAACAACGAATGTAACATTTTATAAATGTTTGCTGAAAGAAATATGCCTTTTTTTTTCACCCCTTAGTATAGGCATCAGAGGCAATTTACATTTTTTAAATCCTAAGTAAAGTTCTAAGCTGAAGGTTCTGGAGATGATGAGAAGGGAGAAGACATAAGGGAGGTTTCATATCTCACTGGTCCAGTGTATACTGGGTACAGGTATATTTGAGATGGGGCCCTGAAGGCCACAGTAGATCAGGTGGGATTGGAGGCCAAGAAATATTAAGGATGGACTCATATCTAAAAAAAATGAAAGGGATCAAAGGTGAGAAGTCAAACCTGTTGTCAAATCCAAGGGGAAGACAACTGAGATTATTAGACGAACGAGTCAAAAGTTTAAGGGAAAGTCAGATTCATTTATCAAACATTCTGAATGTCTGCAGTGTTCTTGGTGTCTGAAGATAACTACTCTGAAGAGTTTATAACCTAGTGGGGGAGACATACACATAAGTAGGTCATTATAACACAACCAAGGGAATTTAATCTTAGAAAATGGAATATAGTATTGCACAAGGGTCTTTTAAGGCAGCTGGAGTGGAAGAAACCAAAAGCTTTCTGGAAAAAAAAAAAAAAAAGCTCAAGCTGAGTCTTAAGGAATATATATATAGGAGTTAGATAGATAACTGATACCTGTGTGATAAGTCCGAGGGCATTCCAAGAAGGAGAGTTAGGATACCCAGAAGAATAAAGTAGGGGCTCAGCACAATGAATGCTAGAAAAATATAGGTAGGTAAGTGCTGCTAGACTGAAGTGCAAAAGAATATATAACAAGAGTTGATGTTGAAGATGGTGGAGGTCAGAGGATATGGGTAGAAGAAGAAGAAGGTGATGTCTGTATGTCAGGTTGAGGAAATTAGATAAAATCTTGTAGGTGATAGGTAACCATTGAGAATTTGGGGAGGTTTTGTAAGAAGATAAATAATTTCCTTTGATCTAGGACTTTCTTTAAATAAGTGCTCCTTGCTTCTTTCTTTGTCCCTCACTACTTTCCACTGAAGGTAAATGGGAGTTTATCTAATTGATGATTCTGAGGGAAAACATCTGATTCTGAGGTTATCTTTTGGATATGCCTGCCTTCTAAGAAGTTGCCTTCTGATTTGCCCTTCTAGTGAGTGGTTTAGCTTAGAGGAAGAAGCTTTGACACTATGGAGGAGAACTATTCACCCCACTGTGCCTCTGGGCAGAATTGTCTGCCTAATTTAGAAGAGAGTGTTAGCCTGCCCTTTTACTCTGGATATAAAGCCACATTCTATAGTCATCTGTTCTATAATAAAGCTAACATTTTGATCTCTAACTAATTTGTTCCAACAGGTAGGGAAGAAAAATAGTTGTGATATCCAAGTGGAAGTATCTGGTTGAAGTTGAATATATGAGCCCAAGAGCCCACAGGAGATGATTTGGTTGGGAGGTGGTAAGTGAATTCCTGAGAATGAGCAAAGTTACTCAGAAATAATATAGGGGATGAGAGGAACAATGAATAAGGACAAAAAATGAGCAAAAACAACATTTATATGATGTGTGACAAAACATGATCTCACTTAGGCTACAAAGATCTATAGAAGAGGGAAAACCAAGAGGTTGTCACCTAAGCAAAGGGAGCAATAGTTTTAAGAAAAAAGGGATAACCAAAGATATCAAAATTTATATTGACAAAAGTCATGTTTGTTAATAAAAGTATTGAAAAACTAATTGAATATAATAATTAGTACCTCACTAGTGGTATTTTAAAGTAGTTTTAATTTTTGATTAAAGACGACATGACCAGACTTCAAAAGAATGCAAGCTATAATGAAAAATCAATTCAATTATATTAAAATTAAGAACACTTATTTATTCATTCAAACAAAACAAAACAAAGTAAACAAAAAAGCCAAGCTCATGCATAACAAAGAATACATTGGTAGTTGCCAGAGGAGAGGGAGGTGTGGGGTAGGCAAAATGTGTAAAGAGTCAAGAAGTACCAACTTCCAGTTATAAAAAAAATATGTCATGGGGATATAACATACAGCATGGTGTCTATGGTTAATAATACTCATGCATATTTGAAAATTGCCAAGAGAGTAAATCTTAAAAGTTTTAATCGTAAGAAAAAAGTTTCCAACTTTGTAGAGTAATGGATAGTAACTGAATTTATTGCAATGATCATTTCTCAGTATATACAAATACCGAACCATTATGTTGTATATCTGGAACTAATATGTTATTTGTCAATGACACGTCAGTTTTATTTATTTATTCTTAAAAAGGATTTTATTTATTTATTTGTCAGAGAGAGAAATCACAAGCAGGCAGAGTAGCAGGCAGAGGCAGAGAGAGAAGCTGGCTCCCTCCTGAGCAAGGAGCCCAATGTGGCACTCAATCCCAGGACCCTGGGATCATGACCTGGGCTGAAGGTAGTCGCTCAACTGACTGAGCCACCCAGGCGTCCCGACACGTCAGTTTTAAAAAAAAAGAGCTTTTGTTCATTAAAATATATCATAAAGAAAGTGAAAAGACAGTCCACACTCTGACAAAAGATACCTATAACAGCTGTAGTTAATAAGGACTTAGTATCCAATATACATAGAATTTATATTATCATCAGCAACAACAAAAAAACATGACTAAAAAAAAAAAAGTGAGCACGTAATTACAGAAGAGAATATGAATAGTGGATAAACATATGAAAAGATGCTGAAACTCACTAGTAATAAGGGAAATGCAAGTTAAATTCAAATTAACATACAAAAACAAAAAATTAAATGACTGATAAAATTAAATGTTGACTGGGATACTTAACAAATTAGTAACTCTCATTCCTTGATGATGGGAGTGTAGACTGATAAAATCCTGTTGGAAACATTTTTGGCTTTCTAGCAAAGCTAAATATGTTGGGGCGCCTGGGTGGCTCGGTGGGTTAAAGCCTCTGCCGTCGGCTCAGGTCATGATCTCAGGGTCCTGGGATTGAGCCCTGCATTGGGCTCTCTGCTCAGCGGGGAGCCTGCTTCCCCTTCTCTCTCTGCCTGCCTCTCTGCCTACTTGTGATCTCTCTCTCTGTCAAATAAATAAAATCCTTAAAAAACAAACAAACAAACAAAACTAAATATGTGCAAGTCCTGTGATCCAGCATTTCAACTCACAGGTGCCTCAGTATCTAGAACAAATCTTGTACAAGAAGATATATTTAGAAAGGTTATATCAGCATTTTTTTGTAATGGAAAAAAGGTATAATCATAATTTCTTTTAATGAACTGATAAAAATGATATATGATACCTCAGATAAAAATCATAGCTACACATACCAACATGAAATTAAACATCTTGACAATGTTAAAATCAAGAACAAGCACAGTTAGATAACACATTAAGATAAAAGCCAAGCAAAATTAAACAATGCATTATTTAGGGATACATACACAGGTGGCACAACTATAAAGGAATATCAGGAAATTATTCACTTAAGAGAAGAGTGGGCACCTGATGGAGGAAGGGGTTTGGATGACATTTTGATAGTCGAGAGACATAGAGGGGCTTCTTGGGTTCAAGTGATGTATGTTTATTGATCTAGGTACACAGGTGTTCACTTCATTTTTCTTCAAAATGTACTTGGGTATTTCATAATTTAAAGAAAAATTCTGAATGAAAATAAATAGGATGTTAGAAGGTCATTGCTTTGCAACATCTTGAAATTATTAAAAGAAATTATATTTAGAAAAGTCACAGTAAATGAGGCTACTATATTTTGCACTGAGACAGATGAGATATTTTGGAATGAAGTAGCTCCTGCTATAAAACAGTTGGAAATGCAAATACAACAACATTATTTTACATGTACAGCCGAGCTTGCAGAAGAAGTCAAGAAGAATTCATGGAGGCCTAAAACAAAGCTGCAACTGAAATCTAGAGTGGTAAGCATAATATAGCCAGAACTACTGTACTACCAACAGCAGTGTAGATTAGAACAGTTGGCACAGGGACAGGAGACAAGTCAATGAACCAGTACAAGAAAGGGTGGTGGAAATGAGAACCTTGCATCAAGTTGGAACTCTCAAAAAGCTGCGTATCTCAGATCACCTGGGGAGCTGAGTCAGTTAAGTATCCAACTCTTGATTTTGACTCAGGTCATGAACTTAGGGTCATGAGATTGAGCCCTGTATTTGGCTCTACGCTGAACATGGATCCTGCTTAAGATTCCCTCTGTCTCTCTCTCTCTCTCCCTCTCTGCCTCTACCTCCCACCCCCGCCCAACTCGCATGCGTGCACTCTCTCTGAAGAAAGAAAAATGAAAAACAAAAAAATAAAATTAAAAAAATAATTAAAAACCTACATATCTCAGTGAAAGTCTGAATGAGGGGAAGAAACAATAGTGAAACAAAACAAAAATACTCTGAAATATAATTTGTTTCTGCCTTGAGTCAGGATGGGACAATTATATCAAAGAATTTTACTCTAAAGAGAACAGAGATTTGGCTTGAGCAAAACCAATAAGCAGTAAAGAAAATAATGTAATACATTATCTACGCTTCCCTAGGCCCAGGTGATTTCATGTGTAGGCTCTAGCAAATGCTCAAGCAATACATATAACTTCAATTTCATACAAGTTGTTTCAGAAAAAAAAATTTTGATAGTCTCAACAGATGCAGAAAATGTGTTGTCTGAAGTCCAGCATTTCTTTGTATTTTCAAACTCTCCCAAAAACCATGAATTAAATAAAAATCCTTTAATTTGATAAATGCTGTGTAACAAAACCCAAAACCTATTCAATGAAAAATAATACATTTGCCATATATCAGAAAGAAAACTTGGAATGCTATTTTTTATTACCACATGGTTCATATTTCCTTTATATCATAATAATTCAAGGGGAAATAAAAGGTATGAGCTTTAAGAGGGAAAAAATTAAATTGTTGATATTTTCAGGCAATACGATGATCCGCATAGAAAATCTAACAGAATCTACATCAAGCCAGGAATTTTCAGTGTTCTGAAATCCAAGCCAAGTGTTTCAAAAAGAGAATGATCAACAGAATCTAATACTGGTAGGTCAAGTGAATGAAGTATAAACAATGAATGTTTGATTTGGCATTGTGCACATGATTGGTATCTTGGATAAGATTAATTTATGGAATGGTAGGAAGAAAGGCAAGTGCATATAGTGAGTTTTTCAATTCTCTCAAGAAGTGCTGTGTTAAAGAGAAATCAATTGTGAAAGCAGGCAGAGGGAATATGAGTTTTGTATTTTTTTTTTTTAAGATTTTATTTATTTATTTATTTGTCAGATACAGAGAGAGAGAGAGAGAGCACAAGCAGGCAGAGTGGCAGGCAGAGGGAGAGGGAGAAGCAGGCTCCCTGCTCAGCAAGGAGCCCGATGTGGGACTCGATCCCAGGACCCTGGGATAACGACCTGAGCCAAAGGCAATTGTTTAACCAACTGAGCCACCCAGGCGTCCCGAGTTTTGTATTTTTAAAAGATGAAGAGTTATCTGCTGTACGAAATAATTTTGGGGGTGTGGCAGAGCAACTTGCAATATAAAAGAAAGAAGGACAAACAGCAGTGAAGTCCTTGTGTAGTCATGAGAAGATGACATTCTAACGGGAGTTAATGTGGACTTTATAAATTCAAATATATAGTTGTTAACTTTGGAAAAGGCTAGTGGGAATAAGGTTGGGGAGGAGTGTACAAGGGAGTTCAAATATCTGAACTATTTAATTGCTAGTCTTAAAAAATTGGAAGTGAATAAAATGGGATATGAGCACATACATCGAAGTATTTTCCTTGAGTTGAAGACAAAAGGAAAAGAGAAACAGAAAGAATGAATAGGTGGAAGTACAAAAAAGTGATTAGATCATTTCTAATACAATGATGGCTAACAGACACATAAAAAAGTGTTCAACATCATTCATCATCAGAAAAATACAGATCAAAACCACATTGAGATACCACCTCACACCTGTCAGAATGGCTAAAATTAATAACAGAGGAAACAATAGATGTTGGTAAGGATGAGGAGAAAGGGGAACCCTCTTTCACTGTTGGAAGGAATGTAAACAGGAGCAGTCATTCTGGAAAACAGTATAGAGGTTCCTCAAAAAGTTAAAAATAGAACTACACTATGATCCAGCAATTGCACTACTAGATATTTACCTGAAGGATACAAAAATATCAATTTGAAGGGGCACATGCCTCCCAATGTTTATAGCAGCATTATCAGCATTAGCCAAACTATGGAAAGAGCCCAACTATCCATCGACTGATGAATAGATAAAGAAGTGACATATATACACAATGGAATATTACTCAGCCATCAAAAAGAATGAAATCTTGCCATTTGCAATGATGTGGATGGAGCTAGAGTGTATTATGCTAAGGGAAATAAGTTAGAGAAAGACAAATACCATATTATTTCACTCGTGTAATTTAAGAAACAGAGATGGATATAAGGAATGGGAAAAAAGAGAAAGAAGCAAATCATAAGAGACTCTTAACTATGGAGAACAAGCTGAGGGTTGGTGGAGGGAGGTGTGCAGGGGATGGGCTAAATGGGTGGTGGGTTTTAAGGAGGGCCTTGTTGTGATTAGATTAGCACCAGGTGTCAGATGTAAGTGATGAATCACTAAATTCTATATCTGAAACCAATTTTACCATATATGCTAACCAAATAGAATTTAAATAAAAACTTGAAAGCAAAATAAATAAATGAATAAGTAAATAAGCAAACTCCTCTTCTCTTGCCCATCCAGTAGGAATCATGGTCCTCTGAGAGTAAGATGTGAAAGAGCTAGATAGGAGACTTTTGAATACGGTCATCAAAGTTCAAGTCACATGAATTTGTAGTGACGTGGATCAACTTTGTTGATGCTTTTTCCCTGAAGTATCAATGAGGGAGCAGAGAAGTAGCTGAAGTGTTGGGGTAGAATTGCAATTCTTCTGATGAGCTCCACAGTGAATGAAGGTATTGAAATGAAGGAGTGAGGGGAAGAAACTAGGTCATATACTTCTGAGTAACAGCAGCACTTACTAGATTACCTCATGTGAGAACATTAATTAGTGACATACCAGCTGGGGCACAAGAGTGCAAAATTATAGGGAATTTTAAGTACAATTTTACACTTATATTTATAATGTAGGTTTTAATTCTCCTTATATTTAATTACTAACGTAGGTGCCTTGTTAGCACAGTAGGTAGCGCGTCAGTCTCATATTTAATTATTAAGGTAAAAATGCTCAATATTGTAAGCACATAAGTATTGCCCCTAATACATCTGAGAATTATGAAGTCTACATTTCTTTTAGTTCTCTTGTTGCATTTTCCTTCTTCCAAGGAATTTTCAATCTTAGAATTATAGTTATTTCTCCTGCGAATGGCAGGTTGCAAAAAAATTGCACCTTTGAAATTATGTGATGTAACAGCCTTAATGGTTATTGTTCTTTTTCTGGGGAGCTTTGTTCTTTATAGACTTTATCCTGATTTCTTCATTCTATCTAAGTGCTGCTGACATAAAGCAGTTGCATGAATACGACTTTCAAAGATTTAGCTTAACTGAGGAGGACTACTGTGGAAGAAGCCACTTAGAATTGATTAATAAATATGATTACTATAAAAAACCCATCTGCCATTTCCTGCAGTGGGAAATGATCACTGGCTCTGCCTAGAGCTGCTTTTGCACCTGGTGAGAGAATAAAGGATATCATTCATTAAGTGGTTTACCAAACAGGGGACCCCCCAAATCAAACCTCTGCCTAAGGAACTTTAATCATTTGCAGCTGATTTAACATGACATATTTTATAAAACATAATCAAAGTTTCATGCAGGGATCCCTCCTTCTACTTTCCTCTTAGAGAAGAATGGGCAGTATTAAAATTTATTTTCCCATTGTCCAGAACAAACACGCATACATCATGATTTTCATTTCTTTCTTTGAATATATGTGAATTTATGTATGTGCATGGGTATAAAAATTTTTTAATGTGATCAGTATATTCATACCATTTGTCAGTGATAGAGATTGACTTGGGTTTTGTGGTTTAATGATGTATTATGAATATCTTTCCATATCAGATTTGTATCAACTTATTGTGATGATGACAATAGCATGTATAATGTAATATATAATACTTTAACAACTTAGTAATTAAGGGCTTTTCCTCCCTAAAATTTTGTTAATTACAAACATGGCTGCAAATAAGGTCCTTGAAAACATATTTGTGAAAGTTTATGCAATACTATAATGATTGGATGAGGGACCACGTGGGTGGGGTTTGGTCTTTGCCTGCCCCCAGCTTCCATCAAAAGAGCTCCATTTTTTCAAGGTGTACACATTGGACTTCCATAAAAGCTAATTGATAAAATGTTACAGATTTTAAAATATGTAAAATTTAATACATAATAATAAACAATAACAATAAAAGTTAAAGAACTTCATCATAACACAAAATCTTTTATCTTACTGTTAAATGGGTAAGGACAAGACTATACCAAAGAAATTCCTATGCTTTTCTCAGGGGTATCCCATAGACTTTAGGGAGTCTTAGTACCTTTGTTATTTCATAGTTGCCTGTTTATTTGTTTTTATGATACTTTGTATAAAGTCTCCATTTACCATTTTTCCCAATTTGGATGAAGACTTTCCCAGTCTCAGTTAACACTATATTCTGTTGTCAGATGTGAGCAGAACCTAGAAGCATCGAAATGATCTAACTGTAGAACTTTTAGAACCAGCCATCCCAGCGTAATAGGAAAGGGAATCCATCCTTGAAGCTCACTTAAATGCATTTGACACACTTGGATACCACACGTGAGGTGTGTTTCCTGTGTGTGTGTATGTGTGATATTTAAATATGCACAGAAGGCCTTTTGATTAACAATACTAAGTGACCTTAGACATAAATCTATTTTCTCTTGGTCCTAGCATCACACTTTTTGAATTTGTGGATTTCACCTTAAAAGTTTCCCCAACTACTTTTAATTGTATCTGACAGTGATATCGAAAAAAATGCAGGCAAAATTGGGCTGCGAGCATACCTACCATGGAAAACAACAAAAAGACTAGTTCTTAGCTTCCCTTGGCTAATTCTGCCTTGACTTTGTCAAGATCATTTTCCCTTCAGTTGTTTTAAAATATAGCCTTTGCCATCAAATACCATCTTGGTAGTACTTCAGTATATAAGAAGTTACTAAAAGCTACAGAACAATATGAAGTTACCTGGCCTGTTCTTGGATCTCAGGACATGTTTCATCTGCTCAGTATAGTGTAGTTCTTTATGTGGGAAACAAAAGTATAAAAAAAAATTATTAAATTCCCTACTACTTACAATCCATTGACAAGTCCTTGAAACAGGCAGAGTGACATTCCTCTAGGGACTCAACTGCCTAAAGTGTTAATACTTTGCTGAGGGCATAATGCAATCTTAGCCCAACCCCCAGTGTCCTCCAAGTCTACCTTATATATTTTTTTTTATTATGTTAAACCATCCAACGTGTAATACATCATTAGTTTTTGATGTTGTGTTCAACAGTTCATGAGTTTCATGTAACACCCAGTGCTCATCACCACACATGTCCTCCTTAATACCTATCACCCAGTTACACCATCCCTCTATTCCCCCTCCCTTCTGTTACCCTCAGTTTATTTCCCAGATTCCAGAGTCTTTCATGATTTGTCTCCCTCCCTGATGACTTCCCATTCAGTTTTCCCTCCCTTCTCCTGTGGTCCTCCACACTATTCTTTATGTTCCACATATGAGTGAAATGATATGATAATTGTCTTTCTCTGCTTGACTTACTTCACTTAGCATAATCCCCTCCAGTTCCATCCATGTCAGTGCAAATGGTGGGTATTCGTGCTTTCTGATGGCTGAGTAGTATTCCATTGTATATACGAACCACATCTTCTTTATCCATTCATCTGTTGAAGGGCATCTCAACTCCTTCCACAGTTTGGCTATTGTGGACATTGCTGCTATGAACATTGGGGTGCATGTGCCCCTTCATTCCACTATGTCTATATCTTTGGGGTAAGTAACTAGTAGTGTAATTCCTGGGTCATATAAATAAGCTCTATTTTTAACATCTTGAGGAACCTTATTGCTTATGCAATGTGCTGTGAGCTTAATTAAGGAGAACCCACCTACATAAATCTTTATGACTAAAATTTTGAAAAAGGAAATAATTGCCAATGACAATTCATTTTCAGTTCTTTTTTAAAGTTTTTAATTCAAATTTCAGTTAGTTAGCATTCAGTGTAATATTAGTTTCAAGTGTACAATATCACTATATTCAACACTTCCATACAGCCTCTGGTGCTCATCACAAGTACACTCTTTAATCTCCATCACCTATTTAACCCATTCCCCCACACACACTCCCCTCCCCTCTGGTAACCATTAACTTATTCTCTATAGTTAAGAGTCTGTTTCTTGGTTTCCCTCTCTTGCACTCTCTTTTTTCCCCTTTACTTATTTGTTTCGTTTCTTAAATTTCACATGAGTGAGATCATATGGTATTTTTCTTTTTCTGACAGACTTTACTTAGCATAATAACTCTTTAAAAACTCTTTAACTCCATCCATGTCATTGCAAATGGCAAGATTTCATTCATTTTTAATTCTCGAAGCTTAACATTACCACTCTCAATTCTTTTTTTTTAAAGCAAGATAGGAAGAAATACATTAATTAAATCTTTTAAAGGTAATAAACTAATTTGTTCACTTAACATTTGTGATCAGAGAGAATCCTCTCTCCATTATAGTTCTGTGACAGGTCAAAAACTTTTTTTTTTCCTTTGCCATTTTTTCCACCAGCATCTTTATGGTGCCTGCATTTTAGTACATACCCCCCAAAATATGAATACTATGAATAAATAAATGGCAGGTATAATAGGGGACATGTACAAGAATGTTCATAACAATACTGTCCATAAGAGCAAACATTTAAAAAGAAAGAGAAACTATATGAACAGAAAAGTAGATAAATGAACTTTCTTATGCACACAATAGAATATTATACAACATTAAGAACAAATAAGCCATCAATGCACATGACAGTATGGATAAATATTAACAACATAAAAAAAGATAAATCTCAAAATAATGCATATACCCTCATACCCTTTTTGTAAGGTAAAAAAAAAGTAAATAAATTTAGGGACATATATCTGTGCAATAAAAAATTTATACATAGGAATGTAAGGGAAAGATAAACATGGGTTTTGGGGTGATTGTTCTCTTGGGTAAGTGGGGGAAGATGGTGGGATAGGTTATTGAAGCAGTATCATATGGTTAAATAAAGATTTTGTAAAGTTTTAAGCTTTTGTTTCGAGTGGTGAGTTCTAATAACCAATTAACTGAATAAATAAAAAAAACTTAAATAACCATTATGAGAGAGGGTCGTGAATGAAGGATTATAGTTGATTTAATTCTGTGACCTGAGATAAATGCACACTAAATAGAAGTGACCCTTTCATCCAACCTAATGCTGTCTTGAACAGAATTTAAGCTAGATTCTAGCACCAATTATTTTCTAGTGGATTCTAAATGGTACCTCAAGTACCTGCCTGATCAGGGTATTTTTCAATCTACCTAGTGTTATTTCTTTGGGTTTTTGTTTCCTTATTTCTTCTTTAGATATATGGTTTCTTTCATTGCTATAAAGTATTTGCACTAATGGTATCGGGCTTTCTGAGGCAGTAAATAGAGTCTGATCTCAGGTTACCTTGGTCTTGCAGACACACATTTAACCTCTCTATTGCTCACTGTCCTGTTTCTCTGCTCTGATGTTTCCCAGCTTATCAGTACAGTTCTCTGATGTAACTCCTTATCCACCTCCCACAATTTGTGAACTCAGGAGTGCTTTTGTTCCAGTTATAACTGTGTCTAAAATAATCTGTCATCAGTCTCAGCCTCATTTCTAACCTGGGGTCTTGGATCTTATTCATTGTATTGCCAGTTTTGTTACTGACTAGGCTTGTGAATTTTAGGGTTAAACTTTGGTGATAAACATAGGTTTTTGGGGAATCCAAGCCCCTTAATGGTTCTACCATGTTGTTCACTTCATTTTCTCCCTACTCCTTCATGCCAACATGATACAGTGCATTCCTAGTATAGCATTAAACATTTTATAATTTGACCCCAACAAATTATTTAAAGTCTTATTTCACAAGATATACCAAGATGAAAGATTTTCCCTAACCGGGTTAAACTCATCAGCTCTAAAACCAAATTATGATTTTCTTTCTTTGTTTGGACCGTTCCTTTTTCTTGAATGCTTTTTACTCTGGGTAGCTGAGTATCTCCATCAATTTTTCAAGAAATATTTGTTGGTTTACACCTGTGTTCAGTGCATTAATTCACTCAATGAAATATATATGTTTAGCATTTATTATGTGTTAGGCACAAGAATACAACAGTTAACCAAACACAGTCCTTCCTCTCAAGAAAAATACATCCAGGGAAGAGAGAGAATTAAAAACAAGTTTATAAGGTGTTGGATGTTAATAAGTGTTATAGAGAAAAATCTAACAGGATAAAAAGGGGAAAAAAAAGGAGAGTGCTATTTTAGATAGAAAGGTCAAACTTCTTTGATAAGGGTAAATTGACAGACATGAATCAAACAGAAGGTGAGCATATACATATACAAGGAGAGAAGTTTCCTGGCAAGAAAAAACAAACAAACGAAAAAACAACAACAACAAAAAAACCCAAAAAAGTGGAAGGCCCTGAGATAGGAGTAGTCATTGTACTTGAGAACAGTAAGGAAGGAAATGAGGAGTGAGGGAAAGGATTGTTCTTTGGGGAACCAGCTATTGCAGCATAAAGAGGTATGTGGTACGACAGCTCCTTCCCACTCCACACTACTAGCTAGAAAGGACAGATGGATGTCTGCTCACTAAAAAAGGAAAGGAAGGGAGGGCGGGTGGGAGGAAAGAAAAGAAAAGGAAAGGAAGGGAAGAGAAGGGAAGGGAAAGGAAGAGAAGGAAAGGGAAGGGAAAGAGAAAAAAGAAAAGAAAGGAGAAAAGATTAGTTTGTTCTCATATAGAAATGATAATTCAAATGAACCTGAAATTCTTGAGTCATAATCTTTACCTGCTACCCCTTTTAAAACCTCTTCACATTTTGCATGGCTTCTGGCATTTAGTTTTGTGATTTAACCCTTATCCTTTATATCATATAATTTAACTAGGATATGTGTAAATTAATATCAGCCGGCTGATAATGAGACTTTTAGCAGAGGGAATATTAGTTTATATTGTTAATTTGATAGTTTTGTCTTCTTTTCACTTCTCTTCTGAAACTTTTATTGTATTGATATGTTACTTCTACTAGATTCATCTACCACATCACTTTTTAATTTTTTATTGAGGTGAAATATACATACCATAAAATTAGCAATTTCGAAGTGAACAATTCAGTGGCATTTAGTATATTCACAATATTGTGAAACCGTCACCTCTATTTAGTTCCAAAATATTTTCATCACCCCAAAGAAAATCTCATACCCACTAAGTAGCTATTCCCCACCCCCCATTTCCCTAGTCCCTAGCAACCACCAATCTGTTTTCTTTCTGTGTGGATTTACCTATTCCAAATATTTCATATAAATTAAATCATACAATATGTGAACTTTTATGTCTGGTTTCTTTCACTTAGCATAATGTTCTTGAAGTTCATACAAATTGTAACATGTATTAGTACTTCATTTCTTTTTATGGCTGAATAATACTTCATTATATGTATATAACAAATTTTTTATCCATTTATCACTTGAACTTTTGGATTGTTTTCATCTTTTTATTACTGTGAATAGTGCTGCTATGAACATTCAGATACAGGTATTCGTTTGAGTGCCTATTTTTAATTTTGGGGGGTAGAAACCTAGGAGTTGAATTGCTGGGTCACACAATAATTCTATATTTAACTTTTTGAGGAGCTGACAAAATATCTTTCTCAGTGGCTACACCATTTTATATTCCTGCCAGCAATGTACGGGTGTTCCAGTTTTGCCACATTCTTGGAAATACTTTAATTTCCATTTTAAAAAATCATTATTATTATAGCAATCCCATTGAGTATGAGATAATATCTTGTTGTGGTTTTGATTTGCTTTTCCCTAGGGAATAATGATGTTAAGCAACTTTTCATCTACTTATTAGCCATTTGTATGTCCTTTTTAGAGAAACGTATATTGAATTCTTTTGCCCATTTTTAAATTAGTTTGTTTGTCTTTTTCTGGTTGAATTCTAAGTATTTTTTTTATATGCTTAATGGTACATACACCATTATCAGATACAAAATTTGCAATTATTTTCTCCCATTCTGTACATACTCTTTTTACTTTCTTGATGGTATCCCTGATATAGGAAAGTTTTGATTTTGATGAAGTCTTACTTACCTATTTTTTTCTTTTGTTACTAGTATTTTTGGTATTACATCTAGAAAATTCATTGCCAAATCCAAAGTCATGAAGATTTATTCTCGTGTTTTAGGCAATTGTGGTTTTAGTCCTTAAATTTATGTCAGTGATCCATTTAGATTTCATATTTTTATATGTTGTAAGGTAGGTGTAAGACTTTTTTTTTTTTTTTTTTGTAGATGGAGATGCAATTATCCCAGCACTATTTGTTAAAGAGACTGTTCTTACCCTATTGAATGGTTTTGGTACCTTTATTGAAAATCAAATGACTGTAGATATATGGTTTTATTTATGGACTCCATTTCGATTCCATTAATCCATATATGTTTATCCTTATACCAGTACCATCCTCTTTGATTTGGTTTTGTTTTTAATGTAGCTTTTTAGTAACTTTTATATTAGGAAGTAGTTTGTTTTTCTTTTTCAATATAATTTCGTCTCTTCAGGGGCCCTTGCAGTTCCATACGAATCTGAAGATTAGCTTTTCCATTTCTATAAAAAGGACCATTGGAATTTTGATATGAGTTGTATTGAGTCTGTAGATTTCTTTGGGGTAGTGTTGACATCTTAACAATATATAAAGTCTTCTAATCCATGAACATGGCTTATCTTTCCATTTATTTAGGATTTGAACTTCTTTCAGCAATATTTTTCAGTTTTAAGTATACATGTATTTTGCCTTCTCAGTTAAATTTACTACTAGGTATTTTTTTTCTCTTTGAATGTTTTTTGTTTTAGGGAGAGAGAGAGAGCACATGCATGCGAAGGAGGAGGGGCAGAGGGAGAGAGAATCTTAAGCAGACTCCCCCCTTGAGCACAACATGGGGCTCAATCCCATGACCCTGATATCATGACCTGAGCTATAATAAAGAGTCAGATGCTTATCTGATTAAGCCACCAGGTGCCCCTGAATGCTACTTTAAATGAATTGTTTTTGTAATTTCCTTTTAGGATTGTTTATTGTTGATGTATAGAAACAACTGATTTTTGTTATTTCTTTTTCTTTTTCTCTTTTTATCTTGTGTACTTTAACTTTGCTGGATTTTTTCATTAGCTCTAGTGGCTTTCTTCCAGATTCTTAGGGATTTTGTATATATAGAATTGTGTCAGCCTCAAATAGAGAAAGTTTTGCTTCTTTCTAATTTGCATGCTTTTTAGTTTTCTTACCTAATTGCCTTGGCTAATATTTCTGATAAAATATTGAATAGCAGTGGTGAGAAAGTGCATCCTTGCCTTGTTCTTGATCTTAAGAGGAAAATTTTAGTATTTCACCATTGACTCTGATGGTGGCTATGGGTTTTTAATAAAAGTCCTTTGTAATGTTTAAGTTGCCATTTATTCATAATTTTCTGAGTGTTTTAATCATAAAAGGATGTTGGATTTTGTCAAATGCTTTTTGAGCCAATAGAAATGATTATGTGAATTTTTCTTTTATTCTGTGGTGTGGTACGGTATTACACTGATAGATTTGCTTATGTTGAATCACCTTTGCATTCCTAGGTTAAATCTATATTTATAAAGGATTTTGGTGTTTAGGGTTTTTTGTTTTTGTTTTGTTTTTTTTTTTTGTTTTCTTCTTGTGGAGGAGTCTTTGTTTGACTTAGGTATCAGGGTACTTCTGGTCTTACATAATAAGTCAGAAAGTGTTTCCCCTTTGATTTTTTCGAAAAGGTTTAGAAGGGTTAATATAAATTCCTATTTAAAAGTTTGGAAGAATTCATCAGCGAAGCCATCCGGTCCTGGGCTTTTCTCTGTTGGGAGGTTTTCATTATTGATTTAATCTCTTTACTCAAAATAGGTCTATTGAGATTTTCTGTTTTGTCTTGGTCATTTTGGGTAATTTGTGTGCTCCAGGAATTTATTTCATATAGATTCTCTAATTTGTTAGTATGCAATAATTCATAGCATTCTCATATAATCCTTTCTATATCTATAAAGCTAATAGTAATGTCTCCATTTTTATTTCTGACTTTATTTGTGTCTTCTCTTTTCTGTTTTTAATCTTTATAGCTAAAGGTTTTTTAATTTTGTTGATATTTTCAAAGAATCAAACTGATTTCATTAATTTTCCCTGTTGTTCTTCTTTCATAATTTTCTGGTCTAATTTTTATTTCCTTCCTTTTCCTAGCTTTGGGTTTAGTTTGCTTTTTTTTCCCAGTTCTTTAAGTGTAAAGTTAATGATTTGATAACTTTCTTCCTTTTTAATGTAGGCATCATAGCTATAAATTTCCCTCTGAGTACTGCCTTCACTGCATCCCATAGTTTTGGTATGTTGTGTTTTTGTTTTCATTTGTTTCAAAGTATTTCCAATTCTGTTTGTGATTTTTTTTCTTTGACCTGTTGGTAGTTTAAAATGTGTTGTTTAATTTCCACATATTGGTGAAATTTACAGTTTTCTTTCTGTTATTGATTTCCAATTTCATTCGTGTTCAGAGAACATACTTTGTATGATTTCAATCTTTTTAACCATAGAGTTTTGTTTGTTTGTTTGTTTCATAGTATATGATCTATCCTGGAGAATGTTTCATGTGCCCTTGAAAATATTGTGTATTCTGTTTTGCGGCAAATATTATATGTCTGTTAGGTCTAGTCAGTTTATAGTGTCGCTCAAGTCCTGTATTTCCAATGGATCTTCTGTTTAGATTTCATTATTAAAAGTGCGGTATTGAAGTCTCTATTATTATAGAATTATCCTCTTAATGTTGTCAATGTTTGCTTCCTATATTTTGGAACCCTTTTGTTTGCTACTTAAATGTTTAAAATCGTATATTTTTTGATGAATTTACCCTTTTATCAACATATAATGCCCTCCTTTGTCTCCTTAACATATTAATAATAGTTGTTTTAAGTTCCCAATCTAACCCCATTATCACTACCATATTTGAAACTCATTTTGACGCTTGTTCTATCTTTTCAAACTCTTCAAACAACTTTTAGCGTGCTTTACAAATTTTATTCTTGATAGCGAGATATCATGTACAGGGTATAATGAAGTGCAGTAAACAAACATTTAGTAATGTTAGTAATGCAAAGTAGTGTTCTTTAGTCCTATGAGTAGTTCTTAGTCATTTAGAGAAACTGTGCATGTGTACTATGAACTTCACAAGTGCTTCTCAGTTTTTTCCCCCCCTGTAGGTGGGACAGAATGGCTACAGTGGCTGAAGTTGAACATTGCCATTTCTCCAGGTCAGCTAGGCTCTGATAAAAGCGAAATGGTTTAGGCTCTGGTGAAATACTCTTTCTTGAGGGCAGTCTTTTTAAGAATAGAATACTCGTGCATATTTTAAAATGTCTCCTTCCCTCCCCCTGCTGGAAGCAAAAGGGGATTTTTCTCTAATACTCTTTGTGAGAACCTGGTTGAGCTCCTAGAGTTAAAGCTCACAAAAGTGTCAGAGTCTCCTTATGACTGGGTCTCCCTGGAGTTTAAAACTTAGATTTGTCTCTCTAACCCTCTAACATTTCATCAAATACAGTTCAGGTTTTTCTACCCCAATAACCGATTCTTCCAGAGGTTTCTGTTCAGGGGTTTCTGCTCCAGTAAGTTTTGAAACTCTGTATTCACCTATCTCTCCAACTTTGGAGGCAGTGGTTTGTGCTGTGACTTCACCGCTCTGACAGATCTTAGAAGGATTGTTGATTTTTCAATTTATTCAGCTTTTTATTTTTATAAAGGCAGAGTGACAACTTCTAAGCACCTCACATGCTGGACCAGAAACCAAGAGTCCTCTTTTTTCTTTAATCACAATTTTTGACTTAAAGCCTATTATGGCCAATATTAGTATAACTACCCAGTTTATTTTTGGTTACTATTTTCATGGAATATCATTTTCCATCCTTTCACTCTCAACCCATTTCTGTCTTTTGATTTAACATGAGTCTCTTGTAGACAGTATATAGTTGGATTATAGTTTTTAAATCCATTCTGCCAATTTTTGCCTTTTGTTTGAAGAGTTTATTCCATTTACTTTTAAGGTATTTTTTGATAAGGAAGGACACACTCCTGCCCTTTTGCTGTGTATTTTCTTAGAGCTTTTTTGTTCCTCCTTTCTTCCATTACTGTACCATTACTGTATTCTTAATGTGTTTAAATGATTTTTTTAGTGTGCCATTTTGATTTGCTACTCATTTTTAATATATATTTTTGGATATATTCATAGAGCAGTATTAGTTGTTATGATTGATTATTTTGGTTATTTAGTATATAGTTAATGCTTATAGTTTAGCTTTATTCACCATATTTATACTGCATGTGACTTTCTAAGTGTCCCAGGGTATATGAACCCTGTTGAATGCCCTAATTTCCCAAACTTTCCACCCCAGCTCTTCCTCCCAGGCATCAGACACTATTGTTTGCCACAAATATAAATTTCTTTCCACAGGTGGTTGTGAATTGGGTGTTTGACTTACAGTGTTTTGGAAGACCATCTTCTGCTTTTCTGTCAGGGGTCATGTCTGTAACTTGAGAAGAAAAAACAAAACGCAACATATACTTGCGTTAGCTCTCCAGGCAGCCCCCTTTAGGCAGTCTTTCAGGCAGTTAGAACAAACACATTTTTTTTTTTTAATAAATAAGGTCTGTTCTCCTCCCTCTGCTCCCTCAGGAGGAAGGACCAGAGTTCACACTGGGAATATGGGCAACAGTCATCAAGACAACCACTGAACCAGGGAGGGAGTAGGGCACAGGCAAATAAAAATGCTGCAAAGTTTCCTTAACATCTTAAGTTGCCTTTTTCTTGATTCAGCATTCACTTGGTTACATTAAACCTTTGTGTGATTGTTTCTCATGAGTTCTGATAAAGTTGATAGTAATTATTTTTGCTTGATTTTTCCATGTTTCTGTGAAAGGGCAAGCCCCTTGGAGTTATCTAATTTACCATTTTAGCTGATGTTCGTTTTTTTTTTTTTTTAAGATTTTATTTATTTATTTGACAGAGAAAGAGAGAGATCACAAGTAGGCAGAGAGGCAGGCAGAGAGAGAAGGGGAAGCAGGCTCCCCACTGAGCAGAGAGCCCGATACGGGGCTCGATCCCAGGACCCTGAGATCATGACCTGAGCCGAAGGCAGAGGCTTAACCCACTGAGCCACCCAGGCGCCCCTGATGTTCATTTTTAACACATCAGTTTTTGTTCTTCATATTAATCTCTCTCTCCCTCTTTTTTTTTATTTTTACTTTTTTTCTGAGTTCGAGGAGAATTGCTCAAACTAAGTAATGACTTTTTTTTTTTTAATTTTTGATTTTACTTTCAATCTTGTATTTGCTCCTTTAGGTAGGTTTTCATTCAATGATTATCTATTTCATCTTCAAACTTTCCCACTCTCAGATTTCCCTCTTTTGCTCTACATAATAATGACTCATGGAGTCCACATGAGAGGTCATTCATTAGTTTTTTCCTAAAGCTTTCTCCTATGTTTGTGCAATATATAAGACCAGTCCTTGTTTTTGAACAAGGTAGATTTTTCTTACTGTAAACCCATTCTCATTATAGTTAGTAAAAATTTTTCCAAGAGAGCATTGTTACATTTCTCGTTCAGTCTCTTTTTCTCTTTAGTTTTAAGAACTGGTATCTTTTCCTATGTCTTCAAAACTTTATTAGAAAAATGGAAGATTTTGCATGAATCCAACACCAAAAGCCAATGTATAATGAGAGTCTATATTTCCTTAGCTATTTTAATGCTACATGCTGTGTCTCTTGATTTTCCTGTTTTAGTTCAGGAATCAGTTTCTCTCTAAGATGCTAGATATAGTTTATGACAATCCATAGAATTCCATTATATTACTTTAATCAGTAAGCAATTAAAGACAGAGAGAGAAGAGAAGTGTGTGTGTATATCCTTATCTATCAGTATTATTCTATACATGAGTAAAAATTTCTGAACTTGGAAGCATGAAGAATTACTGAAATGTAGAGAGAGGAAGCATTTCTAGAAGCACTGCAACTGCTTGGGTGAATGTAGGAAAAGTTAAAAAAAAAAAAAAAACTTTGGCATACGCAAAAGGAAGAAGATAAAGATTTTAGAAATATGGATATTTTGGAATCACCTGGATCCAAGAGTTATTCATTACATTGTACTTCCTCCAAATAGAAAACATGAAAATTCCTCTTTAAAAAAAATAGTTAAATTAAATAACGATTTAAAAAGAGTTCCTTTTAAATTTAAATTTGTTCCTAAACAAAAAGATTTGGCATATCCTCTTGTAAGTTGTTCAAATGTTTCTTAATGTTTGGAGACAAGAAATTCCTCCCAAAATCTAAGTATTACTCTCTCATGCTACACACACACACACACACACACACACACATTTTAAAAAATATATCACCCGGCATATACCCTTTCTGCATGCTCTGAAAAAGTGGAAGATTTGAATGTCCCTATCAGTAAGTTAAGGGAATTAAAGTAAAATCCTGGGGCTATCATGACAATGTTGTAATTGTCCCTGGTGACTTTTAGATTTGTGTCAGAAAGGCACAAGATCAACTAAAATTCCAATTAAAACAAAGTGTAATAAAGTTCTGTACAAAAGGCTGACTTCATTAAATGCCAACATTAAATATGTATTTCTTTTAAGAACAAGGCTTTTGGACTGCATGAAGAGAACTTTTTTTTTTTAATTACTGAATAAACAAGGCAATTTTAAGCATGGAATAGATTTAACTCATTCCAAGCCTGAATCCTGAGAAGAATTTCTTAACTTGCTCGGCTATTATAACTAACAAGTCCCTTTAACAAAATCCTAATTTTATTTCTCAGACACCTGATTTAAATATTGTTTAGAACAGTGGTTCCCCACTTTGCTGCACATTGTTATCACCTGGGGAGATTTTATAAATCCCGATGCCCTGATTGCACCTCATACCAATTAAATCAGAGTATCTACAAGAGGGAGCAAGTCATCAGAAATAGTTTAAGATTCCCAGGTGAATATAATGTACAGCAAAGTTTGAGAACCACTGTTTTAGAATTCTCATACATTTGTGTAGATAGAAATCACCTCACATATTATCATTAAATTTCTCATTCCTTCTTTCAAAAAAGTCTGATTCAGTGAGTCTGGTGTGGGGCACTCAAGGTGACTTGGATGCAAGTGATCCAGAACACAATGAAGAAATACTAGCATGGAACAAAGAGATACTCAAACCTCTACTAGATTTTTCAGCTGTTTCTCATTGTTCACTGCGGTGTTAAATGCACTACAGTGAGCGATGGGAAAAGAAAGTTAAAAGACAATCTCTACATTTAAACTTTAAACTTATGTGTATAAGTACTCAAAAATTATACTGCATTGAACTCGTTGGAAGAAAAGGAGCTTTTTCTAAAAATATAGAATGATTAGGGTTGAGTATTATTTAGTCATACTATTAGAGAGAAGATAAAGACAGGGGCAGGTCATTTTATTCTCTGATGTGTGTAGGTCGCCTTTTCTCAGGTACTTCTCTAAATCTGAATTACCTGTCTTAACCAAAGAATGGTAAATTGGAGAAGATCATTTACTAAGAGTCGTTATAATCCAGATAAGCTTTGGCTCTGAGGAATGTTGATAATCCAGATGAAGCCAATGAGAAAAGCAATACTTAATTTGGGGGACAGAACTAGCATCAAAGGTGTGTGGCAAAAGGAATCTTGTTGAAGCCAAGACAAGTTCTAGGCAATAAAGATCTCCCCAAAACAGTGATCAATGAAGTGTGGTGTGAGGCAGGGTCAGTTGTGTCTTTGGAGCAGGTTCCAGTCATGAATGACATGATAGACACAGAAGTTAAGCTCTTATTTTGCTATCAAGACTTAGATAAGGAATCAAAGCTCCATCCAAATGAACTGAAATTCACAGCATTACTTCTTTCCCAGAAGAAAAGAGTATTAGAGATAGAAGCCCACATTAGGAAAGCATGGAGGGGTTATAAGAAGGTCATGACTTTATGGGGATGCAGATGTTAAAGATTAATTCCAGATATTCCCCAAACAAATGAACTAACAAACAAAACAATTATTTATGACAAGATTAATTCAAAATCCCATTTGGGGCATTTGAGCTAAATCTCTGGATTTAGTTTCAACACCTGTTTCAGAAAAAGCACTGAAAGAAACAAATTCTAAGATTTCCTCCTGCTATGAATAATTCTGCTTATATTCCTCCAAATTCTATTTTTAACAAGAGAAGAGACTCCAAGGGAAATAATTTATAGGGAAATAATTGAGATAGAAAGGGAATTATAAATAGAAAATGATGGTTTCAAGCATCTATAGTGATTCTTTATCACTTTGTATTTAGGGAGAGGATGAAGGAGAGGGTTTTATTTAGTTTTGAATGTATAATTCCTCACAAGGTAAATTCAAAATTTATTAAAGGTTATAGTAAAGAGTCTGACTCCCCTTCCCCCTTTTTTTTTGGATGTACGACTGCTGCCTTTAAGCCTCATCTTCTTTTTCCCTTTTCCATTATCTGCATAGGATAAGGAGAAAGTTTGCTTCCCTCCTTCTGTGCCTGCGGGAAATTCAAACCTGCTAAAATCCCAGCCCATGCACTTGCACTAGCCATTATAAAAGCCCAGTCCACTCCCTCTGCCTCGCTCAAGTCAGCTGGAACCTGTTGGTGTCTCCCTCCTCTCTCCAGCAGTTCCTTCTGTAAGTACAAAAATCTTTTCATAACCTCTTGGTGTGTAGTGTCATCGATCTCAGCATACAAATTTTTGGGTGGGGCTGTATCTTTTTCTCGTGGGATGTCCAAAACTTTGGTGCCGTGAGCAGGATGTCTGTCCGATGACCATCCCAAGCAGGGATCTTTCTTTTGCTTTGGTTTGCTAAGTGGCTATACTGCCGGCAGGTGAGCAATAATTTTGAGCTGCTGCATGCTAGCTAGTATGCTCTTTGAGCTGTGTTGCTGTCTGCTAGTAAATTTGTGCTTTGAGCTGGGCTGCTTTGTGCTCCATTGACTGAGTTCTACAGAGCCTCTGTTACCTTGTACTATGGGATTGAAGCCCTCCTTAAAGTGTCCCTGAGTTGTGTGTCTCAGCTGAATGATTGTGTATTTTGATTCCAGCATAAGCAGTGAGAGATGATAGGCTCAGGAGAATGACTTTCACTATACGACCCTTAGTTGTATGTCTCAACCCAACATTGGCCTCTGTTGGATAGAGGACTCAGGGGAAAGACTCCTATCCTGTCCCTAATGTAGACCCGCTTACATGGAAGAAAAGTTATTGCTATGTAGCATGCTGAAATCTATGCTCCTGAAAGCAGATGACTCACTAGGACTCTACAAAATGTGTTTGCTGCTGCTGCTGCTGTTGCTGCTGTTGCCTGTGCCTCTAACGCAAAGATAAATCCTGATCCCTAGAGTTCTAGGGAAAAATATGTATGGTGTGGATCAGCAGAGCCAAGGGGTTAATTGTCCATTGTGTTGGGGTGGCCTCTAACTCTGCCAATACTGATTTGAGACTCTGTGGAGGAATAAACTTACAAATATGATCAGGGTAGAAGGATCTCCCAAAATATATACACTAACCACAAAAAAAGGAGGAAGGAGAGAAAGAAGGAAGGAAACATGGATACAGGGCAAGAAAAAAAGCTGAACCAAATGCTCACAATTGACCAATTGGAAATCCAGAAATGACCAAAAGATTTTATACAGCAAAAAGATAAAAGAGTGGTGACTGGCTTTTATTCCTCCACATCACAGATCTTGAATTAACTTTAACATCTCCTTAAAATGCAACAACTGGCAAACCTTCATGGCCTTAATCGATTGTGGAGCTCAAATTAGAGTTACACTTGAGTATCCCACTAAATTTAAATAAGGTATCTTAGGAGAATTACTAAATATAAAATAAAGGACAGATAGTTATGCTTCACCTTAACCGTCAGAATGATTGCTCTGCCTAAATTTCTCATGGTCATAGAACCTAGTACCCTAAAATATCCCAAAGTAAGCATGGTTGCTCTGACCTAATAAGTAATAAAATATATTTTAATTGAAAATTAAATGAAGTCTTTGGAACTTATACACGAGCTTGACAAAAATGGTTAACTGGTAGACCAGCACCCCTTCCTCAAGTAAAATAGTTAACATGGCTTAATTTAAATTAAAACAGACTTTCAAGATTGAAACCCATTTATATGAGAACTATTTAGTGAAGGGATGATTTATCCCCACTGCTTTTCCATTTAACTGCCAATTTGGCCTGTTCTTAAACTTAAAAAAATGGGTGGTGGATTATTGTAACCATGGGCATCTGGGTGGCTCATGTGGTTATGCATCTGCCTTTCGCTTAGGTCATGACCCCAGACTCCTGGAATTGAGTCCTATATCAGGCTACTCAGCAGGAAGCCTGATTCTCCCTCTCCTCCTTGCTTTTGTTCTCTGTCACTATCTCTGTTCTTTCTCTCAAATAAATAAATAAGATCTTTAAAGGATTATTGCAACCTTAATGCTTCATCCAAACAGCAATGGGTCAATATTTTCCTATTGTGAATTTGGCTAAATGTTCTGTTCAATGCCTATTTCAACAGTTTCTCCGGCAGTTTGCCTTTAGTGTGACGCGATACACCTTCCCATGAGATCCAGTGGCTTTGCCATCATATATGGTCTTTCCAGACGATCTTAACCACATCCAACTTTTTTTAGGAGCACAAGTATGACATCACACTGACAATAGCCTCCTCTGAGGAAATCCATTTGACACACTCATTCAGAACATACAAATACTCACTAAGAAGCTTCTGAAAAAGGTGATAAGCTATTGCCTCACACAGCGCAAAGTCCTGCCACATCAGCTTAATTTTGGAAAATTACTTGGTAAACCAGGGGCCACTCAATTCCTGATTATGTTAAGGAACAATTATCAACTCTTTCAGCTTCTGCAACATTAAAACAAGCCCAACATTTTAAAAACTTTTTTGGATTTTAAGTAAAATTTGAAAATTTAAAAATGGATTTTACAACTCTGTTTAGGATTTTTTTTTTTTTTTTGCAAATTGTACCACCTTGAAAAGAAGTACCACCATTTTGAAAATTGTACCACCTCCAAAAGAAGGCTCTAAAATCTGTCCAAATTGCAATGAAACATGCACTCCCATCAGTGCCTCCTGTAAACTCTTTCACTTTAGAAGGCTTTGCAATTTCTTTTCATATGGCCTAGAGTCTCTAGATGACTCATAGCAGCCATACATTGCCCATAGGCTTCTGATACAAGAGTCTTCCCACTTCATCCCCATGCTATATGCCATTAGAGTAGTTGTACCTGACTATGTTCTAGGCTTTCCTGGAAATAGAGGCTCTCGTGGTCCCTGAGCCTGTGACCCTCCCTAATGACTTGATAATCCCAACCCAATTTCATGAATATCCTTTCATTTCAGCACTGATTTGTAATACCTCCTATATCGGATGCTATATTTCCATATATCTAGATCCATGTTTGGACTTTATTTTTCTATTGAGAGTCTATTTATTCATGACTAATGCCACCCAGAGTTAATTACTGAAGCATTGTAACATACTTATTGCTTAATACTTAATAGGGTTAGTCCCCATTCTATTTCTGACTCCCAGTTAATACTAGGACTTATCCTAGCCCAAATCTCTTCCCTTCATAGGTGGAACCATTTCTCTACTCCCATATGATGATCCCTATATTGAGTCTCTGGGATGATTCTGCCAAGGATTAAACTCCCACCACCATACATACTTGACAGTGACCACTTATATTATTAAGTGCCTACTCGTGCCATCTTACTGGTATGCCTATTAGGCCGACAACTATTGCTAAGGACATGATACCACAACATCTTCAGATAGTGCACTTAATCTGCTTTACTTCATTTCTTTTAACTTCCTGTTGCTGGGTGTTTCTACCAACATAGCCTTCATCTGTGACTGTTTCAAATCTTCAGTTCCCAATGTTTCCCATCTGGCACAATTCAGAGAGGACCAAGCCCTTACTACTAACCTATTCCTGCAGGTTTATATTGGGGCACTCACTACTGTGATTTAAGTTGTGTAAAGCTCTCATATCCTATCACCTAGAAGGGAAATTCAAACAAATGATATATATGTGTGTGTGTGTGTGTGTGTGTGTGTGTGTGTGTGTGTGTATATATATATGAAAAATGATACTTCAAGAATCTCAAAAGAATTTTAGAACAACTTCTTTGGAGACTTTTTTATTTCTTAAGACTCTCAAAGGGAGTTAAAATGTTTATATTTTACAATAAAGTTGCATAGTTTTATTTTTTAATTGCATTTTATCTCTTATTCAAGTTTTCGCTGAGCTTCAAAGCTTACTAATTTGCAGTTGGTGTCCTAATTATTAGTGCACTTTGCTGAGCCTCTCCGGAATGAAGCCAACTCTCTACACTTAGTCAGGTTCCTTTGTAAGGTAAATGTGTCAGGTGTACATGAGTGAGAAAAGCCCCAAATATTATTTTTAATTGAAGCCAAGTAATCTCAACAGCTGTTTATTTTTTATTTGTTTGTTTTTAATTAGAACAAGGAAATAAAATTCCATTTGTTCAAAGTTAGTCTTAATTGTACTTTCTCAAATTTATTTTCCCTGATTTTATTTTCCTACAGTTAAGTAGTTTGTGATAATACACAGTGGTATTGTTGACTTTTATCTGTTGCCTACAGTTTAATTTTATACACGACTTTTACATTAAGGGATTTGAATTTAGTTTTATGGGTATTTTTTTTGCTGCTGTTTTTCACTGACTGAAAATATCCCCACATTTATTGTTTAAGGTAACATATGCCAACACCTAGTTTAATATGATGGAGCTCCTCTTAAAATATATCACTCTTACCTTCCCCCACATTTTTTGCCATGCAATAGGCTTGAGTGAATAACAGCTAACATCATTGGGTGCAGGTGGGACATCTCTGGCAGATGGATCATAGATGTACATTCTCCTGGGCACCTGTGGAGAAATGCTCTTGGTTTGGAAGGCAGCTCAATATATCCATAGTGCTGCAGTTTCAGAAGAGGTTTCCATGTACCCACTGACTACTCTGCTCTCATTCCTGGTCTGATACTACATGATGTTGGTTGATGTACGACAGAGCCTATTACAAAATATTCACCAATGCACATCACGTGCTTCTCCATCCTAACAGACAATTTAAACACAGCTCTTCAAGGAATTCTCTGAAAATAAAATGATTATATATCTGTTTATTAACATACTTAATTTTTTTTTGGTCCTATGTCATCACATCTTACATTCAATGCAGTTACTTCAATACAATGAGGACCTAAAGACACCAGGATAATTGGTAAGATCACAGGCTTTACAGTGAGGCAGAAATGGCTCCCATCTGAGCCATAGCACTTAAGATCCATGTGACTTTGAACAAATTACTTAAACCTTCTGAAGTCTAATATCATCCATAAAATAGGAATATAGTACAATCCTACTTGTGTTAAGAAGATTACATATGAGTGGTTTTAAAAATTACCTTCTCAGCAGAATACTTTCTAAAAATGAAATTATGCAAAGGCTCAACATGAAAAAGCAGACTTAGGCAACTGAGTATTTTAGCAAAAATTTGACGTTGTTTCATTTTTATTAAAATCTTTAAGAAAGAGAACATAGGGTAAATTTCTTGGGAAGTCGTGGAAGTTTTTAGATGAGCCACATTCTAGTTTATTCACTCAAGACAGTTTTGCTGAATGCCACACTTTGTGTTTGACATTGTAGTGTGTGCTAGGGGCACAGTAGTGAAAAAATCATCCCCACAGGGATTTTACACTCTAGTAGGGCAAACGACAATTGACAGGTAAATGTATTTATGATACCTATCTGGGAGTAGGTGTGGCTGGAGATGTGGGAGTAGATGTGCTAAAGAATGAAGAGATTCATTTCTGAAAGGAAGGTAAGGTAAGGCTTCAGGAGATAACATTTGACCAGAAGCATTCTTAATGTGAGGGAATTAGGTTTATATGTAGAAAAGAACACTGTCAATATTTGGAGATAGAATGTTCTAAGTAAAAGGACAACTCATATGTGCTGAGGCAGAATCATTGTTGACCCATTTGAAGAAAAACAAGGACACTGATGTGGCAGGAGAGAAGGAAGCCATCGAGAAGTGACAGGAAATGCAATCAGAATTAAAGGTCATTCCAGGTAGGGTCTTTATGAGTTACCAGTAAGGGATTAGGATTTTACGCTAAATGAGATGAAACCACGTTGAAGGAAGTGAGAAGGGGTATGATCAGATTCATGCTTTTGAAAGATGAATGGCCTGAGAATTCATCTGCAGAACACAGGCTAGAAGAAAGAAAATAGGATACAGGAATTGATTTGGACCAGTGTAGCTGGAATGGAGAGCTGTGGAGTGACATGATTTGAGACATATTTTGAAGGAAGAACCAACCGATTTGCAGATGGATTGGATATGAGCTCTAGAATTTGGAGCCTATAGGAAAGAGAACTGAGCAATAGTAGGGGAATAGTCAGAGCTCTTTTTCTCCAGGGTTACTGCAAGGAAAGTTTAGGAAAAGAGAACATTTAGAGATTCTTCTACATGTTGCCCTGTGATACCTCTGACAAAAGTTAATATTAAGGCATCAGTCTTCCATATGGCTATTGTTATGTATGCTTTGAGGGGGAGATGTGGAGACAGGAAGAGAGATAATAAGGCCGTTTGCCATCATTTGTTTTGCTTCACTTCAGTACAGTGGGTGTCTCCAGAATTTTTGTTTTTTAGAGTTTGTGGTCTTGTTGGATGTGACGACAAAGGGATTTTCTTTAAATGGTTTTGAATACATATTTTATAGTTAATAAAAATAGCATAGGTTTCTAAGAAGTGTATAGGACAACTGAAATGTTATGAGGCATGGTCCCCTCAGAGCATTCTAGATTGTCTCTCCTCGCTTTGTATCACCCCCAACATTGCCACCAGAGTTATTTGCCCCAAACATAGAAATCCTATATGAAACTTCTTGAGGGAAAGCCACTGACAGATTAATGAGTACAACCACCACAGAAAACATTTTGGTAAACACCTCCTAAAACGAATTTTTCACAAATCTTGTGATCCAGTGTTATATATTCTAGGAAAATGCTTACTTATCCAGAAGACAGGTACACAAATGTTTTAGAACCTCTGATCACAATAGCAAAAACCTGAAGTCCCATAAATACCTGTTAGTGTGAGAGTGAATGAAAAACTATGGCATGTCAAACAATATAATATTTTCTCGCAGTCAAAACCAATAAACTACAGCAGCATGCAGTGATATAGACTTTGGTAGTGCAGTGTAAAGGGAGAAAAGTAAATCCCAAAATAATCCATAAGTATGATACCTTTTTTCCAAAGTTAAAAACCTGTAAGTAAGCTTCTGAATACTGAAGTGAAAATATAATTTAAAATAAAGTCAAATTTAAAAACAAGAAAATGATGAACACAAGGTTTAAGATGTGAACCCTGTGAGTGTCGGGAGGCAGGGGATGGATGATATGTTGGTAGAAGGGATGTGATTCAGTGCAAGTGACTCTTAAGGTCCTAGCTGTTTTTTGGGGTGGTACGTCCATGAATAATTATTACAAATTTTAAATATCCAGCTACGTATCTTAAAAACTTAAAGGGAGGAGTTTACTCATGGGCCAAAGTATAGAGCATGTCATGGATCAAAGATTATAATTTATCCAAGTCAGTTCAAGGTCCTTTATAAAAAACAAATGACTTACTTTCTCCATAGTGGCAGAATCCAAACATTTATTTATGCAGGCCTATTTATGAAATACTATTAACCATGCCCACTCAAAATTCATACATGTGATGCTTTAAAACTTATATACATTTTTAAACATACTGATTTATAAATTTTAAATAATTTGTATCTTAGAATTATCTCATTTATGTGCTGTAGAATTATCTCACTTTAGTACTTGATTATGTATACCTCAAAATATTTTAAAATAATTAAAAGAAATACATTATTCTTAATATTTAAATGTGTTAATAATAGAGCATAAGTTATATAAATTCATATGAAATGCAGGGAAAACTATATAATTAAAAATAGTTTATTATTTTTGAAAAATTTCATCTAATCTGTTAAATTACTTCAAAATGAACATATGGTTCTAAGCCCAGCATATTGTGGTACTTGATCTTAATGGCTACATATCTGAAAATCTATTTCATGATGATGATGAAGAATCAAATGGGAAAATTTGTTCACTGGTTCATGCTATGAACCACATTTTGCAATCTTGTCCACCAACTATGCAAAGGCTTTTTATTGCTGTTGAAATTCAGTATGCAAACTTCTCTTGTTATACTGAGTTGTTCTTGAAAAAAAAATTGAAAGCTTACATCTCTTATTTTGACACAGGTTGAAAATTCTACTCCTAAGTTCTTTGAGAGGACAAGTTTGGAAATACTTATAATTCATATGTGTGTGTGCATACGTGTGCATGCATTGTTTTCAGAGACAAAAATCATATGATAAGGGAAATATTTCCAATTATTTTAATCTTTTCCATTTTGAAATCAAGTTAGTTTTGCTTACAATTTTATAACATCTTTATCTTCAAAGTGTATATTTTGGCTTTTCTTTAAAAATTGCAATCAGATAAGATATTAAAAATACCTATCACATCAAAGTACAGCAAAGTTGATATACTTATTTTTTAAGATACATAACTTTTTAAGCTCAGCAACTCTATAGAACTTTGTCCCAAGATATCTGTAAACTCATGTGTGGAATAAAGGATTTTTTAAGTCAAGTGCTGTGCTTTGCTGATAAAGGGCCTACAGGACCACCTCCAAGATGTCTCCATTGAGTTTGTAAGACTTGTTTATCTGGTCCCAGCCTCCTTTCTAAGCCATACTTGGAGCATTTCCTCTCTTCTAGATGTACCATGTATCTAAATTTTCCCCACCTTCCACTTATTTTTCTGAACATGGTAACCTCTTGATAGCTCCCTTTCTCTAGAAAACTCTTACTGATTCACCAACATTCAGAATACATGACACCACTTCTTTTAAATCTTTCTTCAAATTCCTATGCAGACTCAATCTTTCCTGGTGGTCTGTGTATTCACAGTTACTGACTAATCTCTAAGAGAGTACATAGCACAATATATTATAGTTATCAGTCCATATGGCTGCTTCCCCTGCCAGACAGTGATCAACCCAGAGGAACTAAAACTTTCTAAAACATGAACCAATTTTATTTAACTCCATACTTCCTCTACAGCATCTGGCATATACAAAGAATTCAATAAATTCTTGTTAAATGGTGAATGAATGATTCAATGACTATGAAAGTGTTTTAAAAAAATCAGTGAATGGTTAAATGGAATGAAAAAAAGCAACATTGAATTCCAAGGAAAACCCTGATTCAGTAATATAATTTTAGCAAGTTTGGGCACTGGATCTATTTGGGTCGTGAAAATGGTACCAATATATGCTTTACAATCATCCCTAGGTTATTTCAATAAACAAGCGAAGTAATCTGTCTTATTTCAACTTCTTATCAATACATATGGAGTAGAATCATCCTGTGATTGACCCTGAGAATTGAAAAACTAAATGATAATGGGAAAATTAGTGCTGGGTTTAGTAAGGATATAATATACATATAACAAGGATACTGGTATCCAGGAGCTATTATTCCTATAGGAAACATCCAGGAAGCATCCAGTTAGCAACAATCAAGTCAGAACATGCCTGATACATGTCCCAAGAAAGCTAAAAGAGAAAACAGGAGTAACTGCATTCTGATTTTTTAAAAAAGATTTTATTTATTTATTTGACAGAGAGGGAGAGAAAGCATGCACCAGCAGGGGAAGTGGCAGAGGGAGGAGGAGAAGTAGGGGCTCTGTCCCAGAACCCTGGAATCATGACTGAGCCTAAGGCAGCCCCTTATCCGACTGAGCCACCCAGGTGCCCGGACTTCTGATTTTTTTTATGACAGAATTTTTAAAAGGCCTTCATAAATTTAATAGCACCATCAATTGGAAGAAAAAAAAAAAACTGTTTAGCGTATTACAGGAGAAAAATTTCAATAGGCCAGTGGAAAGAAAGATCACTTCTCAAAGGTTCTAGAGGGTAAGTGGCTAGCAGTTGAGCTGGGCCTGGAAATACAATTCCATACCCTGTAGCCACACACACAGAGCATTAGAGTTGTGAAGCTGCCTCCATGACAAAAAATGATGGATGACAAGGGAGCTTTCATTTGGCCATAATGGCCAACATCAGAGCTTGGGAAGGCCTTACCTCATGCCACCATTTAAGATCCCTCTGAAAATTAAAAGTCTTGAAGGCCCACACTGTTGCTTTATTGAGAATAATTTAACATATTGACTCATCTTCAAAAATGATGGGTGATGTTGTGTGCCCAGCCATGACATCTTTTTCTAATTTGATGTATTAAGTAATGATACATCCAGCCTCGTTAAGTGATCACCTTAATTATGACAATGGATAACTGTGATCATTAAACCAATGACATCTGTCACCATCAGCCACATGAGTAATGAATGAGTTACAAGATCAGATTTGTATCACCTTTATAATGTCTGGTGATTGAGAGTGAGCAGTGACATAGCAGGGTTAAGAATATATCTCAGAAGCCTTAAAGATAAAACTTAAGATTGTGTTTGTTCTAATTCTCCGTAAGATTAATGGAACGAGGTAATTCAGCTCCCAAGGTGGATTTGGTGAGGAAAATATTCATGAACCATCCAAATCAACAGATTCAACCATTCTTTTGTTTTCTCCATAAGCAATTTAGACTAAGTGAAAAATGCGAATGTGACATTAGCTGTCTGAATATTAAAATTTGTTCTGTATAGCCTTCCATTCCACATTGTCTTTTTATACGTCTCCATTCAACTGCTATCTGTAAAAAGCAAGTGATATGTAGCATCCACCTCTTCCTCTCAGGGCCTGACCTTCCAGACTGCCTTACCGTTGTCTAGTATCACAACTAAACTCTCCTGTCCTGTGTCTCCTGACAGGGCCTGTCTTCTTTTTCGGGTTGTCAAGAACTAATTTGTGGTAGTAGTGCAATATATTTCTTATATTTTGACAAAACTGACTGAGAACAGTGAACATACTGTCATAGATCCAATTATCTTTGAATTCTGAGCTGAACTAGCAAAATGGTGTTCAACAGAAATAAATATAAAGTTCTAAGTTCATAAAACAAACACCAAAAGAAATGATAGGTGTCCCACTTCAGGAATACGTTTCTGTTTTGACTACTGGGCAGCTCAGAATAACCTGTGTGGTCAGTTTCCCTGATATCATTATTAAATTATTCCCCTGGATATTTTTGTTTTGTTTTGTATCATTTTAAGTTTTATATTTTAACTTCAAATACAATTTTAACTTTTTTCTTTATTTTATAATTCCACATGTTTTGCTATAATTGTCCTCATTGTTTTGCAAGTGGGTGGAATGCAATTGAATATTAATAATAAAATACAGAACTGGAATAACTTGGGTCAGCAACCATGCCTATGTAAAAATCACAGAGCTAGGTGTTGTTAGTAATTTAATGTGAATCCAAGTATGTCTAACTCTTAAAAATAAGTTTAAATGATAGTCAAATATATAAATCAGAAGTAATGCTTTCACCATACTCTGTACTAATCAGACCATATTTGGAGTATTGACTTTGAATCTAAAAACCATATAATAAGAAATCTGTTTACTATTGGTGATAAATTCCTTCCACCAGAGTAGTGTTATAAGGGAAAGTGCACCTTGAAAGACCTTGAAGTCATCTTGGCAACTCCCCCACTAAGACCCCAGAGGGAGTCCTCCATGTAAAGTAAGTGAGATTCAGAATGCACTGAGGAAAATCCATTAGTTTATTAGTATACAGTACAGATGCAGCCCACCTGTATCTGTCTAATATGCTCCTTCATGTATCAGGTTTTTTGCTGCTTTTGAACTTGCCAGATGTGATGGGGTTAATAATGTTCATAAACATCCCCAAAATTTTAAACACAAATGCAAACAGAGCGTGTACGCATGTAAACACCCAGATTGAAATAACCATCCCTGAGCTAGGGTATTCTCTGTAAGTGGGAAAGAATTGATCAGCTTTACTCTGGAGAAAGCCATGGAAAAAGCCTCTGGACATTGAAAGCTTGTGAGTAGCGGGTTTGATTTTGGTTTTTATTTTGTTTTGAATCAGGAAGAGGTTTGGAGTAGGTGAATAGATGAACCAAATGTCTCTGATTTTGCTCAGATTAAACTTCAGAGTGTGATGGATTACCATGGCTTTTCACAAACCAGTAACTCCGATTTTTTTTTCTATTATCCTTAAAATATGATTTAAATTCTTCTATCCAGTAATCAAATCCTTTAAGATCTGGTCTCAAATTACTCTATTGCACATTCTCACCCAATAAAAAGCTGGGATAAGAAGAGGCATCTATCCCTTCAATTGTAGAAAGATTAAATAATATAACATAAAGAGAGGACATAGTTATTGAGAAGCAGCTATCACCATCATCATATTCTTCATTATTTTCATCTTCAGGTGTTCGATCATTTCACAGTTTTTATTGGTCTCCTTCTAGGCACTGGAGAGAGAGAGTATCAGTCTATTTATTCTGAATAAAGAATCATATTAATAAATTTATTATAGATAATTTTAATGTTTTGCTACTCTTCACATTTAAGAGAGGATGTGAGTCACAAGTAAACCATTGAGCTTTGCGCAGTGGCAGTATCGTAGCCAATGAGGTTTATCCAAGGCGCGATTATTGCTAATTGAAACAAGTAAACCATTGATATTAATGGTTCCAAAAAACAAAACAAAACACAAACCTCTACTTTGTTCGATGTTCTGAGGCCAATGTCAATAAAACCTCCCACACCTTCCCTCTCTTTCTCTCTGATCTTGAGCAGTCCTCAGTTCTTGAGAGAGAGAATTATGGAGTGACTAGGATCTTATAGTCTGGAGCCTAATGACCTACATTGGCATCCTGGTCCTGTCACTGACTAGCAGTGTGACCTGGGGCAAGTTACATGCTGTCTCTGTGCCTTAGTTTCCTATACTGTAAAATTGGGATTATAATAATGCGTCTACTTTATAGGGTTGTTGTGAGGATTAATGAGGTAAAATCCTTAGAATAGGTCTTGAGACCTAGTGTGTTTGGAATAGGATGCTGCTGCTGCTGCTGATGGTGGTGGTGGTGGTAAAGTGAGAATTTACCTTCAAAATGGTTACCTGCTAGATGTCCATCATAAATAAAAATCTAATTACATTTACTAGGTTGAGATTACTGAGACATTTATGGCAAGATTAAAATAGGAATCACAAAAACAAATATATCTCAGGTGAGCCTTTAGTTAAATTGCTAAAAACTCTTCTGCCTTTTCGAAATCCCAAAAAGTCAATAAAGAAAGTATATTATATATCTATTGCTATGTAAGAAATTAACCCAAAATTTAGCATCTTAGAAAAAATGTTTATTATCTCATAGTTTCTATGGGTCAGGAATGTGGCTATGACTTAACTGTGTACTCTAGCTCAGAGTGTCCCACAATGTTGCAATCAAGTTGTTAGCCAGGGACACAGCTATCCCAAGGTTCAACTGAAGCAGGATTTGCTTCAGAGCTCACTTAGTGGTTGTTAGCAGAATTTAGTTCTCTCAAGGCTGTAGGACTGTGAGCCTTAGCTCTTCACTGGTAGTTGGCTGGAGATCAGGGACCTTTCCATTAGACCCCTCATAACATGGAACCAACTTCCATCAGAGCAAGCAGAGAGCAAGTAAGGATGAGCATTAGAAGCCCAAATCTGTCATAGCCTAATCTTAGAATTGACATTCCTCCCCTTTTGTCAAATTCTGTTCATTAGAAGGAAGTCACTAGGTCCAGCCAACACTCAAGGGGAGGGGATTATACGGTGGTAAGAATAGTGGAGGGGGATCCCTGGGGACCATATTAGAAACTGCCTACCACAGCCATATATAAAAGATAATTAGCTCATATGTTGCCTACTATAGAAGGCTTGATATTCTATGCATACTAATAGAACCTGGTCTAGTTGGTCACAACGTGGCCAGACAGCTATCCTATAGTTGCCCTAGTTAGGAAGGATGGTGAATATAAAATGTCTGTTGTATATTTTTGTTTTTTATATTTTGAGAAAGGGGAAAGGGACATTTCCAGATTGGGCTCAACTCAGAAATGCTTTCTTTTCCCACCAAAAGCCAGAGGATAACATAATATTCTTCCTGCTGCTATGTCATAGATCAAACAAAAGAGAGGGAGGGAAGGAGGGAGAGAGAATCAGAACTGATGGGTCATAGAACAGAGGAAACAGCTTGGAAGAAGACCCCTCCAAGGTAATACGTGGTTGTAGCCAGGAAGCTTCAGAACCTGACAAAAGAATATCTAAGCATCACTCAGACCTGTAAATCAGTTAGGGTCTCTAATAGCAGTCATAGGATCAATAAGTAAAACACATGGAACATTTAATTTGTGACAGGCATTGTTCCCATTTTTTTATTTGTAATTACTTTTCATCTTTACAATGTTCCTAGGTGGGTCCCATTATCCTTTTCTTTTTGCAGATGAGGAGACTGAGGCATAAATAGGTAAAACAACTTGCCCAAGATCCTACAGCTTGTTAATAGCAAAGCTAGTATTCAGAGACATCAGACTCCAGATCTGGTATGCCAAACCACTGGTGATGATGCTCTACTTAAAATGTGTTAGACCAGTCACCATTCCTTCCCATGTGCCTGCAACAAGAACAGCATAGGGCAGAGGTAAAATTAATGGCCATGAACAAGAAAGAACGTTCAAATAAGCCACAGAAGAGAGTCATTTTCTTTAGCTGTACTTTGTTATAGTTTCACCAATTGCCCATGAAGATGAACACTGTTCAGGTGAGTAGTTTGTTGGTATTAGGTAGTTATAATCAATTTAAATATATAGTTTATCATTCTTATTCTATGGGGTGAGTTCAGTTACTCTCAAGTAATTTCTTCATTGACAACATAAAAGCTCTTATTAATGAAATTTTATCTGGTATTGTAACAATTGAGCGGACAAGTCTTCACTATAAAATATGTTGTTTGTAGTGAGCAGAACTCATAATCTATAATTCATACATAGTGATATCTTAAAAAGGCTTATTCTTGCCTCATGTAAACATTATATTTCTCATTCTCTCTCCCTCACTTCCTCCTTCTCTCTCTTGCACTCTCTCTCTCTTTCTCTCTCTCTCTCTCTCTTTCTCTCTCTCTCTCACACACACACACACACACTCTCGTCATCTGGTAGGGGAATGACAAAGGGAATAAGGGAATTTTGCAAAGTCAAATTATCCCCCCAAAGTGCACTGAATTTCAACTATATTCTTCCAAAATTTATTGAGCTATAAGTATATCCCAGGAAGTATTCTCTTAATATCCTAGCTCAAACACAGCCTATTTTGACCAGTGAAGGCCCTATAGCTCTGATGCTGTAGAAGTTGATCAGGTTTGAAAAGAGATGGTGGCCATGGCATATGTTCATGTCCATACAAGGTATAACACACACCAAGTGATTTTGAGAAAGAAAATAACTGAAAAGCAGATTGCTAAGCATATAGAGGAGGGTGAGGGCAAGGGAGAATAGAAGGACTAAGTCACCTCAACCAGCTGCTTCCCTTCCTGCTTCCTCTGTTTCCCTTCCTTCCTCCTACAAAAGAGTACTTGTTCCTTGGGGATTTTCAATTAAACAGGCACATGAATACATTAACCTTTTCTGTTTACAGTGCATCCGTCAGAACAGCCTTGGTGTGCCTTTAAATTACAGGGCTAGGTTCTAAAGGAAGCTACCGTGATATCCAGCAAATCCCGGGCAAAAATTTGTCCAGATAAGGCTTGAAGAGCCTATACTATGGTGCATAAATGGAACACCTTATTTTAAAAAGGATCTTTCATAAGTTCAGTTTTTAGTTGGAAGAAAAGTGCTAAAACCATATGTTTATTTGATGAACTTTTCACTAAAATAAGATTATACTAAAAAGCCGTATCCATATTTCAACTACAATATGCATGGGTGAAGCTTTCCTTATTTTACATAGTGACTTCACATGTATTATCTCATTAACTCCTCGCAACAACCTGAGAAATAGGAGAAATGAAGGGAAAAGAAAGGAAGTAGTGTTAATTGAGATATATATCAGGCATCACGTTAGGGGCAAGTTTTTTGTTTTTTGTTTTAAGGAGGTTTCACACCCAGTGTGGAAGCCAGCATGGGACTTGAACGCATGACCCTGAGATCAAGACCTGAGCTGAGATCAAGAGTCGGACACTTAACCAAGTCCCCTTAGACAAGTATTTTTAATATTCCCATTTTTATAGATGAGAAAGTCAGGGATCTAGTATACCTAAATGACCAGCTACAGAATCTCTTAAGGTGGGCAATTTGGGGCATTATGGGCAGGTTAAACCTTTCATATATGGGACTGCCCTGGACATTGCTGTACATGTTGGGTTTCTGGCCCTGCATGAAAAGCAGCATCATACTCCCCAATCAACCTGACAACCAGAAGTCTCCACATATTTTCACACATCACACATTACAGTAGATATGAGAATATCTCATATCTCATATGTAATGTATCTACATTATAGTAGATATGAGAAGAAAGACATACACGCCACCTCTGTTTGAGAATTGGGACTGCAACCTGCATTTGCTGACATGTAGCTTTCTCTGTCCATATCTACTGAGGAGTTTTCTTGTCTTTCTTGCATTAGCAGAGACAGAGTTGCTGATTTTGTCACACTGGAAGAGTTGAGGCCTGGTCCAGAATCAGAACTTGCAGCGTGTGTGTGTATATGTATGAGCAACGCCACTCAAGGGTTGGTAGTGTGGGAAAGGAGTGGAGTAGGAAGAGAAAGAAAGTTCTGCACAGGATCATTGCCTGGGTAAGGAGTTTGAGTGTGGTTCTGGGCAGCAGGGCCGGGTTCAGTTATGATGTCTGTTTGGGTCCAGGATACCAAGACAAATAGAATGCAAATGATTTATTAGGGAAATGCCTATGAAGGTAGAGCAGAAAACAGAGCAGGCAGGGAAAGTCTTCAGACCTGGTTGCAAGTCTCAACTCCTGTGAAGGGAGAGAGGAAATGAAGAGGATTGAGTAAGAAGAGCCTTGACTACAGAGCAGTTCTGAGAAAGTCTCAGCCAGTCAGGCAGTAGGCCCAGAGCAAAGCTGCCTGTCAGAGAGGTCTCATGTCAGGCAGAAATGACTTTACTCTGCCTTTGCTGGAAGCCTAGGCATGGATGCTGAAGCAGATCCAGAGGTTGAGCCCCAGGGGCTGTCAGGAAACCACACTGTTCATAGTAGATGCTCTCTTGAAGGGGATCAGAGCAAGCACGTCATAGCTGCCTCCATCATGCTTCAGAGGGAAGGTCCTCAGAGGAAGGAAGAAGGTAGAAAGGGAATGTCTGGGCATTGCCGTGGAGACATTAAGTGTGCTTATATAAATAAATAGAAAATGAGGGCCATGAGAGAAATTCTTAGTGGCTACCCTTGTGCAAAGAGAACTCAATGCCCAAACCAAGCCTCCCTGTCAATCTATGTATGTAGGACTGGCATTACGTGAAGGTGGAAGATGAAGCCAGACACAGAGAGGCTTCTTGGGAAGCCCAAGAAAGGCGGGAGGCAGGGGAGGGGGAGGCTGTCCCCAACCAGCTCCTCCACTCATATCTTTACTTTTATCTTGCAGTATTCTGCCTTTAATTTGCTGTGTTATGTGAGGCCAGCAGCCCGTTTCCATTCAGGAACATCTTTCATTTTAAATTTATTGATTGATGTGCTTGTAACCAAAAGTATTTTCCCAGAGTATTTGAGGTAATGTGACTGGCAGTAGTATAACACACATATTAAGAACACAGAGTATTCTGGTGAAACTGTCTGTAAGCGCCAATTACTACTCTTCAAGCAGTAAGGAGGATCATGGATAGTAACAATATGTGCAGTTGAAGAGAGTTCTAGGTGGAATGATTATAGGGAAAGGCAGCTAGAAAACGTGGACACCAATATAGCTCATCACATTTTTGTTGGGATCCACTACTACATACGAAGTATACATAGAAGTGTGGCTTAAACCAGTGGTTCTCAAAGTGTGGTGCTCTAACCAGTAGTAGCAGCAGCAGCATCTTGTTAGAAATGCAGTCTTGTGCCCTACTCCTGAAATTCTGAATCAGAGATTCTGGGATGGGGGGCAGCAACCTGTGTTTGAACTAATCCTCCAGGGAATTCTGATATACACCCAAGCTTGAGACTAACTCGCCTAAATCACATTTTCACAGTAACCTTCACAATTTGACCTCTCTGCCTGTGTTACTGTTACTTAGACCTTGAGTGATCTTTTCCCTTTTCCCTTCTGGTTGCACATAACCAACACCCTCTCTCACTGCATTTCTCCCCCATCTATGCATACTAGACACACACTCAGGGAACACACTCTTGATTTTTAATTTTATATATATATACACACATATATATATGTGTATATATATATATATAATATGCATCTACCTGTCCTCAGAAAAAGTTTACAGGCTCACATCAATTATCCTCACAGTCTAGACCTCAGCAGTCTTCCAAGAAGACTTCCATTTTCCCCAAATGTAAGGAGTTAATATCTGATCTTTCCTCTGTAAGTAGACCTAGATCACACTTATGGCTAGAAAGTATCTTCATATTTTGATGGGTACTAGAACAAGTGTAAGGACTGTTTTGGGTTGGGAAGGGGGGGAGTAGATAGTGTGAAATCCATTTTTCTTTGTACCTATGTTTTCCTAAGAAGTGAGTATGTATATAAAATGATCTTCAAATGGATGCAGCTGGGAGAATGGAATTGCAACACCAGAGCCATCCTTTGAGGATACCTTTGTTTATAAACAGGAGGTAGAGTGGGGTCCTGGCAATTCCAGGTAAATTCAGAGTTCTTTATGTGGTGAGCTGGATAGCTTTATATTTCATGCATTTCCTTTTTATTCCCCTTTTGTCTCTGTTGGTATTCTTCCTTCAGCCCTTAGTGAAATCTTAGCCTCCTCTGGCTGTTAAGAGAAAATAAAAATGGGCTTGGTGTAACTATTTGGATAGTTTTTAAGAAAAAGAAGAACACATGTGGGGGCCAGTGAGGTTGTAGCAACAATAAGCACCGTGAGACACCCCAGGTAGATGGTAAACCTTGTAGAGAGTGGTAAATTACTCTTTGTCCACTGACCTGTGGATTCTCCTTAATGCTTCCTGAGTTTAGCAGGTTCTAAAAGCAATGGAAATTAGAAGTCCAAAATATAACTTTAAGTCATTTACGTGGTTTGCATGACGCCCGGAGCATGTGTTTCAAATTGCTTCTGAAAAGCAACTTTGAGTACTGCAAAAATACAGTCATGAATTGTTGACTGAAATTAGCTCCCTAACTTAGCTACAGGAGCATAATTACTCACATCAAGGAAAAGCAGACCAGACACACAAAGAACTTGTTGGGGGAAAAAAAATGCATCACGGAGCCCTGGTAGACTGAACACTGCTAAATGGTTTTGTCGGATCCAATTTTGATGATTATTTAGCAATCTCCTACCCGCAGCATCAAAGTTCCCAGGGCATATCCTGAATTGAAGGATATTTGTAATAAAAAGATATAAGCCTCCAACTCTCATTTCTACCAAACATTAATAAAAATCGAATTAGAAGCAAGTGCCTTGAAAGGCTACTGGCAAAAGGTTTGAGTATTGTAACAATGTGAATCTGATAAGAAAAGGAAATGCTCTTCTTTTTTCTTCCTTTTTTATTATAGTAATAATATAAAAATTTCTTTTTTAAAAAATTTGTGAAAAAGGCAAAAAAGTTCTCATTCTAATATACCTAGAAAGAATGGATTCTATTTTTTTTTCACTTTGCAGAGAATACACAGATATGAAAAGCAGCCACCATGATTAAAAGCTGCACGACTACCTCAGACCACAATAGAGATTCTAACTCCAAGTGCCCTTTTCATTATTCCTAATGAAATGAAACTTCATTTTCCCACACTCTTGAAATTATGTTAGCTGAGAGTTCAAACATGTAAATGAAGCCAAACACTCAAAAGAATACCTCCATTCTCTGTTTCCAAAGGCCATGTGAGGACACCAGCTTGTGCCAAGTGAACACATAGGAGACAAAGAAGGAGGATGGTGGATTATTAACTTTTTACTTCATCTCTTTTGGACTTGGGCTAGTTCTGTGGCTGATGTTGTCTTCATATTCTCTCATGAGCATAGTTGAAACTGGTTCTAGGTCCTATCGAACCAGATATTTCAGAAAGACTACCATATCAGATTTACACCCTTCCAGGACCAATGCCAGGGTCCTCAGAGGTTCCCTTTGTGCTGTATTATTTTATCTAAATACGCACAGCATGTTTTTCCCAGAGGTGCAGCAGAAAGATCATTGGATTGGGCATTGGAAGACCTGTGTCACAAGTCCAGTCCTAATGTTTCCTCTTAACTGAAAGGACATAAAACAAACAGGCAAATAAATGCTCCTATTACCCTTATATGGATAAGCAACACCTAGCAACTTGGTAACCTTTATGCTATCCATTCTTGTTTTGTTGCCTCATTTCTCAATATGAAGGGAGTTTGGGATGATGGGCTTGTAGGGTTAAGGATGCAGGGCCGACGGTTTGGAAAAAGCTTTGGCATCAGACATGATAAGGGGTGACTTGTACCCTTTACAAGCCTAGAAGGCTACATATACATGACTCCTGCTTCTTCTGTCATCCCCTTCCTACACTCCCCCAGGCTTAAAGTTGATAGCAGTCTTGTTTCTGTTCCTTGATATTGACAAGATAATTCCAAACTGTTTTTGTTTTTGCCAGAATACTTTGCCAGAATACTTTGCCTGGGATGTTCTTTTTCCAAATTTTCATGTAGCTGGCTTGTCCCCATTGTTCACATCTGCACTTTGATTTCCCCTTTTAAGAGGATCCAATCTCATACACTCTTCTAAAATAATACTTCTCCACACATACTCTCTCTCTAGCCTGTTATCCTCTCTTAAATTCCCCACAGTACTTATTCTCCAATTTTATTCTGAGTATTTGTTTCTTTGTCTGTTGTCTGGCCCTCCCTAATTATGTTAGAAAGGAAGCATCATTTGAACAGAGATGTTGTCTAATTTGTTTATTGCCTTATCCCTAAGGCCTAGAATATTATAAGAGTTCCTTCTCTCAACATTGGGTTCTCCATATTGCCTTGTATTCAGTTGCTCAAAATATCTAGATCAAAAAATGAATTGTTGGAAGCATTAGACATGATCCATGTCCCTGGTTTGCTTATAATTAAGTTGAAGACACTTGTATTACATATACAGAAAACTTAATAGTAAAAGTTGTAGATAAGATTTAAAGAAAAACAAAATCAAAGAACCATCACAATGCCTAATAAGGGAGCGGAGTAACAATTGTTTTTGTTTGTTTTGTTTTGTTTTTCCCTAGGACCAAAAGACCACTAGGGAATTCTGTTTCCTTAATTTATTTTTATAGAAAAATGGGAAATATATTCTTATTTTTTTGAGGATGGGTTTCTTCACATGTCTTTAAACTTTTCCTTCTGCTCCTGTGATGGCCCTCAGCTTATTATCTCTGTTAAAGTGAAAGCACTAATGAGGGTTGACATTCTCAAAGCCATTTTATAGATATTTGGAATTATAGGATTCAGATTTGTCTGCTGCCTTCCCCTTACCACATGAGGCATTTATTATTTGAGTCTATTCTTCACTGGCCTGAGAAATCAACATTTGGCACCTCATGTGAAGTAGCCCAGGGCTCATACAGAAAATTGCCTTTTTTTTTTTTTTAAGAAACTAGAAATAATCTCAGGGTTATATCATTTTTCCCGAGGTTTCCAACCATGCATTGGGCACTTTATGGATGTAATGGACATCGATACCCACAATTTCCATCTGACGGAAACAGTCAACATTTCTAACGTAGCAGAACTGCTAGGGGGTTTCTTTCTTTCTTTTTTTTTTTTTTGCTAGGGGGTTTCTTATCCATAGACAGACATTCTGTCCCACAAGATGGTAGCCCCTTGCCCACAGCTGATTTGATGGGACCAGTTTGACTGTGGCCTTAGGGTTCATAAAGTACTGATCCTATCTAAACTCTCCGAGTCTCATATCTGTATTCTCTAATGCAAAGATGATGATCCTTGCTTTTTTCACCAGACTGCCGTGTGTTTGTGTCATATTCATGTAAGACTCAGGGAGATTGGAGGAGTTCTACTCCAATATTTCAAAACTTTTCATGGATCCAAAACAAGAAAAAAATGACTGCTTTAAAAATTTTACAATACTTGTGTCTAGTTCTGCTAATAAGAGAAAGAGTTCACTTGCAGGGAAGGGTAATTATTTTCTTGAGAATTAAGGTTATTTGGTTACCCAGAGGTAAGGTCTAGAGCCTGGACTAGAGCCGAGAGTTTGAGAGAAAGGCTTGATTAATGCTGCATAAAATATAAAATGCTGCCTTTACGTGGGAGAGGGTAAGCCATCAATTACCTTTTTCTAAGTGGTAAGAGCTTAGAGAAAGGACTTTTTGTTTTTTCCTTTTTCTCACTTTAGATCCAAAGGTGGAAGAAGATATAAAAGCAGAAACTAACGAGAATTAGATAGGTAATATACTAGAAGGGCCTTAGCAGAAATACTAGTCCTTAGGAAGTCCCTGTGAGGATAGATTTTTGTCTAAATGAACTCTAGGAACAATTCTGCCCAGTACTGAGTCTTAAGTTACTTTTTTTCTTTCTTTCCCCGTTAGTAAATCCATCTGTTACTGCCAAGACTTCAGTAAAATCTATAACCTACTAAAGTGTGTGTCAGTAGTGCTACCTTAGTGGCAAATGTTTATGGAGAGACTTCAGAAACATGGAGAAGCCTTAAGTAGGAGCCTAGAACCTGATAGGGTTTTATGCCAGCATAGACACACCCATACTCTCTGGGAGTGGGAGTCTTACACGAAGAGAGTAAAGTAAATGTCCTAAATTCACAGCATGCAGTTAAGGCAAAGGGAGATCTCAGGAGGTGGGGCAACTGTGAGAAACTCAGTTTACTTATATAAAAGTTCTTCAAAGTCTTCATTATATATTTAAAGATTGTCAGTCCTTCAAAGGTAGATTTAAGGGTTCCTAGTGATGTATCCTCATGGTCATACATTTTGGCAAAATTTGTATGATATTTTGACTATATTCGGCTAAGGCCCTTGTCCTTCCACTTTGATTTCACTCCCCATTCTACTCTCTTACCAGGTAAAATGGGAGCAGAATGGCATCTTTAAGATATTGCTAAGGGAAAATTGAATTGGGAATATTACTGCAATATGGAAAAACTTTATGAAACATTTTAACAAAACAATGAAAAAATTAGAAATGTTTTAAAGATACTGTAACAGTTGCTGTGGAACCCCACTCATGTAACCCCGGGCCTTAATATTGCGGTGCCTAAAGCTGATGTTCACCTGCCATTATCTGCATTTGCCTCCCCCTCCCCCCCAGGCTCTTTCATTGGTAGTCAGAGAATATCAACACCTTGCCCCTTATCCAAGACTAATCTCAAAATGACTGAGAATGCTGACATATCAATCTCCCAGTTCCTACACACTTCATCACTCAGGTTGGATATATCTGAAGCACCTATTTATACTGGATCCCCATGTTCCCAAACTGGTTTAAGCTCAGTAACTCACAAAGGTTACTTGCTTGATAGCATTACCTTTCATTCTCTCTCTCTGCTTCCCCATTGCATTTCCCCACTTCTTACGGATACTTTCAGGAATCATTGTCCAAATTAAACTACTTACATTGAAATCCTTATTTCAGGTCCACTTCTGGGAGAAACCAAATTGACATGGGTACTTTCTTTTGTCAACTTAAATCAATTTCTTTTAACTGAGAAAAAAAATCAGGTAAAAATAATGGAAGATGTGTAAGACAGATGTTGTAAATAGGATCAATAAAATCATTAGAAATTATTCTGACAAAAAATGAGTTATAACAAAAATATTCTTCAGAGCATACCAGAGCAGTGTTTCTTTAAGAAGTATTCTATTTTGAACAGAAATAATAATAGGCTGTTGGATTTTTCGTATCTAATGAGGAGTATTTAATCATAAGAACACATTAGAAAAATATGAATTTTCTGCTGATTTGACACAGAACGCTGACAGAACATGAGACTAAGAATAAACCACCACAATGAGGACATGGGTGACGTATGGGTTAATGAGCATCATCAATTAAGAGAGTGTTTAAGATGAGCCATTGCACAAGAAAATTTGAAATACCCAGAAATTTTACAGTTCCTTGTGGGGAGAGGCAATCTGCTAAGGGCCCTGAGCATCCTTGCATGTTCCTGCTGGGTACAAGAATGTAAGGCCCTGACAACTCTTTATCGGGGCCATTTCTCAGGATTGTGTTTACAGTGAGCAAACTTGAGGGATGAGGTAATGTCTCCCCTTGGACAAATAGTGGGCTTACTTCCATGTACTATAAAAGTGGTGAATCCCTCAAGCCCACAGCATGTGCATGCATCCATGAGAAGATCTTTGTGTGACCCCCACAGAGGGTATAGTGAACCTGCCCAAGCCTGTACAAACCCACATTAATCTCTAGCTACTGCTTTTGCTGTGAGTAATAAAATCCTTTGTCCTTTTCCTCTGACCCACCATAAAGTCTTTGTTGCAACTACTAATCTATGCCACTGAAGTGTAGAAGCAGCTACATGCAATACACAAATGAATGGGTGTAACTGTATTCCTGTAAAATTAGTCATGGACACTGAAATTTTAATTTCATATAATTTTGATGTGCCATAAAATATTTTTATTTAGATTTTTCTCCCAACCATTTACAAAGGCAAAAACCATTATTAGTAGGTTCCTGATTTAGACCTAAAAAAGAACTAGATAAACTAGAACAAATACAGCCATTGAGTAGGCCAACCTGAAAAATTAAAATGATGCTGGGTAGGAATGTGAATGCTATCAAGAGAACAAAAGGAAGCTGTTTTATTCTATAAATGCATATTTTTAAGGCTACATGCTTGAAGATATCTATGTTCCGAGCATATCTGTCATTTCTCCTATTCTCGGGGATACCGTAATGAAAATAAGTCAGATTCACATTGCCTCATCTTCTCCACCTTTAGGATTCACTGCTGGACTGAGAGATGGCAAGATGCACTCTCACAGTTTTGTACTCAGTAGATGAGTATTGTAATTGCTGGGGTGACATCTGTCTCAACTGTCCTAATTACTGTCAAAGTGGTTTAGGTTGTCTTGAGTAAGGAGTCAAAAGAGGCTTCTCTACATTCTTCTATCAAAAGTCCTCATGATACACTAAGAAATAATACAATATAGAAGACAGCATGATGCTGCATCTGGGTTAATGTTCCACTTCTGATTACTGTATGATTTTGTACAAGGTAACTACCCTTTCTGAACTCCATTTTCCAAATAAAAGATGGAAATAATAGCAATATCCATTTTGCTAGACTGATGTGGAGATTAATGATATGACCTATATAAACTACCTTGCTAACTTCTATCCCCTAAACAAATAATTAATAAGTGTTAAAAATATCTATCACTCCTCCTCCCCCCCAAGCACATCAGGTCCTATCCCTACTGAAGAATTCCTCAGTTTGCTTCAGGTCTGGTCCTCATTCATGTTTTCATTCTTCTGTTCAGTCAACTGTATACCATGCACTATGCCAGGTGCTAGAATTACACAGATGAACAGCAATGCCCATACTCTCAGAAGTTCATTGTTTGCAGATGGGGGCAGGAGAGAATAGGGGAAAAAGAGGCAGACAGACAGATGTATCCACCATTATTTACTGTCAATGAAGCAATGAAATATCAAATATTCTGGGAACAGAGTATTGGGGAGGGTGAGGCATGAAAAAAGGGAAAGGAGGAAATAAGAAAACCAACATGTCCTCATGTCCTACTATGTGCCAAGTATTCTAGCAAGAGCTTTATATGTTAGCTCACATAAGTATATTAGGCTCTGAAAGATCTTGATTTTTTCTAAAGAGTATTAAGTTGAGCCTTGAAAGGGTGCTGGAAGTATGTCTGGTGCAGAATAGGAGTGGTCAGACCTTGAGAAAACTCCATAACAGCACAAGGAGCTAGATTCATTATTGGGGTGGGGGGGAGGGAGAGAAGGCTTTATAAAAAGTGCAATATTTAAAACATACAAAAATTCTTTAAGAATAATACAGGAAATATCTATGTTCCACCATCCAACTTAAGAAATGAAAATTTGCCAACAAAGAAATCCCTCTGGTTCGCATGGTGGTTCTCAGGCTAGCTCTGAACCCCTTACAGGCAGGCTCTCAGGAAGTGTCTGATGGCTGCAATGGTAGGAGGGGGTTTCACAGAACAGGGCTCAAGATCCTTCACCTTAATTTCAGCTCTGGCTTCATAGATATGTTTTCAAATTCTTCAGCATTAAAAGCGGAAGCTTTTAATGTATGATTTTAGCCAAATACTGTCCAGAGCTATTTTTAAAAGGTGACAAAATCTCCTTCTCTAGAGGTTATTAAAGATAATACAGAAATCCTCATTTCCTGGGATGGTTTATATATGGAGCTGCCTGCAGACAGGGCTTTGGTCTGAATGATCTTTTTATTCATTTCTCCTTATTTTAATTTTATTACTAAATTCCTAGGAGTTAATGCTCTTCTGTTTGCTATAAGAGCAGGAAAACTAGAGTGTCAGATAAAAATTGAAATTCCTAGTCTGATGCTTTTTATAAGAGAAGAAAGAAGTTAAATAGGATTTCATTTATTATGGTCAGAAAATTATATAGTGGAATCATGTCTACATAAGAAAAGAGAAATGGAAAATCGAAGTTGTTAACTAGATCATTCAAGTACCTTTCAAATACTTTTTCTGCTCTCAATTATCTAGTTATTTTAAGTCAACATAATATTTGGCTATACGTAGCTAACTTCAAATCTTTCTTTGTTTTGATGAGAATGGACCTTTTTTTTTTTTAATTTAACTGCAAGACACATGTACCTTACTTTGTCATTAAACCAGAGGGCATGGACATAATCATTGTAGAAATTATGTATATTTAGCATTTAACTTTGCATTCAGCATTACTGCTGTGTTTTAAGTGGTGGAATGCTTACTTGCAACACAGTTCACCTGTTAGAGGCACACCCTCATCAGCCTCACTTTTCCCAGGCTGGGAGTGTAGGAGTTTACAAGGGAGGAACTATCTGTTGGCAGGATGCAGCTGTGAAATCTATTTTACGTTATTAATTAGAAGTGACATTTGGCCTTCTAGTGAACTATGTACCCAATTTCTACAAAACCAGCTCAATGAAGGAATGCTTGCCTAACATGACTAAACTAGGTCCCAAATATGCCAACACGATTCTCAGTTTCTCACAAGCTTATGTGAATTATTTCAGTCCATTTGTCCTGATTTTATTCCAGAATATATGTTACCCGTGTACTTGTGTCCACAAGAAGTCAATATTAGGGATGGCTGTTGTATTTCCCAACAGCTTTTATGTGTCTGTTGAGACCTGGTTAAGTACACTGGTTTTGGAGCCAGAATAAACAAGATTCAAATCCTGACCTCATGCTAATTGGTGACATTGAGTGATTTACTTAATTACACTCATCTATGGTTCCTCATGTACAAAAGGAGCTTAAATACTCTTTTCACAAAACCTGGTGTGATAATTAAATGAGATAAGATATGCCTTGAGCAAGTTAGCTCTCTGTGACGGGTTTCTTTGCCTATAAAATGAGGATAATATTACTGCCTAGCTTGCAAAAGTATGAAAATTAAATTAGTATATACTTACACATAAATATATTTTACATATTACTTATGTATTTATATTTATATATGTATATATACAAACTCAATATGTGTGTGTGTGTGTATATACCCTAAATATGGCTAAAATATATATATCATATACAGAAGTACTTCAAATGAATCTGTCATATTGTAGAGGCTCAATAAAGGTAGCTATTTAGTAGCAATAATGTTGACAGTCCAAAAAGTAAGTATTTTATTATAAATAGTCTTGATCTAAGAAAAAGAAGGCTACTTCTAGGCCAGCCACCAATTAATTTTTTGATCTGCAGCAATTCACTCCTTAGTAAGTGCTGCTTTATACATAGGCTAGTGATAGTAAGCCCTGAGTCCCCTATTGGCATTTATTTAACATACAATATGATTTTAACTGTGGTGAATAGTAATAGTGTGAAGAAAAATAATTACCCTCTTCTCTAATGGAGAATATGATTTAGCAAACACACAGACATGCCTATTTCACAGGCTGACATGGGCAGCTCTGTGTGTGTGTGTGTGTGTGTGCGCGTGTGTATGTGTGTGTGTGTGTGTGTGTGTGTGTGTGTGTGTGTGTTTATAGTGCTCCCGAAGGACATCTGCAGAAGCAATTCATTCTGACAGGGTAAAGATACAGTTATGGCTATGTCAAAAGAATATTTAAAAAATATAAAAACTATATGCAAGGAGATAAACTCACATAAAAATTTAATGCAGAAATTAATCAGTTCCTTTCCAATGGAACACCCACTGTCAAAGAGAAAAAAATACTGCTAACATCACAGTTACTACCACAGGCTCCAATGAGCCTCTTTAGATTGGGAAGTAATTAACGATTCAGAGGATTTAAATATTTAATTCCTAAAGAGAAATTAACCCTCTAACCTCCAGATATAATGCAGAATTGGCTAGTGTTTTTCTATAGGCTGTCCTGAAATCGTGAGGAAGTGTTTAGATTGTCATAAAGTGTTAATCAAATTTAGTCTCTCTAGATCCACCATTTTTGACAGGAAAAAAATCTATTCAAAAGCAAACAATGGTTTCCCTCAATAAACCCTCAAGAACTATGTTCATAAATAAGTTCTTAGAGAAATTTTGAAGCAGGTAAAAGCCTTCCATCTCTGCCTTCCATATATCATTTTGCATCTTAGACCTTACTTTTGCTCTTCTACTTTCTGTGGTCAACTTAGAGCCTTCTAGTTACCTGGGAACCAGCCTCCTTTTATCAATCACTTTCCTCTACACCTGCCTTCCCCAACATCTGGCCCTGCCTGGGCCTTTTTAGACTTAAACTCAGCACTTTTTTTCAGTCTGCTTTGCTTGAATACAATTTTCCTTGTCTCTATGATCTGCTAATTAACCTGAACAGCTATTCCACCTAGATGTCAAGGTTATATTTGATTTTCACACCACTTACACAGTGTCTGCTGTCCATAAGGATCTGCACTAAGTACTAACAGGATGGACTGATTTTGAGATGACTTTCCAACCCTGTGCTTGAGGAGCTTAAAATTTAGTTGAGGAAATAAGACATAAATTAAACAGTTTAGGGAATTAAACAGAACAGAATTGGAAGAGGGAATTGAAAATAACAGAAACATGTTAAATTGTTGTGTCTTCAGCATTCTTTTGAGACAATTGTTGGATATTCAGGAGACTTCTCCCATTAAAAAACAACAACAAAAAGCTATGTTATTAATGATAATTTTCAACTCAGTCCAAAAAAACTATTCAAATATGAAATGCCTGTAATCGAACACCTCTGTATTATTTTAACCATAACCTAATTGCCATAGAGAAAGTGTTGCTAAGGAAAATATATTAGGAATGTTAAATTGAAATTCCTAACAACTATAAATGTTATTAAGGGCCTACAGTCTGTTAGCACTTTACTGGAAAATAGGAGGAGCAAGGGCTTCTCAGAGTAGGGAGAGTAAGTTATAAACTGCAGGAATCCAGGGACCTGTTCACTTCTTATCTGCATAAGAATAAGAGGTGGCTTTTTTTCATTTGCATAAAGAATGACACCTCTAAGGTCAGTCACTCCCAAGGTGCTCAGAACTAGAGAAAAAAGAAAAGAAAGGATTGTCCCTTTGAGGGAGTAGGAATTCAATTCATAAGAACAAGTCATTCATAAGTCAAGTGCTCCCCAAATATGGAACTGCAGGTGAAAGTAATAAATAGCAGTGTCCTCCGCTATACAATGAGGATTTTGAACAAGATGATTTCTACTTTTCCATTTAGCTCTACTATACTCTGTCTCCTTGAAGGGCATTATGAACCTGAAATGGTTGGTATGGCTCCTCCATGCTTTATGAGTTGGAAATAGGGAAGTTTTTTGGAAGTTCATATTATGCCACTTCACTGGCATAATATCCCTGGCTTTTTGGAAGTTCATATTATGCCACTTCACTTTTATGGAAGACTTGCATTATTACCTGTTTTCCACATAGAGGCCACGCACACCACGAGCAGCAAGAGTGGTAGTACCACCAAGCTCCTTCCCCTGGTGCTACACTCAGCATCTCAGCATCAAACCACTATAGCTTTGAATGGCATCTGCAAGCATCTGTGCTTTATCTCAACTTATTCTGTGCATCTGCTAGACAGATGTGTCCCAACTGATAAGAAAAGCCTGAAGAGAGGTTATTTTGGGGGTCTGGAAATGTTGAAAAATTTTTCTATATAAGTTAATGGTAATTTTTTCTTCACTTTGTGCCATTTGGGCTTACAAAAGCTTTCATAGGAATGCTCTACTTTCAGATGGTAGAGGAAACTATATTATGTCAAAAGTTTTCCTGGGTGAGGAGGAGCATGAACTGTCTTGAGGGGGTCAATAGCACTTGTCTATGTGGAGAGGAAGTAGCCAGGAATTCATGAAAGGGCAACCATAGGAACCAAGCCTTCAGGATGCATTCGAGGAAAATTAAAAGTGACACAGAAGATCCAAGGGAAATAACAGGGAAAGAGACTATAGAAGTATATGGAAAAGAAGGGAGCTGTGTTTATGGGAGGGCTCCTGACCCTACAATGCCAACATCATAGATAACTTTACACTAAAGGACCTAGTAATGTGAGAATGTCAACTAGGGGGGCAATTCAGATACTTCTCTCTCCAGTATAAAAGATTTTATATAACTCATTATTAATATTGCAAGATCTTGAAAGCAGCTTAACAGACATATTTATATAAGATCCACAACATTAAAATGAGTACAAATGGAAGCAAACTGGCCTCTTCCACAGTGAGGGAAAGAAATCAATTGACAGAATCTGTGTATCTGTAGACAGAATTATTTTGTATTGTTATCAGCTGCAATACACAGAGTCATAAAATAACTCAAAGACAATGAAAGACTAAATTTAGAGAGCCTGGAAAGTTGTATTTTTAACAATGCATAGTTTCCTCCAAAGCATGATTTTTTTTTTCTCTATGCAGCTCTGATGATTTTTAATGTAAGCTACATCTATAATGCTGGATCCTCCTCTGAAAAGACTTGATTTCAATTCTCCATCCATAGACCTGTGTCTCTTGTAGCATTTGTAATGCCAAGACAAGAATGCCTAACAGTTTGTAATTACCCAATAAGCTCTCTATATTTAGGTATAAATAAACGTCAAAGTTTTTCAGGGAGTTGCCCTGATAGTAAAAGAACAGAAAGAGGGGCACCTGGGTGGCTCAGTTGTTAGGTATCTGCCTTTGGTTCAGGTCATGATCCCAGAGTCCTGGGATCGAGCCCCATATCAGGCTCCCTGCTCAGCGGGAGGCCTCCTTCTCCCTCTCTCTCTCTGCTGCTTCCCTGCTTGTGTTCCCTCTCTCGCTGTATCTCTCTGTCAAATAAATAAATAAAATCTTTAAGGAAAGAATAGAAAGAAGTGTGGTGGTTGATAGATTCCATAGGAAATGGAGGAATAAGGCAAAGTTGGGAGAGGCAGAAGATGAAGAGAAGGGCAACCATGATAAATTTATGAGGAACTAATTTCTAATCTGGGACTAGAAAGATGAGTATTTAGGTGGGAATTTAGGAAAGTAAGTATGCTCTAGGGAGTTGGAAGCAAGGTTTTTAAAGCCCCAAAGTAACTGAGAGTATGGACTGATAGGGGAACTTGTATAATGTAGCCAAGAAATGGGAAGGTATAATAAGGAAATAATCCCCCACAAAAAAGCTTCTTAAGACTTCACTTTTTTAGAGAAGTTTTTGGTTTACAGCAAAACTCAGGAGATACAGAGATTTCTCATATACTCCCTGCTGGGACACATGCATAGCCTTCCCTGTTGTCAATTTCACTCACCAGAGTGGTACATTTTTTACCAAGGCTGAATCTACATTGACACATCATAATTACCTAAACTCAATATGATTCATTCTTGGTGTTAGAGATTCTATGGGTTTGGAAAAACATACAGTGATCCATGATTATAGTATCATACAGAGTATATTCACCTCCTAAAAATCCTCTGTGTACTGCCTGTTTGTCTCCCCTTGCCCACCCCCAGCAACCATTGATTTATTTTTAAGATTTTATTTATTTGAGAGAGAAAGAAAGAGAGAGAGCATGTGCACAAGCACAGGGAAGAGCAGAGAGAGAGGGAGAAGCAGGCTCCCCACTGAGCAGGGAGTCCAATGCTGGGCTGGATCCCAGGACCCTGGGATCATGACCTGAGCCAAAGGCAGACGCTTAACAGACTGAGCCACCCAGGTGCCCCAACCACTGATTTTTTATTGTCTCTATACTTTTGCCTTTTCTAGAATGTTATATAGTTGAAATCATATAGTGTTTTTTGCTTAATGTATATTTAACATTCCTCTATGTCTGTTCATGACTTGTTAGTTCATTTTACTTTTGTGCTGAATAACATTCCATTATCTGGATATACCACATTTTTTTATCCACTCACCTAATAAGGATACTTTGGTTCGTCCCAGTTTTGGCAATATGAATAAAGTTTCTGTAAACATCCATGTGCAGGTTTTTGTGTGGACATAGTTTTCAACTCTGTTAGGTAAATGCCCAGGATTCCTGGATCCCATGGTCAGAATGTTTAATTTTGTAAGAGACTTCCAAATTGTCTTCCAGAATGGCTATGCCAATTTTGCATTTCCAGCAGCAATGAGTGAGGGTTCCTGTGTCCCTATATTCTTCCCAGCATTTGATGTTCCAGATTTGGGCCATTCTGAACGGTGTGTAGTAGTATCTCATTGTTTTAATTTGTACTTTCCCGATAACATACAATGTGGAACATCTTTCCATATGCTATTTAGCCCTTATATATCTTCTTTGGTGTGGTGTCTGTTAAGGTCTTTGGCTCATTTTTAATTTTTTTTTATTGTTGAATTTTAAGAGGTTTTTTTTTGTGTGTGTGTATTTTGGATAACAGTCCTGTATAAGATGTTTCTTTTGTGAATATTTTCTCCCAGTCTATGGCTTATCTTCTAATTCTCTTGACTTTGTCTTTCATGAACAGAAGTTTTTAATTTTAATGAGGCCTAGCTTATCAATTATTTCTTTCATGGATTTATCTTTGATGTTATTTCTACAAATGTATCATCATACCCATTTAGATTAGGGCTGATATTAAGAGACATATTCCTAGGGGAAGAGTTATGGAAGAGATGAAGGGAATCACTGTCACTGAGCATCTAAGTGATCCAAAAATAAGCAGTTAATGTTGCAATTCAATAATACCATTGGACAACTGACAAGGAAAAACAATTATTTAATAGAACTTGGCTTGTTATGTTTGTTAATAGAATGAAACCCTTAACTATTTGCCTGGAATTTAAGTAAAGATTTAAAAAAATCATATTTAGATTAATATTGCCCAGACAGTATTTTTCTCTTGTCAAAAATGCTAGAATTTTTTTATAAAAAAAAAAAAAAAACTGAAGTCCCAAGGGGAAATAATTTGTGCAAAGTCGTGTACCTGGATGATAGCATAGTAGTTGCTGACTAGACCTGTATTCTCATACACCCATTACAAGCCATCTCTGCTTTCTGAGAAAACACTGCACCAAAGAAGTTTGATGTTTTTGTAGGGGATCTCATAGTCTTTGTTATGTTCATGTGACAGTATATTTCTAAATCAAGAAATGCTATGACGCATTTCCTCAGTGCTTTGACTATTGAACAAATAGAGTGCCTAACATTCTTGAACACCCAAGGGAAAATGTTTTGTGCCATGCTACCTTCCTTATGCAATCAAATTTGTCCTTAATTTCTTTCCTCATGTACATTTAAAACAAGTTATTGTCTACAAAGATCATAAGAAGTGCTAATTAATAAACAAGCAGTAGTGGCAATAGACTAGTATTCCAAAGAATATAGAAAATAGTAGTAGTCTACAAATCAGCTTTTGTTGATTTGGACTCTTGTTGTGAGTTATATCCAAGCTAAGCAAACAGATAGGCCTGAGTCCTGAGCAATGGCTCATTAGAGATAAGGAACAGAGATTATGGCAAAAGAACCTAACACACTCCCCCCTCATCCATTTGCAAAATCAACACATGCCTTGTATCCACATCTCCTCCATTCTGTTTGCTTTTTGCTCTTTAACAGTAAGAATATTGGATATAACTGCAATTATGAAGAATTTATTATGTGCCAGGCAAAATTTAGAGCACTTTCCCTGCAAATATGAATTTATTCCATAGAACAATTTTATGAATTAAGTGCAAACATTATTGTCTGTATTATCTAGATGAGGATACTGAGGCTGAAGTAAATTGTCAGCTCTGGACACAAAATTTAAAGACTGAGCCTTGTCCTTATGTCTAATATTCTTGTTCCCAAAGAAACCATTTCCAAACATGTTTTTCCTATCAAGCCTCCAGAAAAGTAAGCTAAATCTCATTCACACTGAAGCTTAGGGGATCATCAATGACATGAGGTTGGAGGTCAAAACCCTAAAGCCATGACAGAGTGAGAAGGCAAAATCAGTCCACAGAAACACAAAACAAAGGAAGGATTTTCTCATTGTGGGGAGGTGTGGTGGTCTGCAAAACATGAAGATGCTGGGTTGGAGAGGAGTCAGAGAGGAATTTTACCCTATGAATAAAATTTTAAATAACAAAATTAAAGGCCCTTTTTTCATTAAAAAGAAGAATACAAGTTTTAGAGGAATCCCTGCTCTCTTGAACACCAGTAAGCAAACTGAAAAACTCAGTTTCACTGTTTTGTTGGAATAGGGAAGCCTAGACACTGCCCTCTTCCCAAAGCCAGCAGGAAATGAGAGCTCAGCGTTTCCACTTTCCACACCTAATCACAATGCTGAGGCTGACAGCAAAAGTGCCAGGTTCTGTCAGTTGTGATCACAGTCACCAGGACTGGAGGAGGGGAGCGGAGACCCCTGACATTGACCAAATTTGAGACAGCAGCTGCTTCACATCTTTACCACGTGCACATGGCTGCAAAGTGGTGCTCATGAGTGAAAGGCAGTCATGCTCCTCTGGTTCATCTCCAATCCTGCATTGTCCAAATTGAACCCCTGTCCCTTCCCATTTATCACTCCAGTCTTGACAAAGCTCAGTGTTGTTTTCCTCTTGCTTTAACCTGTTTCAGAAATGCTGACCTTGTTAAAGCAAGTCCTTCTCACATCGTTTTTTGACATATAATTTTTTTATTCCAGTTGACAGAGCAAAGTGTTAAGTACAGACTTAATAGATACTCAAATTAGTCATTCCTGAAATAATTTCTTGCTAATTGGGCAATTATTTTATTTTATATTGATGAGGGAGAAGGGATAAATGCACTTCAATTATAGGGTGAAAGGGAAAAAAAAAAGTCCGGTCAATTAATACTTGACTTTACTATTCATTTATGAAATAACCAGGGCTGAATGTCCCCTTCATCCCTCATTCACACCACTGGGCAATAGAAAATAGGTGAAAGGGGGGTGTGTTCAGACTCTGATAATGGGGGCGCCTGGGTGGCTCAGTGGGTTAAAGCCTCTGCCTTCGGCTCAGGTCATGATCTCAGGGTCCTGGGATCAAGCCCCACATCGGGCTCTCTGCTCAGCAGGGAGCCTGCTTCCCCCTCTCTCTCTGCCTGCCTTTCTGCCTACTTGTGATCTCTCTCTCTCTGTCAAATAAATAAATAAATAAATAAATAAATAAATAAATAAAAACCAAAAAAAAAAAACCCAGACTCTGATAAGGATGTACAACTGGGGGGCTAGAATCAGATATCAATGATCTTAGAAAGAGTATATCTATGATGGATGGAACAGGCAAACTCTTACTTGGTTAATGTGTATCTTTCCCCTAGATTTCAAACACACTGTTTCTTTGCCTTTGATTTCTAGGATTTTTAAAATAACTTTTATACTATTATTAGCTATACTAGTTTCCTATTGCTACTGTAACAAATTACCACACAGCGTGTGGCTTAAAACAACACAAATTCTTAAATGGGTCTTACAAGCTAAAATCAACATATCAGCAGAGCTATATTCCTTCAAGAGGATCTAAGGAAAAATCTATTTCTTTTTCTTTTCCAGCTTCTAGAGGTCGTTTACATCCCTTTGACTGTGGCTCTTTCCTCTGTCTCTAAACTCCATCACGCCAATCTTTGCCTCCCTCCTCAGATCTCCTCCCTGATTCAAATCTTCTGTCTTCCTCTTAAAAGGACACTTGTGATTCCATTGAGACCACCCAGATAATCCAGGGTAATCTCATCTCAAAATCCTTAATTTACTCACATATGCAAAGTCCCATTTGCCATTTAAGGTGACAAGTTTACAAGTTCTGGGGAATAGGACATAGACATCTTCAGGAGACCATTATTTTGCTTACCACAGTGACCTTCCCCCAATTTTCACCAAGAAATTGCTCAATTATTTTATACACTCTGCCAATATGCTCTTCTGTCTATCCTTCCTTCCCCCTGTACAGCTCTGTCACAGGAAATTATTGCTTCCCAAGCCCAGTTGCTCAGTAGATTTAATTATGGAGGGGAAGGGAAGGGTGCAAGACTAAAGGGCTTGGGAAAGGGAGAAGCCAGGGTCTCTCTCCCCACCCTCTGTTTTGTGTGATATGTTCTGGTATTGACTACATCTCCTCCATCTGCAGTGACTGTGGTCAGATTACCATCACGCTTCAGCCCTTACCACATAACCCTATTGTCCCTCGCTTTAGGATTATTGGCAGTTTCTTGACAATTGATAATGTATGCATTTTATCCCATCCCCAGGATGGTTTCTTAGCTCTATTCTATTTACAGTAACCTTGAGTTAAATTGTGATCTGTCTAAAAGACCTAGAGTGGTTTCTGTCTTACTAACCAAACCCTCACTTATATGCCAACCCATGGAGAGGCTAAATTGGTGAATTTACTCAGGGATTAATCAGCCTTGAGAATGGGGGGCCATGGAGCCTCTGCACTCCAAGGTGGGAAACACCACTCTGCCAAGCACAGAAGCAGCATGTGGTAAGACTCAGACTCCATTTCATTTATACTTGATTCTTCCATACTTCTCTCCACAGTGATGCTTATGAACAACCCATGAAATAAAAATGCTGTATTTTGATATTTATGCCACAGTCTGAATTCTGCAAGGTGGCTCTGAATAAGCTGGTTTGACAGTGTTTAAATGAGAGCACTTAGTCTTATGGCCATATGGAAGGTGCTGGTTTCCTTGTTCATATCCCTGAGATCTGAATGGGTCCGTCTACTTTCCCAGCATTGCTTCAATTGTAAAGGACAGTGGGATTATTTTGAATGTCGGGGGGAAAGGCCCACTGGAATCTAAAGGAATCTTTTTCATTAGAGTTAATGCCAAAGTTCTCCAAGGAAGGCTAAAGTAGCCACTGAGGAACATGATTAGACAACATTCTCAACATGAAGAGAGAGACATTTCTAAATTAATTGTGACTTTTTGGCCCAATTTCCCTTTCTTCTGGCATGCAAACTACTACTTTGAAGCCCTGTAATGAGATATTTTATAGAGCTAGATTTTAAGGAGAATGGATTCCTCTAGTAAATGAATCTTGCTGCAGCCAGACAGTCAGATGTGGCACATGCTGGGATTAGGAGTACTGAGCTTTCCATGACCCCTTCTACATTGTTGGCATAATTAAGGGCCATGGTAGAAATAGCCCCTGTCTCCCAAAGTATCATCTAAAGATGTTATCCTTCCACAAGGAAGTTGTAAGCCTGCCTAGAATTTTCACTTGCCAAATGCACTTTGGTAAGTAGCATAAATATCTCTTGTCAATGAGTATATCACATGAGTTATAAGCAAGATATTTCAGAGACAAAGACTCATACCACTTGCAGGTTCTTAGAAACTTAGCCAGAGTGGAGGAGGAAGATGAGGATAAGGAGGAAGTTCAGGGGGAGGAACAACAGTGAGGTACACTTTAATAAAACTGGTCACCCACTTAGTATTCATAACATTGCTATACTTTTCTCCCTGCCCCACAGCATATAAATAATAATTATGGTGGAATTTTTTTTTTCTCTCTCTGAAGGATCATACTTTATATTTAGCATTAAAAAGCCTTTTTAATGATTTTTAAAAATTAACGAACCAGAAATAACCAGAAACTGACTTTATTTGTAGAACTTTATTAATATTAATATCCTTAGTAGAAATGATCCTAAAGATTTCTCTTTGAATACTTTCTTTCTACATATGAGGAAACTGGACCCAGCAGGGACCTCTGAATGGCTCAAAGTTACCTAATACCCACCGCAGAGCTAGGGCTCATCCTGCACTCATCTGAGTCCCCTTGCTATAGCCCCTTCACTATCCAAGGCTTCACAGTACAATCTTGTATACAAATTTCAACTTTCAAATACAGAAAGTAGAAAAACTTTGTTGTAGCTGTCCCAGATAAAATTGACCACCTGGATGGATTTGGAAGGCACAAAAGAAAACCAAGTTACCTGTGAATTTGTGACAGATTAAACTTCATTTCCACCAGTCACAGGAATGAGTCCTCCAGCTTACCTTCACACTTGGGTAATTACCCACAAGCATCTCAATATTGGACAGAATAGTGTTAAGGAAGCTTGAGCAGAGAATATTACCTTTGCTGATTGATTTAAAGTGGAGCCATACAACTGAAGCTGAAGGGACTGATGGGCCCCTGCGCTGCCAGAGCCCTGTAAACCATCCTCAGCAAGGTAGCTTCAAAACCTGACTGAAGCATGTAGAAACTGGAGAAATGTTGATCTGATACTTGAGAAGAAGAAGCTGGAGAGTTACTGTGTGTCTAGAACATAGCAGACACTTAAAAATTATGTTGCATTAATTTGCGAAACCCCTTATCATCTTATAATAATTTATAAGAACTTTTCGTTGCTATAGAAATCATATTATTTCATTGGTCTATATATTTTTCATTTCTATCATTTTATTAAATAAAACATTTTAATCACAGAAGTAATGATAGAAGTAAATAAGAGGAAAAAGGAAATGAGTCCTAAACCTACTATCCAGAAATAACCCTTGTTAACATTTTGTTATACCACCTTCCTAGGTTCTGTTCTCTTTTGGTACCAAACTTTTTTTTTTTCATTGCATATTAAATGTATATTATATTTGAAGGTCTCATAGGAAATCAATTAGATAATCAAGGCAAATTCTTTCACATTGTTTCTCTTCTTCAAGAATTGCTAATTATTCTTATTTGTCTCATTTTTCAGTCAAATTCGTAGTAATTTTTCCAAGTTCCAAAATAATATTAGGACGTAATTGAGAATTATGCTTAACTTATAAATTAATTTATAGATTAACAAATGAAGTTTTATAATATGGAACACTCCTTGAGGGAATGTGTTATGGAAGCAAAAGATGCAGCTTTTGGTTTGTCCATATTTCTAGTGTTTCTTAGAAAAAAAGCAAAGATGGCATGTATTTTGTATGTACTCACATTGATTTATTCATATACTTGATTTATACTAATTCATGTGTATATGAACCTATATATACATATATATAAATACTTATACATATTTATATATATATATGTAAAAACTTTGCTTCTAAGCAAACCCGTTTATGTAATGACCAAGAACCCACCCTGGTTGGTCATACTCTGACAGACAGACCAACAGAAGAATTGTCCATGTTGGACTTGCTGCCACCCACAGAGCATATGCCATGACAATACTCCACTTAATACTCAGCTTTTTTTTTGCCACCGTATCGATTAAGAAGCACCAAGTCATTCATTAAAGATACATGCTAGCTATTAGGTTACCGAAAACTCCTATCACCACCAACGTGATGAGAGACTCAGTATCTTCTGGTTTTTTTAGTCTATAGTGTTTAACGATGCATCTATTAGACATGTAAACAACTAGAAGATTGCATTTAGTCAATCAGTGGTTGAAAGAAATCAGAAGCAGCCTCAAAGGTTATCAATAAGATAATGAAAAACTGTGAACATGTGTACTTGGGGACATGGGGATGTATATCTTGTTAACCTTAAAAATAAAACTTTCAGTTATTTTACCAGCCAAACTAGGTTTATTCAGGAATAGCAGGGAATTGCAGTCCAGGACAAGCAAGCTGCACCAAAACCATAGGCAAGTCCACAGAGCAAAAGAGAGAAATGCTCTTTTATAGAGGGAATGGGGGGCTTTGGGAAGGCAACTATTAAAAAAAAAAAAAAAAAAAGTTTATTGGAGTAAACCAGGAGTTTGAAGTATAGTGGCTTTTTATTGTCTAAGTTGTGAATGTCTCTCATTAGAATGTCTCTCAATAGGGGGAGGAAGACTTCTTTCCTCCTGCTAGTGTATTAGAGTATCCACATACAAGGTTTGTCTCTTCCTTTTGGGTCGGTATTTGATGAGGTGTGGTAGGGGGTGATAGCTCCCCCTGCTGGCCTCTCAACTCCATTCTAAATGAGGTTTCCTTTTATCGTCAAAATCTCACACCCAGACCATTATCACGGTTACATTCTCACTGTACATCTGTCCTTGCTTGGGTCAGAGCCTGACTACTAGGGAATCCAATCCAAATTGAGTATTTTATCAATTCTTTTTTTTTTCAAATCATATGTTTATTCCTCCTGTTATATGTTTTTGAAAGGAAAAAATAATCCAAAGCTTGTATACATAACTAAATAAGAATGTATTATTTGTAGCCAAAAAGTTTGTTATTCCCAAAATGTGACAGCTTTTGACTGTCTACTCTTATAACACCCTCTTCCTGCCATTTGCCCTATAGTTGTAGATAAATCATGCATCTGGCCCAGAATGTACTCAACAGTGTGTTATTTCTTAACTCATGCTGTGATAAAGACAAAATACTTGAATCTATGGTCTCTGACTCTGATGACTCTAACAGTTTCTTTGTTTAGGTCAGCAACGCATGGAATAGAAGAATGTCATTTGAAAAGAAATCTGGCTTGGGGTGTGTGTGTGCATATATGTGTGTGTTTAAATAAGCAGTAGAAATACTCCTCTAATTAGTTGGAAACAAAGAAGATGAGATCAAGTCAATTGGTTGAATTGCAAGCTTTAGGAAAATTCTAGAATTGGCTGTTGGCTTTTCAGCAATGATGGGCATGCAAAGTGAGCATGTCAGTCTATGAGTTAAACTCATCACTTAATGCAGAAATTTTAGGGTAAAAATAGATCTAGTTTCTTCTTGCTAAGCCATTTGCCCTACATATCCTTAGACTGGGGACCAACCAAGACATTTTTCTAATTACAAAAACAGGATGGCAGTAAGAAGGAAACTTATTTTTCCTTCCAGTTTCCATAACGGTCCTCCCAAATATATCTCTGTTCACTTAACGTGCGTTGCCACTGAGGAGGTGGAGGATATTTCTGAGTGGTAAAATTGGTGAATATAACTGGGCATTCTTGAGTCACTTCAGCCCTTCCTATTGGGAAGAGTTACCCTTAAAAGGGGAATATTTTGGCTGCTTCTCCAGGGGCAGGCTCTTCTGGAGGCTTTGGTGCCTATGTCAGTTTCTATAAATCTGCCTACCCTGGGTTTCAGTTTCAAGTAAAAATCCCATTTGACTTCCACACCAAGAGGCTTCTTTCTTAGCATTTTAAAAAGAATAAAGCCAATATTTAATCTCTTAGCTGTTTTACTCTTTTCAACATGTACAGAACCCAGAAAGGGAAGAGGAAAAAGGAACCCAGGTTATTTTTGAACTCCAACAGTGGATGTGCCATACCAGTCATTTACAAAGCTAATATCAAGAATTATTATGAGGAGGGCATTAAGTCTTGTGCCCCTGAGCAAATGAGCGTGCATATGCCGAGTGTATGAAATAAGTATTACAAAGAGCTAAATCCACAAGCCCCTTAATTTCCTCTGGTGCTTATAAAGTCTCATTTCTCAACATCTCAGCAGTTAGAAAATTTCTTTGTCACCCACCATACATTATGACTCCAAGGGATAATAAAGAGTTTAGATAACTTATTTTCTAACCAGCTTATCTATCAACTAATGACCAGATCAATGCTTGAGAATGTGAGAAAACTATTTAGAACCATTGCCAAATATTAGAATTTAGCTCTAATTTGAGATAAGCAGATTATATAAATCATCATTGTATTTAGAGATGTTCCTACTTTCTGTGCCAGTCATGATCAAATAGTATTAATCAAGCTAAAAAAGCCAACAGAAATCCTCAAACATGTTCTCTTTTTAGGGATTTACAGTTTTACAAGTCCAGTGTCTATTACCATCAACCATCTCTTGATTATTTTCTTTTTAATGGTCTTAATTCGACCTTCATACATGAATTTTTCAGAATTGGCCTTTTTATTATAGATAAATCTCTATATATAATTGAGTTTCTACCTATATTCCAGCCATAGAAAATAATTTATTGGTTAAGAAGCTGACCAATAAGGTTAAAAAAGAAACCATGAGTGTGCCTGGGTGGCTCAGTCAGTTAAGCTTCTGACTCTTGATCTCAGCTCAGGTTTTGATTTCAGGGTCATGAGTTTAAGACCCATGATGGGCTCCACATTGGGCATGGAGCCTACAAAAAAACAAAAACAAAAAGACACAAAAACAAGACCTGGGGCACCTGGATGTCTCAGTCGGTTATGCATCCAACTCTTGATTTCAGCTCAGGTCAATCTCAGGCTTATGAGATCAAGCCCCAGGTCAGGCTCTGCACTCAGTGTGGTGTCTGCTTGGTATTCTTCCCCAGCCCCTCTCCCCCTCTGCCTGCTCACACTCTCTAAATACATACATACATAAAATCTTCAACAAAGAAAAATAAAACTGCCTGAGTTAAAAACAAACTCTAAGCAACCTAAGAAATTATGATAGAAAAAATAACTCCACCAAGATAATTGTTAGTGCAAACATTTACACAATCCTTTTATAGGTCAGGCTTATAAAGGTTTATGCAAAATCCAAATGATGCTTCTATTTTTAATATTTTGCTTTTTAGGGGGTCATATAAATTTAATTACTTGACATACTATGTTCTTGGATAAAAAGACTCAACATCTCAAATGTGTCAATCATAACTAAATTCTAGAAATTTATGTAATCCAAACAAAAACATTAATATGTTTTTTGTAAATGGAAAGTAATCCTGAAGTTCATATGAAAATACGTAAACATAACTTAGAAAATTAACATACAAAAATATAATTTGATCTAAAATAATTAGGACAATGTAATACTGGTGCAAAAATAGACCTACTAATCAATGCAACTAGCAAATCTAGAAGTAATGCCTCCAAATATGTTGGATTTTAGTGAAGAAGATTTGGATAATTTATTATTTCTTATTAAGATAATTTGGTAACCATCTGGAAAAAGGAATTATTATCTCACATCAAAAAACAAAATAAATTTTAGGTAAATTTTTTAGTTTTTATGAATAAAAACACCAATAACAAAACAACCCAAAACACAACAATAAAGGAAACATATATATAGTTTATAGCAAATAAGCTATAAGTGAAAGATGTTCTATCTCTTAATAAAAGTAATAAGAAAAGTATCATAAGATTTTTTTAATACCTTTTACATTGACAAAATTCAAAATGATTATTCATGGTGAAGGTATAAAAAACACTCCTAAAATGAAGATGGAGATGTGGGAATATAACTTGATCCATGTTAGTCTGTCACGCTAATGGAGAACAATTCAGCAATATATTGATATTTAAAATGGACATCTTTTTTGATCTATAATTATTTTATGCTACATCCTACAAATAGAGACTATAACAAGCAACATTTGAATCAGATCATTTATTATCTTGTTTATAATATCAAAAGACAGCATATGCTAAAGGTTGGGCTCTGTGATATTTTTATGGTGTGACTAAATTCTATAAACCTGGTTTGCCAAAGAATAAGTACATTATGTTTTTGAGAATTAGTAAAGGAATAATGTGCTTTATTAGTTTAAACTTTTACCTTGGTGCAGAAACATACTATTTCATAATACCATGTGATAGTTAAGATACTCAGAACTTCTTGACCCTTCTTAAACTAATTTTTACCTTACAAACTGCTGTTTTGCATGAAAAGTCATCAGTACCTATTCCCACCATCTAAAGAAAGTTAGCGTTTGTTTAATTATGTGTTCTTGAATACACTGAGCTATTTAAATGCTGGTAACCTAAAGTTCCAAAATATATTCTATGGAATTTTATTTATTTATTTTAATTTATACCTGCTTCCTTTTCTTTTTTTTTTTTTTTTTTTAAGATTTTATTTATTTGAGATAGAGTGAGGGAGAGGGAGAGCAAAGAGAGTAAGAGGGAGAAACAGACTCCCCATTGAGCAGAGAGCCAGATGTGGGACTCAATTCCAGGACCCTGAGATCATAATCTGAGCCGAAGACAGATGTTTAACTAACTGAGCCACTCAGGCACCCTATTCCATGGAATTTTAGTACTATAGGATACTATGAGAAGAGACGGTTTCAAAGGAAAATAAAATGTGAGGGCTAGGGGTGCCTAGGTGGCTCAGTTGTTAAGCATCTGCCTTCCTTCGAGCCCTGCATCTGGCTCTCTGCTCAGAGGGAAGCCTGCTTCTTCCTCTCCCACTCCCCCTGCTGTGTTCCCTCTCTGGCTGTCTCTCTCTGTGTCAAATAAATAAATAAAATCTTAAAAAAAAAAAAAGTGAGGTGTAATGCACAAACCTCCTGTCGAAGTTAATTGGAAACATTTACACATAAAAGTCTCTGAGTAGTTCTGTAGTAAAGAAACTAATGCAATATGTTTCATTTAGTCCTGGCTAAAGTTATCTGGTGAAAGAACCCTGTGTTCTTGGTAAAGACAATCTTAACAATAATTAACAATATGTATAACATACTCTTCGGAAAATCTGATTAATCTATCAGATTTGGTTTCAGAGTCGTGAGGGAATAATAAATGAGATGAACCTGTAGATTCAGAGGCATTGGTGTTTTGGCCATTGGTAAGCAGGAGAGGTGAAGCACCTGGGGTAAAATCTAGCCATCAGTGACCTTGGAGTGGAGATGGAGTGGAAAAGGGAGGACCCAGAGCATGAAAAGGGTATCAGAGAACCATGGGATAGTCAGAGAGGAGATAAAAAGTGCAAAGAAAAACAAAAACTAATTTCTGTCTTCACATTTTATCTACTTAGTAGAAATACTGAAACCCATGGGGACAAGAGCCACACAAAAAACAGTAGGCAAAATTCTTTAAGGTAGCCAAAGGGTTTCCAAACAGCGCTTTAGGAAGATCCTTCCACTCTCCCATACGACTGTGGAGGTGCTAACCAGATGATAAGTTTGTGCTGGACACAGTGCTTACCTGGCCTTGACCCCAGTTGTGGGTGGAGCACTGCATTCCTTTTATCTACTTAATGATCACATAATCACAGACTGTCAGGGCTGGAAGGAGCAGTAGAGATCGTCAAATTCAGGGCCTCGTTTTTCATAAAAGCAGGAAAACCAAAAAGGAAAAATAAGAAGAAGTTTGTCCAAGGGCACCCAGTGAGTTAATGTTGGAGCCACAACTGGTAAAGAATGCAAAATTTGAAATCAGAAGGCAATAGATTCCAATATAAGGTTTGCCTTTTATTAGCCATGTAAGCTTAGGCAAGTCATGATGCACTTAGCTTTGGTTTTTTCCTCAAAAGTTTTTCAAAAACAATGAATGAGATAAAATGGGTAAAATGGATAGTGCATCGTTGGCAGATAGCAAACAATAAATGGCAGCTAGTAGTAGTGGTAATTATTATAATAGTGGTATCAAAGAAGAAAGGAAGCATACAAATTGCAAGTTCAAGTTGAAAAGCCAGGAGATACTCTATTTTGTCTCCTTGCTTCATTTATTTGAGTCACTATCTGTATTAGAGTTCTGCAGAGAAACAGAACCAATAGATATGTGTAATATAATGTGTGTACTTGTAAATATACACACACACACACACAGAAAGAGAGACAGACAATAAAGATTTGTTGCACAAAGGGGCGCCTGGGTGGCTCCGTGGGTTAAAGCCTCTCTCTGCCTTCGGCTCAGGTCATGATCTCAGGGTCCTGGGATCGAGCCCCGCATCGGGCTCTCTGCTCAGCGGGGAGCCTGCTTCCCCCTCTCTCTCTGCCTGTGTCTCTGCCTACTTGTGATCTCTTTCCTCTCTGTCAAATAAATGAATAAAATCTTAAAAAAAAAAAAAAAGAATTGTTGCACAAGATTATGGAGGCTAATAAATCCCATGGTCTGCAGAGTGAATTTGCAAGATAGAGACCTAGGAGAATCAATGGTATAGTTCCAGGCTGAGTTTGAAGGCCTGAGAAACAACCAACCAATGGAATAGTTACCATCCAAAGGTCAGCAGCCTCGACACACAGGAGAGCCAGTATTTCTGTTCAAGTCCAAAAGAAGGAACAAAACCAATGTTCCAATTCTAAAGCAATCAGGCAGAAGGAATTCTGTCTTACTTGGGGAAGGGTTGGCATTTTGTTCTGTTCAGGTCTTCTGCTGATTGGATGAGGCCCGCTCACATTGGGGAAGGAAATCTGTTTTACTCAGTCTAATGATTTAAATGTTAATCTCATGCAAAAACGCCCTCCCAGAAGTGATCAGAGTAATGTTTAATTAATATCTTGGCACCCTATATGTGGCCCAGTCGAGTTGATACATAAGATTAACCATCACATATTCTCTCAATTTATAAGTGAAAAATAGTATCAGTTCTCATATGCTTCACAAAGAATCGTGAAAAGTACTTTATATTTTCCATTCTTTCATCCCCTGCATCCTTCCATCCAGCCACCATCCATTCATGCATGCAATCACGCATCAATTAACAAAATTTACCGACTGTCAATTTTAGGTATTGTTCTGTCCCCTTGATTCAGAAATAACCATCAAAATAATGAAATGGGTTTTTCAAGAATTTAGGTAACCAGGGGGAGAAATTACTTGGGAGCATTTCTGGTATGCCATAAGATATAGAAAACAATTACTGGGCTTGAAAGCCTAAAAGTCATTTCATCTCTACTCCTCTCTCTAAGGCAGCTTATATCACAGATCCAAAGAAATTCAGTATAACACTATGTGTGAAAACAAATCTATGCAGAATGTCTTTGAAATCAGCCCTGACTTCCATATCACAGTCATTTTCAGGATGTTAATACAACGTATTCTCTCCCAGGTATTTTCCCCTGAACATTTATACTATGGCAAAATTAATAACTGCAATTTTAGTGTTGCAGGACTTACTATAAGCTATGCAAATTTTAATCTTTTGTGCATATGGATGGCTATTTCTTGAGTTCACCTTGAATCTCAAGCAGATCTATGAATAACGTTTTATTTTGAAAAACGAATGAGAGTATGGAAACCTGGTGTTAACAATCTAAAAACCTATGCCTTAATTAGGATCCTATCATTTTTATATACCGCTATGTGTTTCATCAGGTCTTGGTCAGCTGAACTGTGGGAAAGGAGGAAGTTCTGGCATCAGCTCCTGTAAGTCAATTATGATAAGAGATGCCCTTTGTTATCTGTGACCGCATCTCTGCTTTGACAGCTGGTTCTCTTTTAGGCTTTCCCAACATTGGAGATAGAGACTCAAGGCTAAAAACGTAGAAAGAAGTTGCTTCTTTCTCCTTCTGTTTCTTTGCTTTCTGTTCCTGCCAGTTCAACCCAGCAATGCTTCTGTACCCTGACAGCAGCAATTCCTTCCCATTACAACAAATGACCTCAGTTTCAGGTGTTTTTAAAACTTTTTTTCATTTATTTTTATATTTTTTAATAAAAATAGTATATACTTATGTCATACAAAATGATGATTTGATATACATATATAATGAAATGATTACTGCAGTCAAGCTAATTAACATATCACCTTTTATAGATACCACTTTTTGTGTGATAAGTGCATCTGAAATTACTCATATATTTCCAGTGTTCAATACAGTATTATTATTATTTTTTTTAGTATTATTAAATAGAGTCATGACACTGGTAAGTTATATCTCTAGACTTATTCATCCTACAAAATTGTAACTTTGTGCCCTTTGCCCAACATCTCCCCACCCCGACACCCCCAGATCTTGATTACCACTGTTCTATTTTCTTCTTCTGTGAGTTGATTGACTGGTTGAGTTAATTAGATTCTCCATATAATGATAATACCATGTAGCATTTGTCTTTCTTTCTTTGGCATATTTCACTTAGCATAGTATCCTCCAGCTTCATCCATGTTGTCACAGAAGGCAAAATTTCCTTCTTTCTCATGGCTGAATAATATTCTATTATATATGTATGTATATATGTGTATATAAAAGATGCTTTTATATATAAAACATCTTTATCCATTCATCTGTCAACAAACACCTGGATTGTTTCCACATGTTGGCTGTTATGAATAACACTGTAATGAATATGAGAGGTTAGATATCTTTTCAAGATCCTGATTTCATTTTCTTTGGGTATATACCCAGAAGTGGGATTGCTGGGTCATATGGTAGTTTTATTTTTAATTTTTTGAGGAACCTTCGTATTGTTTTCCACAATGGCTGTACAACTTTACATCTTCACCAATAGTGTACAAGTGTTTCTTTTACTCCACATCCTTACCAAAACTTATCTTTTTTTTTTTCAAAACTTATCTTTTATCTTTTTGATACTAGCCATTCTAATAGTTGTGACATGAAAAACAAACAAACAAAAAAACAGGTATGAGATGATTTCTCATTATAATTTTGATTTGCATTTCTGTGATAATTAGTGATGTTGAGCACCTTTCATGTACCTGTTAACCATCTGTGTGTCTTCTTTGGAAAAATGTCTATTCAGGTCCTTTGCCCACTTTTTAATTGGGTTATTTGTTTTCTTGCTATTGAGTTGTTTGAGTTCCTTTTATATTTTGAATATTAACTCATCATCAGATGTATGGTTTGCAGATATGTTCTTCCATTCCATCGGTTGTCTCTTCAGTCTACTGCTTGCTTCCTTTTCTGTGCACAAGTTTTTTAGTTTGATGCAATTCTGTTTGTCTATTTTTGCTTTTGTTGCCTATACCTTTGGAGGTTAGCAAAAAAATCATTGCTGAGGCGAGTTTCAAGAAACTCCCTACATTTCCTTCAAATAATTTAATAGTTTCAGGTCTTACATTTAAGCCTTTTATCTGTTTTGAGTTGATTTTTATATATGGAGTGAGATAAGGGTCCAGTTTCATTCTTCTGCATAAGATAGACCAGTTTTCCCAGCAACATTTATGGAAAAGGCTGTCTTTTTCCCATTGTATGTTCTTGGCCCCTCTGTCAAAGATCAGTTGACCATTCATGGATTTATTTCTGGGTCCTTAATTCTGTTCCATTGGTCTATGTGTCTGTTTTAATGCCAGTACAATGCTGTTTTGATTACTTTAGATTTTGTAGCATATTTTGTAGCATATTTTGGAATCAAGTAATGTGATACCTCCAATTTTGTTCTTTTTGTTCAAGATTTTTTTTGGCTATTTGGTTCTCATAAGTATTTCAGTATTGTTTTTCTAGTTCTGTGAAAAATGACATTAGAATTTTGGTAAGCATCACATTTAATATGTTGATTGATTTGGGTACTATGAACATTTTAATAATATTACTTCTTCTAATCCATGAGTATGGAGTATCTTTCCATTTATTTGTATCGTCTTCAATTTTTTCCATTAATGTCTTATAGTTTTCAGTATGCAAACTACTTATTCTTAACGTTTTGTTTTGTTGCTATTTTAAGTGGGCTAGTTTTAATCTCTTTTCCAGATAGTTTGTTGTTAGTGTATAGAAATGCAAATGATTTTTGTATGTTCATTTCATATCCTGCAGTTTTGCTGAATTGGATTATTAATTTTAACAATTTTTGGTCAAGTCTTTAGGATTTTCTCTGTAAAAGATCATGTCATCTGCAAACAGAAACAACTGTTCTTTTCTTTTCTCTTTCCTTCTTTCTTTCCTTCTTTTGTTCTTTCTTTCTTTCTTTCTTGTACTTCTTTTATGATTTGGATGTCTTGTTCTTGCCTAATTGCTCTTGTTAGGACTTCTAGTACTATAATGAATGGAAGTAGCAAGAAGGGGCATCCTTGTTTTGTACCTAATCTTTGAGAAAAAGCTTTCATCTTTTCATTGTCAAATATAATGTTAGCTCCGGGCTTATCATATATGGCCTTTATTATGTTGAGATATATTCTTTTATAACTAATTTTTGAAAGTTTTTTTTATCACAAAAGGGAGTTCAGCTTTTTCATCTCACATATTGAGATCATATGACTTTTTTTACCATTCACTCTGTTACTGTGGTGAATTATATTTATTGATTTGCATATTTTGAACCATCCTTGCATTGAAGGATAAAACCCACTTGATTATGGTATGTGATCCTTTTAATGAGCTGTTGAATTTGGTTTGCTAGTATTTTGTTGAGGATTTTTACATCTATGTTCATTAGGGATATTGACCTATAATTTTTTTTTTCTTGAAGTATGCTTGTTTGGCTTTGGTATGATGGTAATGTTGGGTTCCATATAATTCCTTTGAGAGTGTTCCTTTCTCTTATTTTTTTTTTTTTTAGACTTTGAGAAAGATTGGTATCGAGTCTTCTTTAAATGTTTGGTAGAATTCACCAGTGAAGCCATCAGGTCCTGGGCCTTTGTTGAAAGGTCAGTTTGCATTTTTTGCAACACTTTTAGAACCAGCCATTGTGCTCACCTCAGAGACATTACTAGTACCAGCAGGCCAATACCCATACTCAGAAATCTGGATCCCAGCCTTATGAGTTCCCTTTTCCAAGATGTGAGATGCCAGGGCCAGCTGAGTAGCACCCCCACCCCCCCACCCCCGGACTTTCAGCTATTTTAAGCTTCTGAGTTTAACTAATTCTAGCATTTCACCTTTTTATCTCACCCTGAGTGATAGAAGCTGTTTCTTATAGCTGCTATCTCCTTAATACTTTGTGTCTTCTTGTTGCCTTTTCAGTTACCTAGTTAACAACTATCTACCTAATTAATAATTCTTAACATTAAATCCTCTCATGTAAAGTAATATTTGTGCATTCTGTCTCCTGAATGGATTCTGACTAATGTTCTAATCATTTGTTAGAACTAACCTGGCATTAAAACTCAAAATGATCAGCGTTGATTCTTAAGTGGAAAAAGTCAGGAACCTGTAGAGCTCTACCAGAGGGACATCCACAGGGAAGCACTGAGTCAACAAAAGAAAGGAGAGTAAGAATACTTTGGTGAATATTTTGGCATCTTTATTGAGATGGTGCCAATCAGTAGTACTGCCATAAACTCTCCCCTACTAGCATTAAAGTTTCTCTGACTTAATATATGTCAGTCTCCAACTTGGCACATGGGTAAATAGTGCCATTTTCCCTTGGACTATGAAGACAATTTGACAATCCAAATGATGAAATAGGCCCAGTTTATCATTAGTGCAGTCCCATTCCTTCCTGCCCTAGTCACCTTTCTGCTCACATAAGATGTCTAACATTCTCATGCTCTTTTCTCCCTGCCTGTCTTTATCTGCTTTCAACTGGACATCAGGTAAGAGAGCACAGGAGCAATTTGTTCACAGATCAGAAAGACATGCTAATGGTATAAACATTATGCTACTCCTTTCAGTATTACATGAAATCTGAAGGGGTGAAAACCTTTATTGGAAGAAATATATTCCAAGAAATTAATTTGATGTATAAAAAGTAGATATATGATCAAGTGGAGTAGGATGTATATTTTAGCCAGGAGTATGGGGAAAGGGCTTTCTAGCCTTCTGAAATCACATCACAATGGAGAGAAATTCTTCGACCCATAGCTTTCATTGGCCTTGAGTGCCATTCCCTCTTAAACAGTCTTCATTTATCTAATCTTTGACATTCTTTGACAGTGCCTTAGGTACAGGAACAGGCTGTCAAAGAAGTAAGTATTTAATAAATATTTATTCTGGACAGTGGTCAAGGGTTAGATCACAAAATAATTGTTTTCTCATTATGAGTAGCAACTATCACCTCACTTTCTATGCTGTTCTCATCCATATAAGATCTACCCTTGGGCACCAGAGTGGCTCACTAGGTTAAGTGTCTACCTTCAGTTCAGGTCATGATCTAGGCTCCTGGGATTGAGCCCCAAGTAGGGCTCCCTGCTCAGCAGGGAGTCTGCTTCTCCTTCTCCCTCTGTCCATACCCCCAGCTCATGTTCTCTCTCTCTCTCTCAAATAAAGAAATAAAAGCTTCAAAAATATTAAAGATCTACCCTGAATTTTCCCAAACTTTGAAAGAAATTGTGGAATAGAGACTTCTTAGGTAGTAGCTAGCAAATAAGGCATTAAACAACCTGATTTCTTGCCTTGGGTTTCATCCATCACACCCATATTGAACCAGTCAACCTTGAGGAGAAGAAAGGTCTGTAGATTTTAATCTGGATGCAGAATAAAACCAGTGGGGCATGTGCCAAGAGAGATGAAAATCTTATTCCTGAAGACTATCAGTGAAGGTCAAGAGCTAATGAATTTAAGTCAGATGTTATTTTTTTCTCCTGTTGAGGTACACTGTTCTATTTTGAAGAAAGAAAAGTCCTAAGAAGCCAGAAGACCCTGGATTGCTACAGAATTATCTCACAATCCAGGAGCAGTCCCTAAGTTATATATAGCTACAGAATGGCATAACTATGGAAAGACCAGGGACTATCCCACATGATGAATAAAGTGGCTGGGCTGGTATGCAGGTGAGAGAACAAAAAATGAAGGACAATATGAAGAAAAAAAGTGTGTGGTTATAAATTATGGGATGAAGTTGATGTCAGAATCCAAAGTATCTAACCAAACTTGAAGGAATAAAAAACTAGTATCCAATTAGGCTGGCCAAAGCAGGTGTCAAGGACTTCTAACTAAGCAGGGCAATAAGAGTTTTAGAACCTGAAAGTAAAAATTTTCAGAATAAGCACTTCAAAGTTTAAGCCTGCAAAGAAGAAATTGGTAAAAAGTAAAGAAAACAAAGTATATGCGAAAACAAAGCACTAACATAATATTTAGTAATAAGACTAGTCAGGTGTCATAAAATACAGTCTCATTGGAAGACAACAACCTTATAAGATCAGCACTTATTTATTCAAGTAATTTTCACAGAATTAAACTTTTATTATGTGGCATAGCATAAAGTTAAGCCTGGTCCTGTTTAATACTAAAGATCACACATTTAACCACTATGCTATAGTGTCCCAAAACACAGTTGGAGTATGACTGTGATTATCAGGCCAGTTATTAGCTATCCTCTGTTATGCACAAAGTTTATCTTTTAGGTGTGGACAGCATCAAATTCTATACTTTGTGTTGATTTCCTGATTATTTTCTATGGCAATGGTTTCTAGAAGAGCCCACCAAATTCTCATACTTGAGAAGGCCCACAGTGTCCAAAGAAGCATAGTCAGAATTAAACAGGTTGCACTCAGAAAATAAACATTCTTTAATTCAGAGCTTTGAAGTAGAGCTCATCTGAATAATGGAAGAAAATGGGCAAAGAATAAGAGCATACATTTTTTCCATTCGTCTCAGCATCCCAAGTGGTGAGAAGTTGTTTCTAGACAATATTAACATAAAGGAACATCATCAAAAAATAATATTAAATTCTTGTAAAGGTGGTTTTGAAATGGATAGAATGGTATAACTTGATATTATAAGAGAACTAGGGCTGAGTTTCCAACATTGACTTTCCGAAGGATTGAACCACTGAAGACACCTTCAGAATTTGAGAAAGGACAATTACAGTCACCCAAAAAGAATGTCTTAGGATTCTGGTCTCAAATGGAATTGTGAGCAGGCTGGACCCAACTTGACATGGATGATGTGTGCAGTAGTTTATTATATCTCTATAGAAAGTCCACAACCTCTAACCCATGATCCCAAATCCACTACTAATTAACCTGTCTGTTCTCATTGTTCCACACTATTGTACTCAAGGAACCACATATTAACATGGCCTTCAGACAACTGGACGTAGCAAATCTAAACTAAATACTTACAGGCCTAATAATCAGTTGACTAAAATAGGGATTCTCAAGTTCTTCCAACAAAGAATTCATAAGAGGAGCAGAGAGTTGATTTGTCACCTAAGACTCCTAGGAAGAAAGATGAAACAGCTGATACAAATATAGAATTTCTATGAACTCTGATATTTTGTTTCAAAATATATACTATTTTAACTTTCTACTCCATATTGTATCTGGGCTTTAATGAAAAATTAATATTTAAAATTACCTAACATTTAAAAAAATATGCTTGTCCTTTGAATTAACATTTTACTCTGGTAATTCTTTATATACCCCCAGGGGTATATGTACCTGGGTACAAAGCCAAGAATTAAGGTTCTCTTTTTAATGGAGAGAGAATGTTAGAAATAGGAGAGAGATTAGAGTTTGCCTCTGAGTTCAGGGATAATACAAAATTCATGGCCATAGATGAGATTCACCGCTCTAATCAGGTGATGTACAAACATGCTGACTTAATCTCCAGGGAGAGGTGAGAGAATGTGAATGGTTTAGTACAAATCCTCCTTCACTATAAGAAAAAAAATCGTATCACATAAGCCTCTTTAAAACAGACCGTATATCTTTCACAATTTTATCTACTAACTTCCTAATAAGTGCCTTGCTCATAACAGATAGAGTTTATTCAATGATTGGTAGTGTTTATTACATGTTTATTCAATGGTAGGTAAATTATCAGTATTATTCCCTCATTTCTCATTTTAAAAAGCCAGATTTTGTTCAACTCACAACACTGAGATCAAGACCTGAGCTGAGACGAGAGTCAAATGCTTAACTGATTGAGCCACTCAGGTGCCCCCAAGCCCAATTATTTTTAATATGATCTCTTGGTTCTCTCTATTCTTGTTATATCCATATCCTCCACCTAAATAATTCTTGTCCTTCAAAAGTCAACTCAAGTCAACTCAAGTTCCCCAACCTTGAGGAAATATTTTGGTGAGAACTCTAAAACTTATTTTTTACTTTAGAAAACAAAGAGCAGTCTAAAAACTTATTTCGTACTTTAGAAAATAAAAAGCAATCTAAAAACTCTAATTCAAGCTAAGGAATGAGACTATCCCCAGTGGTACAAATAAAATGTTAATGGTAAACAGTGGATGGTGAGTTCAGATGAGAGAATCTAGGAAGGCTTCAAGGGTGAGGTGGTTGGGTTGGTTTCCGAGAATGATAGGCAGGATAGATTTGTCGTAAACATTGAAATGTGAGATGAGATCACTCTAAGAGAAGAAAACAGCAAAGACAAAACACAGAGACAAGGAAAACTCGAAATGTCTTAGTCTAAAAGAGTGAGAAATAGACCATTACTTTCTTGACTTTATGTGTCAAGCTCTATACATATAGAATTCATTTATTTTGTAAACCAGACCTGAGTGGTAGGTGTTAGTGACATATTTTAAGTATTCTTGTGATTAGAATACTAATGCTTAGAAAAAATAAACTATGTATTATATTACAGTAAGAAATTTTTAAAAATCTGGTCAACTAAAATATTGATAAATGTCCATTTTACACATTATTCTGTGTATCCTGAATCTTTAAAGTTTCTCACCAGGAATTAGGAAGATCTTTTCTGGATCATGCATTCTGGTGGTTAAATGTAGTCTCAATAACCCCATACCCATTCCACAAAGGTTTAACATTCTGGGTAAAGGGGATTGCAATGGATTGCTGACCAATGACCTCTTACAATTTTTGCAGTGATAATAACTAAAAAGAAAGCTATCCACAAAAATCCGTCCTAAGTTTTTTCTTGGCTACATGGCTGAACTTCATTTCTTTGCCCCCTCAAATTTTGCACTGGTTTTATTGGTAAGTTCTAGCCCAAGTAATGAAAATTGAAGAGATATGTATCTCTTCTGGGACAACCACCTGTTGAACAAGCTGTATATTAAAGATGCCAGAGCTTCCATCAGGGCCCTCCATTGACTGAGTAGGGATATCTACTGATTTGCAACACATACCCTATGCTGTTAAATGAACAAGAAATTAACTCTATTTCTTAAGCCAATGAATTATTGTTAAGTCTTTCATTACCATATATTGGCCTTTAACTAATAAAACCATACTACTTGAAGACAGACAAAAACATTCTGTTTTTTTTTTTTTTTCTAAATGTTTTTTTCTAAACCCATTTGTGGACTAGCCAAGGAGAAGTAAAGTAGCAAATTGTGATGCTTTCCTGTATAGCCATATCTACCTTATTTCCAGGTTGAGTAATGGGTAAATATAAATTATCCACCTATAGGTTTCAGTTTCTCCCCACTTTAATCTGGGATATGGGCACTATCTTACCTATAAAGTGAGACTTTCAGTAAAGATAAAATGACATAGAATAATTTTATAGAAACAGATTGACAATATTCAAAGGGCCTTTAAAGTTGTTTTAATATTCTCATGCATTTAATTTGGCATCATCTCTTCAAATATTCCTGGCTGGAAATTTTTTATCTACGGTTTACTCTCCACTGGTGATAATGAAATAGTTCTTCAGTGATCACCAAAGACTTACCATTAAAAAGTATTTATATAATATGTTTCCCTGGTCTGTTGAATTGTCTTCTGGAAAGCTACATCACATGCTTTTAGAGACATCATTTTAAGAAATATTCTTAGGTATATTTAAGGATAATTTTTTTCCTTTGAAATATATAATCATCACACTCTCTCCTAGCATTGGGAAGATCTTCATTAATAAATCTATTCTGAGAATCACCTGAGAAATAACTGTTCTAATTTCCTATCATTTCATCTTACATTACAATAAGTAATATCTCCCTTTCTTAATACTTTTCAAATTTGCTAAGGTGAGGTAGTCTATCTTTCTTTTTCTTTTTAAATACTGTTTCACTTGAAAAAATTGCTTAAATTCATTCATTCATTCATTCATTCATTTATATATCAAGCATGTGTCTCTAATTATTCTGATCTATTTTCCTATTGTTTCCCTCATTAGGGCTGATCCCTAATGGAACAGTGACAAAATTGGTCAATAGAGCTCTGCTTCCTCTGTAGTTTTTTATTTCCCTTTGTAGCTTCCTGGAATATTTCTGAACCTGACCCTTATAGTGGGGATGAAAGATGATTTGAGCATTTAAAGAATATCATATTTGAGTTATTCAGGAGCCATGATGCCTATGTAGCAGGCAAGATCTCGATCAAAGTTAGATATTTAGAGGAGAGTTTTAAAAAGTTACTGTTTAGGGAAACCTGGGTGGCTCAATCAGTTAAGCCTTTTATCCCATTATTTATTTATTTATTTATTTATTTATTTATTTATTTATTATTAATATATAATGTATTATTTGTTTCAGGGGTACAGGTCTGTAATTCATCAGTCTTACACAATTCATAGTGCTCACCATAGCACATAACCTCCCCAATGTCTATCCCCCAGCCACACCATCCCTCCCACCCCCTTCCACTCCAGCAACCCTCAGTTTGTTTCCTGAGTTTAAGAGTCTCTTACAGTTTGTTTCCCTCTCTGGTTTCTTCTTGTTTCATTTTTTTCAGGCAGAGGATCATAGGGGAAGAGAGGAAAAGATGAAATAAGCCTCCAACTCTTAGTTTTGGCTCAGGTCATGAGATTGAGTCCCACAGAGGGCTCAGCAGGGAGTCTGCTTGAAGGTTCTCTCCATCTGCCCCTCCCCCAACTCACCTGCCCCCACATGTGCATGTGTGCTCTCTCTCTCAAATGTATAAATAAGTCTTAAAAAAAATAAAGTCAGGGGCGCCTGGGTGGCTCAGTGGGTTAAAACCTCTGCCTTCGGCTCAGGTCGTGATCTCAGGGTCCTGGGATCGAGCCCCGCATCGGGCTCTCTGCTCAGTGGGGGGCCTGCTTCCCCCTCTCTCTTTGCCTACCTCTCTGCCTACTTGTGATCTCTCTCTCTGTCAAATAAATAAATAAAATTAAAAAAAAAATAAAGTCAGAGGTACTGTTTAAAAAAGTATGGGCAAGATTTAAAATGACAACATTGAGAAGACATAGTGCAGTATTCCAGCTACGGCTTTTGGTAGAAACACACAGTCAACTTATTGTAACCTGTCAAGGAAGGACCTGAGTAAAATACCCTGACCTCATATTCATTCTAATCTCCAGTCTCCTACAAGAGACTCCCATTGGACAAACTCAACATGTAGTAAAAGGATAAAGTGACTCATTAATGAACATCCCAGGGCTGGTGGGAGAAGCAGGTTGAAGTGTAGAAATAAGTCTGGAAAAAGTGTAGAAATTGGTCTGGAAAAGCAAATAGAACACAATTAGGGGAAGGTATAGAATCACAGCACCAGAAACACATAGATGGTGTGTGTGTGTGTGTGTGTGTGTGTGTGAAAAGAGATCCAAAACAAGGAGCCAGAGAGAACTAGCATCTAGAGGGCCTACTCTGTGTCAGCAGATGGCATCCTTATTTAAGTAAACCTTCAAGAAGCTTTATGAAATATCACTATCCTATTTTATACAATTTCAATAACATATATGTAAGTTGAATAACTGTTACATAAGTTATTGAAATAAACCTAACCCGAGTTTATAACCACTGTGCCACAATTTGAACCAAGGTTTATCGGGCTTTGAAGTCACCCTGTCTTTCAAATTGGAAGGAGTGAGCCAAGAAGAGAGCCAAGAAGCTGGCAGTTAAAACGGGATTGAAAATCAGATATCCATAGAATTGCTTAGAGGCATAGAACACATGGACAAAAAAACAAAAGTAGATAAGACAACAGAAGTTATATAGCATCATCCTCCTGTAAGAAAGCAACTAGCAACATTGCAGTGAAACCTTATTCACAGACAGTTCTCATTCTCAGGAGTACGGAGGCTATGCTGCTATTTAGAAGACACGGTTATGGCAATAGGCTATCTCCCTTCTTTCAAATCCCCATATGTAAATGGCCAACTATCTTTTCTATGCCTGATGAAAGTAACCTGGGGCTTAGTGTGCTAGAGTATTCTATACTTCATAAGGTAAAATCTGTACTTTTTACTGACAATGTGTAAGCCGTAGTGATTTTAGGTAAGAAATTTATTAAAATCTGCATTTATAATGCTAATTTTACTAAAGCGTGTTAGAAGCAACTAGAGCATTGCTGTTTCTTAAGAGGGTTTCTTAAACACATCAGCATTAGAATTAAAATGTAGCATTCCCAAAGTGGTAGGTGGCAAATACAAAACCAAAAAGAAATGCTAGGGTGTTTTGATGCCATCATGATTTAGAGGCCTTTGATTTTAAATTTAGCTACTTAATGACATAGAGTCAGGAATTTCAAGCAGAATCTCAGGTCCAGCTCCTTACTCATATTGTACACTAGGGAAATTATTTCACCTCTCCAGGACTCACTTTACTCACTTGTAAAATAAATTATTTGGATTGCATAATCCCTAGTTAATTGTTCCTTGATTGTGGCTAGGTTGCCCATATTATGGTTAGGTGCAAATGAAGGAGTTTAATTGTAGTAAGATTACCCCTAAGCACTCTCTATATATATTCTCCATTAAATAATACCAAGCTCTCATATTAATCACATAAATTTGTAAAGATTGAATTCAAATTCTACCACTTCCATGAAGTCATTTTTTTCTTCAGTTTTTCCATATGCATCCAAGTTTTTTTAAGATACAATTTGCATACAGTAATCATCCTTTTTAGTGCACAATTCTACAAGTTTGACAAGTGCATACAGTCATGCAATCACCACCATAATTAATACATATACCAGTTTCATCACCCACACAAATTCCCTAGTGCCCCTCTCCAGTCAACACCACTGTACCTGGAAACCACTGTTATGTTTTCAGTACTTACAGTAGTTGCATGGATTTGAAAATGCCATATAAAAAGAATTACACAGTATGTAGCCATTTGAGTCTGGCTTCTTTCACTTGGAATAATGCATTTGAAACTCATCTAAATTACAGAATGCATTCATAGTTCATTCTTATTTTCTCTGACTTTAATTTTCATCAATTTGAATATTATGTGCCTGATGTGAGTTTTTCTGGGTTTTATTCATTTTGGTGTTCCCAGATCTCAGATCTGCGGTTTAGAGTTGTCTCTTTAGTTTTGGAAAATTTGTTGCCATTATTTCTTCACATATTTATTCTGCACCCCCCTTTTTTTTCTCTTTCTCTTAAGGGAGTCAAATTACATATATCTTAGGTGATTTTATATTATTTTATGGCTCTGGAATGCTCCAATCTGTTCCTCCCTAATGTTTTGTTCTCTTCAAGTTTTAGTTTTGTTTAATTTCTACTGACATATTTTCAAGTTCATTGATTCCGTCTTCATCTGTGTCAAGTCTACTAATGGATCTTAAAAAGATTTTTCTCTTCTTTTTTTTCTGCTCTTTTATTTTTTCAATTAATTTTATTTTATTTTTTTAGTGTTCCAAGATTCATTGTTCATGCACCACACCCAGTGCTCCATGCAATACATGCCCTCCTCAATACCCACCACCAGGCTCTTTTAAACTGAGGTACAATTGGTGCACACTATTTTATTAGTTTCAGATGTACAATGTAATGATTCGATATTTGGTTACACTACAAAATGATCACCACAATATGTCTAGTTTTCCCATGTAAAGTTCTGTAATTTGCAATACAATATTATTGACTATAGTCACAAATACTGTATATTAAATCCTCATGACTTATTTATTTTGTTTTAAAGATTTATTTATTTATTTTAGAGAGAGAGCACATATGTGCACGTGAGTAGGGGGAGGGTCAGAGGAGAGGGAGAGAATCCTCAGGCAGACTCCCTGCTGAGTGCAGAGCCTGATATGGGGCTTGTTCTCAGGACCCTGAGATCATGACCTGAGCCAAAATCAAGAATTGGATGCTTAACCAACTGAGCCATCCAGGCACCCTATGACTTACTTATTTTTTAACTGCAAGTTTATACCTCTTGACTCCCTTCTCCCATTTTGCCAAACCCCCAATGACCCTCTCATCTGAAAACCACCAATCTGTTCTCTGAATCTTTGAGTTTTGTTTGTTTTGTTTTTTTAGATTTATAAGTGAGATCATGTGGTATTTGTGTTTTTCTGTTGGACTTATTTTACTTAAAATAATACTTTCAAGATCTATCCATGTTGTTGCAAATGGCAAGATTTCATTTTTAATGGCTGAGTAGTATTCTATTGTATGTGTGTATTCATATATACCATATATAAATATATGTATATAGCATAATATATACCATATGCCATATATTTAAATACTGTATATATTATATATATAAATCACATTTCCTTTTTTTCATTTCTCAATGGTTCTTACGTTTATCTAGGCTATAATACTGCAATGAACATGAGCGTGCATATATCTTTTTGAATTAGTGTTTTCATTTTCTTCAGATACCCAGAAGTGGAATTGCTGGATCATATGAGTAGTTCTATTTTTGATTTTTTGACAAACTTCCGTACTGTTTTCGGTAGTGACCATACTGATTTATATTCCTACCAACAGTACACAAGCGTTCCCTTTTCTCTACATCCTCACCAACACTTGTTATTTTGTCTTTTTGATAATAGCCAGTTTTGACAGATATCAAATGATATCTCATTGTGGTTTTGGTTTTCATTTCCCTATTGACTGGTAAAGTTAAGCACTTTTTTATTTGCCTGTTGGCCATCTATACGTCTTTTAAAAAAAAAAAAAATTCTGTTCAGATCATCTGTCCATTTTTTAATTGGGTGGTTTGTTTTCGTGTTATTAAGTTACATGGGGTTTTTTTAAGATTTTATTTTATTTTATTTTATTTTATTTTATTTTATTTTATTTTATTTTATTTATTTGTCAGAGTGAGAGAGAGCACAAGCAGAGGGAGCAGCAGGCAGAGGGAGAAGCAGGTTCCCTGTTGAGCAAGGAGCCTGATCGATCCCAGGACCCTGGAATCATGCCTTGAGTTGAAGGCAGACGCTTAACCAACTGAGCTACTCGGGCATCCCAAGTTACATGTTTTTTTTTTAGTAGATTTTGAATATTAACCCCTATTGGATATACAACTTCCAAGTATCTTTTCCCATTCAGTAGGTTGCCTTTTTGTTTTGTTGACCATTTACTTTGCTATGTAGAACCTTTTAAATGATGTAATCATATTTGTTTATATTTTCTTATTGCCTTGTCTTTGGAGTCAGAGCCAAAGAATATTTCCAAAAGCAATGTCAAGGAACTTACTGTCTATGTTTTCTTCTAGGAGTTTTATGGTTTCTGGTTTTATATTCAAGTGTTTAATACCATTTTGACTTAATTTTTGTGTATGGCATAAGACAGGGGTCCAGTTTCATTCTTTTTCATGTGGCTGTCTAGTTTTTCTAATACCACTTATTGTGAAGAGACTATCCTTTCCCCATTGTATATTATTGCCTTCCTTGTTGTAAATTAATTGACCATATATGTGTCAGTTTATTTCTGGGCTCTCTATTTGGTTCCATTGGTTTATGTGTCTGTTTTTGTGCCAGTACCATATAGTTTTGATTACTATAGCTTTGTAGTGTAGTTTGAAATCAGGGATCGTGATACTTCTGGCTTTGTTTTTTCTCAAGATTGCTCTGGCTTTTCAGGGTCTTTTGTAGTTCCATACAAATTTTAGAATTATTTGTTCTCCTTCTATGAAAAATGCCACTGAAATTTTTAATAGGGATTAAGTTGAATCTGTAGATTGCTTTGGGTAATAGGTGCATTTTAACAATATTAATTTTTCCAATCCGTGAGCTTGGAATATTTTTCCATTTGTGTCATCCTCAGTTTCTTTCATCATCTTCTTATAGTTTTCAGTGTACAGGTCTTTCACCTTCTTGGTTAAATTTATTCATAGGTATCTTGTTCTGTTTGATGTAATAGTAAATGGGATTGTTTTCTGAATTTCTCCTTCTGACAGCTTGGTATTAGTGTACAGAAATGCAATGGATTTCTGTATGTGAATTTGTATGCTGTGACTTTACTGAATTCATTTATTAGTTCTAGTAGTTTTTTGGTAGAGTCTTTAGGGTTTTCTATGTATAGCATAATATCATCTGCAAATAATGACAGTTTTACTTCTTCCTTACCAATTTAGATGCCCTTTATTTCTGTTTTTTTGTCTGATTAATGTGGCTACGACTTCCAGTATTATGTTGAATGAAAGTGGGGAGAGTGGACATCCTTATCTTATATGTGATCTAAGATGAAAGCTTTTTTTTTCAGCATTGAGTATAATATTAGCTGGAGGTTTGTCATTTATAGCCTTTATCATGTTGAGTACAATCCCTCTAAACCCAATTTATTGAGAGTTTTTATCATATATGGGTGTTATATTTTGTCATGCTTTTTCTGCATTCATTGAGATGATCATATGAATTTTATCTTTCATTTTGTTAATGTGGTGCATTTATAATTTAATATATGTTTAAAACATCTTATTTTACTTTCATTGGGCAAATGATATCCATATCCCTTTCTTCCATGTTTTTCCCCCACTTTGGATTTCTTTTGTGATTTTTATTTTATGGAAATGAATAGTTTCCATTAAAGTTCATCTACTTCAATCCCTGGCTTTTTCAGTGGAAGAGGGAGAATTGAACTTGGAATCACAGACAACCTTGGGAATGTAATGAAGTGGCCCAAATCACATTAGTGTCATCAGTCATGTATGACAAAGAGGGACAGAGGTTGGAAACCATTGCTGTAATTGAAGTCTTTTGCGAAAGTTATCCTGTATTCAGCCTTACTGCTAAAGCACAGTAGATGACTAGGCAGATAGGAAAAAAAGAAACCCTTATTGTTCCATGCTTTGGAGGACTTGCCAGCACACAGGCTTCCATCCAGCTAGACATGCCAACTTCCATGATTTCAAAAAGAGATAAGCAAATACAAGTGTTATCGCTCTAGAAACTCTTGTTCTAGGTAATTTCCTTCATTAATTCTAATCTTACTCAGTGCTAAACCCGGTCATTCATAAACAAGAACCAAACATGTATATCTCTCCTGATGTTGCCCTTTATCATGGGGAAGAGAAATGCCTGTCTTTTATTAACATTATGTTGCTGAATTTGATCACAAGGCAATCTCATTGTTCACAGACTCTATTGAGCCCAAATAAGGGGCTTGAGTATTTTTCTTTGGCACTCTGTTACATCAATGGATAGAGGTGTAGAGGAAGGAAAAGAAGCTTCTAATGTCAAGCCAAAGAAACAGTGAATGTGAAGGAAAAGAAACAATATCTAAAAAGTAGGGCATTTTCATGCTAAAGAAAAATTCTAGAATTTCCACATACATGTTAGTAAAAGCTCTATAACAGTGTGTGAGTACACTTAGGTCAGTAAGGAAACACTTAAGGGAGAAAATTAGTGAGGAAGTAATGTTTTAGTGTACTAAATGTTGCCCCTCTGACCTGAAAGAGTTAACGTTAACTTTACAATCTTAAATTATTCCCAGGGAGATTATTTTAAGCAAATGCTCTTTGAAAATGCAATACCATATACTCTCCACCTTCATTTCTCACACATTTTATGTAGAGTCATTTTAAAATGAACTCTACAAGACAATCAATTGTTTGGTTCCATCATAATTTTGTGAAAATATATTTGCTACTAGACATTACATTTTCTGTCTGCTAGAACTATAGATAAAATCCAATTAATGCAAATGGTTCCGTAGTGAATATTCAAGCTAAAGGAGATGTTTAAAGGAGAAACAGAAATGTGACAGGCACAAGCCACTGTCACCCATCAATTGTCTAGATTTCTCGAGTGCTTTGACTAGGCTATTTTATTCAGAATTTTATTCAGGTTGGTGACTAGGCTGCTGGAAGGTTAGAAACGTATAATAGAGAGGAAAGTTTAATAATAAGTGCAACCTGGTGCCAGGGAAAATTTTCAAAAAAGCTCATTCTCCCCTCCCTGCTCACATTGAGGTCCACTCGGTCAAAAAATATTATTTATAGTGTTATGACTATTACATAGGCAAGGACCAGAGAAAGTACTTACATTATGGGGAATTTATCATATGCAAGGCATAACCAGATATCGTTAACATATATTGTCAATTGAAAATTTTCTAACAGAATCTTTCATTTTATAAAATGAAAACATAGTGGCTATAACTGATAGTCTCAAAAGCAGAAACATCCTAATGCAGATTAAAAGGAGCTGTCATTAAGACTTTCATGGGTCTGGTGAAACAAATATATTTTAACTGCAATTGTTGCAGTGGGTTTTGTTTTAGATGCTGATCTCCTAGTCACATCTTAATGTGAATATTCCCATACCCCCACCCCACCCCTTCTACACTCCATGCAGTAAACTGCTTCCCCTACATATCCGTTTTACTGTATTCCTATGTATTCATATGGCTACAGTTGCAGTTGTCCAATTCTATTACTTTTTTATGTATATGTACCCCAGTGTTGTGAACAAGTGGACTATAAATATTCATTTTATTAATTATTGCATTTCCCACCAGCCTCAGTGATATCAAGGGTTGAACCAAACTCTGTGTGGAGACAAGGAACTTAGAGCCTATTGAAGGAGAAACATAAAGAACATAAAAAGACATAAAAAAGGAAATGAGGACGATAACTTTAGGTATCATGGGAAAAGCAACATCACCTTGCCTCAAAGAGTTAAAGAAGGTTTCCTGGAGAAGAGAATTATGTGACTATAAACTAGTAGATAAGTCTAACGAGATTGCTAGTTAGTGAGATGAGGAAATAGAGAAAATTATTCTGGGCAGAAGGGAAAGCACAACAATGTGCATATCTTAAGATAAAAATTTCAATAATTCTAGATTATACTGAAGACCAAATGACAAGAAAGGAAGCCACAAATCATTGGATAGGAAGCACATAAGGGAAGTTTCTGTAGAGGTTGTTAAAAGAGCTTGGACTTTATTCTTTATTGATGCATAGTCAGGGAGAGTTTTTTTTTTTTAAGGTAGAGAAAGGTCAGATATCTATAGCTACTGTGCAGCTGTGGAAAGGATGAATTTGAAATGAATAATATTGGAAACCAGGAGCCTAACTGGTCTTAATCGTTTTAGTAATCCACGTGAGAAATTGTGGCGGCCTGAAGTAAGGTGATAATGGAGGTGAAGAGATAGACGGGACAGTGCTTGGTTCTCCACTTTGGCCTCACGTTAGAACACCTAAGGATCTTATAAAAATCCTGATGTCTACTGCACCCCCTCACCCTGCTCCAAACCATTTCAATCAAAATTTAAACTGAAGTATCAGTATTTTTAAAAGCTGTGCCGCCAAGGTTGTAAACTCCTGGACTAGAGACACTTTGAGAAGATAAAATTAGTAGGACTTGGTGATAGATTGATAAAAGAAAGGAAAGAGAGACTGGTGTTAAGTATAAAACCCAGATTTCTAGTTGGGCAGACTGGGTAGATGCTAGTACTGGATAGTCCAATCTGTTTTTTCTAGCCAAGGTCATGGCCACATATTAAATGGAGATAAAGGTTAGGAACCCCAAGACAGGAACAGTCCCATGAGATACCTCCAGAGTTCTAGAAACTTGACCTTATTGACCACTGGTCTGCCAAAAAACAAACAAACAAACAAAAAACCCTGAACTACCCATGGCCTATCTTGCTAGCTGTAGGAGAATCCTTGTTAACAACACCAAATGTCCATTTATCTTTATCTTTATCTTTACTTTTTTTTTTCTTCCTTGAAACAAAGATTTTCAAGTTGTATTCAGTGAAATAAAGGTTGGTGGGCTGTTGAGAGTGGTGTTTGAATAAGGGAATTTGAGCAGATGGACTGGTGGGCTTCTACTACCCTTCTCTCAGTTAAGCAGAACAGCTTTGTTTTATTTATATAGATATTAAGATGCGGCACAATATTTTATTTTAAAAAAAGGTATGCTAAAATTAGTTTGAAAACATCTGTGCCGGTAGATGGTGAGTGGGAATGGATTAATCAGATACAGTAAATGCTATTGATTTTATTGCTTTAAAGTTTAAAGGGATTATTAAAATGATTTTCAAATTGCCAAGGCAGGCTGAGTCACACCCTGGAGACAGCCATATATGTTGCCTAAAATAAGGTTGGCTGATGCTGGAGCAGACAGTTGGTATTTTTTGATTTAGCTCTTAAACTTCCTTTTTGTTCAGTTTTCTGGCTCTACTCCTGATTGGTAGTTACCTAAGCTAGATACCCTGGTTCTCTAGACTTCACATCTCGATCTTCCCCTTGACATCTCATTTCCATGAGAGATAGCCTGATGAATCTCCACATATTCTTTGGAAATATTTAAAGTAAGTTTTATTTTTCTTTGAATAGATGTATAATAGCACAAGGTACAAGAAGATATAAAATCAAATCTCCCCTCAAATGGTTCTTCCAGCAAATGACTTTCCTTCTACAGAAGCCAGTGGATTCTTATGTCCATCTTCAAAGACATTCACTGCATATAGACAAGTGTTCATGAACGTTTTATTTTTTTTCTTTTTAACAAATGACATGCTCTTCTGTACTTTGCTTTTCTCACTTAGCGTATATTCTGAGGATGATTCTATATCCATATATGATGATCTCCTTTGTTTTTTAAAGCAAATTCTTCTATTATGTAGATATATAGTAGCTGAGTTAATCAGAGGTAGTATTTAGTATTTTTTTTTTTATATCGTGCTATTACAAATAATGTTGCAGTGAATATATGCATATACTTATATAAGCATGCCATGGAACAAATTTCTGGAAGTGGAATTGCTGCTTCTGCATCAAATTTCCATAGATATTGCCAAATAATTTCCATAAATATAGCACCATTTTACAGTCCCAGAAGAATATACAAAAGTGTCTATTTTCCTTACCCTCATCAGTACAATGTATTTGTAAACATTTTCATCTTTGCTAATTTAAAAACTTATAATTTTAATTTATATTTATTTTATTATGAATAAGTTTGAGCATATTTTCACTTGCTTAGGGACCTGTTTGTATTTGCATTTCTTGGTCCTGTCTAAATCTTTTGCCCATTTTAACTCGAGTTGCTGTTATTTGTTCTTATTGCTTTATAGAAAACCTGTAACTATTAAGAAAATCAGTTTCCTTTTGGAAACTGGAATTAGAAATTTTTTTCTTACTTTTTTTGTAGTTTTTCTATACAAGGTAATTTTAGAATTATATAGTCAAAATCATGATTTTTTTCTTTTGTGATCTCTTTTATTCCATAATTAAAAAGAACTTTCCCATTCCAACATAAAATTTTTCCAAAGTTTCTTCTTTTATTTTATTTTTCACATTTAATTTCTTAACACACCTGGAATTTATTTTTGTATAAATTGGTAAGAAAGGATACATCTACTTAGTTAACCAGTTGTCCCAATTAAATTTATTAATCATCCATTTTTCCACCTATGATTTCAAATATTAAGTTTATCATATATAAAAATTCCTATTTATTTTTTCCTATTTCTAAACTTTTAGGTCTTTTCCATTGATCTGTCTATTAATGTGCTAATACTTCACTGTTTCATTTAGAAGATATAGTTAAATATGTAATAGGACTATCCCCCATTTTACTTCTTTTTAATTTTCCTGAATTAAAATTTTTTTTTTGCTTTTTAAAATATAATGATTAAAATAATCTTGTCTAAATGCCATTGGTATGTTTATTGAAATCATAATAATGTCATAGATTGATTTCATGATAGTTATTCCTAATCAAGAACAAGATATACTTTTAAGTCTCTTTGTAAATCCTTCAGCAACATTTTCTTTATCTAGAACTTGTCCACTTCTTAACAAATAAATTCTTGGGCTGTATGTTCATTTTAATTTTAATTTTTTTAATTACTTTGGGAAATGGGATCTTTTCTTCTATTACACATGGTCTGTCTAGATGTTTCTATTTATCTCTCACGTGGTTATTTGATAAGTTTCCTTTAGTGTATTCAAATAGAAACAATGTAACGCACTTGTGGGGTATGTGTGTGTGTATATATGTGTTTGTACATTTGGTGTATATTAATTTTCATCTCTACCTTATGAGAGGTTTATAGCATTTATAGTACACTTATCATAAGTATAAACTCAAAGGTATTACTTGATCACTTCAAATATTGTTATGGAAATGGCCAAAAAGTTTATTGATTAGTAAAAGAGATAACAGAAATATATATTACCTACTTAAATAAATGGTATTTAAGATATGTGATAAGGCTGAAAAGCTTTAAGGAACCCTAATGCCTTAACATGAATGAGTTAAGAGAATCCCAACAAAAGGAAGCCCAGCTTTGTAGCAGCACATGAGATGTAGAGTCTTGTTCACTTTGTATTCCTTAATGGAGCTGTCTGTGGAATGACCTAACTGACTGGTTCTTCCACCAGAATGCTATTATGTCCAAATGAAAGTGGGCCTTTTGAGATAGACACTATTTAGAGTGTATCCTGCTTTGAGAATTATCATGTAACTGACAATTCTTTGAATGATAGCTGATAACTGCTTGTATCTTTGTGAGAACTTCTTTTGAGACATAATTTTCTTGTTATATACCATGGGGTGGTAGAAATTGATCCAGACTTGTGCCCTGATGATTTTGCACAAATCGACAGAGACCATATGAGGAAAGCTTAATCATAGCAAATCTTGGTAGATTTGGTCTTCCCAGGAACATGAGAGCATATGAGTCTTTTGAGTTGTTGCTACAAGGCCCTTACTTACCTATCTATCTCACAGAAACAATCTTTGAGATAGTTTCTCATCCTCTCCCAGATTCTGACAAGGCATGAGGATTTTGGCTTTGTTCTCCTCCTTTTTACAGCTGCAAACATGTTAGCCACTGCGTTCAACCAGTTCCTCAGCAACAAGGTGTCCGACCCTCATGTCACATTGTCATCTGTCCACTTTTGTTTTGGTGTTGTCCTGTGGAAGAAGAGATGTAGTGAGATGTGTTCTGTGTTATTCTTGTTTTGATTGTCCAAGTAAGTAATACAATATCTGAATCTGAAAAGGACTCATTGTTTCCTTTCCATCCAAATCTGTTAGACTTGTCTGGACAGGTTTGAGGGGAGTGAAGGTCTAACTTCCAAATAACTTTAATGATTGGAGGCTACTGCTATTTCCTGAAATAATCTAACAATTGTTGAATCAATAAAATAGTTTTAGATCATAAAATTGATATACATGAAGAGTATTTTTTATACATTATTTTTTTTTATCCGGCCACCTTACTGAATTCTCTTAACACTGGTAATAGATTTAAGTTTTTGTCTTGGGTTTTCTAGTCTGTATTGCTCTGAGATGACAAATGACTCCCTGTTAAAAATTATCTTTAGCTACTTTTGATGGGACTCAACCTCTATACAGTTGATTCTCATTATTTGTGGTAATCCTGTTCTGTAAACTTACTGTGAACAATGAATTAGTGAATGCTAAACCATTGTTCACAAAGGGAATCTCTATCATCTGTCTATCTACATATCTACCTAATGTAGATTATAATATTAAATCCTAAAAACAACTCATTCAGGCAGATTCTATTTTATTGATTCTACAAAAGAGAAAACAAGATTCAGAAGTGTTAAATGAGTTGTCTAAAGCCACCCCCCAACATGCACCAGCGTTGGAATTTAAACCCCATTCAACTGGCCCAGAGTTAGAATTGCAAGAACTACACTGCAGTGTTCCCTACCATCTCCACAGTTGATCATTTCTGTATGAGGACTGAAACAAAAGGCAGTGTTGCCTTGTTCAACCTCAGTTGGGAATGTGTGTGTCAAGCAACTTAACTTTTTTGCTATTTTGTGCATATCTTTAAATGACCAAGAATGTGCCAGTCATGTTCATTTTGAGGTAATGAATAAATTTTAGTGAGTAGGCCAGTTCATAAATATACACATGGGTTCTAATTCCAAGCAATGTGTTAGTCTTCACAATTGGGGAGGAGATTAAGGGCTAAAGCCAATCAGAAGGAGAGACCCAAAACTGAATTTGGTCAAACATTCTTGGATATAGAGGATGTGAAAACTTAAGCTCCAGAATATTAGTAGCTGATTACTGAACTAATAAGATAAAAGTCTGGAACCAAAGTAAAGTGTTCCACTAAGTAAGTAGTGTTATGACTTATAAGAATTAACCAGAGAAAAGAAAAGGTATTCTATAGGACAAAGACCAAATATGTACAGTAATGTGATTCATACTAGAAAAATTAATATGGACATAAAAAGAATGTTAAAATTCAAGGGGAGGAAACAAAGTGATAAATATACATATTGTCAATAAAACAAATTTAAAAACTCAGAACATTTTATTCACCATTTCAAATGAATGTAACCAAGTAGGAAAATTGTAATTAATCAATGACTTTAAATAGAGATTTCCAGTCACCCAAATCCCTAATCCAAACATGGTGGGATCATCCAATCTGCCATTCACAAGCAGAGAAATAATCTCCCATGAGTTACCAAGTATATGGTTATAGGCCTCCTATGGGGCATTGAGAGGATATTTTTAATGGTTTAAACCCTTTACTTCTGGGGTGCCTGGGTGGCTCAGTGGGTTAAGCCTCTGCCTTCGGCTCAGGTCATGATCTCAGGGTCCTGGGATCGAGCCCCGTATCAGGCTCTCTGCTCAGCAGGGAGCCTGCTTCCCTCTCTCCCTCTGCCTGCCTCTCTGCCTACTTGTGATCTCTTTCTCTCTGTCAAATAAATAAATAAAATCTTTTTAAAAAATAAAATAAATAAACCCTTTACTTCCTTGGCAAGTAATATGAATTCATTTGACTAATTTATTCAGTCCCCATTTTATGTTACAGAGAGTATAATCTTATGCTGGGGAAATATAATTAGTGTGAGTGGGTTTTAATGCAATTGAGAAGAAATATTGAACCACAATCAACAACTCAGTTGAAGCTTTAGTGACCAAAAGGCAACATGAAAATACTTTGGCAATATTATGACAAATTCAAGAAATTTTCTTTTTTTTCTTACTTCATAATATTCTCTAGGACTAGATTATAGTAAATCGTGTCAGCAAATGCCTTAGTTCCTAGGCTCCCAGGTAATTCACCTTTGGCAGTTATTCTGTGTTCAGTTCCTAAGGGAAACCCTGCATCCCTGCATTTTAGGATTTTAAAATAGAGATGAAGACGCATAAAGATAATAAGATGACCAACAATATGCTTTAAGGCCTAATAAGAGATATAGGTATAATGCTTTGAAATTGAAGACCAGATCTTGTGCAGAAATGTTATAGGGTTGGAATGGGAATTATTTCCTGGAAAAACAAGAAGTTAGTTTTTAAGATGGATCTTAAAGGATTCAGCTTTGGCATAATAACTACCTACTGCTAATAGCCAAATCTACAGTCATGGGTAAATTCAGACTTCCTTTAAGATCTTCCCATTATTCTCTCTTCCTCAGGTTAACCCTCTTAGACTCTACTTTTATAGCCAGAAAATGCTTCTCTCTGGCTAAACAAACAAAAATAAGATCTATTCTGACTGCAGAAGGCACTACATCATTACTGGGGGCATGTTTTTGTATTTAAACATAAAATGTAAGTTAGCACTCTCTTCCAAGAACAACTCTAGATCAGATGAACTGGATTGTACTGAATGTGTGGTAGAAAACAAGAAATCACAGGGGGCATGAATCCAAAATGGAAGTACTGACTAGTCTGTCAAATGTCTGGAGGCCAGCGTTGGTGCTTCTCTGGTTCACGTAAGGGCCCCAAAGAATCAGAAGGTGAGTTAGAGAAAACTCCCAAGGAACAAGCTATCCTGGCTTCCAAGGAGGCAGTATAGAATATTTAATTATTAAAAATTAAAGAATAAAGAAACACTAAACATAGTATCCATGTCTATTGCCAAAAAATATTTTGAAGTCCCTGAAATTCTGTTTCCTAGATGAAGAAATGACAACTCAAATGTTTCAATATAGGTCAGACAAATTTATTGAAGAAACACTGCCTGACTTTAAATTTGAAATATTGCACAAGCAGAAGAAAACATTTTAACATGAACTAAAATAGAGAATAAAGTTTCTATCTTGAATATGATCTTGATCTCTCTCTTTCTCCCTCCCAGCCCACTCCTTTTCTCTTGTTGTTTTCTCCAGAAAGCAATCTGGAATTCACTACATTCAGGCAAACCAGAATTCCTCTGTGACTGTGATGATTTGGTTCTCCTAAAAAGATTTCTAAAAATATAGAAATCTGAGAAGGAAGCTTGGTGGATTCTTAAATAGGTTTTAAGAAAAAGTATATAAAACTTGGAAATAGGCAAAAAAAAAAAGAATATTAGATGTTCTTTCAGTGCAGTGGTGAGCTTGCATTTGATTGACCCCCTCTTGACCACGTTTTTATACAACTCTGTAAGGCCACGATGAAATTGCAGTTTTTAGCTCAGTAAAGCTTCAGATAATTTCTGTCTTCTGGAAAACAAAACCTCAACTGTTGCAGTTTATTATTTTCTAGGTCTTTAAACTATGTCCAATTGTCTTTCCTAACATGTCTTTATTAAACTACTTATGAATACCAAGTTCCTCAAATTCTCATTTAACTGGTCTCAGTAGCCTACTGATTATCTCTTTCATTTCATGCATTCATTTTATATTTACATGAGGTTCATAATTTTACATTTTTGAAAGTTACACTTTAACAAGATCCTTATAGGTGTTTATTAATTTGGTGAGACCACCTCACTCAGGGATCATGTCTTTAGTTTGAAAACAGTACCCGGAGGTGACCAAGCTCTTAAGAAGTGATTCATGCTAACCAATCTTCAAAAACAGGCTAACAGATGAGCCAGTTACAAATACATTTATTGACAACAGGAGATAGGTTTTACTTGTGACTAAAAGACTTGGATTGGCTAAATAGACTCCTTACCTCCGGCTAGCAAGAAACCCAGAAAGCCATGGTAATTTATTAAAATTTTGCTTGGGGAGAAAAAAATCAGAATAGTAGAAATTGAGAGATCTTGAATGAAATATCTTTTCTTCTGTAGAAAAGCCAGCCAGTATTTTTTTCTTCTCGATCTGTTGTGCTTGCTAGTCTCCATTTGCCATTGAGCCTATCCCTTCTCTAATTTGTTCTATGCCCCCAGGAGGCTGATCCTTATGGGAGATCAGTCCTTTCAGTTAGTTTCAAGTTGCATTCAGCCAATGAGAGTCACCAACAGGAGACTGGAGTATGGGAAGAGAAAAAGGTTGGGGCATTTTTTCCCTGTTCCCGCCCTGCTTCAGTGCCAGATCTCACCACCACTACCATAAGTTCTTCCCTCTTTAGCTTCATTTCGCATTAGGGTCCTATAATTATTTTTTTTTCCTCTTTCCTCTTCCTGTGTGCATTAAATGATAGTCTTTGGGTGCCTCAACATCTCTTGTTCATTCCTTTAATCTGGGGATGGTTCTAAACACTATGTAAAATTTTGCTGCATTAAAGTCTTTTTATTTGAACCATCTCTCCTCTTTAACCAGCCTACCACAAAGATGCCAGAGTCAGTTCTTCATTCACCATCTGCTTATATTAGTTCTAGATTTATAACATTTACAACCCACCTTAGTTCTATTTTTGCTGCAGGCATTGTCTCCTGCCATCCCAAAGTACTAAGCAGTATTTCAAATCGCATACTCAATTGAAATATCTATCTCTAAAAACATTCCATATTCTCTCATACACATTCTATTCTGTATTCCTTAAATACCCCTTTCCCTATTTTCCCACCCATAAAAAAGACTAATCATTGTTTCATATCAATCTGCCAAACCCTGATTTTCAAAGACTGTCATGGTTTATAATGCAATAAATTTGGAGAGAAGGAATATTAATGTCTTATATGCCTCTCTGCACCACAGGAACCCCTAAATATCAATTCATAAAATTCAACAGTAAATTATATACCTCTCAGCACAGTATTATGGATATCTCTTACTCCTTTCCAAACATCGAATGTTCCTTGATCAATGATACTTCTAGTACACCTGCTACGTTTCATTTACATTATGCAAAAATAGCACCTTTATATTCAAACTAGTCCTATTTTGCCATGGAAACCTTGTTTTTGTAGTTCTTTAACCTTAATCTTGTGCCACATGTCCCAGTGTACCCAAGTATTCCACAGACCCAAATTAGAGCTCACTTTTCTGTGGTTAATTTTGATTACATGTACTTTTCCTACCTAATCAATACCTCTGAGGCCTCTCACCTGCTTGAAGAATGGTACCTGCTCTTAATTATATATATCTTGTTAAAAATTAGTGATGTCTAGGGGCGCCTGGGTGGCTCAGTGGGTTAAAGCCTCTGCCTTCAGCTCAGGTCATGATCTCAGGGTTCTGGGATCGAGCCCCACATCGGGCTCTCTGCTCAGCGGGGAGCCTGCTTCTCCCTCTCTCTCTGCCTGTCTCTCTGCCTACTTGTGATTTTTCTCTCTCTCTCTCTCTGTCAAATAAATAATTAAATAAATCTTAAAAAAATATTAGCGATGTCTAGAAATTTGGTATTATAAGGCATTTTAAATAGCCCTGATCATTTTGGTGGGACTCCTGTTAGAGATCCTGGCCACTTTAAGTCTTGAAGAACCAGCTCAGACTGAACCCCCTCTGTCAGTCCCTTCTTGACTGCCTTTAGTTCTGAACAGTGTTTGTTTCTTTTTTTGTTATGCACACTTTTTAAATGCCACTGTTACGACACTTCTCACATGGCACTGTCGTCATATGTTCATAGATATGTATCTCTTGCTGTGTTGTGAATCTTTAAAACCTAGACCATTTCTGAGTCATCTCTATATCACCAGCCCCTAATATTGCAATGCTTGTTGCTTAAAATGTGATCAATAAAATATTTGAATAAAATGAAGGAAGGAAAGGCTTGAATGGTATTGGTTAGGTTAGCACTTGCTTCAGTGGGATTCAGTTTGAATATATATCCTAATAACATTAATTGGACTTGGATATGTTCCCTGTCTCCTAGCCACAGGGGTACTTCCATCTGATTGATTTTTTTCCCCCATTTTGAGCTTATACTTGGTTGTTTCACTCTTAGAGAGTAATTTTATCATTTACTGTGAGGGCATATATTTGTATCCACTAAGACTCAGCTTGTCAGGGGGGCTGACAGGGAGCTGAGCATGTTGATAGCTTGACTTTGTGAAGTGGGAGTCCTCAGTGAATCAAACATCCTATTACAATCATTTGTCACCATAGGCCAGCTCAGTTCTCAGTTGAGGGACACAGCTATTAACTCTTATTTGTCTAGACCAGACCTACATTCCCATAGTCTCTGACTGGGAGACCATATACTTAAATCCACAGAGATCAGAGAAGTAGTTCTTTATGATGACCATTAGTAGCATCTATGGTGCTTTATAAACTATGAAGTACTATATCAGGACAAAAATCAATATTATCATTCCAAATGATACGCATGTTACTTGAATTATTTAAAAAGGCCATCTAAAAATTGTACATCAGTGTGACACTCTTCAGGGTAAAGTTGTATGCTTTCTGGGCTGCAGGCATCCCTCTCAGTTTATACAGATCATCTCATTGGTTTATTGTGGATAACTGTTAATAAAATGATCTTGCCTTCCAGAGAAGATGTGAAAAAATAATTAAGGAAGAATATAGAAAAATGTGAAGAGCAACAAAATTATTACTCCTGGACATTGTTGAAGTGTCAAAGAGAATGGTGTCTTAGCAGTTTCCAAATCTCCCCCTGGAAGCAGCCAAACTTACTTCTGTATATTAGGTTTTAGCATTTTATCTCTTGGATAGGCAATATATATATTTATATTCTTTTTTAAAAGATTTATTTATTTGAGAGAAAGAGAAAGCTGGGGTGGTGGGAGACGGGAGAGGAAGAGTCTTAAGCAAACTCTTGCACTGAGCGTGGAGCCTGACATGGGGCTAAATCTCATGATCCTGCAATCACAACCTGAGTCAAAACGAAGAGTCAGATGCTTAGCCAACTGTGACACTCAGGCGCCCCTATATTTGTATTTATATTTATATATATATTTATATTTATTTATTCTTTAGAGTCACGTGTCTTGTTTTGCTTCCACTGGACTTGTTAAGTCTTATCAAAGTCAACAAAGAGTACTGGTACCCAACTCTCCCTCATTTCTAACGTGTTAAGAAAATTTGAAATTCCTCTAACCAGAAACCTTGGTACTGGACTAGGCTCTGCCAATACACCATTGAGTATGACGTGAAGTCTGCCTTTAGCCAGTATACAATCCAGTATGAAATTAAAAGGTTTTTTTTAAGGAATACTAATAATATATGGGCTGCTTATGATTATAAATTAGTTTTTTAGGTCTATATAAGTATTTGAGGGGGAAAATCTATGAGTATTCTTTATTATGTAGCCAGAATTGAGCTAGATTCTTCCTTTCCCCCCCTCCTTCTCTCCTCCCCCTCCTCTCCTCTCATTCTCTCTCTTTTTTTTTCTCCGGACTCTCTACTCCAGCTAATGTAATCAACTTACTGCACTCACTAAATGATCACTAGATCCAGCTTGGAGAAATTGGTCAGGTCTGATGCTAGAAGTGATTCTTGTAAGAAATGAGTGTCATGAACTCTCAGGATAAGAGGTATACTTAAGATTTATTTGACCATTCCTCTCACACAGTGTAATTGAAAGCAGGTATTGATCGAACAACCTGAATCATCCAAGAGGCAGTAGTCTTCTTATCAGTTAGATTGCTAAGGGTAAATAAAATTTAAAAAATAAAACAGTGCAAAGGCAGATGTAGCTTCAACTTTTTTTTTTCATCTTTAAATCTTGGCTCAACATTTCCTCAATAATGACTCCATTCTCAGGCAGAGTTATGAAATTGAGGATATCGCCCTGCATTCCAAGTATGAGTCCTGAAGATCACTCAAGTCAAATGTTCTAGCTCACCTGATCACTGAGCCATGAAGACACAGACTGGTTTTTCAAGGTTATATACCCATAACTACAGATGGAAAGATTAAGAGAGGAATGGATGCTGCTAAGACAATAAAGATACAGAGACACAAAGTGCCTGATTGTAGTGGCTACTTATCAGGCCTCAGTGGATCCAGTCATTCTTGCCATTACACATAAAGGACTCTGCTCTAAATTTCAAGGGCTTCTTTGACAATATTCCTGGTTTTGTTATTCTTCAAGCTACATTATTTTGCCATTTTGCCTTCCTGATTAAGTTACCCCTATCCATTCCACAAGACTTTGAGTTCCACAGCAGAATATGTTCCTTTGTATTCTGCTAAATGCATTGTATAGGCTAGATATACAATAATTAGGTAGTAAATAGATGGTGAATTGATGTAAATTACTATCCAGCAGATTATTTTCCTCTATCAGGAGGCAGTATATCTTTTTCAGTTTATTCTTCCTGTACTAAGCAGAGATATCCAAGATCTGTGATGATTTAGAGCCTGTTCCAACTGCTTGACTTCAAATTTATCATTTAGTTTTGAATTTTTGCTTTTTTAAGGGAAAAAAAAATCACATTTGGAACACATTTTTGTTCTGCATGCATAATTAAAATTTAAGTAGTAGTCATTTTCATTTGGACTATGTCAACTCAATTAAAATATTAATTTGTGTGATTCTGTTTGTATACCTAATTCAGACTGAATTTGCAGGTGAGATCACAGATTCCATTAATGATGTAGAAGCCATCAGAATAATAACATTAGGAATTATAGATGCTCAGGAAGGGAAAATGAACTTGTTTTAGAAAAATAAGTTCCTGAATCTCTATCTTTGAAATTTTTTCCTTCCCCTCCTGCCCACACACACCTGTCGGTGGCTATGGGAACACACTTAACAAAAAGGAAGAAACTGCAGAATCTCTTTGAGCATTTGTATATTGCCAGCAACATTAAGCCACACCATAATTCTGTTGCATAGATACAACCTTCGAGTGAACTTTCAATATTTGGATGAAATGGGGAACATTCACCCAGTAATAAGAATGCTGCCCAGCCTGACTCTCCTGAGATCATCCATAGGCCATACTCCCAGGACCTCTCTGCTACTTTGAACTTTCAGCACTTGGAACACATCATAGGATTATCCTATGTGCTGTCCCTGTCTGGAATGTTCTTTCCTTTTCTTTTTAGATGGCTAACTTAGATGGCCAGGCTTCAGCTCCCAACACAAATATCACTTGCTCAGATGCTTTTCCTGACCAATCATACCCAGTTAAGCCATTGTGCTTTAGCATACTGTAGTTTTCCTGGATAGCACTCGCCCAACTTTATAATTAAATGTTTACCTGCATATATTTATTTAGTTGATATCTGACTTTCATATTACCACAAGTCAGAAAACAACATCTATTTTGTTTACAACTGTATACCCACAGCATAATGTATGCCCACACTAATGATGCACTATATGTTGGCTAATTAAATTTAAATAATAAAAAAATTAATTAAAAAATAAGATTTCAGGATAATTATTTGCTAATATCTCTATGGCTCTTTACAAATTACAAACGAGTTTAAAGTCATGATATTATTTAGTTTATCACAGTGTTTGGAGAGAAAAGCTAGCATCTTTATTTTACAAGTGAAGTGACTGTGCTTGAAGGGACATTTTTCTCTCACACTTGGCATTGGTTGTGGACATTATCTGGCTGCATTGAGTTAGCAGCTGGGTTGCACTGGAAGGTCCAAGAAAGCTTCCCAAACATGTCTGGCACCTTAATACTCCTTCATGTAGCCTCTGCCTCTGTCTCTCTTTGTCTTTCTCTGTGTAATGTCTCACAATCTGATTGTCTTTACTGGCCTCTCTTTCATTATGTGGTTAGTTTCCAAGAGAGAGGAAGAGGAAGATGTCAGACTTCTTAAAATCTAGATCTAAAACTGATACACATAACTTCCTATACATTACATCGGTCAAGCCAAGTCTCCAGGTCAGGCGCCCCTTTGGATCACTACATCTGTATCTTTTGGATAAATACTTAGTAGTGCAGTTTCTGGGCCTTAGGATAGCTCTATTTTTAACTTCTTGAGGAACCTGCATACCATTTTCCAGAGTGGCTGTACCAGCTCGAAGTCCCACCAACAGTGTAAGAGGGTTCCCCTTTCTCTGCATCCTTGCCAACATTTGTTGTTTCCTGTCTTGTTCATTTTAGCCATTCTGACTGGTGTGAGGTGATATCTCATTGTGGTTTTGATTTGTATTTCCCTGATACCAAGGGATGTGAAGCTTTTTTTTTTTTTTTCATGTGTCTGTTGGCCATTTGTATGTCTTCTTGGGAGAAATGTCTATTCATGTCTTCTGCCCATTTCTTGACTAGATTATTTGTTTTTTGGATGTTGAGTTTGATAAGTTCTCTATAAATCTTGGATACTAGCCCTTTATCTGATAAGTCACTTGCAAATATCTTCTCCCATTCTGTAGGATGCCTTTTAGTTTTGTTGACTGTTTCCTTTGCTCTGCAGAAGATTTTTTTCGTGATGAAATCCCAGTAGTTCGTTTTTGCTTTTGTTTCCCTTGCCTTTGGAGATGTGTCTAACAAGAAGTTGCTGCAACCAAGGTCAAAGAGGTTGCCGCCTGTGTTCTCCTCTAGGATTTATCCTGAAATTTTGAATCTGACTCAGAAACATTGAGCTGTTTAAAGGGTTACCCATTTTGCAATTACCATTAACCTTTGGGGTATGATGTTTATGCAAGTTCATTAGAATGAGAATAACACTTTCAATTGTGATTCTGGAGGGAACTTATGCTCCAAAGAAGAAACAAATTATTTGTCTGAATTTTAGCAATAATTTAACAAAACAGCCTGAATTTTGAGAAGGCATAGTCCAACTGACAGAATTCTGAAAGTTGCCTAGTACTAGGATAGTCCATTTCTCTGTATGTGATAGGCTCAGTGATAAAATTCATAGACAGTTAGGAAACACTCATATCTAGAATTATATTCTGTTAACTGATTGATACTAAGGTACAGGGCCATCCATGAACCAAATGGCTGATAATGCAGATTTTTGCTTACAACTGAAGTAAGAAGAGCTAGTTCAAAGTACTAGACATTTAAAAAAAAAAAAGGACCAAGGATGCCTGGGTTGTCAGTCCTTTAGCATCTGCCTTCGGCTCAGGTCATGATCCCAGAGTTCTGGGATCAAGCCCAGTGTTGGGCTCCCTGCTCTGCGAGAAGCCTGCTTCTCCCTCTCCTACTCCCCCTGCTTAGGTTCCCTCTCTTGCTATCTCTCTCTCTGTCAAATACATAAATAAAATCTTAAAAAAAAAAAAAAGGGCCAATCTCCCAGTGCTTGGTTGTGAAGAGGAAATTAAGAGAAAGTAAAGATAGTTGGAAGAAGAAACAATTTTTTAAATCAAATTTATATTTGGACCTGGCATCAGAATATCTTAGATGTCAATTATGTGTAAATAATCAGTACTGTATTTTCTCTAGTAACTGACTTCCCCTAACTTAGACTCCTCAAATACTTCATAACCATTCAGTTATCTCTGCTCTCTGCTTCCCTTAAATATACCACACAAGGTGGAAGACAGTACTAATCAATTTTGCTGATAAAAAAAAACAAAAAACAGAGAATTCAAAAATAGTTGTAACTGACCTTGATGCTTTCCCTGTAGATTTGTAGACTGAAAAATAATGGCAGCAACCATGATAGACTAACTAGTCTTCCAGGATATGAATTTCTGTTGACTTTATACCCTGCAGCCATAAATCATTTCCAAAACCAAACTAATCCTACTACTATTCACCTGTCAGCTCAATGAGTAGTTCATCTTCCTCCATAGCATTAAGGGAGAGAAATCTTCTATATGGGCAGAAAACAATTTAAACTCAGTGACACCTAAAATAAGAAAAACAAATAGACTCTAAGCCATCTAGACTGCAGCCCAGAGATGAGGATGGTTCAGTATCAACGGAGCCCAGAGATGAGACTCTAGCCATCATTTATTTTATAAATATGAAGTTTCAAAGAAAGTTTACAGAAATTAATGGAATCTTTGAAGACATAGGATCAAACCCAAGCCCAAATTTTGTTTATTCTACTCTGCTATGAATTGAAACTTAACTGAATACTGTCCTCTTGCCAATGAGGCCATTCAAGTACCTGAAAAGTAAGACCAACTCAATGGTTTCCAAAACTATCTATTCATCAAAAGCACCAAAGGGCTTCTTGAAAAATAGAGATTTATGTTCTTGGACCTAGGTATTTTCATCTGTAGCCAGCTAAGCCACTATACTAGAAGATCTTGAAGTTTTCTGGGTGGTCCCAAGGTCTGTGAGTTATATTCATTGTCTACACAGAGCCTATAATCCTACAGAGAAAACCAAAATTTTATAAAATCTAGGGATAACATCGGGGAAAAAAATCTCATCACCTTTCTCTCTTATACCTTCCATTTACTCCAGAAGAAATGCAGTAATTAAGAGTCACGGTGGATTTGAAAATTTCAATATTTATTAATATATTGTCTTACTGTCTTTTCACAATATGGTTTATACTTGAAAAACACTGCCAGCAAATTGTGAATCCAAGATCTGCTAGGTCCATATTCCTTTCCAGGGAAGGACAGCCTTGCTTTGAAGCAGTCCTATAGCACTAAACATCTTAAGATGTTAGAGAACATTGATTAGAATTTTTCTGCTTCCAAATACAACTTTTACTTCAATGTCGTTTTTCCATAGCCTACTGCCCTGACAAATCTTCAAAAGATCATTGCTACTGCTATTTCTATGGCTTCTGCTCTTTACAGCTAGGCGTCTGCTTGGGGAAACAATTCTTTTATTTTAAACAAAAAGAATATATTTTTTTAAATTTTTAAACAAAAGAATAATTTCCATTTTCCACTCAAAACTCTGGGGGAGAGGGGTGCCTGGGTGGTGTAGTCAGTTAAGTATCTGACTCTTAGTTTCGGCTCAGGTCATGGTCTTGGGGTCCTGGGATTGAGCCCCGCATCGGTCTCCTTGCTCAGCATTGAGTCTGCTTGGGATTCTCTCTCCCCTCGTCTCCCCCCCCACCCCGCATACTCTTTCCCTCTAGAATAAATAAATCTTTAAAAGTAATATGGGAGAGAGGAAGCAGAACAGAAAGGGAGAGAGCAGCCCCAAATACAGTATAATAATTGGGCTTGAGCGTGTTTGTTGTTTTCATTCATGTATTTGTATCTTATAAACTGGCACTAGTGTATTTGTATAATGCTATTCTTCCTCACCCCCCTTCAGTTCTGCCTACATCTACTCCCACCCATGAAGCCCCACTGCTTTTAAGTTCTCTTGAATTAGATTAAAGCAGTATGGAGTTAAAGTCAGCCAAATTCTTGAAGTAATTTCTACTGAAAAAAGAAACCAATGAGCAAAGTGCTTAACCCAAAGGAAAAGTATCAACTGATAAATTTTAGGCCTCAGTAGATGAGATGTTTTGGGAAAGGTTGCCACACAATATGGGCAAAATATGTTTTTTTTTCCTATGTAAAAGCAAGTAAAGTCTTCCACGGTTTATCTGAGATAATATATTCAGCACAGTTGTAAATTTTTAATCTCATACACAAAAAATGTCAATCTCATACATAGAAAATCTCTTATAGAACACAATTCCAAACCTGCCTCTTAGAAATTTCCTAAAATGGTCAATGGAAAAAAAATAAGAAAAAAAAAAAAAAAACACTTTGAGTTATCAAATTAGATGAAAATGAACTATATATTGTAAAATAGGCATTTATACAAGCCATTTACCAGGTGAACAAATTGAGGAAGAAGTCCAAAGGACCAACTTAAAACAATATATTAATAGCTATACTTGATGGCAAGCAAATCAGAAAAATTATTTCTATTTTTCTTCAGCGGGTGCCCTTGATTTATCCTATTACCTTACCTTTCTCTGTCCCTTGGTAACACCATAAGCAAATCTCATTTCTGACTGATCACTCTCAGAGTTAAAACAAGTTAAAGTGCAACAAAGTTAAAATGGCTAACTCTCATGAAGATAAAAATTTCTTTTCAATCCCAAGTTAGTAACTGACTCAGGGCTAAGGGTATTTCTGTGGAGAAGAAACCCATGACCTATTTGCCTTTCCTTCATCTTCTCCTGCTGCTGGGTCTTCCAGGATCAAATTGGTGGAAAGAGGTTTCATAGGAAAAGACAAAGTCCTTTATGAGTGGTACTGTGATACTATGATTAATAATAAGAAATATATTTATGTGGTCTTCGCCCCATTTCTGGCGCAGAGCTGCTAAAACCCTTGGTATTTCCTAAGTGATGAGAGCAATAAATGTGTCTTTAGCTACATTAATGAGTGATTTTTGGAAGCACCTAAGGATGGCGGCTGGTTGCCAGGAGAATCAAACTCTTGGAAGGGGAGAGGACAGAGTAGCTGGAGATTGAGATCAATTGCCAGTGGCTAATGGTTTAATCAACCAACCCTGCCTGTTTCACCCTCCATAGAAATCCAAGAGCACAGGGTTTGGAAAGCTTCTGAGCTGGTGAACACATGTATGTGCTGAGAGAGTGGCATTCCTGGAGAAGACATGGAAGCTCTGCATCTTTCCCTCATACCTGGCCCAATGCATCTTCCCTGGCTGTTTCTGAGTTCTGTCGTGTCCTACTAAGCCAGTAATCTCATGAGTAAATGGGTTTTCCAAGTTCCATGAGCCACTCTAGAAAATTAACTGAACCCAAGGAGGGGGTTGTTGGAACCTCTGATTTATAGCCAGTTCATCAGAAGCACAGGTAGCAAAGTGGACATTTAATTCCTCAATCTATAGCCAGTCTATCAGAAGCAGAGATAATCTAGGCTTATTACTAACATCTGAAGTAGGGGAGTAGGGGTCAGCCTTCTAGGATTAAACCTTTAACCTGTGGAATCTGATCCAGGTAAATAGTGTCAGAATTGAGTTAAATTGCATCTGTGTACAGAGAATTGCTTGTTGGTGTGGGGGAAAACCCCTCCCCACATTAGAACCGGGTCCAAGAACCCAAAAGAAGTATTGATGTAATATTATCAGTGTCCTCTGTGGCAGGCACTCAATTCCTGGCTGAGACTCTTCTGTGATGCATTTATGGGCATATTTGGAAGCACCATATGGATTTCTATACTGTAGAGTTTCCTAACTCTTGGGATAAGTTTTCTGAGTCACCCTTCACAGTCATATTAGTCCCACTCCTAATAGTATAACCTACAACCTTTTGCCATTTAGTATCTTTCATCCTGGTCCATCACTATATTGGGTTGGGTAATCCTCAAGATGACTAATAATGGATAGCCTCTGTGGAAAACTTAAGAGATTTTTGCCTTGCCAAGTTGTTGGCAAGCAGTGAGGTGCTGCTGACTCCTCTTTCAAATCCCTTCTTCCTGAGCTGTTGTAGCCAGAAGCCAGACTTTTACAAGCAAGGACAAGAACAGTCTCTTCATTCATATATCTCTCCAAATTCCAGGAACACAGGAAAGGCTATTCTAAAAAGTCCCTTACCTCAGAGTGGATCGGTTAGTTTCAGCTTTTCGGCAAGTGTGTAGACAAGAGATGCCAGTATTCCATTATTCCAGAAATCCTCAATTTCCATAAGTAATTTTCTTGGGGCTCTTATCACTTGATTTGGTTGGGGTTGCAACATTTCTTCTCCTTTCTACCATAAAGAAGGGGACTATAAAACCCAAAATTTACTCCCATTAACAAGGGCTGTATCATACTATGTCAATACCTTTTTATAGTTTTCAGTCTCTTCTTTAGATGAATGATTGAGTAACTGACATAGAACTATTAATGGCTATATCATTTTTGCATTACTGAATAACAAATCACCACAAATGTAGCAGCTTAAAACAATATGTTTTTGTTGTCTCACAATTTTCTGTGGATCAGGTGTCCAGTTATGGCTTGACAGGGTCCTTGGCTCAGGTATTACTAGGCTAAAATCAAGGTACTGGGTCAGGTTGCGTTCCACTCTGGAGGTTCAACTAGAAAACAGTGTTCTTCCAGGTTCATGCAGACAGATGGCAGAATTCATTTCCTGTGTCTGTGGGACCTGGGGTCCCAGCTTCTTACTGGCTATAGATTAGAGGCTGTTATCAGGTATAGAGACTACACACATTTCCCTGCCATGTGGTCCTCAATATAGCAATTTCCCTCTTTAACCCTACCAGAAGAGTCACTGCAGTCGGCTAACATGGAGCCTTAGAAATAGAGTCTTATGGACCTAAATATATAATATATGAGTGACATTCAGTCACTGTGACATACAGCGTAACCTAATCGATGGAGTGATATCTCTTCACCTCTGCCATATTGTACTGATAAGAAGCAAGTGACAGGTTCCACTCAAATTTAAGGGCAAGTCACAGGTTCCACCCAAACTTAGCGTTTTACATACAAGGATGTAACACATTAGGGATGACCTTAAGGTATGTCTGCCAAAATCGTTAAACCAACCCTGTAGAGATGTATCTAGAAACCCCATTTAGAATGTGCTAGTGCTTATCTATTTAAGGCAGCTATGAAGTTATAGCTATAATTCAAAGCAAAAGGAAAAGTCTCAGCCAACATTCTGTTACAAAAAAAAAAAAGAATCAAAACTTAAGATTCTATGAAATGAAAGAAAGATTTAAACAAGGCATGAAAGAGATATGGGAATTGCATGTGTTTGAAAAAGATTTAGTCCATGTATCAGAAATACATTTTAGACATCAATTTATTTGTGATCTTATAGAAATTAAAATGCAGCTAATGTAAAGCAAGGAAAATAGGAGATAAGAGAGCACAGGACAATAACAAATAAAAATGACCTAGTTAAAGACTTTAAGGACAGAAAAAATACTACAGCAAAATTTCAATATTATTAGTAATAAAAAGGAAATAAACTTTGTAAAAAACATAACAAGTGAAGTGGAGGGCAAGCTTATTAATGGCAATTAAAAGGAAATAAAAGTATGCATAACATGTTCATCATTTCCATGTAATCAGATGATAATTTCATTCTCAATGTTGATAAATTGAGAAATACAGATTTAAATGTTTTATAAAGAATTGAATATAACCATAAGAAGAATGAAAATCCATCTACAATATATCACTTTACCAGAGGAACAATATTCCTGGTTTATACAATAGATAGTAAGGAAATAAAAATAAAAAATAGAAAATAAAATAATATCACTGACATAAGAGTAGTAAGCCTGCTGTGGTAATAAGTTTAATGTGATTAACTTTCCTATTTAAGGAAAAAAATATTCTATAGATAGTGCTAAAGATAATCACAACCAAAACATGGATCCAGGAAGTTTAATGATATTAAGAAGGCTGTCCCTTTTCAAGGCTAAATTAGATGCCATTTTTTTGGTAGAAGGAATGTGAAATGATTTGCGGATATGTTTTAATACTGCCATAACTTTTTCATGTTCCCATTGTTGTTTCTTCCAGAATTATATCACATAGGGGGGAATTAAAATAAATAGAGTCATTGTAATCTGGCTTTTGCTGTCGTGGCAGACAGCCTTCTTTCATGAGGTAATCACCTATCATGAGAGCATTTGTTTATCTTGGAAATTTCTTCTGAAAATTTCTTCTGAAGCCACCTTCCACACTACCCTAGTTCCTTGAAGAAGTATTGTAGTTTTTGGCTAAACTCTTACAAGCTTCCTCTTCAAATTCTGACTATATTTGAACCACGCCTACAAGATCTTACTATAAATCTCTACCCATATAGACAAGCCACTATGTCGGTAGGCACACTAGTGCTCTGCGGTAGTTACTTCCTCACTGGTAACAAATGCCTTTCTGCCTGGCAAATGGTAGAAATGATGCTTGCCCAATGCTATCTCATCTTTCCTTGGTCTGCCATACCAGGCAGCAACAGCCTTATTCTTGCCTTTGGTATTCTGTGTCTGTGAAGTGGATGCTGGTTTCTTTGTTCAGGTAGACACTCAACACTCGAAGGACACATATTTTCCAAATCTCTTTCATCATGCTTCACTCACTTGCTTGTGTATGTTTGGAGTGGGGAACAGGGAAGGAAGCCAAATATATCTGTACTTGTATAAACTCCTTTCAAACAATCTTCTTTAACATTTTTAGTGTTTTACATAGTCCAGAGGTATATGATCATGATGGAGCAAAGAGGAAAGTTCTGGTATCTTTTTACATTCTTCATAGATGAATCTAGTACTTATCTTTAAAATACATAAAAATTTCTCAGCTCACAAAACTAATCCGAGTTTTGTGGATTTTGCCAAAATTCTTTGTATTTTTTAAATATCTTTTTATACATCTTATTATACATCTTAAAACATCTTATTATAAAATAATGACTAACGTTTATTAAGTGTTTATGTTATAAACACTGTATATCTAAAACCTCATTGTATGTTCACAACAGCTTTAAGAGGTAAGTGTTATGCCAGTTTTGCTGTTTATTTTTTGGGGTGTTGGGGTGGTGGGAAGTAAGCCAGGAAACATATTTTGAGGAGGAGATTTGCCTGGAAGAAGCTTGCTGGTACATGCTCCTAGGAACTTTGCCCATGAGAGAATGATGGTCACAAGACTGGTCAGAGGGAGAGGCTGAACTTCAAGGCATTTTTGCAACAGAAGCCTCAGTTGATCCTACAGGATGCTCCAAGCTAGAGTTATTCTTCGGATTTGTCCAGAATTAAGTTAATTAAGCCTGGACTTTTTATCTGCATACTGATCACTCCCTGGGCCAGGGAGTTCCCTGGGTTGAAGGCAATTTCTGCAAGGGACTCAGCTATGAGTCATCATCATATGGGAAAAGGAATGCCTAAGTCCAAAAAGCATCGTCTCGGTGGTAATCTATTAATGACAAAATTGAGATAGATTATGTTTTCCACTTTTACACAGCCCAGTTTGCAGACAGATAATTATGCCCATTCTAAAATCTGGTTATGAGGAAGAAAAAGGAGAACTCATGAGGACATATATAATAAAGTAGTATAGAACATGAAAAAAGAAAGAAAAAAGGAACAGAAGAAGAAATTTTATCCTAGAAGAAAAATTAAATAGACCATTGCAATTGAAGATAATTAAAAAGTGACTAAAGATTTCTTACAGAAAAAAACACAATGACCAGATGGGTTTAAAGATGAAGTTCACCTAACTTTAGAGACTAGATTATTTTAAATTTATTTAAAATCTACCAGAATGTTGGGGTGCCTGGGTGGCTCAGTCGGTTAAGCCTCTGACTTTTGGTTTTGGCTCAGGTTATGTTCTCAGGGTCATGATATCAGGCCCCATTTTCAGTCTCTTCACTCCGTGGGGAGTCTGCTTGGGATTCTCCCTCTCTCCCTTCTTCTGTGCCTCCCCCCACTCATGCTCTCTCTTTCTAAATAAATTAATTAATTAAAAAAATAAAATCTGCTAGAATGTTACAAAGTTGAAGAGCTTAATTCATATTTTGAAGGCTGCATAATTTTAATACCAAAACCTAACAAAACAACAGTACAAAAAAGAAAACTATAAATTAGTTGTGCCGATAAATATATATGTAAATAAGTCCAATTACATTTTTTAAAGTATAATCTAATAATTCATAAGGAGTAAAATACATTATAGACAAGTATAGCTTATCTCACAGATTCAAGAATAGTTAAAATATCAGGAAATTATTATTACTGAGACTTGAGACCATCTGTGTCAGAATGACTCCGATAAAACCAGACCAACTATGCCAACATCACTTCGCTATGTGATGCAAAAAGAAACTTTGCCCAGTAGAGAGAAAGGTATAAACCAGTAAATTATTTCATTGTTGGCCTCAGAAAATTTCATCAGAATTATTTAGTGAAGATAAGGTCTGCTAACCTGGGCAGTTTACCTTTAAATATTTTACTTATCAAATTTGCCTCAAAGCCCTTACTTTGCTGTCTACCAATCCAAAATGATTATATCTTAGAATGTGCCTGATCCCAATCAGCTCTCTAGCTTGAAAGATCTACCTTAAACTAGTCAAGCCCAGATACCAACACCTTATAATTGTGGCACTTCTGACTTCCTCTTTCTGAGGTATTGCTAAATCTATATTAAGTGGTTTTCCCCCTTACTGCAGTGAGCTTAAATAGTTTTGCTTTCTTAGCAAGTTGTCTTGTGATACTTGGCAACTTCAACAATATAAACAAATATTATAAGTCACAACAATATACATGAAAATGTAACATCTTTTGCCATTAAAGGAATATGAATTTGAAGTCATAATGATGTATCACCACATACCTTTTAAAACAGGTAAAATAGAAAATATTGATAGTATCAAGTGCTGGTGAGGATGTAGAGAGACTTGATCTTTGATATATTCTTTATGGGAATGAAAATGGTACTGCTACTCTGGAAAATTATTTGGAAATTTCTTATAAAACAAAACATGTATTTCTCATATACCTTAGCAATCACACCTCTGGGGCATTTATTACAGGGTAATGAAAATTTATGCCCACAAGTTTACAAAAATTTGTAACATACCAACTTAGTTGTAAAGCCTTATATGTAAAATTGTCAAAACGTGGAAATAATCCAAATGCCTTCAGTAGGGAAATAGTTCAAAAAAAAAAAAAAAAACTGTAGCAAATCTGTACAACAAAATACTACTCAAAAAAATAAAAGAATAAACTATTGATATACTATAACTACTTGGATGGAGCTCAAGGGCATTATTCTGCATAAAAAAGCCAATCTCAAAAGATTACATATTGTCCAAATCCATTTATATAATATTCTTGAAATGACAAAATTATACAGATGGAGAACAGATTAGTAATCACCAGGGAGACAGGAGTAGGGGTGGGTGCAACTATATAGGAGTAGCACAAGAGAGATATTTGTGGTGACAAAACAGTTCTGTATCTTGACTGTGGTGATGATTTCATGAATCTGAGTCTCCTTATGTGATAAAATTATTTAAACATACGCAAACAAAGACACGCACACACACACTCCATTGATAGACACTAAAAGGGCATTTGAAAAATGGAACAGTAATTCCTAAGAAAAACTCTGAACAACTACAGTGTAGAGAAAGTACCTAATACTATCGAATGAAAACCAATAACAAATCTTACTCAAAATGACAAAAGAGACTATTTTCATTAAAATAATTTTTGCAAAAAGTTTAGTAGTAATTAGATAATATGTAACTTTCTGTTCAAATTGTTTTTATTACAATGACATATTTTGGTACACACCAGCACATTGATTTAATGAAAATAATGGATTAGTGCTTAAAAATAAAGCAATTGATAAATTGAAAAGTAACAATAATAATAATAATGAAGATAATTTACTTGCTGGTCCACTATGCTCTCAATCCAAATAGTCAAGTAAGTCTCAAGTGAAACATAGGATATGCAAATACATTTCTATTAGTAAATTAAAGATTGCCAGTTTAGTTTTAGGAAAATAATTTCATCCATCATATTAATACAGTTTATTTAAATTTTAATGCATTTGCAATTTTACTTTGAATTTTGTCATTTGCTTTGAATTTGCGGTCATGGGGATACATACTTAAGACTTTTATGGAATTGCATATTTAAGTGAAATTATTATGAATAATATTTGTGTCCATGAGGCTTTTCTAAAAGTTCCCTTTCCTATGCAAGTTTGATGAATATTATTTTTCTGGCATATACTCCTGGGAACTTTCCATCACACAACCAGAAAGGGTTGAAAGTTTCATGTAGGATTATGGTGTAATAAATCATTATAGGTCCAATTTTGCATCATAAAACTACAACAAATATTTAAATGCTAATTTGATAAGCATACCATAAACACCCCACAAAATAATTTTATATCAAATGATTGCAGCCAAGAAATAAAATTTGTTACCAATAGATTTGCAAAAAGAAGGAGACACATAATCAGCATAATTTATTGTAGGACTGTGAAACTCCATGGTTATAAAAGCTCTAAAGTGAGAAGCAGTATACTGAATGATATTTTTTTTGTAACTATGCCATTAAAATACAAGCTTTTGTAAATTGAGTCCTTTTCTGCTTTTTTTTTATGAGATTACTGAGACTAAGAATTAAATTACACAGCTTTTAGTTTAAAGCTACATCAAAAAGAGTAAATTTAAAATAAACATTGCTTCTAGTAGGCAAGAGGGATTCAAGGTCCATAATAGGCCATGAAATAGAAAGGCAGTGTTATCTGTTCTCATTTAATTTACATTTCCAAAGCAGAAAAGTTAAGTTTGATTACTGAAGTAATTGCTAAGCCTAAAATCAGTATAGGTAACCTTTAGTTATCATGGATATTGGGAGAGGTAAAAAGAAAAAGAAATTTAATGTGAAAAATTTATATACTGATTTTGTTGTTTTTTTTTCCTTTTTTTTTTTCTTAATATCCTGATTTTGATAGAATAAATTTAGTTTCTGGAAACTACAATTCAGTAAACTTGACATTAATTAACAGCAAAATTATGAATTGACATTTTTTAAGAGAGAAATTGACAATATAAAAAATATCAATATAGTACAAACACACACACACACACACACACACACACACACATCTGTATTATATTCCCAGAACTCCTTAAGAAATTACCACAAACTTGGGGGCTTAAAATAGAAATTTATTCTTTCTTAGTTTTGGAGGCCAAAAGTCTGCAATCGAGGTATTGGCAGGGTTCTTCTTTCTGGGGTCTCTGGGGGAATATCTGTTCCATAACTTTCTTTTAGCTTTGGTAGCTGTCAGCAATCCTAGGCATCCTTTGCCTTGTAGACCCATGACTCCAAACTCTGACTGAGATGAGCTTCTTTTCTCTGCATCTGTCTCAAATCTCCCTCTCCTTTCTCTTATAATGACACCAAGCATAGGATTTGTAGACTGTAAGTCCAGGATGATGTCATCTCAAAATCTTTAACTTAATTACACCTGGAATAAGGTGTATTTCCAAATAAGGTCACATTCGCTAGTATCAGGGAGTTAAGACTTAGACTTACCATTTTGGGGGACACAGTTTCCATTAAGAACCTTGATGGTTTGGGCTCGCTCCATGAAATGAAAACTTGAAGAAACCAACAATATCAATCTGAAAAAGAAATGCTAGACCAAGATCACACGTTGATGTTTGAAGTACATTTGTCCTTCCAGTCAGCGGACCTTGGGTGTATCTGGTTTTGATGAGATGACTGTAAATATTTCTAGTGTCTCTTCTAAGATTTAACAATACAATCTAATTCAGTGCCAGATTTATATGAACTTTTGCTCACTCCTCAGTCCTGCTCATCAGAATTGTAAGTTAAGGTAGGCAAAACCTTTTAGGAGTCAATTTTACTTCCACAGTTCCTGAGGGGTCTTGGAAAGGGATAGAAAGGAAGTAGGATTCTGTACCTGTTACCATGGAATGGTTTCCCAGGCCACCCAAGTTAAAACACTGTCCTTCTATATGATAGAATACTGGAGAGCTGAAGTCATATAAAACAGTGCAGGAGAATGAGGAAGGTCATATGAATGAGTTCCCTGGTCACTTGTCCAGATTGGGAGCATAATTCTATCCAATATCAGATATTGCAGGACTAAATATCAGATTTAGTATCTGATATTAATATCAGATATTGCAGGACTAAAGTTGGTCTGGATATAGTTCCAGGGAGTAATGTGGGAAGACAGAGTATAACAAACACTATGTGAAGAACGTTGGAGGAAATACATGAAAGTGAACTTATGCTCCAATTCTTAAGAATATTTCATTCTTAAAAAAAAAAAAAAAAGTATTTCATTCTTGTTGGAATAAGCAAACCAAGAAACATGTAATTTTTAAAGATTTATTTTATCCTTTATGCCCACAATATACTGCTTAGTGTTTTACACATCATATAAAACCAAAAAAATTATTGTGAAGACCCAAGACAGGGTTGAAAATTAAAATACCAACCAATACAAAATAATAGAATGATTTTTCAGCCTAATATACCCTACCAGGTCCTCCCCCATATTTCTTTCCTTTCATAGTCAACACTCTGGAGTTTTTATAAAACTATTTTATAGTTTCTGTTTTCATTTCTTTATATTCTGTAAACTCTTCAACTAACTTTTACCTGAATTCTGTATTATCAATCTAAAAGAGCTATTGTCATCATGATCATTAATGACCTTTACATGATTAAATCCAAGAGGTACTTTTCATCCTTATATCTGCTTAACAATATTTGACATTATACACCACATCATCTTTCTAGAAAATCTCTCCTCCCTCTGGTTCTGACACCCACTACTCCTGATTTTCTTCTTACCTCTATAAATGTACATTTAATCCAGTTAGTGAGTTTTCTCTTCCACTCAATCTCACTGAGGCCCTGTCTTAGAAGTCCTGTAATATTCCACTCATCTCATCTCTCTCCTGGCCTCAGTTACCATCTATTTGCTGATGATTGAAGACTTTCAAATCAACACAGTCCAAACATCTGCTCTGTGAACCAAATGCACATAGTATCAATGATCTACATGACATCTCAGATGCATAACAGGCATCTTAAATATGTTCAAGCTGAACTAGTCATCCCCCCAGTTCCAAAATGTATTTCCCTCTGGTGATTTATAATTTGATTGATTTATAATCAACTTTATAATTTGATTTATAATATTTGATTTATAATTTGATAATTTATATAATTTGATAAATAGTGCAAACAACTCTCAGGTTGCATAAGCTAGAAACTTAAAAATCATATTTGATCTCTCTCCCTTATTTTCTTTACCCTACATGCATTTTCTCAACTCTCATTGCCTGAACATATTGTGTGTGCGTGTGTGTGTGTATGTAGTGAATAAAATGAAACTTTGATATATATCTCAAGAGATTAGTTGATACAGTTTCACAAGTTCAGAGATCTTTCATATTTATATAAAACCAGATTAGCCAACATGAGAATATATACTGCACATGTTTGTGTGTTGAAAGGCTGTGTTGAAGCTTGGAATTCCACCATTACAGATGCCCCTATAATCTAGGATAAGAACAGTTTTAGAGTACTCATTTGAATGTAGTATTAACAAGGCCTACAAGTTCAGTTTGTGCTCCCTTCTCGTAGACTGTAGGCTTGAGTCCAAACCACTTTTCAAGAAATACATATTGAAACAGAATGGGAAATGTGCAGATAGCTGGATGAATTTCTTCTCTACTGTTGTAGAACAGGTAGAGACTCTTTTCTATATAGTATGAGTATAGGCTGTACAAATGTGTCTGGGTCAATTTGTTTTCCCTCTAAGTTATATTGTAATATATTTGTAAAGAGCAATGGCTGGATAGGTGAATTGTTTTTCCATTGTTTTTTGTTTTTGTTTTTGTTTTTGGTATGGTGCTGAGCCATTTGCTTAAAGACAGCTATATGGGTGGTGGCATTTTCTTCCTATGGGTATCTCTACCTTGTCTAATGGTTGGTGACAGCATGCATTCTCAAATTACAGTTATCCTCAGCACATTCTTGTACCTTTGAAAGAGCACTTCTTATTAACACAATGAAGAACAAAAATTATATTATCATCTCAATAGATATGGAAAAAACCTTTGACAGAATTTAACCTCTGTTCGTGATAAAAACTTTCAACAAAGTGGGTTTAAAGAGAATAGACCTAATGGCATTATATGGCATAATAAAAGCCATATATGACAATCCCACGGCTAACATCATACTCAATGGTGAAAATAACAAAGTAGCAGAAAGATAAACAAAGAAAATAATTCCATTTACAATTCACCCAAAAATAATAAATACCTAGAAGTAAACTTAGCCAAGGATGTAAAAGATCTGTACTCTGAAAACTGTAAAACACTGATGAAAGAAATTAAAGATGACACAAACTAATGGAAAGATATTCCATCTTCATGGATTTTAAGAACCAATATTGTTAAAATATCCATACTACTCAAAGTAATCTAAAGATTCAACGTAGTCTCTTTCAAATTTACCAATACCATTTTTCACAGAAATAAAGCAAATAATACTAAAATTTGTATAGAACCACAAAAGACCCTGAATAGCCAAAGCAATCTTGAGAAAGAACAAAGCTGAAGGTGCCACAATTCTAGACTTCAAGATATACTACAAAGCTGTAGTAATCAAAATAGTATGGTACTGGCACAAAAATAGAAACATATCAAAAAAACAGAGACCCCAATATAAACCCGTGCTTATATGGTCAATTAATCTACAACAAATTACTTTTTCACACCATCACAAAAATAAACTCAAAATGAATTTAAGACCTAAATATGAGACCTGAAACCATAAAACTCGTAGAAGAAAACACACACAGTAATTTCTTTGACATCAGCTATACCAACATTTTCTCTAGTTATGTCTCTTCAGGTAAGGGAAACAAAAACAAAAATAAGCTCTTGGTACTACAACAAAATAAAAAGCTTTTGCAGAGAAAAGGAAATTACCAACACAACAAAAAGGCAACCTACTGAATGGGAGAAGATATTTGCTAATAATATATCCAATAAAGAGTTAATATCTAAAATAGATAAACAGCTTATGTAACTCAACACCAAGAAAATAAATAATCCAATTGAAAAATGGGCAGAAGACCTGAATAGACATTTTTTCCCCAAACAAGATATACAAAAGGCCAACAGACACATGAAAAGATGCTGAACACCACTTATCATTAGAGAAATGCAAATCAAAACCACAATGAGATATTGCCTTACACCTGTCAGAATGGATAAAATCAAAAAGACAGAAAATAACAAGTGCTAACGAGAATGTGAAGAAAAAGGAACCCTTGTGTGCCATGGATAGGAACATAAATTGGTGGAGCCACTGTTGGAAGCTCTATGGAGATTCCTCAAAAATTAAAAAGTAGAATAGCATATGATCCACTAATTCCACTACTGGGTATTTACCCAAAGAAAATAAAATGTCAATTGGAAGAGATATATGGACCCCTAAGTTTATTGCAGCATTATTTACAATAGCAAGTATATGGGAACAACCCAAGTCTCTATGGATAGAAGAACAGGTAGAGAAGATATGGTATATATACAGAATGGAATATTACTCAGCCATAACAGGATAAGATCTTGCCATTTGCAACAACATGGATGGACCAAGAGGATATTATGCTAAGTAAAATAAATCAGACAGAGAAAGACAAATACCATAAAATTTCACTTATATGTGGAATCTAAATAAATAGAATGAAAAAATAAATGAACAAAAAGCAGAAACAGACCCATAAATACAGAGAGCAAACTGATGGTTGCCAGAGAGAAGAGGGGTGGGCTGAAGATAAGAATGTGTGAAAGGGAGTGGGAGATACATGCTTCTACTTATGGAATGAATATGTCATAGGGATGAAAGGTACAGTGTAGAGAAGATAGTCATTGGTATTGTAATAGTGTTGTATGGTGACAGATGGTAGCCACACTTGTGGTGAGCATAGTATAACATATAGAATTTTTGAATCAGTATGCTGTACACTTAAAACTAATGTAACTTTGTATGTCAACTACAATTACAAAAAAAGAGCACTTCCCCTAACAGCACTACCACACAATTTTATTTGTGAAGTTACAAAAGTTGTGAGAAAATCTAAAGGAAAAGATAACATAAAAGAAAATATGGTGGCCTCAGAAACCCTTTAAATTCCAGTCTTCAAAATACTGTTTAAACACACATAAAAAAATTTGTAGGATACATTCTAGAATCTGGTTTCATCTAAGCAACATAAACGATTTCCAAATTTGTGAAATTATATTATTTGTTCCCTTGAGAAATAGTTCAAGTTTCCATTTATTCATTCTATATACACATATAAATGTATATATTCATATGTATATACACATATATGAATATGTGTATATATAAATATATATCCTATTGTGCTCAGGCATTGAGATTTGAATCCATTGTGTGCAGTAAGGATAAGGAAGGGGTCAAGCATGATTCCTATGTTTCTGGATTAAGCAACATGAAGATTATTTGTACTGTCTATTGAATTATTTTTTATTATGTCTCAAAGTCTAGGGTTGATGAGTTTATCAGGAGGACTCTCACTTGGTGCCCTTCATATGTTTGTAGTCAGATGGTAGCTGAGACTGGAGTTACCTAAAATGTTCTTCAGATGTAGGTGTGGCATCTGGCCTAGGATGGCTGTAATAGCTGGAGTCTCATGAAGCATTTCCATACATGGCTAGCTTGGGCTTCTCACAACATGAGAATCTCAAAGAATTCAGTTTTCTTACAGGGCAGCTAGCTTCTCCTGTATCAAGCATTCCAAGAGACAAAGTGAAAGCTTCCAGTCACTTAAGTTCTAGATCTAGCACTTGACACAGGACCACATCCATAATATTCTTTAGGTCAGAGCATTACAGGATCACCAGACACAAAAGGAGAAACTGTGGATTCTGTATCTCAGTGAGAGGAGACTTAAAAATTTGTGGCCATCTTTAGTCTGCCACAGTTTCCAGTAAGGCAAACCATTTATAAAGTGTATCAAAATGGGTTCAACCTGATTTTAAAATTTTCTACTCTTTCCTTAGACATGCAGATTTCCACACATATATCTAACCATTCTTCAGAAAATTCTGTCCCTTACCCAAAATTCTTGATTTTGTTTTATGCTCCATCATCCTCTTCTAAAAGTACATTTACTCTAGTTTAAACCACCCCGTCTGAGATAAATCCTTAGACGCTCCAGCAAGACAATCCAGAGTAGAATTTGGTACTCCACGTCTCTAAAACAAGATTGTTTTGAAGTGTCCTCACCATCATGACTTGCTGATTTATCAAGAAAGATACTTTTAGTTTAGGCCCCTTACTCCACCGCTCCCCTCCGTACACACACCTCCCATCACCCAAGAGAAAACATTAATTTTCAAAACTAGTAAAATCAAAGCTTTGGTTGATAAATTTAATGACATTAAAGAGTCAGGAATGAAATACAAAGGATTAAGATGGCCCGATCTAAGAAGCAGGGAATGTGTATTATAGAAAATAAGATAGTTCATTTCTCTTCTAAAAGGTGTTCGAGGGGAACTTGGGTGGCTCAGTCAGACGTCGAACTTTGGTCATGATGTCAGGGTTGTGAGATGGAGCCCCATGTCAGATTCTGTACTGGGCATGGAGCTTGTTTGAGATTCTCTCTCCCTCTGCCTCTACCTGCCCCCTCTCAAAAAAAAAAAAATTAAATTAAAAGGTCTTTGATAGGACCAATTGTAGCATGGCGAAATACAGGACTAGCATCATCAAAGATTCCATGTTGCTAAGAATAATAGATTGTCCCTAACATGTATTCTTTCTCTTAGATAAAATATGGCCCCCAATATTTGCTTATTTTCCTAAGTAAAACTTTTTTGTCTACTATTTTCATCCATGTCTCTTATAGTTTATATACTTAAGGTGGTAAAGGGTGGTTAAAAAGCTGTTACAGACATGGATGAAAATATCTACCTTCTATGAAAATATATGCCAGTGTCTATAATGATAAATTTATTAATATAGTTATGTATATTATTTAAAACTACACATTACATATGAGACTATATTTAGAAATAGGTTTTACTCACATGAAAAATATTCTATTTCTTACACATGTATCTTCAACATTAGTATAATTATAGAGTCAATTTTTAAATTATCCAGTGCAGATTTTTAGATTATAACATATTCTTTGCTTTCTAAGTTGTTTGAGATATAGAATTTTTTTGTAATCTGAGCTGGGTTTATTTTCCACTAAAAGATGCTCTAAGTGAGAAGTAACTGTTTGCTTAATGTTCTACAATTGTTGCTATTTATCTCCTTTATTTTGTGAGTATATCTTCTTAATTTTTGCAAAATCATCATAATATATTGCTGTTTATAGTAGTCTTTAAAATCTTCCAAAACACCAGTTTACAATGATATCTAACATTTACAATAGTGACATCAATCCCTAGGAACAATTACTAAGTTTATGTTAATTTTATGTGCCTTCTTTCAAATCAATTCCCTGAAGAGAACCCTAAGGACATCCAAAATTAGCCTTGTTTGATTAAATAATTTTTTTTACTAACTAGTAGCTGTTCTTTCAAATTAGGTAATTAAAACAGCACTCTGTAAATGAGAACATTGATAAACACTTGTATATAGAATAATTTTGTATCAATTTTTCCTAGGTTTTGCTGCAGTGACAAACAACATTATAATCCCAATGATTTATAACAACAGGATGTATTTCTTATTCACATTATATGTCAGTTACATGTAATTCTGTTCCATGTATTTTTTTTTTTTTTATTCTGAGATTCAGGCAGGATTACATTTCCATGGATGATTTGTTCAATAGCCCTTAGAGCTTTTGCTTAGATGATGAACAGTCATGTTACTTATATTCTATGGATCAAAGAAAGTCATATTGTCATGCCCAACATCACTGGGGTAGGATGTGTACTTATCCCATAGTGAAGCACTGCAAATCAAACAGCAATCTGCGGAGATTTATAATTCTCTCCCTGAAAGAGTACCAGCTAACTGGGAACAAAAAATCTAACAGAAACTTTTCTGGGGAATAATTTTGAGGGGCAACCTTGGCTTGTATTGGGCATTTATGGAGCCTCTTAAGGTTCGCTTTTAGCTACAGAAGAATTCAGCTAAAAAACTGATTTCAGCAATTTTAGAGAGTACTCATATTCTAAGTCAAAGCCCTAATCTGGCTGCAGGTGGCAGAGTATGTGGATGAGGGCACAGCAGCTTACTTTTTCCAGATATCAACACAAAGAACACTATGCTATCATTTCTATAGCTATAAACATATTTCTCCACTCCCAAACTTGCCATTCTCAATTGAATCCTATGCTTACTGATGTTAGAAATTAATTACATTGATTATTTTTTGGGAGTTTAGTTGCAGTTTTGCCAGAGTAAAAGATTACAAAGTCTACTCTTGGGAAATGTTTTTACTATTTTTCTTATGATTAATTCTATGTCGATCCCATAACATTTATTATTTAACCATAAGAATCATAGAAAACAATATAATTGCTTAGGTGCTGGTCATCAATCTTTTATGGAACTTTAAATCAGAAAACATGAAAAGCATAGAATTTAAGTAGTGTTTCACAGCACTTTTGTCCCAGTAACACAACTCTTAAGGTCTAGCTCTAGTATGGTGATTTAAAATACTAGTTTTGTTTTACACCGTCTGGATTGGGATCACTAATCAGATGGTATCAGGACATCCATTTAACTTATATACCTCAGTATCATCACGGCAAAAATAGTTTATTTCATTCATTTATTACTAGGGTTAAAAGAAGCACTGCCAGTAGAAAGCCTGGCCTATCACAAAATAAATACCTGATATTTGATAGCAATTTCTATAGTTGCAATTATTACTAGTACTATAATGAATGATTTTGAAGATTAAATGAGTTCATATATATGTATAAATCACCTAGAACAGTGTCTCATACATAAAATAAATACTATTAAAGTGTTAGCTATATCATCACATATTATTACCATCAAGATATACATTCCTCTTTCCCAGAATTTTCTTCCTCATTGGTTACTAAAGATAGCTGGGAAAAGATAACAATCACCATCACATTTTACCTCTAACATATTAAGATATAAAATGTTAATGTATTCAATGTTTGCTTTCCCAAACTTATCTTACCATTTTTTTTTTTTTTGGTCTTTTTCCAGTACTTTTTAGCCTGGCATAGTGAGAATGAGATTGTTCATATATTTATTTTAGTATTAGATAATATTGGGTCAAATCCCAACCCTACCACTTAATACTTTGTAATACCTTGAAAAGTGACTTAACTTTTTGTAACTTCAGTTTGTTCATATATAAAATAAATTTGTTATTTATTTCACAGGGATCGTTGCATGATTCAGAGGAAATTATGAACTAAAGGAAACTAACATCTCTTGAACTCGTAATATTTGGGAAGCAATGCCAATGCATATTCATAAATGTTACTCAATTAAAAAAATAACATGGCCTACAAACATTCACTCAATACTCCTACTTTCCAAAGTTTTGTAAACTAAAAATAGCACTTTATATATTTAAGGGATATTTTGGCCCTTGCTATTTTTCCAGGTAACCTAATCCATAAACTGATAGTATAGACTGTAATTAAGAATATGTTTCCCAGGGCGCCTGGTTGGCTCAGTGGGTTAAAGCCTCTGCCTTTGGCTCAGGTCATGATCTCAGGGTCCTGGGATCAAGCCCCGCATTGGGCTCTCTGCTCAGCAGGGAGCCTGCTTCCCCCTCTCTCTCTGCCTGCCTTTCTGCCTACTTGTGATCTCTCTCTCTGTGTCAAATAAATAAATATAATCTTAAAAATAACAAAAGAGAAATGAGACTGGGAAACACAAGGAGATAGAAGTTGTCTCTCCTTACTCAGGAGAAGTGGCACAAGAGAAATTCCTGTTTTTAAAGTATCAAAAATTATGCAAAAAACATATGAGAATATGCTAAAAAGCCAGAGTATTTTAGCTTGTAATTGAAAGACATACTCTTGGTTACAATAATTGGACACCTGAGAAATGAAGCACTTCTTTCTGAACTCCTTTTGAATACCATATTTCCAAATTGCACTAGAGGTTTCTATGCTGGCTATAATGCAGAAGCTTGCAGCAAGCCAATTATCCAGTCAAAATCAACCAGATAAGCCAGATTAAATTGGAGAGAAATTTGTTCAGAGGCCTCAGAGTACTGAAGGCAGCCAGGACTTGAGGGACTGGAACCTGGGGAGAAGGAAATGTCATCAAAGTGGGCCTGACTTTCTGGGTGCTGGTCTTTTTTTTAGGCCCTTAAAGGGCCTTTTCATCCTTGGCCTGAGGAAAAAGGCTTAAGAGCCAGGCAGAAAGCAGCTATTGGAATACAAAGAAGCCCTCAGAGCTTTAGGAAGATTTGCAGGGCTGGGGAGTATATACTGGAGTATATACTGGAGTTCAAGGTTGCTAAGGCAGGCAGGACTGAGGAATTCACATCCTAGAAGAAAGGAGACACAAAGAAGTGAGCCTGACACTAGGCACAGATTTTTCCCTCATGGCATTTGCTTGTAGAATTGTGCAGAATAAGAGGATATGGATCTAAGAAGAAAGTGGCTGAATATTAGAGCAGACATTTTAATTGTTTTATTAGTTCTAGGGAGATAAAAAATGACGCTCAGAACCTGCAAAGGAGAACCCTACATAACAATGTAGGCTTTTAGTCTGCATCTCTGCAGGACTGTCCCTAAGGAATGCCACTGAACCAATATTATAGCAAGTCTTGCAACTACTACAAAGCTGCCTCAAGTCCCAGACTACACTGAGGTAGTCTGTCTCTTAGCTGCCTGCCAGAGAATGGGATGAATTCCTTGTAGAGAAAAATATCATTTTGAGGTGCTACAATTTTTCATATACATAATTCAACATTCCATAAAATTCATTACCAAAAACAGAACTGGCAGAGGAAAATAAAATAAACAATAGAAACAGAACCATAGATCACCCAGATATTAGTATTATTAGACATGGACTTTAAATTGTAATTAAATTGTGATTAATATGTTGAAAATAATAGATGACCAAATGGAAGTTTTCTTCTAAGAACTAGAATCTTTTAAAAATAATGGGATGGAAATTGATTCCATTCCATAACTGAAAAACACAATAACTTTAAGAACTCAACAGATGAGCTTAATAACAGATTGGATACAGTTGAAGAGAGCATTAGTGAGCCAGAAGTTAAGCATGTTGAAAATATTCCTCTGAAGCACTGAGAAGGATAGAGAGAGTCTCGTGAGGTAAACATTTATGGAAAGGAGAAACTCAGATCCTTGGGCCTTAGAACACAATGCTATAGAAGATAGGTTATCCTACAAGTCTTTAAATGCAGCTTGAGAGCATTTACTTTCCAGAATGAATCCCATTGTGTCACTTGATTGTTGTGCGTGTGTGTTTCTTTCTATCTTCACCTATTGTTCCTTCCTTTGGAGTTGCAAGTAATTTGGGGTTGAAATAGGAGCCCCTTTACAAAGCATTGAAAATTGCCTAGAGTTACCCATTATAATAAAAAAATACTATAAACAAAGATGGGTTACAACTGTTTATGGGTAAACTCTATCATTACTGCTTAACACTAGAAAACAATTAGTGTTAAGTGAGGTTAAGTGAGGCTAACTCACTTACATATTATATTTCTCAATGTTCTTTATTCAATTCCAGGAATGAAGATTATTAGAATGACACTCTTGCTTTTTCAAGTTATTCGTGACCTAAATAAATCTAACTTCTGTTATAACACCCCCTTAAAGTCAGGAGGAATTACTCCTAATTATTAACTTTCATTCTACAGGGGAAATATAAACTCAATGGCATTACATATACCCTCCTCTAGGTCTCCATATATGTTTTTCATCCCCTTCATTCTATCTTCTAATTGGGAAAAGTGGGTAAATAATACGATTTAGTATAGTTCTCATATACTTCGAAAATGACTGTTTAAAGTAGTCCAGGAGTCATAATCTATTTCTTTCCAACCAATTAAAATTCTTTCATAGAGTTGGATTTGGACTATAATTCAGGAGAAGTGGGGAGAAACAAGACCAAGAGATTTTTAAGGTGTTCTCCAAAAGAAATATTAAATTAGGGGCACCTGGGTGGCTCAGTAGGTTAAGCATCTGCCTTTGGCTCAGGTCATGATCCCGGGGTCCTGGGATCCAGCCCCATGCTGCTTCTCCCTCTCCCTCATCCTCCGTACCACTCCCCCCCCCCCCCCGCCCAGTTGCACCCTCTCTCTCTTTCTCTCTCAAATAAATAAATAAAATCTTTTTAAAAAAAGAAACATTAAATGAATTATCTAATTCCCAGGTATAGATAGGTAATATTCTTCTTTCATTGGAGAACAAAAAGGCTGCCCTGTTATTAATTACTGGGATTTTGGATAGAAGAAGATAAATTAATAGATAGGTAAAGGATCCCAGTAGGATATTTGAGTCAAAGAAGCAATAGTCAAGAAGAGTGGAGCGTATATGACTTCCATATTATGAACTGAAACAGTAACCACACATGTCACTTTTTTACCTGCAACTCTGTGCCTTAAGATTGGCACAGATTGTGTCCTGGAAGCCTCACTTGGCCAAGCAACTGGGAAATAAGATAAAGTAACTGGAGAGGAAACTGGAGTGGAGCCTGGAGGCAAAAACTCCAAATGGCAGTAAGCAGTGTTGTCCCCAGAAAGTGACTGAACATTTACTCACCCAGTGAACTGAAAAGAACAAAAATTACTTTTCTTATGGGGATGGAACCTGGGAATTAGAAAATCTGATTAAATAGTTCATAATCAACAGAATGCAGTTGGTCAGTTCAACAGAAATTATTGGAATTGAAAGAAAAACATCTTTTTAAGATTCATGGCTCAGAATAGAACTGAAACATTCAAGATGCTATAAGATCTGTTTTCATTCCTGTGATATGAGTTTAAAACAAAGTCCCATCAGTATATTAGGGTTATTCAAACAATTCATAAATGTATATTCACTCAGTTACAGAAAAACTGCTGGAGAAATTAGTTATTTATGTTCAGGGGATATCTATATTCTATATTCTAGGGGATAGAATAAAGTTTATTTATGACTCAACACATTTTTCCCCAAGAATTTCAAGCACTTTATGCTCTAAAGTTGGAATTGAGTAGCTCCTAGTCCTTAGAGGCTGTCATCTCCAGCTGTGGTTTAACTGAGCCCCCATGGCTTCGTGAGCACTGTTAAAGGGTAGGTTCACCACAGATATATGGGTTTTTTACCAACATCAAGTTTCCCAAAGAAACTCCCACCACTGCCGTTAAGATGCAGGGGTCTCACCATAATTCCTTATTTGGAAGAGAGACTGTGTGTAAGAAGGATTTATATCCTGTCTTGTAGAGAAAATCCATTTTAGCATTGTAATAATCCAAGTAATCCTCCTCACTCATCTGAAACAGCAACAGTTTCTCTCTAGAGATGAGGTATGAGGACAGTCAGTCTTGCCTAGGTGGGAGCAGAACTAACTGTGCTACAAATCCCTATGGTTGTGTTGTGAGTGTTGGTTTGTTTCTTCCTCGGCCCATTGTTCCTTCCTTTGGAGTTGCAAGTAGTTTGTGGTTGAAGTTTGTACGTTTGTATATCAACGTGACTGGGAAAAGTAGAGAACAGGGTCATTGGAAAAGAGAGGAGCTGTGAATGAAGCTTAAGAACTTAGCAGTGTATAACCAGCACCCTAGAGGAAAAGCTTAGCCTGCTTCAGCAATTTTGGGGTCAATTTAGAGCACACAGGGTTGAGAAGGCAATTCAAGTGTCCGTTGCTAACAGATTACTCTCAATGCCTTTGAGGCAGGGCAAAGTCCCAAACAAATCTATGTTGTCAAGCAGAGGACCACAAACATTCTCAAGAAATCTGTCCCAGTCCTGGAGATTTCAATTTGAAAATGCTGCCTTTTCTAACCCAGAGAGAAACAGCAGCTTTCTCCTATCAAAGATTAGCTTTTTCTCCTATTGGAATCCTTCCCTCAGGCCTTGTGTTAGCCAATTATTCTTCTCATCCTTTCACTACAGACCAGCACCCAAATAATCCTACACAGCTGGGAGCACAACCGAATGCACTTTGAAAATAGGAGAGAATACACAAGGGAAGAAGAAATGATTGTAGGGAAGCCTTGTTTAAAATATTGCAGCTACTGCTGGAAAGCTAACAAAGACCATTGGGGTGTGGGGAAAAGGCTGCAGCCTCTTCCATTTGCAAGAGGAGAAAGACAGGGGAGAGGTTATTACACTTATCGAATGAGGGGGATGGATTTTTAAGAAATTGCAAAATACTACTTTATACTTCTTCCCTAGCAATGAGTGAGCATGAGATCAGGGGTGTCAATGGACTTACAGGAGGTAATTAACTCAGCTGTAGGTTGAGAGAGATCACTACTAGGTGACAAAGAGGAAATTTTTATAGAGGAGAAATAAGACCCAAACACAGGTTTGTATGAGAATGCAGAAGACTTTGAATGAAAGGGTTATACATTTGGGCAGTAACTTCAGTAGGTGAAGAGCAGGATCTGGGCTAACACTGGGACTCTAGAAAAGACCAAGAGCACATTTGTTGTGCAGTTGAATTACTTACAACTCCTTTGGGTACCAGTGGTAAAATCCCAGCTCAAACTGGCCTAAGCCAAAAAAGAAATTATATTGGCTCACATAACTGAAAAGTATAGAGGATCCAGAATCTGAAATATCTCTTGAAAAGACAGCATAGTATATTGGTTAAGGCAAGGACTTTGAAGCCAAGCAGTCTGGGATTAAATCCCGGTACGGGTAGGGACCCACTGGCTGTGTAACTTGGAGCAAGCTATTACCCCTTTCAGTGAACGATTCCATTTCCTTTCCTCTAAAATGGAGATAGTAATAATAACTTTCTCATAGAATTTTTGAAAGGATTAAGTAAAGGTGATATCCAAAGCACTTAGAACAGTGCCTGGCACAGTTGTTGTATTCACATCAGGACTCTCCCCTCACTATCCTCTAGCAGGTTCTTCTCGTTAGTTAGCAGCTCAGCTTTCTCCCTGTCTTCACAGCAACCCCAGCAGAAAGACAGCTTATCTTTCCCGATAGTTGTAAGACATTTGACGTGCTCTTGGTGGACTGATTGATGAGTCACATTGCAGTACCTGGGGTGGGAAGTGGCGTGGGGGAATGGCCAGGAGGATGGGCAGTTCTGACTTGTTTTATTCTTGGATCAACTGCCCACCCTGCTGCCAAGAGTTAGATTCAACTCCACAGAAACTCTGTGCATTCAGAGTAGAGTGGGATGCCTCCTCTAAGGATAGTTGAGGTGTGGTTACCAGAAAAAGAGGAAATGGACTCTAGGTGGATGAAAAACAACAGATGTATCCCATAGCTACAAGGAGGACATCCTGACATGATTCCATACTCATTGGGAAGCATTGGGTGAGGAACAAGGAGAAAATTATTTTTAATAATTTCTCAGCTAAGCCTCAGTTCTTTTATCAGCACTGAAGTTGTCAGAATTGTCAACTTGCTAAAGTTCTCTGTGATGTTCCCATATTTTTCTTTAAATTAATAACTATTACCATTTATTCAGTACCTTCTGGAGCCAGGCATTGTGCCAGATGTTTTACTTACATGCTCTCTGATTCTCTTACATAAATTTCGCCGTCTTTATTTGAAAGCTGAGCACTTGCCCCTCCTCAAAAGTTGGCAGTCAGGATTTAAAGTCAGGTGTATCTGAACCTCATAGCCTTGCTCATTCTACCATGTTGTGAGGCTTCTATTTGTGGGCTATTTCTTACTGTCACCCCCACTTCAAAAATGTGTCACTTCTGTCATTTCCAGGCAGTCCCACCACTCACCAAACTGTCTTCTCCTCAGTAAAACCTTGGCCATCGGTCGCTTATCATTCAGTAACTGTCTGTCTCTGTGTCCCCTCTTGTAAGGTTCTTGGCATTTGAAACCTCACTCCTCACATTGGAAGAGAAAACTTTGTTTCTGGCCAAATAACCTCAGAGGTCATCAGGCAGATCAGGGGACAGATTTGGGCCAAGTATTCTACCCAGCTGGCTTCCTACTTCAGCCAGGCAGTAAGCCCTATTTCCTCTAGCCAAGAGAGGGATATTACCCATATTGTTAAGTCAGAATGAAGACTTTCAGAAAGCCTGTAGCAGCTGTGTCTTTGCATGACTGGCATTTGTGGCCATCTACTACCAATATTTTAACACAGACCTTCTGCTTTAGGCTAATGAGTCTCCTGAGCACCCCTTCCGTTTTTCCTGCCCAGCTATGTCATACTGGCCTCATTTCCTGAGACCCCACCCCTTCTTCATCTCTCTCCATTTTCTGAGATTTCTTCTCGATATCCATCTTGTGCCAGCCTTCCTAGATTCCTCTAACCCATGGCCTTTCTTTTCTTCACAGTCCTATAATCCAGTTGAGCCACAGAACCTAGTCTTTGATTCTAAACATCCTCCCTGTTTCCCAAACTAAATTACACATCATACAAAACCAGTCTTTTTTTCTGTTTTCTTGTCATTTTTATTTAATGTTCCAAAGCGCCTAGACCAGGGATGGGCACACGGCTGATAGTGAATGGATGAAAACCCTGTTGATTTTTCTAACACATAAAATGCTAGTTTTCTTCTCTTTTGTTTTTCAGACTGTAAGTTGGTCAGGGCCTGTAACACCATCATTCCACTTTTCCTCTATGCTTTGCCATTGCTCTCCACCAGCAGAAAATCAATTAAGTGTCAGTACTGAGTCTTATCTAAAATATTCTGGTGTCATAAAGCACAGACCTCTTTTATTGCCCTGTCATTTTTCTATAGAGAACAAACTAAACCTACTATTAGAAAGAAAATGCAATCTATTCTAGAAGTTTTCCTAGTATATATATTTTAAAAGTCATAAATTCTCAGCTTTCAGATCACAATACAATTGCAGGAGTCCTAAATTTATGCCTCTGAGCAGAAGTACAATTCCCATCCTCATTGCTGCCTGCTTTCTCTGTTGCCCTGCTTAATTTACAGTTACTCAATAACAATTAAAACAATACTCTCATCCCAGTCAGTTGCAACCGAAAATCATTATGAGTTGAAGCTTCTGGGTGATGATGCTGGGAGGAAGAGTAGCTGTAATCTCTAGGCCACAGAATGGTGACTACCCAGACATGGAGACTGAAGAGTACATGGGACTTGAGTCTTCAGAGTAGAAGAGGCCAGGATAAGGAATTTAGTACAGGGGTGGGGGAGAAGGAACAGATCTAAATGGCCCTCACTACCCAGGTCACCTCTCTTCAATGGAGATGAAACAGTCATTGATTTTTGGAGCAATTTGATTTTTATGTTTGCCCCAAACATTCCAAAGCCTGTCTGAGATTGTTTCATTGTCTCGCTCACCTAGGAAAAGGGGAAAAGCAGCAGGAGCGGTGGAAGGGGTGCCAAAGACTAGAGCAATAGACCACACTCATTCTGAAAAGGTCATTCTGAATAACCCAAGAGAGTTGTCTGGGACTTGGCTCTTTCTCCATGATTACACAGACAGACACTAACAGCCCTGATGTGAGTGTGCTGCACTGAGAAAGGAATCTCCGGACCTGATCCTGCCTGTGCTCCTATTCAGCAGTGAAACAGAGGTAAATCCCTTAACCTCTTAGCCTCAGTTTCCCCATCTGTAAAACCAGGAGATGTGCAGGAGTTGCAAGCTGGCCTGCTTTCAGAGACAGGAAAGGTTTTCAGGAAACTCAGTGCCTCAACAATACAAGAAGTGTTTATTAGAACAAGGGCAGCTGGAGTGTGCATACTGGTCTCAAGGCTTTTAACATTCAAATTCAAGTTTTATAAATAAACAGCGCATATCTCAGACCTCCAGTTTTTGCCTCTAGACTAGATAATTTCTTAATCCTTTCCCAGCAGATATTTTTTGCACTTGAATCCCTGGAAAACAGGATATCATGGTCTGATCAACTCTCACCACATTTGTCCCATCATCTGATCAAGTGCCTGGGACACAGTAGTCTCAAGTTAACAATTTGTCGTTGAGTGGCTGGCCATTCTCTTTTAACCTTTACCTTTACAGAGTGAACTCTTGTCTTGTTATTTTTAGGCTGTTCCCTCATTTGACAGTTCTTGGCTCCATCTGTTGAGTTACTTTACCATCAATCTAGCTGGCCCTCAGCTAAGCCTTTCCTGAGCCGTGAGCAGTGCAATTGCTTGTGGTTTTATGTGGAATGTCTGAGACAATCCCAATGACCACAATCCTTCCCTAAGCAAAGACAGCACAGCAAAGAAGCCTGCACTGACACAGCGGCCCTGGTGGAAGGAGCATCTTTATTTAGCCTTGCTGCAACATGTGCTGTTCCTTCTTTTAAGAAGCAACTCTTCTGTCTTGGCCCCTCTCTTTTTGAATTCCTTCTTCAATAATCCTTTTGGCACAATGGTTGTTTCTCTTTTGGTCTGCCCTCCCTACAGAGCTGACCCAAACTCTGAACTGCTTCCAAGTTATTTCGAGATAGCGCTCTAGATCAGCTCCTTGGAGATGGTGCACAGCAGAGCAGGAGCTCTCTTAAAATTGGGCCAGACTCACATCCTAAACAGCTCCAGGGAAATTTCCCTTATTTACACTCCAACCACACAAAACGCTCACTCGCTCCTTTGGCCTCAAATGCTTGCAAGACAATTACAATATCCTTTTCCTATAAAGCTGCAAATGTCTTCTATAGAATCCATCTCAATGGAAAATCTAAAACTCAATCCCAGAACTGTACAGGTGACTCTCTTACACTGCAGGTGAAGAATGGATATTATGTACTTTGGGGGTGAGTTCTCATATTTTTTCTGTGATTGAAATACATAATACACTTTAAATCGGGGTCCCTGGAGTAACTTTTTAGCACTTTCCTTCACTTAAGGCCCAGAACGAGGAATAGAATTGGTTAGTTATCTGCCAGATAAAGAAACAAAGTCTCAGAATTATAAGGTCATTCCTCCGCTTTGGAGCTTCTCCTCATTGCTTTGCCTATAAATAACTGAGGTGTATTTGTGCAATCACATACTGTTTAGGGTGCTGCTAAGGACTTGGGAAACCTTGTTGCCTTGATTGATTGAAAACGAAAATATATGGGAAACATTTTAGGAAAAGAAGATGGCTCTGAGGGTGGGAGCACTGGGAATCTTTTGGTGCGGAGCAAAGGGAATGTCAGCTGGACCATCAAGTGCGGGTAGGATTTGAATGAAGGAAGCAGGCTTTGGTTCAGCAGAAAGAAGGGTTTTCATTTTGACAGTAAGAGAATTTTCTGACTCTAGGAAGGATGTATGTTGAGAGGAAGTGGCAATACAGTAAGTTCTAACAGGTAGAAGAAAACATGTTTAAGATAACTTCAAAGGCCAGGCAAAGCAGTTAAGATCTGTTGCAGTAGACAGACTGTCAAGACAGCAGTAATGTGAGGAGAAAAGAGTTGTTTACAGTTGGAAATCGGTCTACTTTTGATACTTGAAACATGAACAGTTAGATCCACATTAAGGTCCTTCCCCTCCTTCTCCCCAACCCTTGCTTTTTAAAATTGAGGTGAAGAGAGATTATGTGATCCCCACTCTATTGAACATCAGAAAAAAAAAAAATTGTTAGTTTTTTTCCTTAAGACAGGATGATATAAAAGCATCATCATACTAATGAAAATAAGGTGTCTCCTGGGATTTTCAGTTTCTAGGCAGCCATGTCATACTTTGAATAGTGTCCAGTAGTGTCCACTGACTTTGAAGTTAGAAGGACTCTTACTGATACGGCTTTTCACAGTCCATGTCATAGTTGGGTTTTTATAATCTTTTAATCGAGGTCTCAATATTTCCATCTATAAATTGGATTAAATATTCTGACCTTCCAGAGTATTATGAAGAATCAGTGAGATAAGCATATGAACATATTCTGCCCAATGCAAAAGATCACACCATTAGGTAATTTCTAACCTTGCCTCAGAAAGCTTAAGAGAAGTCTTTCCTATATGTACCTCTATGTCTTGTATAGTGAGAAATGTAAGAAGACAAGTAAACAGCAGCTGAATCATAGTCTAGTGCTCTCCCGGATGACATTCACCACTATAGTGTTAGAGAATGCATAGAATCAGGTAAGCAGAGATAGTGTGTCCCCCCGCCCCCCGCCATGCCTATCCTGATAAATTGACAGGCATGCTAAGTGGTTTATATGTGATATGATCCCATGAAGCACAGGTAAGGGAGTAGGGAAAGTAAATCAAGAGAGAAAGAAAATCAGTAAAATGTATGCTAATGAGCAAGTCTCCATTTTGGACAACTAAGGCTCTTTCCTCCTGGGCTCCTCTTAAGGTGTCTTTAAATGTGTTTCAGTATTATCATATGATGGATGGGAACCTGGGCATTTATTTACTAACTCTAGTCCCTCATTTGTTGACAATTACCCCTGGAGGTGTTGGATATCTAGTCATTCTGGGTAGCCACAATTTCTGACCATCTCTCATTCATTGTTCTAGAGCAAAACCCTCAATAAGACACAGGCCTTGTAGGGGAGGCTGTCCACATGTATAGATATTGTCAGCTCAGGTGTAGGTGAAATTCAGATGTGGGATGAGGTGACACAAATCCTCAATAGTTTCTGCTACAGGAGGTATGTTTTGTTTAAACATAAAGGCAGCATTACCATAGAAAATAAAAGGTTAATATAATTAACAAAGAAGTTAATTAAAGGAAGGTTCTCACAAGTGATGGGAATAGATGATGAGATTAAGAAATAGTATTTTGACTATGGAACCTGGGAACTACGGACGTACTGACTTCAACTTGTTCAGGGTCCCACTGGGAACAAGGACAGGATAAAGAACACTCTTTAATGCCAAAAGTTTAAGTCTCTATCAAAACCAAAACAGACTAACTCTGAAAATTACAGTTTAGCAATTCCTATCAGCTAGAATTTATAATCTCACACAGTAAGAGACTTTCGCATATTTCAAATTGTATTAAAACCTTAAACAGACTCCTTTATAGATTATCAGAAATAAGACAAGGGGGGAAAAGCCAGAAAGACAAGGGGGGAAAAGCCAGAATGGTTCCCAAATATTTCACGTATGTTTTTCAAAGACCTAGAAGAAAGGTCAAAGTATTTACATTTCCAAGTGCATGAAAACCAGAAGTGGCTCAGATCTAGAGGAAAAATCAGAAGAATTCTTTCACAGAGTCATAGGTCACAAGTTTAAAGTAGCTCATCAAAATGTGGACTCCTTTACATAATAACCAAAGATAAGGTGTGAAACTTAGTTACATCCTGGATTATAAACTATATGGGACATTCGGAAGGAAGGAGGAAGGAAGGAAGGGAGGAAGAGAGCCAAACAGATGATAAGAGAAAACTCTTAGAGGTCGGTGACTACATTTTATGACTATGTCATCCCTAGGAGTATCTATGTTTCATATTTTTAAGCATCAAGTTAATTAAATGACTTAAGGAGTGATTGAATGTCTGATTAATTAGTTAATTACTTGACCTAACCATCCATTCAGACAAAATAATCATGATAAGAGTTCTGTCTAAACTGCCTGATTTTGTCAAGGTCATTGTCTAGAAGTCATCTCAAAGCAAATTCCCAGTGCACATTGCAGAGTTCACAGTGGTCCTGAAGATAAAAGAATCATTTGGACTTTTCTCAGTTGGCATTCTTTCCCAGTTGACATTGGGCTCGATTCTTGGCCAAAGTTTCCAAAGTCATGTTGAACTTCTAACAGTGGGAAAGAATTTTCCAATTAATAATTTGCTGATGCATCTGAACTAACTCTAATATGCACGTGTGCCCACGCATCCACACCTTTTTTGGGGGCATGATGAAAATGTCAGAGTCTGTCTTCAAGCCAGAACATGAAGAAGTACATGTGTACAGATTATATACTGATTTCAAAGTCCACTGTAATTTGTGTCTGCTCTCCTCCTACCCTTCTATTTAGAACGATTTGTGAATCTAGGAAGGCCTGCTTTTGTCACATCTTTTGGATGCTAAAACTAAAGTGATAAGAAAGAGGATGTGCTATGGTGTAAATATTCTTTATAGGAAACTTCTAAAAAGGAAGTAAAATATACTAAAATGTTCTATTTTTTCCCTTAATATCATGACTACATTAATATTTTAAGTACTCTAAATTGTCTATATATTAGTGAATTTCTTTAGACTTTGTAAACTTTTGATCTATTTAATATTCAACAAAAAAGGGTAAAGCTGACAGAGTTGCATTGTCATTTGAAAGGATACTCTTCAGGACAAATTGTCAACAAATGAAATGCAAAAGCTGTCTATATATATATATATGATCTTGTTTATTTATTTAAGAGAGAGAGAGAGAGCATGTGCAGGGGGGAGGAGCAGAAGGAGAGGAAGAAGTAGAGTCTGCTGAGCAAGGAGCCCAAGGCAGGGCTCAATCCCAGGATCTGAGCCAAATGCAGCCACTTAACCAACTGAGCCACCTGGGCGCCCCTGTAAGATCTGTCTTTAATCATAATATTATGGAACCAGAAAATTGCTTCAATTCCTTTAAAGTATGGGTTGACAAATAATTGCTGACTAGACAAATCTGGTTTGCTGCCTGATTTTATAAATAAAGTTTTATTGGAAAATAGCCACACTCATTTATTTACATATTGTCTATGGCTGCTTCTTGGCTGCAGCAATAGAGTTGAGTAGTTGCAGCAGAAATCATATCAAGTAGAAAGCCTAAAATAGTTACCATCTGATCCTTTACTGAAAAAATTTGCCAATACTTGCTCTAGACTATTATGGTAACCTGTGACCACTGAGCATTTAAAATGTACCTGGGGCATCTAAGGAACTTAAAGAGTTAATTGAATTGAGATATGCTGAAAGTATAAAATATAAAGGTTTTCCAGCAAAACAGAATTAACAGTAGTTAGATGACAGATCGATCGACAGATAGACAAACAATTGATTCAGTTTTCTGAAGAAAACTTCATTCATATTTAAGGTTCATTTTATATTGAATTTATATAAATATAGATAGATCTGTATGTATGTATATATGTGTGCACATATATTTAAATCTCAATCTATAACTGCTACCTCTCTCTACAGAGAGAGATTAAGAGAAAGATTTATTATAAGGAATTGGCTCACCTGATCATGTGGCTGGACAAGGTTGGAGACCCAGAAGAGCCAATGCAATTCCAGTCTGAAGGCTGGTAACTTGGAGACAGGAGAACTGATGATGTAGATGAAGTTCAAAGGCAGTCTGCTGAAGAATGCTCTCTTGAAAAGGCTTATTTTTTTTTTCTTCTATGTGAGCCTTCAACCAGTGGAATAAGGCCCACTCACAATATGGAGGGCAAGTGCTTTACCCAAAGTCCATGAATTTAAATGTTCATTTCATCCAAAGACACCCTCCAAATTGACACATAAATTTAATCATCATGCTTACTACTTCTTAAATTTTATTTTATTTAAATTCATTTAATTAACATATAGAGTATTATTAGTTTCAGGGGTAGAGTTCAGTGACTCATCAGCTGCATATAACACCCAGTGCTGATTATATGAGGTGCCCTTCTTAAAGTCCATCACCCAATGACCCCTTCTTCCTACCCACCTCCCCTCCAGCAACCCTCAGTTTTTTTTACGGTTAAGAGTCTCTATGGTTTGGGGCGCCTGGGTGGCTCAGTGGGTTAAAGCCTCTGCCTTCAGCTCAGGTCATGATCTCAGGGTTCTGGGATCAAGTCCCACATCAGGCTCTCTGCTCAGCAGGGAGCCTGCTTCCCCCTCTTTCTCTGCCTGCCTCTCTACCTACTTGTGCTCTCTCTCTCTCTGTGACAAAGAAATAAAATCTTTAAAAAAAAAAAGAGTCTCTATGGTTTGTCTCCCTCTCTGATTTTGTGTATTTTAAAGACATAGAATTGCAAAGACTTATTTTTTAGAATGTAAAATACATTGATTACATGTTGAAATTATAATATTTTGTATATATTAAATAAAACACATTATTAAAATTAATTTCATCTGTCTTTCCTAACTTTATAATGTGGCTACTCAAATGTTTAAAATCATTTGCGTAACTTACATTTCTATTGAACAGTACTGCTCTAGAAACTATTCTGAGCCTGTGAAAAGCCTTGCCCCCTCCCATATTTCAAAGGACTCATCTAGTCAGTTTAAATGGCATCTATATTTATTTATACAAGTGTATGGAGAACTGGCATAAGTTACTCAAGAAAGATGTGAGATACAATTTATTTCTAATCTGGGTATTCTTGCTGCTGTTTTTTTTTTTCTCTCTCTCTCTCTCTCAAACCAGGTGAAAGTTTTCAGAGTCATCTGAAAAACAACAGAATTAACGTCTTAATCAGTGAATTGAATATAAATGTGTATGTGTACGTGTGTGTATTAAATGCTAAATGCACTACACTTTATTAAAGATATTATATAAATACAGTCTTTCATTTTTTCTAAAGCATAGCACATGCCTTTCTTCTGTATTTCCATTCACCACAATAAATATTCCGTAGTTTTTTTTTTTTTTTTTACATTTTAAATCAAATTTACTAAGGTCTGTTATGTGTAATGAAATTAATCCATTTTAGGTGAACAATCTGAAGCGCACTGGCAAATGAATACACCTGTGTAACCACTACCCCAATCAAGTTGTGTGTCAGGAAGAATTCTAAAGAGTCCCTACACCCCAAGATTCCAGCTCCTGGTTATACAACCAAACACTAGGGCGATACTTCTGTAACAGGACTTGCTGAGCAGATGTAATTAAGGTTACTAGTCAGCTGAGAGAGATTATCCCGGATTATCAGATGGGCCCAATCACGCCACCCAAGCCCTTAAAAGCAGAAGAGGACGGCAGAGGACGGCAGAAGCGTAACTGACGCGAAGTACGAGGGAACGGAGAGACTCCAAATAGGAAAAAGACTCAACCTTTGTTGTTTTGAAGTTGGAGGAGAGGGCCCTTGAGGCAAGGAATGCTTTTAGAAGCTGAGAATGACTTTTGCTGACAGCCAAAAAGGACGTGGGACTTCATTCCTACACTTGGATGGGAGTAAATTCTTCTGAGAGCGATCCTCAGAGACTCCAGAAAAGAACACACCACTGTTGAAAACTTGATTTCAACCTTGTGAAACCTGGAATAGAAAACCAGTAAGCCATGTTGTACCTGGACCTAAGACCTGCAACTGTGAGATCATAAGTAAGTGTTGCTTTATATTGCTACATTTGTGGTATGTTATCAGCAGTTTGGAGAAAAATAATACAATGTAGAAAGCTGCTCGCTCCCTCTAGCCAGGTGTTAATGATTACCATTCACCCCTCCCTGCGGCAACCACTGTTTTTGCTTTTTGTCACTTTAGGTTAGTTTTCACTTTAATAGAATTTTATATCGATGACGTTAAATAGTATGCATCCCTTAGTGTTTATCTTCTTTCGCTGAGCATTTAAAAATAATTCATCCATTTATCACATAACAGTAAATCATTTCTTTTTATTGCTGTGTGGTATCTTATGGTATTATCACAATTTGTATACCTATTGCGCCTACTGACGAATATCTGGGTTGTTCTCAGTTTTTGATTCTTTTGAATTAAGTTATAATGAGCATTCACATGTATAAGTCTTCCTGGGGACATGGGCTAGGTATCTCTTGGGGAAATAACTACAGGTAGAAGTGCTATGTCATATACTTAACTTTTAAGTGCCAAACTGATTTTTACAAGGGTGGTTTCATTTTACACTCCCACCAGCAATGTATTGAGAGTTCCATTTGTTCTATATTCTTGCCAACACCTGGTATATTTGATATTATTTTTAGTTTTAGCTGTCTAGTGGGAATTATAAAAATATAAATATGATTATAATTTGCATTTTCTTGATGATTAATGATGTTAAGTAGCTCTTTTGTGCACATTAGCCTCTGTTATGTTCTTTTACAAAATGTCTTTCAAATCTTGTGCCACTTGGCAATGGTTTGTCTCTCATTATTGTGGTTAGGAGTTCCTGATATATTCAAAACAACTTTTTGCCAGTTATATCTATTGCAAGTATTTTCTTCCAGTCTATTTTGTTGCTTTATTTTTCATAATGATGTTCTTGATGAGCAGATTTCTTAGAAAACAGGGGTGCCATTTATTTTGTTTCTTTTATTGTTCATGCTTTTTGTGTCCTAAGAAATGCCAAGTTTGCAAAGATTTTCAACTATATTTACGTACAGAGATTGGATAGCTTTAGATTGTGTATTTAGTTCCATGATCTATTTCTATATTAATTTTGTGATTAGGGGTAGAGAAATGTCAAGGTTCATTTGTGCCCCACCCCCCACCCCGTGGGACCACTTGTTCCTTCACCTCTTATTGAAAAGACTGTCTTTTTCCCATTTAAGTAACGTGGCATGTTTGTTAAAAATTGCTGTATAAGTGTGATTATATTTCTGCATTATCTATTCCATTGATTTACATGTCTATCCTTATAATAGTACAATACTGCTTTGATTACTGTACCATTATATAAATCTTGAAGGTAAGTATTGTAAATCGTACTTTTTTCACCTTTGCAAGATTATTTTGTCTACGTTAGGTCCATTTTTCCATATGCGTGTTATAATCCTACTTCCAATTTCTACAAAAAAAACCTGGGATTTTGATGGGGATAGTGCTGAATCTATAGATTAACTGGGGAAGATTCAATATTTTTACAACCTTGAATCTAATCCATGAATGTGTCTATTTATTTAGAACTTCAATTTTGTTCAATATTTTGAAGGATGTTTTTGTACAGGTATTGCACATATCTTAATTTATCCCTAAAAGTATATTTTGGAACTTTTTAATCTAGTTTTCTAAATCGTCATTTATAGTGATGAAGTTTTAGAATACAAGTGAGGTTCAGTGGGGTAGAGTCCAGAGCCGGCGACCACGAAAGAATTCTTGAGACGTCTTTGGTGCAAAATGGTGGTTTATTAAAGCACGGGGACAGCACCCCTGGACAGAGAGAGCTGCTGCTGCCACTGCCTCTGCCGCCGCTGCCCCTGCCCGGGGGCTATGAGGAGTGGTCCATTATATACTTGCAAGTTGGGAGGGGGTCAGGGATACTGTAAGTCTCTAAGGAATTTTGGAAGCAAGGTTTCCAGGACCTTGAGGGGGCTAGCTGTTGTTGGGAAAAGGTCATTTATTATCATCTAATAAAACCTTAGTCCTGAGACCCTTCAGATGTATATTGGTGGGCCTTATGCTTGGGAATGATTGCCCACATGTATCTTGGAGGGTTTAGAGATAAAGGAAGTTTCCAGAGGAATTTTTATTTGTTAAAGCAGACTTAACAGGATCCTGGTTGGGGTGGGGGTGGGTCAGGCTAGAATTGCCTTTTGCCCTCAGCAAAGGATTAAGTTGGAGACAGTTGAGTCCCTAGAGGAATGTCACTCTGCAGGTTTCAAGAACTTATCAGTGGGCTCTAGATAGTAAGGAAATTTAGTAACTTTTCTTCTGCCTGTGTTTCCCACATCAATAGCACATAGAAACTTAATTTCTTTTTGTCTATAAGCTGAATACGTTTTTAATTTATTAAATCTGCTTATATCTAATACCTTTTGGAGGTTGCTTAGAATTTCCTATATACATAATCATGTTAACTGCAAGTAGAGAACATTTAATTACTTCCATTCAAAAATGATTGTATGGCTGTAGTTTCTTTTTTTTTTTTTTTTTAATTTTATTTATTTATTTGACAGAGAGAGAGATCACAAGTAGACAGAGAGAGAGGGGGAAGCAGGCTCCCCGCCAAGCAGAGAGCCCGATGTGGGGCTCGATCCCAGGACCCTGAGATCATGACCTGAGCCGAAGGCAGAGGCTTTAAACCACTGAGCCACCCAGGCGCCCTATGGCTGTAGTTTCTTTTGGCACTGACCAGGACATCTGGTATTATGTTGAATAAAAGTAGTGACATGGAAATCCTGACGTTTTTTCCCAATTGTAGAGGAAAGCATTTAGGTTTTTTGCCATTGGCTTTGATGGTAGCTATAAATTCTTACAGATAAGCTTTACCGGAGGAATTTCTCTTTTGTTCCCAGGTTTCAGAAAGACTGTGTCAAATGCCTCTCAATCATATGAGTTTTTTTCTCCTTTGTTGTAGTTTATGGTGAATTGCATTGATGGAATTTCCAAAAACTAACCAAGACTTTGCATTCCTCAGATAAACCCTCGCTTATGATGTATCTTCCTTTCTTAGATATTGCTGGGTTTGATTGTTATTAAAGGTTTTTGTGTTCCTGTTGAAGAAGCTACTGGTTTGCAGTTTTCTTTGTTATTTATAGTTTTCATTGTGCATGTAATGCTGGCCTCCTAAAATGATTTAGAAAGTATTCTCTTCTATTTCCTTAAAGAATTTGTGTAGGATAGGTAATATTTTATCCTTAACTGTTTAATGGAATTCACCAGTGAAGCTTTCTGAACTTCAAGTATTCTTTGTGGGAAGTATTTTGTTTACTTACAAATTGAAATTCTTTAGGTAATGTAGTAGTGTTCTGACTTTTGTAATTTCTTTTTCTTACCTTAGCTTCAGTAACTGGTCTTTTTCAGGAAATCTATCTGTGTTGGCAAAATTGGTGATTGAATAGCATAAAAATGTTTACAGTGCTGTATCATCGAAATATTTGTTACAGCTATTTGTAATTTATTAGCTTTAGAAGTCTAGCTACACTGTAATATTAGGTTTTTTTTTCCCCTAAATAACCAGTTTTGGGGGTTCTTTTTTAGTGTTTGTGTACTTAATTTCATCAATTTCTGATTTTCTTTTCTCCTACTTACTTTGAATTTAATCTCTTTTTCTACCACCTTAAAGAAATTTAGATAAATTTTCTTCTGTGCATGGTTTGAACAGCATCACACAAAATTTTATATTTAGCATTCAGTAGAAAAAATTATTTTTATTTCCTTGTAATTTTTTTCTATAGCCCATAAGTTATTTGGAAATATATTGTTTAATTTCCAAATACTTGTTAGGTTTTCAGATAACTTCCTGTCACTCATTTTTAGTTTACTTTCTGTGTGGTAAGTAATCACACTTCATGTAATTTCTTTTAACTTTATGGACTTTTTTTATGGTCTGCTTTGGTAAATATTCAATGTGCACTTGAAAAGAATGAAAGTTCTACAGATTTTTAGTGGGATGTTCCATAAATGTCAAATTAGTTCAAGTTGGCTGGTAATAGTGTTCAAAACTTCTATATCCTTACTGACTTTCCAATTATTTTTTCCTATCAATTACTGAAAGAAGTATAGAATTATCTAACTATAGTGGTGGGTTTCCCAATTTCTTGTTTTAGTTGTATCAATTTTTTGTTCTATGTATTTGAAAGCTCTGTAACCGAAGAACATATACATTCAGGTGTTTTTTTTTTTTTATTTTTTTCCTTCTTGCTGAATTAATCCTTTTGTTATTACTAAATGTTCTTTTTTTTAATCCCTGGTAACATTGTTTATACTGAAATCTACTTTTTTCTCATATTAATATAGCCTGTCTGGCTTTCTTTTTATTAGGGTTAGCATAATTTTTAAATATATATGTCTTAATCCTTTTACTTTTCACCTATCTGCAAATTTATATCTAAAAATGGATTTAGGGGCACCTGGGTGGCTCAGTGGGTTAAAGCCTCTGCCTTCAGTTCAGGTCATGATCTCAGGGTCCTGGGATCGAGCCCCACATCGGGCTCTCTGCTCAGCGGGGAGCCTGCTTCCCCCTCTCTCTGCCTGCCTCTCTGCCTACTTGTGATCTCTCTGTCAAATAAATAAATAAAATATTTAAAAAAAAAAAAAAAGAAAAAGAAAAAAGAAGCCATTAGTAAAAGTAAAACATGTGTTAGAAAATTGCTTAAAAAAAAAAAAGGATTTTAGTTGTGTTTTGCTTCCCCCCCCCACCCCCCACCCCCCCCGCCCCGTCTGGTTTGCTGCTTATTTGGAATATGTAGACTACATTTAATGTAATTAATTGATAAGCTTTTGTCTAAGCCTACCATCTTTGGTATTCGTATTCTATTTGTCTCCTGTTTTTTGTTACATTCTGTCTTAATTTTTTTCTTAAGCATTTTTATATTCCATTTTTGTCTCCTTTTTAAAAATTTTCAGTGCTCTGGATTTACAAAACCTTTAATTTATTAGTGTTCTGTGACTATTACTCCACTTTGCATAGTTTAGGAAACCCGTTAGGTATACTTTCACTTTTTACTACTTAGTCCTATTGTTGTTACACATACTATATCTATCTATCTATATATAAAATAAACCCCTCAATACATTATTTTTGCTTTACAGTAAATTATATTTTACTATTTATTGAATGATAGAAAAAAGTATGCTATAATTACTCACACTTACACTACTTATGGTGTTCTTCCTTCCTTTGTGAGTTTCTGAGTTTCTGTTGCCTAACATTGTGGATAAAAAATTTTTTTAGCATTGTTATAGTCCAGAATTACTGGTAACAGATTCTCTCAGACTTTTTGGTGTATTATTCAGCAAAGATGCAATGTAGACTGTTCTTCATCTGTGTAGTCCTATTTTTCAATACTGTGCCCTGTGAAGACTAGTTGCTTCAGTTTCCCCAAACTTGGATCTTTTTCTCGTAAGTTCAACAAAATCACTATGCTCTAATTGGCTCACTCCTCCCTGTATTAAAAATGAAGAAATCCCTCCAAGCATAAAACCAGGTTGACCTCTGTTGTTTTCCTTTACTCAAGGATTAGGATTCTGAGCTGCCTGTTGTCTAATAGCTGCATTTATTTGTCCAGTTTTATACTTGTTTTCCATAGGTAGGCAAGTTCTATACAAGTAACTCTACCACAGTCAAAAATGGAAATTTCTATAGCTCATTTTCAATATTCATTTCCAAAAGTCATCTTTCCTTGTGTTTTAATGTTAATATTTAAGTAACTTTGTGAGAGAACTATTTTTGCATTTGTAGAAGAACAATACTTTCAATAAGTATTTCTGAAATCCCAGATTTTTTAAACTCCAATATATTTGTTTGAAAATATTTTAGATGTTTTCAGTCTTAGATATAATGGGATTGAGAGGAGTGAGATTAAATGAGAAAGAAAAGTGTAGGTAAGGTTAGAATGATTTTACACATAAAGCTACAAGATTCATATTCCTTATAGAGTATTTAATATACTCTGTGCTTATTGATTTGTTTGACCAGTACTTACATCAGAAGCATAACAAATACAACAGCCAAGAAAATAATAAATCATTGTCACCTGTTTCTGTGAAGCCCCTCAGCTGTACAACTTGAGATGAAGTAGGCACGCTACACTAGAAACCTGTGTCAAGTGTCATATAGCTTGTCGCTCCAGGGCACACAGAGGTTGTGTACTCCTATATAAAGTTTAATTATGTTGTATGATTTTTGAAGAGATCCTCATATTACATTTTTAATTAAAATATTCTCTCCCAGAACTTCAAAACTAACTGCCTAGGTGTAAGTTGGGAGAAAATGAAGATACATATTTAAGATACATATTTAAGAGTTTAAGAATAGATTTCACAGAAGACTAAATAAGGATTGTTTGTTGATGTCACCATCAGAAAAGCTAAAACAATCTATGACTGAATCTATAGAAATAAAGTAGCTACCATAAGGAAGATATTTTTGTTTTTATTCTTGGCTTGTTAAGACCATACCCGGTTAATTCTATTTTTGGTGCTTGCTTGTTAATAGAGAAATACTGAAATTGAGGATTTTTTTTTCAGGTAAGAGATTAAGTGGTCGAGGAATCTAGAAATCGTGTTTTATAATCTGGCTACATTGGGTCATGAGGATTAACTAAACTAGAAGATATTCTGAGCTTTTGAAAGAAATTTTATTAAATACTGTTTAATCTTAATTCTCAGCATAATATGAGCACTATAGGGTAGAAAACAAAGAATCAGGACCTCTGGTGACAGCTTTCTACCCAGATAACATTTTCTCAAGCAGCTAAGCACTTGCCCCAAACTTGCATGTGCCATTTAAACAAAAGTGATTTAACTGTACATAACCAGGTCCTTAGAAGACAATAAAGGAACAACTTACTTGCTCCAGGGTTTTTCTTGAGGGCATGTCTCACATCCCCTCACTACTTCATCCTAAGAATCTTACAAAATTGGTCAATCCAACCACATCGAGCACTACCCATGAGAGAGAGTCTGGCAAATAAGTTTTCCTGGCTCATTGCATAGTCTTTTCAGTGGGTTCTATATATTAGGGCCATGAGTTCGTGCCTAGTATGTTACTCAGTTAAGCATACTCCTTATGGGGAATAGTTGACAAAAATAGAAGCTTTTAGTTTAAATATAATTTTTATCTAATCAGAAAATGCATTATAACTTTCTTCACAGGTTAGAGATAGTAGGGGTTCCATTCCAGACCACCATAATAAAGTCACTATTATAATAGTCAAATGAACTTTTTGTGTTTCCCAGTGCTTTAAAAGTTGTTTACATTGTACTGTAGTCTATAAAGTGAGCAATGTGATTATGTCTAAAAATATATATACCTTAATTAAAAAATATTGCTAAAGAAAATGCTAACCATCTGAGCTTTCAGCAAGTCACGAACACTGATTAACAATCACCGTAATAAATATAACAATAATGAAAAAGTTTTAAATATTGTGAGAATTACCAGAACATGGCATATAGACATGAAAGCTGCAAGTGCTGTTGGAAAAATGGCACTAATAGACTGGATAGACAAGGGTCACCACAAACCCTCAATTTGTGAGAAAGGCAATATCTGTCAAGCATAATAAAATGACATATGCCTGTACTTTTAATTACTCTGAGAAGATTGGGAGATAATTTTTACATGTAACTCCACAGTTTAGGAGTAGGATCAGTACGTAGAAAATTCAAGAGATGAGTGTTGACTTCCCACCAAAACCCAGTTGTAAGAAGTAAGGTTATAGAAAATCACAGTAAGATCTTTCTGAATTTGTCCAAACTATGGAACTAGCTATCACTCAGATCCATGATACCTCAGAAATCTTGAGTTCCAGTGTCTTATCTATTTTAACAGATAGACTGCACATCTCAGTTACTTAACACAATCATAGTTCGTGACTTATGAAAATTCCAAAATAGGTGATTGTGATTGGCTAGATATAAGAGGGGAAACAGTACTCTGCTTTATGGATTTATTCAGGGACAAGGGCATCAGTGTTTCCACTGCAAAAGGAGGACACAACCCTGTGTGGATAGGTAGACATCTTTATCATGCCCTATTATCTACCCAGTTTCTTATCCTTCCATCTCTTTATTCTGCTCCTTAAAGCCATTCCTTAACATCATAAAACTTTCTGATGCCTATAACTTCATTTACTTCTAACCTTTCTGGACTTTCCAGGGCTCACTCATTTTCCTACCTAGCTTGAATGCAGTGTTTATCATTTAAACCATTCTCCCACATACGCAATCATCCTTGCCCATCTATCTTCATTCCCCAGTGAACTATATAAAGTTTGGATTAAAAATAATTACTATCTTAACTAAGCGTCATGAGGTACACAAAATAATACAGAATAAACTAAACAGATTATTAGTCTCCATCTTCCAAATTACTGTATTTGATGAAGATCACTTAAGCTTCATTTCCATTTCCATCACTGACTTTCCTAAAATGTTATTACTCACTTGAACCTCCCGTATATCCATGGTTCTCTTCAGCTTAAGAAAATACTTTACCTGAAACTTGATTCAGCAATTGCAACTACCTGTGATGATCTTCCTCAACTCCATACATTTGCATTTGCTAATTTACACATACAATCTCAGAATAACAGAATTACCTCTCTTTTACATTGGAAGTTGGATTAGGGTTCTAGCTGTTCCAAGTCAGTATCTATTCTGGTGTGCAAAATCCCCAAACCTTACATTTCCTTTAGGATTATTGCACATCCTTTCTTTACCTTAGTTCTAATCCTTGGGCCTCTTACCTACTATTTATAAATTATGTTCAAGTTTTTCCTTCATAAAAACCTTCCTTCCCATTGACCAATCTTGTACTCTCATTCCCCTCTGATTCTGAAGCCTCAGAAAAGTTGTCTGTACTTACCTATTTACTCCCCTCATACTCATGCTTCAATCCCCTGTTGCCTAGCTTTCATTTTCACTACTCTAATAGATAATGCTACATGACTATTGTTAGTATGGTGAAAAGAATAGAGGTCCAAGAGCTACGCGTAAGATAATTCCAAGATGGTACAATCTCTAAAGTGATTACTAGATTTGAAAACCAGAAGATAATTAGTAATTATTTTGTCACATTCTTCTTAACACTAAAAAATAGTATTCTCTTAAAGATGGAAAGAAATCCATCAATTTTGGACGTCATTGAGATAAGCTGTTTTCAAAAACATGTTAGGACTTCTTCTGAGAAGATGGAGTAGATCTGTTTTTCTCTCTTCTTTACACTAAGTATAAGTAAAAACCCTGGTCATTATATGTAACATTTCTAAATATGACTCTAACAGAGAAGAAGGCAGGCTAAGACCTGGGACCAGAGGAATGAGGAGACAATCCCTGGGTTTTCCTTTTGCCTTATATATCCCACATTTGGAGCTGAAGTAGCCGGAACACCATAAATGCCAATAAATACAGACAAAACAAGCAAAACCAACACAAGCTTTATTCCCCCTAACCAAAGGACCAGGGAAGGGCAGCCTAGAAAGACAGAAAATCAATAGATAATTAACACTGTACTTCAGCCAACCACCACAGAAAATATGTTGTAGCCATTGTACATCAACAAAGGTCAAGTGGGGAGCATAGTTTTCTCCCCCTGAGAGAGTATAAAAGTGTACCCCAACAACAATAGTGAAGTGGTATAAGAGAAGTATGAGTAGGGAACCAAGACTTTCATTCACCACAGCTAACTACAAGCACCCCTTTCCCACCAGCAGCGTCAGTGGAACCTTGTGAGAAGCCTGGACTTTCACCTCCATTTGGTAGTAAAGAAGCATCTCCTCTCCTACCACAAAAAAGTGATATAAAAGGAGGTCTCCTAGAGAGCTAGGGCTTTCACCATTACTGAGTGGTAATGAAGCTATCCTCATTGTAGTACCACTAGAGACTACATGCAGAGCCTGAAGGCCCATCCTTCTTAGCAGTAATTAGAAGTCCCCTCCAAGTGTCAACAATGGCCAGGTGTGAAACCTAGACTTATATCTATACATGGCCATGACAGGGAATTAACAGGAATCTATCTTCTTCTGACAGGGTGATAGTAGAGAAAACTGGCAGGGAAAAAAAAAAAAAAAGATATCTAGAGTCCTATATAATATAAAGGTGTCCAGTATTCAATAAAAAATTATTTGCGGAGGGTATGAGCTATGGTAAGTGCTGTGAAATGTGTAAGCCTGATGATTCAAAGACATGTATCCTGGGGCAAATAATACATTATGTGTTAATAAAAAAAAAAAATTTAGAAAAAAAAATTATTTGCCATGCCAATTACCAGGAAGATCTCAAACTGAAGGGCAAGGAGGGAGGAAGAGACAAATAATAGATGCCAGCATCAAAAGGAAAACAGCTCAGAACTATCTGATAACAATTTTAATGTTGCTATGATAAAAATACTTGAAGGAGTAATTACAAGTTGGCTTAACAAATGGAAAAATAGAAAGTCTGAGAAAATAGGACCTACAAAGACCAAATTGAAATTTTAGAGCTAAAAATTATATCAAAATTAAAAGCTCAGCAAACATATACCAACATAAACTGTATTTTAAGTCATAAAATAAATTTCAACAAGTATAAAGTTTAAAGCATGCAGTGTGTTCTCTAACTACCATGGAAGCAAACTAGAAATAATAGAAAAATCTCCAGATACTTCAAAACGAAACAACACACTAAATCCATAGATCAGAAAAAGCTCTCAAGGGAAATAAAAAAATTATGAAATGAATTAAAGTGAAAATAGATCATAACAATATATATAGCAAAACTAAAGGCTGCATTGAGAGGGAGACTTATAGCACTAAATGCACATATTAAAAAAGTGTAAAGATTTTTAAACCAACAATATAGGACTCTGCCTCAAAAACCTAGACAAAACCAAAATAACTCCAAGGCAAGCAAAAGGAACAAATAATAAAGATAAGAGTAGAAATTAATGAAATTAAAAATAGAATCAGCTCTCACCTTCTGTAAATCACTGAGGAGCCTGAACCTTGAATGGATTTTTTTAGACTATGATGAGTGGGTGGGATTATACAAAGCTTTGAGCCCTCTGTACCCCGCAGAAGTTCATGCTAGACAAATTTACATTTGATAAGGAAACTCAGGGGCTGCTGACTGGTGGAAGAGAAAATTTCTCACCTGATCATTTCACATTAACCTTGGGTTGACAGTAAGTACAAGAGCAAGCTCTTTCGATGGGGAGCACCCTAAAGTAATCTTCTCACAAAGGCTTTTCCTTGGTCATAACAGGAATTTCTCCTGCTAGCACACTCTGTCTTGTAAATTGTACATCGTGGCAATGGGGGCTATGATTTTAGACCTACTTCTTCACAGTGTTTTAGCAATATGATTGTAGAATGTGTTTAGTATGTTTGTGCTTGTTCGTGCCTCAGTCCTCTATCCCCATCTTTAAAATTTCCATCCTATCTTGGAATATTTAGAAGAACAAATACATTAAATGGATAAACTGTTGGCACAAAAGGGGGAGGGGGATAAAGAAAATCAATGACACCAAAAAGCTAGTTCATCAGTTATTTGAAATTACCATCAATACTTTCAAAATCCTCCAGGATGACAAAAAAAGAGAAAATATAAAAACTACCAATATTAATAAAATGAGATATTACCATAGACCCTGCAGATATCAAATGAATGATAAGGAAATACATCAGAAAATTCTTTACAGATATATTTGACAACTTAAGACAACTATCTAGAAAACCAAAAACTACCACAGGTCACTCAATGTGCAGTAAATAATTTGCATAATTACATAACTATGTAGGAAATCAAATTAATAATTTAGAAACTTTCAAAAAAGAAATTTCAGGCCCAATTAGAATCACTGGAGAACACTAAATATTTAAAGCTGCATTAACACCAATTTTAAGCACTTTTCAGAAAATAGGAATACTGCTTCCCGATTCATTTTATTAATCTGAGATGGCCTTGATACCAAAACAGAAAAGACAGTACCAAAACAAAACATCCCCCTCACACAAAACCAAAGAAAATATCACTCACAAATGAGACAGAAATTCTTTAAAATGTATTAGCAAATAGAATCCAGAAATATATAAAAATATTTTAAACTATGACCAAGTTGTATTTGTTTCAGGGTGCAAGGCTGTCTAAATGTTCAAAAATCAATCTGTACAAACACTATATTAATAAGTTAAAGATTAAGTATCACATTTTCATATCAATTACTGCAAAATAAGAATTTAACAGAATTCACTACCCATTCGTTAGACAAACTTGACAGTGGTAGAGGAAAATTCAGCTTGATAGAGGGCATCTACAAAATACCTACAGCTAATGTTACACTTATTCCTGAGTGATTAAATGCTTTCTCCTAAGATAGTGAACAAGATAAAGATTTTTGTTCTCACCACTCTTATTTAATATGGTGCGAAGAGTTTTAATACAGTAAGTAAGGAAAGGAAATAAAAGATACCCAGGTCAGAAAGGAGGAAATAAACCCGTCCTCCTATGCAGTTGGCATACTTGTCATCATAGAAAATATCAAGTGATCTATAAAACTATTTTTGGAGCTAGTAAGTTAGTTTAGAGCAGGGTTGCAGGATAAAGAGTAAAAAAAAAAAAAGGAACAGATCAAATAAATCATATTTCTACATACTAGCAAAAAGACATGGACAATATAATTCAAAATACAATACGATTTAAAGTAGCCCCCCAAATGAAGTTCTTTGGTATAAATCTAAAAGCAAAACAAAAACTTGTAAAGGATTTGTATGCTGAAAATTATCTAAGTCTGATGAAGAAAAAATCAAAGAAGGTGTAAATAAATGGAGAGATATGCCATGTTCATGGATTGGGGAAAATCAACATGGTAAATATGTGAATTCTCCACCAGTACTGATTTGACATAATTCCTATCAAAATTCCAGAAAGTTTCCTCTTTTTTTCTTTCCTTCCTTCTTTCCTTCCTTCTTTCCTTCCTTCTTTCCTTCCTTCTTTCCTTCCTTCTTTCCTTCCTTCTTTCCTTCCTTCTTTCCTTCCTTCTTTCCTTCTTTCTTTCCTTCTTTCTTTCCTTCCTTCTCTCCTCTCCTTTCCTTTCCTTCTTCCCTCGCCTCCCCTTCCTTCCCTTCTTTCCTTCTTTGTTTTGAGAGAGTAGATTATCTTAAAATTTATATTGAAAGGCCAAAAAACTTACAGCTAAAATAAATTTTAAAAACAAAGTCTACTTAATTTCAAAACTTGTTTTAAAGCTATTATGATCAAGAATACATGGAATTGGCAGAGAGACAGATCAATAGAAAAGAATAGAGAACTCAGAAATAGACCCATACAAATATGCCCGACTGACATTTGACAAAAGTGCAAAAACTAGAAAGAGCAAAAGCTAGTGCTAGTTTTTTCACAAATGGTACTGGAGCCAATGGACATTGATAGGCGAAACAAATAATAAAATATGACCCAAATCTATAAAATTTAATTAAAAACATATTATAGACTTAAATATATAAGTTTAAGCTGTGAAACTTTTAGGAGGAAAACAGGAGACAATCTTTGAGATATTGGTATAGAGTTTATAGACTTGGCACCATATAAGCATGGCCTATAAAAGGAAAAATTGATAAATTGGACTTCATTAAAATTAAAAACCTTTTCTATGAAAGATTCTATTAAAGGATTAAAAAGACAACTACTAGAGTGGGAGAAAATATTTGTAAACCATGTAGCTAGCAAAGAAGGAATATCAAGAAGTTATAACTCAAATCTCATCAGTAAAAAAAATGGGATTATAAAATTGGGCAAAAGACTGGAAGATAAATTCTATCCAACAGGATTTACAGATGGCACCTAAGTACATGAAAATTACTTAACATTATTAGGCACAAGGGAAACACAAATGAAAAACCTCAGTGAGGTGTCACTATATGTCTATCCGAATGGCTAAAATAAAAAGTAGTGACAACACCAAATGCCAGCAAGGATTCACAGAAACTGGATCATCTACTGCATTGCTGAGGGGAATGTAGAATTATATACTCATTCTCAAAAAAACCACTGTGGCAGTCAAAAAAACTAAACATTTAACTACCATAGGAGTCCGCAATCGTACTCCTGATTGTTTATCCCTCAAAATTAAAACCTATGTTCACACAAAAAGCCGTATACATACATTTATAGTTTTGTTTCTACTAGTTAGGGGGGGGGGAAAGCCCCTCAAAAAGTGACTAGTTAAACCAGCCATATTATATCCATACCATGGAGTGCTACTCTGCAGTAAAAAGAAATAATGATACTCATAATGACCTGGATGAATATCCAGAAAATTTCACTGTGTGAAATAAGCCAATCCAAAGGTTATGTATTTTGTGATTCTATTTCCATAACATTCTAGAAATGATAAAATCCTAAGGAGAACCTGTTGGTACTTGCTAGCAGTTAAGGAGGGGTTGAAGGCTGAGGGATAAATGCAAAAGGATATAAGAAATCCTTGTAGTAAAGGAAATGTTCTATATCTTGACTGTATCAACGCCAATATCCTTTCTGTCACAGTTTGCAGTATTTTACCAATAAGGGTAACCTGGTAAAGAGCATGAGGGGTTTTTGTATTTCATTCACCTGCAAGTGAATCTATAATTATGTCTAAATGAAAAGTCTAATTTAAAAAAAAAAAAAAAAAAAAAGATACTGAGAGGCAGAGGCCAGTTTGTAGTAGGTTATAGAGTTAAGAGGTGGTAAGAATTTGAATATGGGGAAATACTATGTTGCCACCTAAGACCAATCTGTTATTAATTGGTTAAATTGATAGGCTTTTCTTTCTCTTCAATTGCTTAAATATAGTTATTCCTCCTGATTCAGTGCTCAGTTCCGTGTTCTCCACACATTCTCTCTGAGCAAGCTCATATATCCTCATGGTTTTAACTACTTATATGCTAATGATTTCCAAATTGATATTGTCAACTGTTTCTCTTCAAATTTCAAATTCATGCAGTCCATTACCTAGTGCACGGATTCATGTGGATATTCTGCAAACACCTTCCTCAGAGCAGAATTCCTCACTTTTCCCTCTCTTGCAGGCTCTTTTTCAGTTACTGTCACCACCATCCAACTGTTCAGCCTAATTAGTAACCTGGGAAATATTCTTGACTCCAGTATAACTTTCAGACCCTTTGTCATTCAAGCACCAAGTTTAGACACTTCATTTTCACATCTATTTTTGCCTTGCTCAGGTTTTCCTATCTCCCTCCTATAGATACTGCTTTGTTTTTCTAACTGGTTTTCCTGGCTTGGGAGTTGCTCATCTCAACTAATCATTTACACATCTTCCAAGTTTTCTAAATTGCTAATTACCTATGTCCTTCCTCACTGCCCATAGAACAACATTTAGGATCCTTATCAGAGTAGAAAGCCCTCTGTGATTTGGTCCTTTCCACCTATCCAGTCCCATTCAGGTCTTTCTCTGCCTGAAACTTTATGCTCCAGTAGCACTTAAATTGCAAGTAATTGTCCTCTATCATACTTCTTGACTTTTATTGTAATAATCCTGTGTTAAAAAGGCTCTATATCTTTCCATACCCACTTCTCCCATAGAAACCAATCCCCATTCCTTTTCATTTGCTTACTTACTGCTCAATATTTAAAGATCACATTAGATATCCTTTCCTTTTCTTCACCCTAACAGATTGCACAGTCGTTGCCCATCTTCCTATAGCATCTGTATAAATCTTCACGAGCCTCTCATAGATACCATGTGTGTATCTGTTTTCCCCACTAGATTGGAAGATATTGGAGGGCAAGAAACATGTCCACAACTCCAGGATAATGATGCAAAGTTGATGTAGAAATATGAAAATCTATTCCATCTTTCATTTTATAAAGACAACTTCTTATAAACTCTTGTTTAAAATAAGGCAGATGTGATCTCGTCATTCATTCATTCAACCAGTATCTACTGACTACTAACCACTGTGTCAAGGACTGGGAATAAAATCATGAGAAATCATGCTTTATGTTCTCAACCTTTATAGCTGAGTGTAACGTTACTCTGCAAGAGGTGGTGCAATGGAAAAGATAATTCTAGAATAAGTTTTACATAATCAATACAATGATTGAGGAAGAAGGTACCGGTGATACTACAGAAAGCCAAAGACTCAAAAATCATAGTTAGACCAAGAGTCAGATCCACCAAGAGAACGATCCTGATGCAGATACAGTAATTACGTTTAGAAATAAGCATCTGGGACCAGTGTGATAGTAGGAATTGAAAAAGTTGAATTCAGAGCAAAAGGAAACAAGGTGAATAGCTAAAAAATAAGTTCGACATATATGGCTTGATTTTATGAATGGACTGAAATGTGGGACATAGGTGGTGCTAATTCCAAGGAACCAGCAAAGGACCTGCCACTGTGTCCTTAGACAATCTTACCTGCACCCAACATCAATTAGACTTTGTGCCACTGATTATAAAAGAGTGTGGTCCAAATTGTTTGAAGTATTTTTTCTTTGGGGATATAGCTTTCCTCCAAATACCAGACACTGACAGTCATGACTCTCTACATTGTTAAAAAATTAAAATCTTTGGTCATTTTGTTCCAGTACTGACCCACCATTAGGTTATATAGTTCTTTCTATAGAATTTCAGGAACCTCCTCTTTCCTAGGCTGAGTTACTGTTGAGTCCCTTCATTAGGAGTGGGATTGGTTGCACCAAGAGGGTAGAGTGGAGAAATCAGGTTCAAGATACATGGGTCTCCTAAAGAAAGATACACACTCACTCTCTCAGGTCCTTTCCTGTTTCAGTGTAGTTAGGAATCTTATAGTGACTCCTGTCTCACCCTTGCCCCCAAGTAAACTCTAATCCTCTTTGTAAGACTTTTTACATTCTATTCTTGTTTTATTGTCTTTGGAGATGCTATCCTTTCCCAGAATTCATAATGTTTCCCTGCCTCTGTTGGAGTTGGAAAGTTTGAACTTCATGAGGTATGCATTTACTATAAAACAATAAAGTGGTAAGAAAAAGAATCAGGAAATAATAAAGAACCAGCCAATGAATCATAAACCCTGACCCCACCCCTATGTGTAGAGAGCCTGGAAATTCTAAATTGACAGAATTCACTAGCAGTCATTTTATTAATTACTCCATTCATTTTTATTCAGCAAATATGCATTAAACCCTTAGTATGTGGCAGACCGTGATAGGTACTTGGCCTGCCTTTGCAGACCTTTTAATCTAATGGTTTCTAACTGTCTAGCTACAAATTGCCTCTTCTTCCTAAGTCGTTCACACTGACAAGGGTTCACAAAGAGGGCCATCGTATAACCTACCATTATCTAAGGAATCTACCATTATTTAAGCGTACTTCTGAGTTTATTGCTTCTCACTCTTGCTTTGATGCCCCAGGTTTATGCTTTTTCTATTAAGACCCTCAACACCTACCTCAATCCGTATTTCCTACCCTCTGCATTCAGTATACGAGATAATTCAAATTGAGACAAACCATGTAGCAGTAGCATTGCCTACCAAGATACTGTCTAAGTAGGGTTGATCACTGCCCTCTATGATCCCAGTATCTGTTATGTTTGGTGAAATAGAACACCAAAATATCCAAAAGGTCTTAACTCTTCCCTAATACCTACCTATATTGGGCTAGCACACTTCCTCTTGGTTTTCTGCATTATACTTCAGTTCATCCTTAAAGCAGGAGTGCTTTCTTGAATTCCAGCCATTTGCTTGGGGCCCTAATACTCTTTCAAGCTCTTGTCAACTTCATCCCCAAGAGAGCTATTGACCTTTCCTCACTTCTCTCACTCACTCACTAGAGCTCTCTTTTCAATAGAGCAATCCCCTGAAACACCACTATTCTGTTCACCACCTGCTTTCACCCACTTGATTTCAGGTACTCCCACCATCTGTAGCCCTGCTGTTATGCCCAGTCATGAGCTCTGCATTTTGCCAAGCCCCGGCATACCTCCAATAACAATTATGATGCACAGATGGTTCAAGGGTGGGTTGAGACTGCCATTTTGTTTGTGATATTTCTTTCTATAGGACAGCAGAAAAATGCACAATTAAGCAGTGGTACAATGAATTGAAATAATTTATAGATATTTTTAATGCTGGAAAAAAAAAATGATCCGATTAAATCTTCCCCTAAGAAATCATTATTCTATTGAGTTCATCCAAATAGCAGGGTGTGATTTTAATTATTATAATGGAACATAATTGTCACTAAACTGAGGAGTTAATTATTCTGAAAATAATTGTGCCATTCTTCTACAAATAAAATGATACAAAAAATGTATTTTGTGGCTCTGAGTGTTGAATAATACCAACACAGCCAATATATTTACTCATGTGAAACTTAAGCAGTACTCACTTGTGATTCACCCAATTTTCTCCCAAGAATTGGATTTGCAATTTTAAACTTCCAAATCAGATAGAGGCTGCATTATTTCTCTAATGGGAAACACAAAATCCTTACAGAAGGGCCTCAGCTTTGGTGTTTGCCATCTATCTTAAATGCCACCATCCGGTTGGAGCATTGTTATGGGTCTCATTGAAGCTGTCTAGTTGTTTGTCTTTTCTATTTCAAACTCTTGATCCATGAGATGGTCTTGAGACAATTCAGTAGAGACCTAAAGATGTGAAATTATTAGATAATCAATTACCCTTGAACAAAAGCCAAATTTGTATCTCTGGAGAAAAAATGATGAATTATTTGTAGGGTTAAGATTGAATTAATGGCTCTCAAAATAATCTAAGAGTCTAGGCAAAAATAATGGAGTAGAAAAATTTGGTATCTTAATTCTACCTTTCTCTCTGGGACTTATTTCAATTTAGGCATCATTTCATATGTTGTTTCTAGGTTTCTTTGCATTGTTGTATTTTGTCTGCCCCAACTACCACCACAAAACCACCCCTCCCACAGCCCATATTCTGAGGGCCTTGGACCCCTTGCCTCCAATATTAATAGTTTAATAAGAGCCCTATTCTCTCAGTGGACCTCTTCTCCGAACACTTGAAGCCATTGGCATGATTTGATCATGAAAGTCTTTAACTTAAAATTATTCTTCAATTGTCAGTTAAGTATCATAAAGTCATGATAAAGGGAAGGGAGCTGTATAATGTGGAACTAGTCCCAACAAACGTGTCAGAAATCAGAGGGATAGATGAACGGAGTGAGATTTAAGCTTTAGGTGAGGGAAGAGTCAGGTAAATATTAAGTGAATGTAAAGTTCCCATTGAGCTCCACTGATACCAGTATTTGCTATTATTGAATTATTGAAAAAAAGACTCGATTTTAAAACAAGATGCTACTTGTTTTTGTTTGTCTTTTAAGATTTATTCATTTAGAGACAGAGACAGAGAGAGTGAGAGCATGGCAGGGAGGGGGAGAGGGAGAGAGAATCCAAAGCACACTCCACACTGAGCACGGAGCCTGACACAGGGCTTGATGTCATGACCCTGAGATCAGGGCCTGAGGTGAAACCAAGAATCAAATGTTTAACCGGCTGTGCAGCTCAGCAACCCCCCCCCCCCCGATGCTACTGTTATTAAGAACTGCAGTGCAGGTCGGAACAAGGGGCTTAGAACTCTTACATACAACTTCTTTAACATATCACAGACTTTTCTTTTATACCTGATGATATTCTAATATTTGCCTGGCAGTTAGCATCAAGTAGGAACCTCACGACACTGAGGTGGTAAAGATGAGAAAATACAGCACTGAACAGGGCAGTGCAAGTGGCCAGAGAAAAGAAGAAATTCAGGAGGAGGTTTGTCATGGAAACCTAGAAGAAAATAGTGTATTTTAATGAGGAAGGAGGGGTCAACTTTATCAATTTTTGTTCAGAATCAAGGAAACTGAGGAGAGAAAATTGCTCATTGAATTCAACAATCATTAAGTCAGTGATGTTCTTTAAAAAGACTCAATTTAGTAGAAAGATGAGGCTAGAAACCAGATTAGAAGGGCTGCGGGGAAAGTGATATGAAATGGAGACAACTGATACAGATAGTTAAGAAGGAAAAAAGCTATGGAAAAAAAGATGAGAAGTTCGCTTGTTTTGTTTTTTTGCATTACTTGGGAGAAATTTAAATGTGTTTAAAAATAAGAATTCATCTGAGAGAAAGTGGTTGGATATATGAGAGAGAAGCAGGATTAAGCTATAGGGCATGGTCTCTGAACAGGTTAACATTCATGGTACCAAAGCGGAGATTAAGGATGGGCCATGGTTAGAGGAGGGGCACTTCTTGGCTCTGTTATTAACTCTTAAGAAGAGCCCCAGAGGTCAGTAATTCTCTCAGTTAAGACCTGCTTCTCTTTTCCTGAAATACCAGCAGCATATTCCAGGTTTATTCCTGGGAGCCTTTTTCCAATTTGTGATGGGGATTACATTATTTTTATGGTGATGAAAAACCTGAGACTCCACCTGCTGCCAGATTGAAAGGCAAACTTGAGACAACCCTGCAAATGTGTAGCACGCTCCCTGTGGGGTGTCCCTAACCACCAGTGACAGCTTGTGGTTATGTGCTTACACATCCTTATCCTGGGAGCAGGAGCCAGACTTACTAATGAAGAATGGATAAAAACAAGGTAGAGATACATTTTAAGTGTTGCTTTTGAGATTCATAGCAAAAAAAGATGAAAGGTAGAAATGAAATTTTCTTTTTTCCTAACTTATGGTCCATGTCACACCTTTGGCAAAATTATTGGCCCCAGGTGGCTTACCCTTGAGTTTATTGGAGTCCCACAAAATTAAGCTAAAAGAAGAAGAATTGCCAGGGGTCTAGAGCAGAGGTTCAGAATTAAAACTAAGAACATAAGCAAATTCTGCATGCACTTTTTTTTTTTTTTTTTTGTAAATCAAGTTTTATTGGGATGTAACCAATCCCATACATGTACTCTTCATGGCTGCATTTGTAATACATCGGCAGAGTTGAGCAGTTATGACAGAGACCATAGGACTGTCCTAAACTAGAATAGTTATCCGTCCCTTTCCAGAAAAGAATGGGAGACCCTGGCCTTGAGGGAGGGAGAAACTATGCAATGCCCAAGGCTATTGACAGAGAAGTAGGGACAATCTCCGAGTCTTCTAATAGGTCATGCTTTTCTCTTCTATTAGAGGACTCCGTTTCTGAGAAGGATCTGGATTATGGAAACAAAGCAAAATCCAAGACTTAATAAATGCAAGGCTAAATTAGAAGCAGCATGAGGTTGTCCTAGAGTTACTTAGAGACAAGAGTCTGGTGGCACTGAAGCTAAGACAGAAGAGGCTGGACAAAGGAAATGGTCACTGTGCTGAACCAGAGGTAGGCATCCAAAATCCTTAGAAGCTGTAAGCTCTTCATAAATAAAAAACGATAGAACAAAGTCTTGACTTGATTAAGGTTAGTGATAATAATAGTTAATATTTGTTACCATGGGAGTACAAATATTTCTTCAAGATTATGATTTCATTTTCTCTGGATAATTACCCAGATGTGGGATTGCTGGATCATATAATAGTTTGATTTTTAATTTCCTGAGGAAACTTTATACTGTTTTCTGTAGTGGCTATACCAATTTATATTACCATTAACAATGCAAAAGAATTTACTTTTCTTCACATCCTCCACAGCACTTGTTCTCTCTGTTCTTCCTGATAATAGGCATCCTAACAAATGTGTCATATCTCTTTGTGGCATCATTGCCTTACAGTATTATATCTCACTGCATTTCTCCGCTCATTAGTGATGTTGAGCACCTTTCATGTCCTGTTAGCCGTGTCTGTCTGTCTATTTGGAAAAATGTTTTTCAGATCTTTTGTCCATATTTTAACTGGGTTGTTTGTTTTTTTGCTATTGAGTTTTACTCATATTTTAACTGGCTTTGTTTTTTGCTGTGAGTTATTTTGAATTTGTATTGTATATTTTGAATCTTTACATCTCAACATTATTTATTGAAAAGACTATTCTTTCTGCATTATATATTCTTGGTTCCTTCAAAAATTAATCAACTCTAATTTATTCCATGGGCTATGTGTCTTTTTTTTTAATGCCAGTAGCACACTATTTTGATTACTGCAGGTTTGTAATACAGCTTAAAATTAGGAAGTGTGATGTCTCCAGTTTTGTTCTCCTTTCTTAAGATTGTTTTGACTAGCATCTTTTGCGATTATGTATGAATTTTAGGATCTTTTATAACTGTGAAAAATGCAGTTGTATTTTTGACAGGGTTTGCATTGAATCTGTAGATTGCTTTGGGCAATGTGGACATTCTAAGAGTACCAGTTCTTCCAATCTATGAATATGGAATACCCTTACATTTATTTCTATTTTCCTCAATTCCTTTCATCACTGTTTCATAGTTTTGCAGTGTGCAGTGTGCACTGTTTCATAGTTTCATAGTGTGCAGATCTTTTACCTCCTTGGTTAAATATAGTCTGAAGTACTTTATTCTTTTTGATGCTATTGTAATCAGAATTGTTTTTTTAATTTCTCTTTCCAATACTTTCCTGTTAGTGTGCATAAATACAGATAACTCTCACATATTGATTTTTGTATCCTACAATTTTACTTAATTTGTTTATTCTAACACTGTTTTGGTAGAATCTTTAGGGTTTTCTGTATGTTAGATCATATCATCTGCAAATGGAGATAATTTTACTTTAAATTTAGACTACTTTTATTTCTTTTTCTTGACTAACTGCTCTGGCTAGGACTTCGAATATTATTTTGGATAAAAGTAGAGAGAGTAGGTGTCCTCATCTTGTTCCTGATCTCTGAAAGCTTTTCCTCTAAATTTGATGTTAACCCTGGGCTTGTCATAGATGGCTTTTTTTATGTTGAGGTATGTTCCTTTTATACCCAGATTGTGGAGAGTTTTTATCATGAAAGGATGTAGAATTTTTTGTCAAATACTTTTTTCCATATATTGAGATGATCACATGATCCTTATTCTTCATTTTATCAAGATTTGTTTTGTGGACTAACATATGATCTATCCCAGATAATGTTCCATGTGTGCTTGAGAAAAATGTATATTCTTGAACGGAATGTTCTGTAAATTTCTATTAGATCCATCTGGTCTAATGTAAAATTTAAGTCCAGTTTTCCATATTTATTTTCTGTCAAAATGTTGTAACTTGTTGAAGATGGTATATTGAACTTCTCTACTATTATTATAGTGCCATTTCTCCCTTAAAAATCTGTTAATATTTGCTTTCTATACTTAGGTGCTCCAATGTTGGGTGCATAAATATTTGCAATTCGACTCCTTTATGGTTATATAATTACTTTCTTTGTCTGTTGTTACAGTTTTGACTAAATGGCTATTTTATCTAAGTATAATTACTCCTGCTTTTTTGTTGATTTTTTTTTTTTTTTTTTTTTTTTTTTTGGCTTCCATTTTTTCCATCTCTCCACTTTGATATTTGTAGCTTAAGTAAGTCTCTTGTAGATTGCATATAATTGGGTCTTGGTTTGGTTTGGTTTGTTTTTTTAATCCTTTCAGGTTTTCTCCCCCCCCTCCTCTCTCTCTCTCTCTCTCTCTCTCTCTCTCTCTCTCTCTCTCTCGCAGATTGCACTTATACCTTTACACAATACTAAATACGTTGCATAGCTGTAATCCCAATTCCATACAAATTGGTAATCCACTGCTTTAACTGACTTTTAGAATATAGTTTCCTATGCTTCTAAATGATTATCATAGTCACTTATTTTAATAGCGGAATAGTTTTCCATTAAGTTGATGTAACATAATTTACATTTATGTTATGAAAATTAAGCCTATTTCTGTGTTTTTTGCTATTATATATATTGCTTCGATGAACATTTGGCTTAGGTAGCTTTATCCTATTTTTTAATTATTTATATAGATTTCAATATCTGTAGGAAACCATTTAAGACAAACATGGACATTTTTATATCTGTCGATTATTATCATTATCTCCTATTATATATACTCGCCAAAATTGTAGCAATTATAATAATTTAAACCATTTTTTAAAAAATATTTTATTTATTTATTTGTTAGAGAGAGAGAGAGCACAAACAGGGGGAGCAGCAGACAGAGAAGGCAGAGGGAGAAGCAGGCTCCCCGCTGAGCAAAGAGCCCGATGAGGGACTCGATCCCAGGACCCTGGGATCATGACCCGGGCTGAAGGCAGTGGCTTAACCGACTGAGCCACCCAGGCGTCCCTAAACCATTTTTAAATACTGAAATGTAGTTGACATACAATGCCATATTAATTTCAGTAGTATGCATAGTAATTAGACAATTCTATACATTATTCCATGCTCACCATAGTCCTCATCTGTTACCATACAATTTTACAATTATTAACTATATTCCCTATGCTGTACTTTCCATATCTGTGACTTATTTATTTTATTAGTGAAAACTTGTACCTCTTAGTCTCTTTCACCTATTTTGCCCACCCCCCCCACCGACCCTCCTCTCTGGCAACCACCAGTTCTCTGTATTTATGACTAATTCTGTTTGTTTTGTTTTTTAGATTTCGTATGTAAGTGAAATCACATGGTAGTTGTTTTCTCCATCTGATTTATTTCATCTCTAGGTCCACCCATATTGTTACAATGGCAAGATCTCATCTTTTTTTTTAACTTGGAAGTGCTAACTTAGTTTTTTGTTTTTTGTTTTAATTTAATTTTATTTTTCAGTGTTCCAAGATTCATTGTTTATGCACCACACCCAGTGCTCCATGCAGTATGTGCCCTCCTTAATACCAACCACCAGGCTGACCCATTCCCCCCCCCTTCCAAAACCCACAATTTGTTTCTCAGGGTCCACAGTCTCTCATGCTTCATTTCCCCTTCCGATTTCCCCCAATTCACTTTTCCTTTCCTTCTCCCGATGTCGTCCATGTTTTTCTTTATGCTCCACACATAAGTGAAACCATATGATAATTGACTCTCTCTGCTTGACTTATCTTTGTGTATGGTGTAAGAGAATAGTCAAGTTTCATTCTTCTATACATAGCTGTCTAATTTTCCCAGCACCATTTATTGAAGAGACTGTCTTTTTTCCACTGGATGTTTTTTCCTGCTTTGTCGAAGATTATTTGACCATAGAGTTGTGGGTCCATATCTGGACTCTGTACTGTTCCACTGGTCTGTGTGTCTGTTTTTGTGCCAGTAGCATGCTGTCTTGGTGATCACAGCTTTGTAGTAAAGCTTGAAATCAGGCAACGTGATACCCCCAGTTTTGTTTTTCTTTTTCAACATTCCCTTAGCAGTTTGGGGTCTTTTCTGGTTCCATACGAATTTTTAGGATTGTTTGTTCCAACACTTTGAAAAATGCCGGTGGAATTTTGATGGAGATGGCATTGAAAGTATAGATTGCTCTGGGCAGTATAGACATTTTAACAATGTTTATTCTTCCGATCCGTGAGTATGGAATGCTTTTCCATCTTTTTGTGTCTTCTTCAATTTCTTTCATGAGTGTTCTGTAGTTCCTAGAGTACAGATCCTTTACCTCTTTGGTTAGGTTTATTCCCAGGTATCTTATCGTTCTTGGTGCTATAGTAAATGGAATTGATTCTCTAATTTCCCTTTCTATATTTTCATTGTTAGTGTATAAGAAAGCAACTGATTTCTGTGCATTGATTTTTGTATCCTGCCACATTATTGAACTGCTGTATGAGTTCTAGTAGTTTGGGGGTGGAGTCTTTTGGGCTTTCCATATAAAGTATCATGTCATCTGTGAAGAGAGAGAATTTGACTTCCTCTTTGCCAACTCGAATATCTTTTATTTCCTTTTGTTTTCTGATTGCTGTTGCTAGGACTTCTAGTACTATGTTGAACAACAGTGGTGAGAGTGGGCATCCTTGTTGTGTTCCTTATCCCAAAGGGAAGGCTGTCAGCTTTTCCCCATTGAGAATGATATTTGCTGTGGGTTTTTCATAGATAGATTTTATGAAGTTGAGGAATGTTCCTTCTATCCCTATACTTTGAAGAGTTTTAATCAGGAACGGATGCCATATTTTGTCAAATGCTTTTCTGCATCAATTGAGAGGACCATGTAGTTCTTCTCTCTTCTCTTATTGATTTGTTCTGTCACATTGATTGATTTGCGAATGTTGAACCACCCTTGCATCCCAGGGATAAATCCCACCTGGTCATGGTGTATAATCTTTTTAATGTACTGTTGGATCCTATTAGCTAGGATCTTGTTGAAAATCTTGGCATCCATATTTGTCAGGGATATTGGCCTGAAATTCTCCTTTTTGATTGGGTTTTTGCCAATGTGGTTTTGGTTTAGGGATCAGGGTAATGCTGGCTTCATAGAGTCTGGAAGTTTTCCTTCTGTTTCTGTTTTTTGAAACAGCTTCAGGAGAATAGGTATTATTTCTTCTTTGAATGTTTGATAGAATTCCCCAGGGAATCCGTCAGGTCCTGGGCTCTTGTTTTTTGGGAGGTTTCTGATCACTGCTTCAATCTCATTACTAGATATTGGTCTATTCAGGTTGTCAGTTTCTTCCAGTTTCAATCTCGGAAGTTTATAGGTTTCCAGGAATGCATCCATTTCTTCTAGGTCACTTAACTTATTGGCATATAACTGTTGATAATAATTTCTGATTGTTTCTATTTCCTTGGTGTTAGTCGTGATCTCTCCCCTTTCATTCATAATTTTATTAATTTGGGTCCTCTCTCTTTTCTTTTGGATTAGTTTGGCCAGTGGTTTATCAATCTTATTTTTTCAAAGAACCAGCTTCTATTTTCGTTGATGTGTTCTGCTGTATCTCTAGTTTCTAAGTCATTGATCTCTGCTCTCATCTTGATTATTTCCCTTCTTGTGTGTGGGGTTGGCTTGTTGATGATTTTCTAGTTCTTTAAGGTGTAAAGAGAATTGGTGTATTCGGGATTTTTCAGTTTTTTGAGTGAGGCTTGGATGGCTCTGTATTTCCCCCTTAGGACCACCTTTGCCGTATCCCATAGGTTTTAGACCAATGTGTCTTCATTCTCATTGGTTTCCATGAATTGTTTAAGTTCTTCTTTGATTTCCTCGTTGATCCAAACATTCTGGAGCAGGATGGTCTTTAGCTTCCAAGTGTTTGAATTCCTTCCAAACTTTTTCTTGTGATTGAGTTCCAGTTTCAAAGTATTGTGGTCTAAAAATATTCAGGGAATCATCTCAGTCTTTTGATATCAGTTGAGCCTGATTTGTGACCCAGTATGTGGTCTATTCTGGAGAAAGTTCCATATGTGCTCTAGAAGAATGAGTATTCTGTTGTTTTAGGGTGGAATGTTCTGTATATATCTATGAGGTCCATCTGGTCCAACGTGTCATTCAAAGCTCTCATTTCTTTATTGATTTTCTGCTTGGATGATCTGTCTATTACTGAGAGTGGTGTGTAAAGATCCCCTACAATTAATGTATTCGTATCAATATGACTCTTTATTTTGATTAACAGTTGGCTTATGTAGTTGGTTGCATCCGCATTGGGGGCATAAATATTTACAATTGTTAGATCTTCTTGGTGGATAGACCCTTTAAGAATCATGTAGTGTCCTTCTGTACCTCTGACTACAGTCTTTAGCTTAAAACCTAATTATTTGATATGAGAATCGCTACCCTAGCTTTCTTTTGAGGCCTGTTGGCATGAAAGATGGTTCTCCATCCCTTCACTTTCAGTCTGGATGTATCTTTAGGTTCCAAATGTGTCTCTTGTAGACAGCATGTGGACGGGTCCTGTCGTTTTATCCAGTTTGCAACCCTGTGCTGTTTTATGGGAGCATTTAGGCCATTCATGTTGAGAGTGATCATTGAAGGATAAGTTTTCATTGGCATCGTGTTGCCTGTGAAGTCCTTATTTCTATAGATTGTCTCTGTAAATTTCTGTTCTATGTCACTCTTGGGTTCTTTCTTCTTTTATCGAAGAAGAAAGATATATTTCTTAATATTTCTTGTAGTTCCAGCTCGGTGGTCATATACTCTTTTAAACCTTGCTGGTCTTGGAAGCTCTTGATCTCTCCATCCAGTTTGAATGTCAGCCTTGCTGGATAAAGTATTCTTGGCTGCATGTTCTTCTCATTTAGTGCCCTGAATATGTCTTGCCAGCCCTTTCTGGCTTGCCAGGTTTCTGTGAACAGGTCTGACGTTATTCTGATGGTCCTTCCTCTGTACGTAAGGAATCCCTTCCCCCTAGCTGCCCTTAAGACCTCTTGTCTGAAATTATGATTTGTGAATTTCACAATTAAGTGTCTGGTTGTGTTAGGATGTCCTTCTAGACTGTTGATCTTGGGGGGTGTTCTTTATGCCTCTAGGATACAAATACTTGTTCCATTCCCCAGATTAGGGAAATTTTCATCCAGAATTTGTTCAACTATATCTTCTAGTCTTCTCTCTTTCTCCACCCCCTCAGGGATCCCAATAATTCTGATGTTGGAACGTTTCATGGAGTCATTTATTTCCCTAATTCTGTTTTCATGGCTTCTAAGCTGTTTGTTCCAGCCCCCCTCCTGATCCTTCTTTTCTATCAGTTTGTCTTCTAGATCACTAATTCCATCTTCTGCTTCAGTTACCCTAGCTGTTAGAGTATTTAAATTAGATTGGATCTCATTGATAGCATTTTTAACTTCTGCCAGTTTGACTCTCCCTTCTGCCCTCAGAGATTCTGTGTTGTCACTAATGATTTTCAACCTAGCCATTGCCTGGATAATTGTTACCCTGAATTCCCTTTCGGACATACTGTTTATGTCCATTTCCAATAGTTCTGTGGCAGAGGGCACAGTCTCTGAATTTTTCCTCTGTTAGGTGTTCCTCCTCCTAGTCATTTTGGTGAGAGGTGGTTGAGGGGATGTATAGCTGAATATATCAACCATGATCTAGGCAAGGTGCACCCTGGAAAGTTTCGGAGCAATTGGAAGTCACCACCAAAAAGAAAGAAAAAAGGAGAAAAAGAGAGAGGAAAAAAATAGAGAAAACCCAGCCAAAATGAGCCCCAAAAGTAAGATTTATACATAAACAAGAACGAACAAAGACCAACAAAAATAAATGACAAAAAAATAAAAACCCAGCCAAAATGAACCCCAAGAATAAGATTTATATATCAGAACAAAAACAAATACACAGAAACATTGACAGAAGAATAAGATGGGAGGGTGTTTATAAATCCTTGATGTGGGCGAGGAAGGTTATTTGGTTCTTGTTATCTTTGTTAAAGGACTCAACTGTCCATAGATACAGGGAGATTAAAATTGGTTTATATATAGGGGTAGTATTGAATAGGGAAAAAAGGATTACCTTGAAGCTTATAACTATATGTATATTAAAAAAAAAAAAGACAAACACAGGTATGTATGAAAAAAGTTCAAGTTAAAAAGTTATTATGAAATATGTTGTATTAAACCTCTAGTTGTAATGTTAAGTATGTTAAAAGAAGTAAAAGAACAAGAATCGTGAGAATGAATTAAAAAAAAGAGGGGCACCTGGGTGGCTCAGTGGGTTAAAGCCTCTGCTTTCAGCTCAGGTCATGATCTCAGGTTCCTGGGATCGAGTCCCGCATCGGGCTCTCTCTTAGGCGGGGAGCCTGCTTCCCCCTCTCTCTGCCTGCCTCTCTGCCTACTTGTGATCTCTCTCTCTCTGTCAAATAAATAAGTAATATCTTAAAAGAAAAAAAAGCAAGAAAGAAAAGTTGTATCTATGAAATATACAGGTTTTGGGACAATGCCGGGAGCTTAATATATTGCTTTCCCCTGATGTTGGGGTTTTACAGTTTTATGGGGACCCTGTGGTGGTTGTCCTCTTGTTCTTTTGGCATGTCTTCTGGCGGAGGGGCCTGCTGTGTTGTTTTCCAGTCAATCTTGCTTGGGTTGAGTCGCCCTGCCCTCTATCAAGGGTTATTCAGGCTTTTGTTCTCTGGAGGTTTTTGTTCTTTGGTTGCTTTTTGCGGCTTTTCAGAGGGTCAGAGCAAAGAATCTGTCTGCACCCAGACCTCCACCTCAGAGAAAAGCCTCAGACTGTTCCTGTCTGAGTGGTCCAGAACACACAGACTACCCCTCTGCAAACTTTGCTGAACAGTGCAGCCTCCCATAGGCAGTGCGCACCCCCAGCCACCATCTCGGTGGTTGCCCGAGGCCCCTGCTTGTCTCTGCACCCCTGTGCCACTAAAACCGTGAGTGATATTGGTCCAGGTGAGCCTGCTTCCTGCAGTTGCCTTTGCCAGCACTGCTGTCTGGAGTCCAGACCCATGCTGGGTGCACTCAGACCCTGCGGCTGCACAGGTCACCGAAGGCTGCAAGCCTAGGGATCCCGACCAGGGATCGCGCTGGTTTCTCTCAGGCACAGCCTGGGTGTGCTCAGACTCCGTAGTCACGCGGGCCGTGGAGGGCTGCGGGCCGTGGAGGGCTGCGGGCCGTGGAGGGCTGCGGGCCGTGGAGGGCTGCGGGCCGTGGAGGGCTGCGGGCCGTGGAGGGCTGCGGGCCGTGGAGGGCTGCGGGCCGTGGAGGGCTGCGGGCCTCAGAATTCCGACCAGAGTTCACGCCGGGCTCTCTCAGGCGCGGGCGTGAGTGCACCCAACTGGAGCAGTGGTGCAACCAGCAGAAAGCTGCGGACTCAGGGATCACAGACTGGGTGCCCCGCCACACTCATTCTGGCATGGGTGGTCGCCGGTGGTGACTGTCCTGAGACCATGGGCTTAGGCCCGTGCCTGTGACCACCCAATTCCACCAGTT
>CM052885.1:37779622-37811135 GCA_028534135.1 Potos flavus
CCCCCCCCCCCCCCCCCCGTAGAAATCCAGAAGTGTATAATTTTACATCTCAGGCTGATTTCATGGGGTGTTCAGACTGTTTTGGTAGATATTTAGCTCACTTCAGTGGACCGGTTGAAACAGGGTCTCCTGCTTCTCCGCCATCCTGTCCCTCCTCCTCCAAGATCTCATCTTTTTATCCATTCATTTATTAATGGACACTTAGGTTGCTTCCATACCTTCCTTGGCTCTTATAAATAGTTCTACAGTGAGCATAGGGTGCATATATCTTTTCGAATACTCTCAGACCACATATATCTTTTCTTTGTGTAAATACCCAGAAGTGAATTACTAGATTGTATGATATTTATATTTTTAATTTTTTTTTGAGGAAACTCCATACTATTTTCTGTAATGGTTGCACCAATTTATATTCCCATCAACCTTGCACAAGGGTTCCCTTTTTTCCACATCCTTCCCAACACTTGTTATTTCTTATATTTTGATATTAGCCATTATGACTGCTGTGAGATGATATTTCATTTGGTTTTGATTAGAATTTTGACTTGCATTTGATTTGTAGTCACTCTGTCTTTTGATTGAAGAATTCAGTCCATTTACATTTAAAATAATTATTGATAGGTATGGATTTACTATTGCCACTTTGTTAATTGTTTTCTGGCCATTTTATAATTCCTGTTTCTTTCTTGTTCTCTTGCGATTTAATGATTTTCTGCTGTGGTATGCTCGGGGTCCCTTCTGCTTATCTTTTGCATATCTACTGTAGGTTTTGGTTTATGGTTACCATGAGGCTTACATAAAACATACAAAACAGTAGTCTATTTTATGCTGATAACAACACCAAATACATAGGAAGGCTCTACATTTTAACATCCCATTTTGTTTTTGATGTCACAATTTACATCTTTTTAGTGTATCCATTACAAATTATTGTACTTATATTTCTTATACTTATACTTCTTATACTTTTTCAGTTAGAGTCACAAGGGATTTACCCACCACCAATACAATATTAAAGTATTCTGAACTGAAAGTTATTTACCTTTACCAGTAAGTTTTATGTATTTTGATATGTGTTCCTGCTACTAGTTAACATTCTTTTGTTTCAGCTTAAATAACTTTTTATTTTTTTAATATGTCTTATAAAGCCAATCTAGTGGTGATTAACCCCTTCAGCTTTTGCTATCTGGAAAACTATCTGTCTTTCAATTCTGAATAATATATTTGCCATTTGGAGTATTCTTGGGTGGCATTTTTTTTTTTTTTTTTCCCAGCACTTTGAATATGGTATTCTATTCCCTTTGCCTTGAAGTACCTGCTGAAAAATCTACTGATAGTCTCATTGGGGGTTCCTTTGTACATAATAAGTTGTTTTTCTCTTGCCGCTGTTAACATTCTTCCCTTATCTTTAGCTTTTGGCAATTACAATATAGTTCCTTATGGGCCTCTTTGGATTTATTTTCTTTGCAACTCTCCAGGATTTCTGGATCTGGATGTCTGTTTCTTTCCCAGGTTGGGAAAGTTTTTAGTCATTTCTTTGAATAAGCTCCCTGTCCTTCTCTTTCTCTTTTTTCTGGGACCCTTATAGTGTATATATTGGTCTGCTTGATGGTATCTCTTAAATTATCCTCACTCCTTTTTAATTTTAATTTAATTTATTTTTGCTGATTGCACAAATTCCACTGCTCTGTCTTCAGGCTCACCAATCTTTTTTTCTACTTGATCTAGTCTGTTGTTGAACTCTCTATTAAGTTTTTCAGTTCACTGTTCTTCAGCTCTATGATTTCTGTTTGGTATATTTTTTTGTTGTCTATGTCTGTTAAAATTCTCACTTTCTTCATTCATTGACAGGTGTACATCTTTATGACAGTTTCGAATTCTCTATTGGGTAAAACAATTATCTTTTTTTTTCACTAGGATTGGTTTATGGAGATTTCTGTCATTCTTTTTTTTGGAACTTATTTTCCTGCTTCTTCACTTTCTTTGACTATCTGTGTTGGTTTCTGCACATTAGATAAAACACCCAGTCTTGACAGATTGGTCTTGTGTAGATGAATGTTGGCAATCAGCCTGTGCTAAGCACTGGTTGTTTTTCAAAACTTTGTGATTGTCCAAACCACCATATTTGTTCTTAGTGGCTTCCTGTAGTTGAAAGTGTTTGAAGACAGACCCACCAATGTCCCATACTAGAGGATCACAGTCAGCACCCAGATGTAGGCTGATGAGAAGCCAGACTCTTAGGCAGCAGTTGAGAAAGTATGTAGTTAGGCCTCTTCCAGGAAAAAACTGGAAAATGGGCATTTTTGCCTGTTCCCTCTGTGCTAAGCCTAAGTGTATAGTCATTAGGGGATGTTCTTGCACCTGTTTAAAAACTGTTTCTTGGTTTTTCTATAGTTTTATGGTACTTGTGAATGCAAACTCCATTGGAACCAGAGCCAGGCAATCCAGGGGCCATCATTTCGGTAGCAGTCAGAAAAATTGTGGTGGCATACTTGTATACATGTATGCAAGGCCCTTCCAGAGAGATGCTGGTTTTATCACTGAAGTGAGCTTCAGTGGAGGGAGAAGGTAGTAGAAATGCTCATCAGCTCCCCCTGGTTCAGGAAGGAATTGCAGCCAGTCCCTAGATGTGTGCTAAGTTAGAAAGCAGACACTTAGGAAACAGTGTATAAAATAGGCCGTCAAACACCTTTCAGGGAAAGAGTGGAAGACTGGTGTTTTTGCCTGTTTTCTTTGTGCTGAGCCCTGGGGGGATAGCCACAGCAAGTGCTCATTCACAAGCTTTTTAAGTTTGCTATATAGTCCAATGAGTCTCATAGACACAAACTCTTTTGACTTTTAGAACTAGGTGTTTTGGGGGCCCATCCCTTCGGTGGGAGTGTTAAAAGTAGAGGCAGTATGTTTGATCCAAACTCTTCACTCTGCAGGGAGAAGCCGGGAGTTGGAGTTGGCCTCTTGATTGTATGCTACTGTGTCAGAAGTAGAGTCTATGGAGAGGATATCAGCCTTTTCTCTCATTTCAATTTAGGTATTTTCTTACCCAGTGTGCAGGAGTCACTCAGCTAGTTGCTGTATTTCTTTCAGAGAGAATTGCTGTATGTGTAACTGTATGTTTGGTGCATCCATAGGAGGTAGAAAGATCAGGAGCCTCCTCTATTGATATCTTGAACTCTCCCTCCTGAAGATAATTTTTTATACTTTTGAACAGTCACCAATGTACTGACTTCCAAATACCCTCCTTAAAAATACAAATTTTTGGGGGTACCTGGGTAGCTCAGTTGGTTAAGTGGCCAGCTCTTGATTTCAGCTAAGTCATGATCTCAGAGTCCTGGAATTGAGCCCCACGTCAGGCTCTGTGCTCAGCAAGAAGTGTGATTCAGGATTCTCTCTTTCTCTGCCCCTCCTCCCACTTGCTTGCTCTCTCTTTCTCTAAAATAAATAAATAAATCTTTGAAAAAAAATACAAATTTCTTTCCTGGCTTTCAGTACCATATTCTAATAGATCCCACCCACATCTCATTTTTTTAAACAAGCTACATTATTTATGCTTAACTTCTTATGATTCAAACATAAATCTCTCCCTTTCTGTATTTTCTGTGTTTTATCTCCCCTGGACAGTCATTTTTCTCTTCACATCTTTGTAGGAATATTACACCCAGTGGAATTGTCCATGAAAACCTTCCTGAGCCCCTTTTTCTTATACTTCAGTACAAAATTACTAACATATGTATGATTATTTGACCAGTGCATTTTCCCCTAAATTATACTGTCGGTTGAGCTTTTAAAAAACATAAATACTGTCTTATTAGTCAGATTATTATTTCCATCAAATTACAAAATTTTCTATTTCCCCCCATATTTTGCCCCTAACCACATCCTGAGTAACAGGCTTATCACTGACTTTATATCAAATGATCATGAATTTGAATTTTGGCATGTTTAAATTCAGCTATGTGAGTCTTAGATTATGTTTTTAACTGTTGTAATCCTCAATCATCATCTGTAGTAGAATGGTAAACATACTTTTTTTCAAAGTGTTGTTATAGACATCCTAAAGTAAGAACATTGTCCATCTTGCTCATGGCTATGTATCAGCAAGCACAAAGAATAGTACTTGGTAAATAGTCAGATATCAGTAAATATTTAAATAAAGGTCAAGATAGTATAAGATGATGTTTATCAAATTTATAGCTGGTACATAGTAGAAATTCAATAAATGCCCAAATCTTAGAACTATTCATTTGTCATTTATTCATTTTAAATGAAAAAAAAAACACCTATCATTAACTTAGCTGAGATTCAGTGATACAGATCTCTTTCACTGCAAAAGGAGTAAGAACAGCTTCCTCACTGAGCATCACAAGGCAAATGGAAGGTGAGAGCAATGACGGAACTCATAAGAAGGGTGCTAGGTGGGGCATAGTGGATTCTACAAAAAGAGATATGTTAATCTTCTCTTATCTATAAATATAAAGATGATGTGGATTACAATGTCATGTGTCACTTCATCCCCGGGAACTCATGATTTGTGGAGTTCTCACATTTAAGAAGAATATTTAACAACTTCTTTTTAAATCAGTGGAGTTATGTCTTGATTTCTTCTTTTTAAGTTTAAATTTTACAATGTTCTCATTGGCCTGGGTGCCATGGCAGAATCCCAGCAAGCCCTCTAGAGTGTAGAAAGCAGCATAACCAGACTTCTTGGACTTTGCCCAAGGGAAGTTACTAATAAAGTTTAGGGAAATATTTTTCCTAAAATATTTTTCTCATTATCCTTTAACCCTTAAATGCCTTACTGACACCACAGGCCATAAATGGTCTCCCAGAAGCTTCGTGTTCATTGTAGTTTGAGAAAGAGATTGTTGGAGTAACGATAATGTTAAAGGCACTTTAGAGGTTCTGGAACATGTTTTTAAAAAGTAACATAATATAAAAAGCCTGAGCTTTGGCACTAGATCAGATTATATTTGAATACTGGTCTTTCATTCATTAGCTATGTAATTTTGAAAAACCACTTAACTTTTTGATCCTCCTTGTCTTCATCTGTAAAGATAAACAGTAACTGCATTTCAGGTTTGTTGTCAAAATTACATGGAATGAAAGTGATTGCAATATTTCACTGCTTTGTATTTCAAAATCCCTCTCAATTGAGGTCAAGTGGCTCCAACTAGGAAAAGAAGAGGGTTACAGAGGAGGGAACAATGAAATCGTAGAAAGCATCCTGGAGAGTAATGGGTAATAGTGTTAAGTGGTATATAAATTAGGGTAATGCCAGCTGCTGTAACAGACCAATCTCTAGAAATCTTAATAAATAATGAATAACATTTGATTTCTTGTTCATTACCTTGCTAGTGTCTGCAAGGGTCGAACCAACTCAGAGCTACAAGTTCACAAAAATGAGTCTTCCATGTGTTGGTTTAAAGGGACCCAGTTTCCCTCCATCTCATGGTCCCACCATCTTTCAGGGCATCTGAGTCCTTAACTTCTAGCCAGTGGGCAGGAAAGATTATGGATAATATGGGAGGTCTTTATAGGCCAGTTTTAAAAGGGACACCTATCATTCCCACCACATTTCACTGGCTTCTGTGGTATGGTTGCACTAAATAGGGAGAGTGACTGGGAAACACAGCCTACCTCTACACTCAGGAAAAAGAGAAATATGTGTGGTGTGCAGTTACTTTCCATCCCAGTGGTAAATACCGATGCACAAAGGAATTTGTAAGAATGGTGCCAAATTAAATATTTAAATTAATAAATTCAGGAAAAACCATGCTAGTAATTGGGATCTTAAGAGAAAAACTTTGTGAAGGAAAAGAAACAAAATGGGATAAAACTTGAAATATGCATTCTTTGAACCACAAGAGTGAATGTAACCAAGAATCTAGAAGACATTTGATCAATTAGAATCAAATAGAATTTAAGGTTTTATTCAAAGCTTTAATTTATATTAGCATTCTAATAAAAATCCACCCATGCAAGTAAAAATTAACTAGTTGCAAGATCTAATGTTACCTAGTTAGTTCTACCTGAAAGGAATCCTGAATAAAAAGACAGAAATTTAGGAGTTTATTCCACAACTTAAAAAAAAAAAAAAAAAAAAAAAGATTGTTATAATGAGGAAAATTAAAATGCAAGGTTTAAAAGTTTTTAATGTTAAATGACTATCAGATGCCTCAGGGAATTTTTGGTACTGCTGACTTTGAGCCTGGTAAATGTTCAGTGATGAGACCTATAGCCTGCATATCCACCTTGTTTTACCTGGTCTACTCTGGCATAGCTCTTGGGAAGGAAATGCCTTATAACAAGAATTTTGACCCAGAGGATTATGTTCAATCTCCTTGTGTTTCCAAGCAGTCTAAGCAGTCTGTTGAATTGCCTTTCCTACCTTACTGCTGTCCCCAAAGGTTAGGCCAACTCAGAGCAGCAAGTTCACAAAAATGAGAAGGGAATTACGTGTTATCACCTCTTGGTCAGCTGACTTCCTTCTTGCTCAGAGGGTTTTACTATTCCCCTGATACTAAAGGCTCAGGGGGTATTTAATTGGCTCTTTTGCTTATTTGCTTTTTATGTCAGTGGTTATTTTGTCCATAATGAATAAGAAAGTCCCATTGTGTTAGAAAGTATCTGGGCTTTACCCAAGTCTCCCTGCATCCCAAAGAAAGAATTAGAGGAAGATTTTATTTGGTAGATGAAGCCGCCTTCCTAGATATTCCAGTTCTCTTGCCATAATGCCCTGAATCAAACATCCCATTTTCTTCATCTTTTTTAGCCTCCAATCTCTTTCCCTTTCCTCTTTTAGTTTTAATATCAAAGAAATCTACACCTTTGCCAAAGGGGGAGGGCGGGAATCAATGAGGAATTCAAGTAAGATAGAGACAAATAGGGAAGAATTCCTGGATGGAGAAAGCTTTGGAGTCTACTAATAATCTAGATCAGCAAAGAGCCAATTCTAGCCTCTGTTGTGTTTTGTACACCTGTCAACACACCCACACCCATCCATCTATGTAGTGTCTATGACTCAGTACAGGTTTGAGTAGTTTTGACAGAGACCATATGTGGCCTCCTGGACTAAAATATTTACTGTCTAGCCCTTTGGAGAAAAACATTGCTGATGCTGACCTAAATTCTCATAGATTGAAGAATAATCCAGGTATAAAGGAATAAAAGCTGTATGGCAGAGAGGCAAATAGAAGTATGTCATGAACAGGAAACAGCAAGTAGACTACAAACTATAGTAAGTAAACAAGAAAAATACACATATAATGCAATATACATATATATGTATATATTTGTGCATCCCTTCACATATTTTATGTATATATGCCTATATATAATATATAAATTTTAAAAATATATATTCACATTTAAACATATTCATACATATTTTTATTTTATATATATATATATATATATACACACACACACGTGTTATGTATATGTGTGTGTGTGTGTATGTGTATCGATATATAGATATCTCCTCTTTAAGAATAGTAATCATGGAGCACCTGGGTGGCTCAGTAAGTTAAGCGTCTGCCTTCAGCTCTGGTCACAATCCCAGGGTGATGGGATCAAGTCCTGCATCAGGCTCCCTGCTCAGCGAGGAGCCTGCTTCTCCCTCTCCCTCGGCTGCTCCCCTGGCTTGTGCGCTCTCTCAACCTGACAAATAAATAAATGAAATCTTAAAAAAAAAATAGTAATTGAATTTGACTTTTTTTTTTTTTATAACCCTTTCCAATACTTAAAGCAGGTCTCAGAATATAGGAAGTAACCTTTTCTAGCTAACCAAATGCATTTAACTTTTAAAAACTTCATGACTCCCCATGTCTCTATCTCTAGGCACTTATCTCTGTTTTCAGTTTGGGCAAATATTGACTGTTTTAAAATGGAAATTCCTAGAGGAACTTGGATTAGTCCCTGCTCAGTTAATGAATAGAAGACATTCTCTGTTCTTCTTCAGGGTCACTAAACTGGAACTTGTCTTGAGAATTAAATGTACTTTAATTAAAGCTTAAATATAACAAGAAAGTTTGCCACTTTTCATATTTTTCTTGTGGCCAGGCTTCAGTGATAATGAGACTAAGGTCGTGGACTTAATCCCCATGTGGGCCACTTAACTCTGGTCTGTTCCAAGGTAAACATCTGGAAGCAATGTGCCAGGCACTGTGCAAGTCATTAAGACTATAAAATTGAATAAGGCACAGCTACTTTCTTCAAGGACCCTAGAGCCTGGTGGAAAAGATTAGGTAATCCGGTGCATAAATTACTGATGTTGCAAGTAATATTATAAGAGAGACAGATTACTATAAATATGCAAAAAGGAGAGACTATAAATATTCAAAAAAAGGATTATAAAAATTTTCATGAAAGAGCCTGTATTCGCAGTGTGCCTCAAAGGTATATATTACTTTTTTTTGGATAGGAAGATGGAGGCAGGGAACTTTGTACGTGGAGAGAAGAGCAAAAACACAGAACTGAAAAAAAATATGTGATGTAGTTAATAACACCACCAGATTCCAATTTGCTCAGAATACAGGGTACACATATGGGAGTAATGAGATTAAATGTTTATGGAAGGCCTGGAAAGTCAAATTGAAAATGTGGGTTTCACTTGGTAAACCAAGAAGAGCCCTAGTGGATTTTAAGCAGTGAATAATTGGAGAGTGGCTAAGAAGAGCTCTCTGGCAGTTTTCATGGACTCATTTGGAGTTTGAAAAAGCAGGAGGCAGAGAGAAAAGTTAAATATCTGTTGCAGCAGTCCTAGGAGAGACGTACATGAGCCCTAACTGGGGTGCTGGTGGTGAAAATGGAAGAGAAATTTGAACAATGCTGAGATGAATTCTGGACTTGGATTATGACTTGCATGCTAATAGGTAGAATGCTCACAAAAAGAGCTGTTCTATTATAAGGAAAATAAAGAAGTCAAAGGAAAGCTCTGTGGGGATGTTTGAGGAATTGTGGGAGAGTTCCATATTTGGCATGTTGATTTTTAAGATACAGGTAAAATCTTCAATAAAGTTACATAGCAGGACTGGAATTGGAGATAAAGGATGGACAGACAGACCTGAAAACCTTCTACAAAAAAGTTGTTAACACAGATGTTACTGTGAGGGGTGCGATTTCAGAAGATGCATGTATGAAAAGAAAAGTGACAAAGGCTTGCAAATAGAACCTTGAGTCATAAATATGTCTAAGAAAAAGTGATGTCATCTATGGGAAAAAAGTGAAGGGGCCCGAGAAATACGTGGATTACCAGGGTAGTTCAGTGTCCAAGCTGGAAAGCACATTTCGGGCGATCTTATAGCAAATAACAGTAAAGAAGCCTGGGAAAATGCATGAAAGCTTCTATCATAAAACATGCATCCAAGATAACAGGGTAAATGGTAGTAAAAGTAGGGTGTAAATGTGCTTAACAAAAATGTGGAAATAAAACCCTAAGGACTAACCAGAAATCAAACAGGGGACTTTTAGGGGCACCCAGAGCCATCTCAGTGTTTCTGGTTTTGTTTTAAGAGAACATATTTGTATCAATCATTCTAATGTAGTCATAGCAAATGGAAAAAGCTAGCCCAATCATAATTTGGTGTTGAACACCCTGTCTGGAAAAAGACTGTTAACTAAAGGTAGTGGGTGGCATGAAGCCTTGAGAAAGAGATCAGATAGCTTGATTTTCTTAATGCATGTCCAGCACTGTCCAGAAACACAGAGGGTTTTTGTAGAAGGTGATACTCATATTCTCCCCTTCTTATCAGGCTTATCCTACTTAGGAGCCTCAGATTGTCCTGGTTTTGTGATTTCTACCATTAAAAGCATAGGGCTACCTCCTTCTATTGGGTTCCATACTCACCATGCAACATTTTGATTAAAAACTGGCCAGCCATTCATGTAGCTTGTGGAACAGACGATGAATGTGCTGGCTAGAATATTCCAGTTCACTTGGTATAATGTATTATTAAGTTGGCATTCTGATTTATGAATACTGTTAATTTCTGGATATATTGACAAATTCGACTATCTAGATCTGCCTTCATGAGAACCATACATGAAATATAAGACCCTTCTGTTTTCCTGTTTTTCATCTCATCTCACCTCTTAGCTGTATCTTATCTGTTATCACTAGTTACCAAGTCTGAGAACTTCCTAACTAGAGATACTACTCATATGCTACTGCTACTGAGCTAATAGCATTGTTTCAGTTACCCTCTGTTAACAAACCACCCGTAAACTTAAGTAGCTTAAAACAATGATTTCTCACAAATCTGCAATCCTACCTGGACTTAGCTGGGCAGTTTTAGGCACCTGAAGGGTTAACAACGTAGGACTGCTTCTTCTTTCACATGTCTGGGATGGCTAGAACCACCAGGCACTGGATGAGCATCTCTCTCTTCTTCATATAGCTTCTCTATGGGCTTAGGCTTTCTCAGAGTACACCAAGTCTCAGCTTAGCTGAACAGCATACATGGAAGCTGGCTCCCAAAAGTGAGGAAGCAGAAGCTGGCGGTTGCTTTAAAAGCTAAGAGAAACTGGCACAACATACCTTCTGCATTTTATTTGTGAAAGCAAGTTCAGTCAGATTCAAAAAGAGAGAAAGTAGACTCCAGCTCTTGATGTGTGGAGTGACACACATACAAGGAGAGAAGCGATTGACAGCTGCCATATATACAGGGCAACAGGCATGTAATAGACAATAAATGTTGAATAAATATGAATAAATGAGTGAATGGAATGCAACAGAAGAACTCTTCTACTTAGAAGAAGTTCCAATATTATTTCCTTAAATTTATACTTGTCTTAAAGAGCCTTATTTTGATATTAAATAGAGTTAAAAATCTAATTTTTCTAGATGCCAGTATATGCTTTGGCTATTTATGAAAAAAGAAAAAGAAAATTAGGACAGAGACCTTTGGAATAATTATGAAAATATTAATAATAGATAATATATCTAGGGTTTTCTATATGCTAGGGATTATTATAACTCTTTTACATTTAAGAATCACAAAATCCTACTTTATAGATGAGGAAATTAAGGCACAGAACAGTTAAGTATTCTGTCAAAAACACATTGTTGGTAATTTGCAGAGCCTACACATTAAACCTAACTCTTAACCACTACCTTGCACCATCTCTTCTGCCTTAGAGGAAATAATAGATCTTAAGTTGGAATAAATTGTTTTCCTTTCCATTCATCCTCACTATCTTTCTCTCCTTGCCTTCTATCTTCTCTGTCCCCAGTAAAAGTAGAATTTAATTATTGTCATAAGAATAGTGATACATTTTTTTCACATGGTACTTTCAAATACATGAATAAATGCTTACTAATTACATCTCTCTATATACCTGAGAGTATTTAATTAGGGAATAGGACCCAATTGGTTGATGAGCATATGCCAGCCCTCATCACACCCACCTTAGGGAGAAAGAAGGAAGTATGGAACATTTTAATAAGAAAAAAGAATTATGTAGTAAAATAAGTTTACAGTGAGATCGCTGTTAATATATTTCAGTTAGATCTTCAGATGCTCGTTTCTGCAAGCAACACACAGGAAATCTAAGGAGACTCATCTCCAGGAAACCCTTGGGAACCTTTTAATTTGTTGGATTTCTTCTCAATTTTGAACTCAGTTCATAATTATACAGGTATTTATTTTAACTAACATGTCCAGTCAAATCAAACAGCTATTTTGCTAGATTTCTTGTTTGTACATGTAAGAAAATTTTAGGAAACAAACAAATGTTAAGATTTGATTATGAAACATGGATATTAACTATAACATAGCTTTGAATCCTCACTTCTCTCTAACCTGTTAAGTGAATTTGAGAGTACTAATTAATATCTCAAAGACTTTCTCCCCATCTATAATATGAATGAGCGAAACTATATTTACCTCATCATATACTTAGTTTCTTGCAGAAGATGAAGTAAGATAATTCGTTTAAATATATATTTCTCCGCCAGGCATATGGTGTCAGTATTTCATAAATGGCCATTTTCTTAATTTAATTTCAAATTGTTACTCATAAAATTTTTGCTACTAAAATTTTTGAAATATTTTTTGAAATATTTTGTATTAGATTTTTAAAGAAATTACATAGCTAATTATAATAATGGTAATATAGTTTATGTAGGTTTTGAAGTTTAAGATTTTATATTTCTGGGAATTTTTACAACATATATTTAACAAGCAGTAATTGGGTCCTGATTTTCAAATGACAAATAGAGAAGCCACAAGGATTTAGCTATTTTGCAGAATTCAGTTCTTTCTCCAGGATACAACCTTGTATAAGGTACATGTAGCCTTTAAGAATGCTTTGAAAGGGGGCACCTGGGTGGCTCAGTCGTTAAGTGTCTGCCTTCGGCTCGGATCACAATCCCGGGGTCCTAAGATTGAGCCCCATATCAGACTTCAATCCCAGGGTCCTGAGATTGAGCCCCATATCAGGCTTCCTGCTCAGTGGGAAGCCTACTTCTACCTCTTCCACTCCCCTACTTGTGTTCCCTCTCTTGCTGTCTCTCTCAAAAAAATAAAAATCTTTTTTTTTTTTAAAAAAACATGCTTTGAAAGGAAAACCTTTTGTTAAATCTTCAAAATAGTCTTTATTCTACATTTTTAGTATAAAAATTCCACAATTTCAGTGCGCCACAGTGTAGAGAAAGACATACAATACTGAATTCTCATAACAGTCAATGGTACTGTCAAACATCACATGCAGAGAATGCAAAATTTAGATGAACTGAAATTATAAGATAAAATCAATTTCAGAAAATAAAAATCAAAATATTAATGATTCCTGAAATATTCTCAACCCTAATGAGATTTCCCTGGACTCAAGTCATTTTATAGTGCGGGATTCATAACACGACCCCATTAACCCAGCTTAGAAATTCTTGGGAGCCATGAGTGCCTGTATCAGATACTCAGACAATAAATGGTAACCAATTTTTGGATCAGAAAACTTCCCCTAATTTGGCACTAAAGTCATCAGGCTTTTGAAATTCATCCCCTTTTTTTTTTTTTTAAGATTTTTTATTTATTTATTTGACAGAGAGAGCAAGAGATCACAAGTAGGCAGAGAGAGAGGGAGAAGCAGGCTCCCTGAGAGCCAGATGCGGGGCTCGATCCCAGGACCATGACCTGAGCCGAAGGCAGAGGCTTAACCTACTGAGCCACCCAGGCGCCCCTTATCCTCCTTCTTGAATCCACATTTTAAACTTGTTTACGGTACAGATAGCGTTGATACCCTTTGTTAAAATAAAGCACTCAATTTTTCTGGCACTGAAGCAAATTTGGATTTGGTTCATGGACGAAGAGACAATCTATGAAGAGGTCTGAGAGGCACCCTCCGTTTTTGCCTGAGGAGGTGCAAAAGCAGAATGGGGTGTGCGTTTGGGGCAGAGGGGGGTTTCAGAGGATCCTTGTGAAAGACTAGTCAAAAGATGGCAAGTGGGGAGAAGTGCAAAAAGAGAAGTCTGGCTGGCTGATTTTCTGTCCTGCACCATTGTTTCAATAGAGATTGGCAGGAAGGAATTGGAAGACTAGGGTTGAGGGTGGGAGATGGGACAAATGATGGAAAGGGAAAAGCAGACAACTAATGTATTTCATTTATAACAAATAATAGAAATCAAAGACTTAAAGGAGATTAAAGACCAATCAGAATAATTTGGCAACTTTAAGTCTTAGGAAGATCAAAGTTCCCTCCACACCTAATTTGATGTTTTATTTCAAAGAGCAAAGACAAGTAGGGTACTGCGTTAAAGAGGCCCTGCTTCTGCCATTAAATGGTTCCTTATCGAAAGGAAAATCATTTATGGTGAATATGTTACTGAGAAATTTTACCAAAGGAGTGGTATGAATCCCAGATCAGCCTTCAAGCTATTGTCCCATCTGTTTCCTTTTTGCAAACACTGAAATTCTCAAGAGTTCTCTCTGTTCAGCTGCCTCCACTGCTGCCTTCTCATTCTCTCTTCACTCTATGTGAATCTGATCCTATCTCCATCATGGTAACAAGCCTCTGATACAAAATTTAATTTCCAATTATTCCAGCGCAGCAGGAATTGCCTCAGTCTCAATGTGCCTTGATTTTTCTGTTATACTTAACACATATGATCTCCCACTTTTTAAAACTTTGTCCCTGTGCTTACTTTCTTTCTGACTACTCTTTCCCTGCCTTAATTTTCCTTTCTGCTGAAAGACATATGGATAGTTCTGATAGCGTTTTCTCCACTTACTATATTCTCTTCTTGATGGAACTATGCATGCCTTGCTTCTATGCTGACTCTTATATTGGTGACACAAAAAATCTGTGTCTTTACTTCAAACCATCCTATGTACATCTATTTCCATAGTTTCAAGCATTTCTTGCTCATCTCTACTAGGATAGCCAACTGAGAGACTTAAAACCTATTCAGAAAATTTTAGGGATTCTGTAAAGACAATACCTGAGGCCTAAGGAGATGTGAGTGTGTGTGAAAGGCACAGAGGTGAATGGCCTATTTTGGCTGGAGAATAAGTATCATAAAGGCAAGAAGTTACAGATAAACTTGCCAGGGTAGCTGGAGTGAGATTTTGGTGCCAATCTAAAGACTTGGGACTCATTTCTACAGGAAACCAATAGAACCTTCCCTTTCCCCTTTCTTGTCCTACTTTCTAATCTAGATCTTTGCTTTTAAATTCATCAAATTAGCTCTATCTAAGGTGGCAGCACTCAATAAGAATGAGTCTGTAACACCTTAGTTTTGTTCTTCAATTATGTTCCAAATTTAGAATTATTCTTCATTATACCAAATTTACCAAGTATTCTGATCTCGTCTCTTTTCCTCCAGTACTTTGCCTCTAGCATTGGCGTTGGACAAGATGTGCTCAGGAGCAAATGGTTGTTAGGCCATTAGATCATAATTTGTTGATCTCTGTGTATATGAAAACTAAATAATCACCTACGTTTCCCCTAATTCCTGTGAGCAGATGCCTTTGGGTCATGTGAATCTGACAATCCATAGCATTTTGCTGAACTAAAGAGGTTCTGTCTCCTACCTAAGTGAGCACAATATCTCATGAAAATCACTTCTTGAATAAGGCCAAAGAACATTTCACTTGCAGATCTACCAGGTATCCAGTCAGAAATGTGTGCTTTGCATATTCTGGAATCAGCCTCTGAGATTCTGCATTTGACCAGACTTTAGCTTTATCTCATTCAGATGCAAATAAAAAAAAATCTGTAATGAGAGAATTCATTTGCAAGGAGCTCTGCGATCCAGAGGTGTCAGGGCAAGGGGAGAACTGAATGTTATTACTGATTCCAAACCCCGTCCTTTCTCCCTCCTTATCCTTTGAATCCAGTGCTAATCTACAACAGCAAACTCAGAACTTTAGGCCTCATTATCTATGCAGACAAACTTTTCACCTGGCTATCATCCATTTGAGGGCCTGACATGCTTTTATTGAATGAGATATTTCGCTTTGGGCAAATAAAAATACCTGAAAGATTTAAATAGAACATTAAATTAGTTTCACCTGCTTTCTTCAATGCCACTGGAGTCTTGGAGAAAACAGAGTGAAACGACAGATCTATTTCTGCCTTTTGCAAAATGCATCTGTGTATACAGACCATTCTGATTATCATCCTGATGAATTAACCATCTAGGTTACTAAGCTTCCTTGTTCTAAAGCTGAACAGGAGCAGTTCTTGCCTCTTGTTGCCCTCCTATCAATTCTCTTCATTAATAGGAAGAGTTACTACTTTGACAAGTATTTGCAGAACAACAATTTTTCAGGAAATGGGCTACTACTGAGTTCCTACCATATAGTTCCTAGTTCTGCTAGGCTCGAGGAAAGATACTCTGTTGAAAAAGCTAGTTTGTAATCAGAAATCTTAAATATTGTGGAGACAAACAATACAGAGAAACCGTAAGCTTAAATCCAAGGCCAAAAGAGGCTGATGTTAAACAGAGGTGCAGCTGAGTGTTGCGCTAAGTACTTAAGGAAGGAGTAATCAGTTCTGCAAAGAGGCCATGGAAAGCCTTCATGGAGGAGGAGCATTTGAGTTCATCTATGGAGGCCAAATGGAATCGCAGGGGTAGGCAAATGGGTGCCCTGATTGGGGCACCAAAAATCTAGAAGCATGAAAAAACCCACTACATTCAAGAATTCCCCCACTGTGGGGCGCCTGGGTGGCTCAGTCGTTAAGCGTCTGCCTTCGGCTCAGGTCATGATCCCAGGGTCCTGGGATCCAGCCCCACATCGGGCTCCTTGCTCCGTGGGAAGCCTGCTTCTTCCTCTCCCACTCTCCCTGCTTGTGTTCCCTCTCTCGCTGTCTCTCTGTGAAATAAATAAAATCTTTAAAAAAAAAAAAAAAGAATTCCCCCACTGTGGCCAGAAGCAGTGAGGACTTAAGCATCAAAGATGGTCCCAGATTGATCTGTTTCAGTGGATGATGAATAGGTGAAAATCAGGTACTTAAACATCAGGCAGTGCAACTCTGAAACTTTATCTGCCAGAATCCTGACAATGGCTGATGTCATTGGTGATGAGAGAAAACAAAAAGGCCATCCCATTTGATGTTCTTCTTACAGGGAATGTGTATTAATTGGGGGACAAAGTATTGGCCTGAATTAAAGTCTATTAAGGCATGCACATATTTTTGTTGGCCTCACTTCAAACTTTCAAACTTCTGGTTTGAAGTCCAGAACAACTTGAGACATTATAATAGTTACTATTTATGGTGCTTTATATATTTTTAGAAAGTACTTCCAAAGTGGTAATAATAAGAGTATCATTTATTAAAGCATTGTTACTGTGTGCCAGGTATATTGTTCTTATCTGAATACTAACAATTACTCTGCAAGTTAAATGTTACTATCCCAATTTACAGGAAAGAAAACTGAATAAGTGTTTAGAAAGGTTAAGTATGTTGCCCAGGACACTTTGCCATTTTGTCATAGAGATGCAGTTTAAACAAGGGTGCCTGTGATACGGAAATCTTTCTGTTACAACATGCTGCTTGAGGTAATAAGCACTGCTGAATAGTTCAGATGTTCAGGTTGCTAAGTTGTAAGTCTGTAAATGTCCAAGCTTTCTAAATTTTTAATTTTTTTCAAGGAAATTCTTTGAGAATACACTATGATTTTGCCTTCTATAGCAGAGTTCTGAACATAAAAAAAAAATCTTTTTTTTCCGTGAGCTCTTGAGAAACTTTTAATAGACAAATGTCAAACAATAGCTCTTCTTTGACATCTTTAAAGAATCAGCACTCTTGACTACATTTTCTTTCTGGAAAACCTCTCCTCCTTTGGTCTTGTTTATAGTTATGCCCTAATCTCATGGTTCCTTCTAGCCTTCCTCCAAACTTCTTTCTTGTGATCCTCTAATTAAGGCCTCTTTCTTCCGTTGCTCTTTAAAGACCTTTGTTACTCAAGTCATTGTCTTCTTTGTATTTTCTTATTAGTCTACACATACTCCTTGTACAATATTGTAGTTCCATAGTTTCAATTCCCTGCTATGGTAGACTGAATAATGGCCTCCCAAAGATGCCCATATCCTAACCCCAGAACCTGTTCATATGTCACCTTACAGAGCAAAAGGACTTTTCAGGTATGAATGAGTTAAAGATCTTGGAATGGGAATATTATCCTGCATTCACTGAGCAGGCCCAGTGTAATCACAAGAGCCTCGTGGGAGGCAGGAGAGTCAGGGAGAAGAAAAATACAAGGACAGAATCAGAGATTGAAAGGAGAGTAGATGGCATGCTGCTGGTTTTGCAAATGATGAAAGGGGCCACAAGCTGAGGAATGTAGGCATCCTCTAGAAGCTGGAAATTGAAAGGAAACTGATTCTCCTCCAGAGCCTTGAGAAAGGTTTCAGGCCTGCCAGTATCTTGATTTTAGCCCAGTGGAACTGATCTCCAGCTTCTGACCTCCAGAACTGTAAGATAATAAATTCACATTGTTTTAATCCATTAAGTTGGTGGTGATTTGTTACAGCAACAGTAGGAAATGAATGTATCTCATCTACTGAGAACTTTCAAGTTTATGAATCTAGTTCATTTCTCCTGAACTTTTTCTCCTGAACTTCAGAATTAAATATAATCTCAACCCAAACATCTCACAACATACAGTTACATTACACTGAGTCCAACCATCGCTATCACCCACCCACTGACTTAGCAAGAAACCCTAGGAATCATCTTTGACATCTTCTTTGCCAATTCTCAGAGCCAAGCTTTGACTCAAAAGATGGTCCTGATCTACCTCAACATGAACAAATGACAGACTAAGCCACAACTCTGCATTATAGAATATATCATAATTTTAACACGACATTCATTCAAAGCTCATCTTGCCATTTATCTATCAAAATGTTAAAATGTCTCAATAAGGCACAGATAGTCTCTAGCTGTAAGACTTGTAACTTATTGGTGAACTTTGAAATATGAGCTGGCTCCCATGGGAAAAACTTAGAGATACAGACCAAATGTACAGAAAGGGAAAATAAAAACATGGCAAATGTGATTTTCTAAAAGAGTTCTAACACATGGTGAATAAAGGAATTTAGATTCAAGAAATGTCAGTCAAATCCACACATCACTGTTCATCTCATACCTACGGAATTATAGTCAGTTCTTGATAACACGTTTTTTTAAGTGATATTAACTAGGACAGATTTAAAGTGGAATAGCCAGAAAGGATGAGGAAAAAAAATTAAAAAGTTTTATATGAAGAAGGATAGAAAAAGTAAAACGATTCAGCGGACCTGAAGTATTAAAGTGCTGACAACCTAGTGTGAACTCAGGGGTTCAAGCTGAAACCAAAATGCGAAGGTGCATTTTAACTCACCAGTAGTTCAGAAAAGAAGAATGACTAATGGTAACTTGAGACTGAATTAATTATCATCCACATGGAATGACTTATCTGAAAAAACAGGAAGCCAGTCATTTTTATTAGCAGTTAAGAATAAGCTGAGTAAACATCTGATAGCAAAGCTGTAGGGAGGAAATACCATACAAGAGGAACAAATGAGCTATGAAGTGGGGTTTTTTGGTTTTTGGTTTTTTTTTTAAAGGTCTTCATTTGCATTCTGATTTAGCAATTGCTTCCTTGGCATATGTAAACATGTATAAGTTATTCTGCCTCTCAGAGCCTCATTTTTCCTCTCTGTGGATTGTAAGTAATTTTTTTTTTTTAATTCTTGAGTTTTTTTTGTAATAATAAGTGAAATATTGCATGAAAACACTTAGCGAACTGCCTGGCACATTCCAAATTTCAACAAATGTTGGTATTACTAGAAGTTGGAGAATCCAAACACTGTATATGGGTCTAGTCGACCTTTAAGACATTTCTAAAAATCTGTTTTCCAACAAAATAACAAAATAGATCATTAGAAAATTTTGCTCTAAAAATAACTGCAAAGTGCTGAAGAAATATAAATTTTACATACTTTAAAGAGTAGATATGAGGAAATTGAAACACTAGTGAAACCTCCAAGGGAGATTTGGAAGCGGAGAGTGGAAACCAGAATAGTTAAGCTAAAGCTTTGACTGCCCTTAAAGCACATGCCCATCTCATTAATCCAGAGGTTTAGTTTAAATGGCCTCAAAATGACAGAAGATAAATATTGGGCTCACGTGGAATGGGGAGACAGAAATAGAATTCTGACAGAAAGTCAGAATCCTTGATGTTTAGAATGAAAAATAGAGTCTCAACATTGAGAGGGGAAAAAGAGGTTTGAAGATTGTAACTCAGATTCTAATAAGAAAAATAAAATAATTTTCTCCAGAGGATTTATAAACTCAGCCCTGACCTCACTCAGGCAAGTTTGTGATTCAAGACCCACCATGCTGAGTAGCCACATAAAAAGAGACCTAAGCAACCTAAGCAGAAACAAAGACAAATATATCAGGTCACATTTAGTCTAGAACACTTAAGATTTTCCCAGGTAAATACCACCTAACATGAGTTCAAAGTACAAAGTTAAAAACCCATAACCAAATCACCATAAATGAGTAGACAAAAACTATACTGAGTAAACTTAATTATACTCAGTGATTTTTTTCAAATTTATCAGATACAAAATATAAAATAGGTTTGCAATGATTTAATAAATGAAAGAAGGAAGTAAAATATGAGGGAAGAATCTATTGAATGGATAAAAATACTTGAAAAAATACCTAATAGAATTTCTAAAAATAAAAACTAAAATCACTAAGCCTCAGGATCTCCACCTGTAAAATTAGATAATGCAACTCATTATTCAAGGTTTTTCTGAAGATTAAAATTATATATATTATATATATAGTACGTATGTGTATGTATACACACAGATATGTATACATATAAAGTGTATAATAAGTGAGAATTATAATTATCATTACTGTTACTATGAGTGTATCCTCAGGAATTATTCCATTTGGATGTGTCTCTATGTCATCTGTGCCCAGGGCTTCTTTCAGTGATGTTACTGACTGGAATTTCAACCCTTGTAGACCACTTTCTAAAAAGAACAAGTGGGACAGATTATCTTTCCCTATGTAGTCAATCCTAAAAACCACATCACTTTTAAGAGAGGGGCCATGCCTTCTGTTTCTCTCTTTTGCCTGAGAACTGACATGATGTGAAGCACAGTGCAGAAGTGTAGGGGAGGTGCCTATGCCTGACAGGGAGCAGCCCCATGTCCTTGATCTTACATGGCCCTCTTGTACCTTGTGACTATGGACAAACCACCCTTTTACCTCAGTGGAGGGAGTTAATGTGCAGGGGCCACTCCTTTCTCCTCATTTAGTCCCCCTGAGGACCTCCTCCAATACTGGTTATTTTCTTCCTTGGTGCCACTTTTTAGAGAAGATGAGACTAGGCCAGCCCTTGGTGCAGAGAGAGAAAGTGCTGTAATCATGTTGCAATGAAGAGAGCTCTAAAGCTCCACCAGGCATACATGCCACCCTTTGTGCCCTGCCATGAAGTGGATATGAAGGCAGGTAGGCATAGACATTGCTTCTTTAAGGTACTTGAGAAAGGTATATGAACACGGTACATATCATCAAAATCAGTATGATTTATAGGGTTCTTAAAATTCTCTTACCTGAAAATATCTCCTTTACCAGAATTGAATGCTCCCTAAAATTCCCTAAAGGGTCAGTCCTTTGGCTTAAAATGGGTAGCATGCAAGTTTCCAGGTAGGGTGCAGATAGGGGAGAGAAAGCATATTATAATTAGCATTTGTTAATGTTCTAAGCATATTGGATATTAAACCTTCTTTGAGATTACAGATAAACTTCAAAATCAGACCACTGATTTTAAAATAACAGGTTTGCATGCTTATCAGGTACTTAAATTTAAAGTAAAAATTTACCTAATTAACTTAAAATACACAGATTTGTCCTGTTCTATACTCTCTCCTAATTCATTGACAGACATGTGTCTTCCACTGGTTAAATACATTTTCACCAATATTTTTAGTTCTACCTTTTAACTTAAATTATGTCACCCTTTCATATTTATATTTTTGTATGTGAATGCTTTTGTAACAATACAGTTTACATATTTGTCATAATTATACCTTTTAAGGAGTGTCAGTAAACCCTTACACCACAGTTTTGTCAAAGATTGCCCTACTGTATTGTTTGGGGATAAATTTAAATTTTGAATATTAAAAAATATCATTTCAACAAGCATTACTTTTCCATATGATTAAAAAAAAATAACAGGTTTGAGGGAGAACGGGACTTTGGCTAGAGAATCATGACCATGAGACCTTGGATACGTCAGTCAGATGAGAGAATACTAGAAGGAAAAATGTCATGGATAGATCAGTTATATTTATAAAAACTAGCCCTGGAAGGAAAGGAAAGTGAAGAGGAATCTCAAGTATTTGTAATCACTGGAAAATTAGAGGTGAAGAGAACCATGAAAAACAAAGCCAGGTGAAGATGAACTGGAGCCCTCTGGGGTATGATTGTAGTATTCTCCCCCACAGCTGTGACCTTCCTAGAACACTATTGTTCACATCAATTTTAACAACTATGCTATATTTTTTTACACCTTCTTCCAAGCTACAGGCCCTAAGACAAATTCCAGGAAGCAGGGAGTAATGGTATGTCATACCAGATGTGTCCACACACAGCTCTCTCCAGTTAGAAGTCAGATAGCAATTACACCAATAATAGCAGGAGGGATGACATTCTAGACACCTTGTAGTACTCTGCGCTACTAGGGAAAGCCATGGAAGGAATATTCACCACCAGTAAGAAGTGGGTGACCTTAATGGGCTAAAAGTATGTTCTGAAGTCTTTGAACTTATTCTAGGTATAGCTTTCTGGGTAGCCGCCTTCTATTGTTTCTTGGGTAGACAGATTATGGTAGATGATTGGTTTAGTGGTTAGACCACTAATGATGGTGTGTGACTATTTCTCACCTCTCTGGGAATTGATTTCTCTATCTTTCAAACAATTGTTATATAATTCACATAATACAACTTACTCTCAAAATTCCTCAAATAAAACACATGCCCTACCCTCAAAACACAGATAAACCTGCTCCAGACCTACACCTGGGATCTTCTTTCTCTAGTTCTAGATAAATTTATATTTGTACTTATATATATATATCCATATTTATATATCCATATATACCTATATTCATATACATATATGTATATAAATTATTTTTGTTCCTATTTTTGCACTCAAACCAGAATCATTGATTTGCTTGCAGGGCCCATTTAACTAAATATCTTTGTGTTTTCTCTATTTGCAACCTTTTGTCCCTTCCTTAAAGGCAGGACAGTCTCTGCCCAAGGCTTAAACTGATAATTTTCTCTTTAGTAGAGGAACCTGGAGAGTCAGTTGTCTCACAATGTGATTAGCTATTAAAGGGTTAGGTGTCCCCTTTTGATCACAGGAGTTTATATCTTGGTACCTGACACCTCCAAGGGACCATTAGATAAGTTTCCTCAGTAATTGCTATAGGGTCTACAGGATTTCATGGGAGATGAAACTATTTACCTGATGATAAATCAATACCTATCTCAAAAGGGTTTCTAAAAATTCAACAAAACAAAGGTGACTTTTTCTTTTAGCTTTCTATTTTCTTTTCAAATCTTTTTTGCTCACAGCTAGCTCGATTTTTAAAAAGACATAGAGGTGTGTATCTGAACATGTGTATGTTTGTGCATGTATGACTGTGTAAGAATGTGTGCATGTGTATAATTGTGTGTGAATGAGGAATACTGTGTATGCTGTTGTGTTTCTGAACATGTGAGTGTAGTTTATGGCTCAGAAATGCATCCCAAAGGTGACATTGCTCCCTTACTACCTACACAGCTAGCCGAAGTTTTTTCAGATATTTTTGCATGTCATCAACCCCCATTGTACACATGCAAAGCAAATTTTTGCCTTCCAACAGATTGTTGACAAAGAAAGGTCATGAGTGGGTAGTGTTGGTTTGTGTACTTATATGCCATCACAATGCAAGGTCATCTCATGAAAGATCATAGAAGCCTCACTCTATGTCTCTAAGCTGACCTGCCTATCAAATAACCTGAAGTTGGAGGACATTATATAATGATGCGTATCTGCCCCAATTTCATCCCCCCACCTTTTTTAGAGTAAAAAGGGAAAAGATAGTCCACACTTTGTTTCCCATTTTTTTAATTTAATTTTATTTTTTCAGTGTTCCAAGATTCTTTGTTCATGCACCACACCCAGTGCTCCTCTTTAACTCTTCCCTTTTGAAGATGTTCATATTCCCACTCCTACACTAATTTAGGCCCACTTGATTTGTCTGATTATTTAGTAACCTCCCTTTCCTCTAATCCATCATTCCTGTGTTTGCCATGTAATAACATTATGTTCTAAAATACCCATAAAACAACATACAGATTCCTTTGCCTAAAGTTTAAGAACCTCTACAATCTAACCACAAGACCGCTCATCTAGCTTCATCAGTACAGCAGTGACCCTCAGCTCTGGCTGCCTATTAGAGTCACTACTGTGTGTGGAGGGGTGGGTAGCCTCAAACAAGTAGATCAGAGTTTTGCAGGAGATAAGGGAACCAATTTTCCCTCTCTTCCAAGTACTGAAGTTCTTCCTGGAATGTGGGATTTTTGGTGCTAAAATCTGGATAGCCTTGGGCAAAGTGATGAGTTTGATGGACCTAAGCCTTCCATCAAAATGTTTCCCTGTTATTTCTGAGACTCTTTAAAAGGATACTGACATACTCCCTATGTTCAACTAGTCTCTTGTCACCTTCATCCATTGACTCTACCCAAAATTACTATTTTTTCAAGTTCCTGCACATTGTTCATCTTCCCATGACTTGGCTAATACACCGTTTATCTCTCTACATGGCTTACCTGCAAGGTTTCTCCAAGGTTAATGATAACAAAGCACACAGGTCTTCAAGTTCATGTTTGAGGCCTCTGCTTTGCTATCAAATTGCCTCCATAGGAGAGATGAAAGCCCTGCTTTCCAACACCCATGTAGAGAATCAAAAATCCTCTCCATATGCAGGGGTTCAACATTCATCATTGAGAAGTCCTTTACAAAAAGAATAATTAATATTCCAGTTAAAGGATTCATAGTTGGTATCAGTCTACTATGTAGAGCCTTCACTATGAACAATGAATAAAATATTTTCCCTGTAAATAACTATACAGTTATCCTGGTAACTATTCCAAAATAAAACGTAACAAAAGTGATATGTCCAAATGACTTGCTTTCTTCATCTGTAGAAACTATTAGAAGCATTTAAATTTGGTCATTTTTTTTTAAATTTAGTCATCATGAAAAGTCTATTTCTAGATACCTCACTACAAATGCTTACTGTATATGGATATATATTTCTATTTATTCATCCATGTTTTGACAGCCCTCTCTCTACATATAGTGGAAATAATAGATATTTTATAAGTATATGTATTTTTGTGGGGTTTTTTTTCTTATTCTTCTACCTTTCCCCATTTTTCTTGCCAATTTCCAACTAAATGCCTCAGGTAAGAGAGGATACAAAGCAAGAGAACAAAATTAATTAATTTTTTGACTTTCAACATTTCAAAATAGATATTTGAAACTCACAAAAGGTAAAGCATTTGAAGTGTCCAGACTTTTTGAGTTTGAAGAGTCTAACACCTGAAAGGGCACAGAGATTTTGCATTATGGCATTAGAGCAAAAAAAGGCAATGAAATATAAATTAGTACTAATGATGTAACTTCATTGGTATTCATAACATGATGAAACTTTTTAGTTCCACGAATACATATTATGTAGAAGAAAGGAGTGAGAATAAAAAGAAACCTGTATACTGGACCAAATTTACAGAATTTATTTTTCAGTTTGAGGATAAAATCACAATGCATCAAACATATTAAGTGTTTAATTAATATGTGGGCAACAAAAGCAATAATGAGACCCATATAGAAAAAAAAACTCTCTCTTGTTTTTAGAATATTAAGAGGGTGAACACTTTTAACTTGTTCTGTTTTAAATTTTTAAAAATCACCTCCATGTGTTAAAACATATTAAGACCTGTATTTTGTTTAACTCTCACAACAGTACTATGACTTATTATTTACAGATTTTCAGAGAGAAAACCTCAAGCACACAAGAGTTCTGTAATTTTCCAGGGTCAAAGACTAAGAAAATTATAGAAATCTGAGCGCTCACATTCTTGGGCTCTGGGACTCAAGATTTTTCTACCACACCACACTCTATCTTCCAACCCATCTTAGACTCCTGTATCTCTAGCTCTCTCTTCTCCAGATTCCAGTAAGAGCAGATCCCAATATCCCTGATAGGTTGTAAAATAGTTTGTTGGTTAGAAACAGTATCGTGGGGAATTCCATGACTGAATAGAGCACCTGGTAAATCCACGGGGGAACCAATACATAAGGCATGCAAGGAAGGCAAATCCGTATTCTTGCTTAGTGCAAAATTTAATATCTATTTAAGTGAAAATAAATCACTTTCTTATCCATGAAGAAGGAGATCTCATGCAAGTGACCTGCCATGAGTTGCCAGTTAGTGCCTTGGGATATGAGACTCTATTGTGATACAACATTAATTTTTGCTGTGGGCAGATAAAGTACTCAGCAATGGCAGTTACCTGATCAGCCTAGTGAGAAATCCATGTTTTGAATGCTATGCTTAACTTTCCTCACTGTTACCGTAGCCACCTTTATTCACGAGTCCATTGATTAAACGTGGAGTGACAGAGAATGGAGGCTGAATAATATCAACAGAGACAATTAATTATCTTGTTCACATGATTATGGAGAGCCATAATAATCATGGGAAGCAACCACCCGAGGCACAAATATCCTTACATTCTGGACAACTTTAAGAAACCCATCCATGAATCTCTTACCAAAAACTTCTTATCAATAGTCTTCTAATATTTTCTTGAATTCCAAGTCTCTGACCATCTTTCCAAACCATTGTCCACCCCTAACTACAGAAATGTTATATATCCATATCACAGCATTCTCTTCTTTCAAAGAAAGGTGATAATCACGTTTAGCTCTTAGGTTTATTACAGTGGGGGAATTATCATATGTATGGTAGTCTAAGGGTATCTCTGAGGGTGAAACATTTGGAGACTACAGAGTGAAAGAATTGGGGTACCTAGGTGACTCAGATAAGCATCTACCTTCGACTCAGGTCATGATCTCAAGGTCCTGGGATCCAGCCTTGTGTCAGGCTCTGTGCTCAACAGGGTGTCTGCTTCTCCCTCTCTCTCTGCCCTTCCCCCGTGCTCATGCTTTCTCTCTCAAATAAATAAAATCTTTTTAAAGATTTAAAAAGTGAAACAATCCACTTTTGGCTCATGCCAACATATTAGACTGAATCCTCTGTAATTTTTTTTTTTTTCCGCAGTCAGCTGATAATACAAGAACTCTTTAGGTCATAGTTTAGCTAGAAGTGATAGTAGAGCTGCAGGAGTGGACACATTGGGAGTGTTAGTCACCTGATCATGCAATTTGGGGGGTGCCTTTTAGACATAATTAGACCCAATCGCGTATATCTCATTTCAAATTGATGCTGACTCCTCAGTGTGGTTTTGATTTAAATTTCCCTGATGGCTAATGATGTTGGACATTTTTCCTGTGTCTTTTAGCCATCTGTATGTCATCTTTGGAGAAGTGTCTATTCATGTCTTCCACCCATTTTTTGACCTATTTGTTTTTTGGGTGTTGAGTTTGAGAAGTTCTTTATAGATCTTGGATACCAGCCCTTTATCTGTAGTGTCATTTGCATATATCTTCTCCCATTCCATGCATTGCCTTCTTGTTTTGTTGACTGTTTCCTTTGCTGTGCAGAAGCTTTTTATCTTGAAGTCCCCTCTTACACTGTTCGTAGGAATGCAAGTTGATACAGCCACTATGGAAAATAGTGTGGAGGTTCCTCAAAAAGTTAAAAATAGAGCTACCCTAGGACCCAACCATTGCACTACTGGGTATCTACCCTAAAGATACAGATGTAATGAAAAGAAGGGGCACATGTACCCCAATGTTCATAGCAGCAATGTCCACAATAGCCAAACTTTGGAAAGAGCTGGGATGCCCTTCAACAGACAAGTGGATAAAGAAGATGTGGTCCATATATACAGTGGAATATTATTCAGCCATCAGAAAGGATGAATACCCAACCTTTGTGTCAACATGGATGGAACTGGAGGAGATTATACTAAGTCAAATAAGTCAAGCAGAGAAAGACAATTATCGTATGGTTTCACTTATTTGTGGAAAATAAGGAAAAGCATGGAGGACATTAGGAAAAGAAAGGGAAAAGTGAAGGAGGGGGAAATTAAAGGGGGAGATGAAGTACTAGAGACTATGGACTCCAGGAAACAAACTGAGGGTTTGAGAGAGGAAGGGGCAGGGGAATGGGTATTAAGGAGGGCATGTATTGCATGGAGCACTGGGTGTTATATGCAAACAATGAATAATGGAACACTACATCAGTAACTAATGATGTGCTGTATGGTGACTAATATAATAAAAAAAAAAATTGATGCTGACTCCTGCTGAGCACACTGAACCTTGTGGCATGTAAGTTCATGATAGAAGCCCAGGTAGCATATATGGTGACTTACTGACCTGTTGTGTCAACCAGAGTTCAACCAGAAAAGCAGATCTAGTAGGATATATGTATATGCATGCATTCCTACATGTATATACATATACATTTAGATGCATACATGTATACATATATACAGGCACATATATATGGAAAGGCATAGAAGCTGAATAATATCTATTTCTATCTATCTATCTATCTATCTATCTATCTATCTATATACCTAGAGACACCTACATAGAGACATAGACACACACACACACACACACACACACACACACACACACCCCACATGAAGAGAGAGATCTATTAGAAGGAACTGGCTTACGAATGGTGCAAGCTGGCTACACAAGCCCAAAGCCTACAGGACAGGCAGGCAGAAAAGGGAAACCACAAGGCTGAAATTCCATTGTTTGCTTTGCGAAAGACTAAGATTTGTATAATGTACGTGTGATGTCATTTGCACTCTCATTTTTTTTTTCAGATATCCAGTCTGCCCTCATTTCCAGGGCTTCTGAATATGTAAGAATCAGGTGAAGAGCCATGCTTTGCAACTGTATTTGCTTTAAGTCTGGCTACCATTTTTCAGATGCCAGAGTTTTCATCATGAAAAAACATCAGAGTTTTCATCAAGTAGAACTTCAGTGTATTGTCCAAGTGTTTCAGTTCTAGGGATGTCTTGGTCAGTAGCCACTGCCAAGCTATTTGCATCCCATTTTGATTATGACTCTGGCCTTGTTACTTATTTAGTAACTACCCCTAATCTTGTTTCTTGGCCTTCTCTACTCCAGGATACCATCAATACCATTGCTATCAGAGAGCTAAGTTCAGTTGTAGCAATAACTCTCGCCTTTTCTTGCCTTATTGAGGAGTCTTTTCACTATAGAGCTTTACAGACATGCTAATGCATTCCTTATATGATATTTCTCAAAATCATAGTAAATAGATTTTTCATTATTATCTTTGTGAACATGTTTAAACATAGGGGAGCCATTGTCATTTGATAATACCATGCCATTTTTTTTTTTAGCCACTATTAGCCTTTATGTATTTTTCTTCTACAAAACTAAGGAATTTTTAGCATCTGAACTTCTTTTAACATAAGCCACTCTTTTTTTTTTTTTTTTTTAAGATATTTATTTATTTGTCAGAGAGAGAGAGAGCTCACAAGCAGGCAGAGTGGCAGGCAGAGGCAGAAGCAGGCTCCCTGCCAAGCAAGGAGCCCAATGCAGGACTCGATCCCAGGACCCTGGGATCACGACCTGAGCCGAAGCTAGCTGTTTAACCAACTGAGCCACCCAGGCGTCCCAACATAAGCCACTCTTACACCTAGTTTTCAATAAACGAATTCCAGGTTTTTGTCAGTCTAAACCAGAAATAATTTCTCCTCTTGGACTGGAATCTGTTTGGTCCTTTGGGTCAAACTGGTGTAAATGTCTATAGTTATACAGATGATAGGGTGGGATATGAAGAATAATAGGTATTCCCTTGCAAAGTAACTAATTGCATGATCTTCAGAGAAAGCAGGAAGAGCCTTATCAACTGGGGCAGGGTAAGTGGCTACTAATGCTATCTGGGGACATTCAGTAAAGTTTGAGGGTTCAGAATATTCAAAGTCAAACTAAGTCATCTCATGTACACTCATTAAAATTTCTTAAGTTAGTATTCCCTATCAATACTCATATTGTTACTTTAGACATAGCAAAGCTCTGAATTCTGCCTCGGTTACATCATCACTTCTCACCACCTTTGGAATTGAGTTTTAATTGTTATACACAGTCCCTAAAAGGAATAGAAAATATTTTTGAGGGTAGTTGTAGAAATTTCCTGATTACTTAGCCAGGACTTGAATCAAGATTTTATAATTTGCCTCTATCATTTTCTTGTTTTATGCTTCCTAGTTCAGTTGGAAGTAGGGGCCCATACCATTGTCATTATATTCTTCATACCCTTCAACATGGCCCAGCTAAGCATGGCCTTTGCCTTCAATAGATATCTTCCCCAGTAACAAAGGCCATAATTTAACAACTCTTATACCATTAAGCGTTACAGAATACCAGCATTCCAGTCTCCACTGCCAACTAGACCTTCAACTACCTTCAACTCAACCAAGTCAGATAAATAACCCCAATTCCCATTACCTTGCTTAAAACAATTCTGGTAACAGTTATTGTACCTCGAAAAGGTACAGCAGATGCCATAATCTTAGCATCAGATGCCATAATCTCCTGTATCTCTGCTAGGCAGAAGGGGTTTTATTATAATTATCTTGCAGAATTTCTAGTAGTTCATTTGCTACATAATAAAGGCAGAAAAAAAAAGACTTAGTAAAATACGACTCTTAATGAAAACCGATAGTCACTTCTGTTCTATGATGACACCCATGCCATCTAATTGACTCAAAAGAGGCAGTCTCCATGATTGTGACTGCCCCTTCATATAGACAGCTTCCTCTTTCCAAGTCTTATGCAGTGCATTTGCTTGGTAGAATTTAGGTCACACACAGAAGCCATGTTGAAATTTTTAACTTTCTAGCCTCTAAAGGATAGGAAGATCACTGGGTGGAGCGGGGGGGGGGGGGGGGGGGGATGGGGAGATGGGGAGTTAGAGTTGGCACTGATTAAACCAATCTGCACAAGTCATGTAAAATGCTTTCCAAGTAGAATTGTTTTAGTCAATCATACTATATTAATATTATATTATTGAGTTGAATTGACTAAGAAGCCCTCCCAATACCTGAGACCCTTGGTTAAATTTAATTTATTACTGTTCTATGTGCTATCCTTCATTATTTTCTGACACCGTTATATTTTTAAGTCTGGCATTTTCCTCGCCATTAATGCAAACTCTTTAAAGTCTTCTTATGTCCTTTTATCGCCAATGGCACCTTGAGGGCACATTCAGTAACATGATAGGAAAGGCATAGCAATGACCTTTAAGCTGTGACCTCTAAATTGAAATCATAACTCATCCATATTAGTAAATGTGTCATTTTTTTATTATGTTCAGTAAGCCACTGTCTAGTACATAATTAGTTTTTGATGTAGTGTTCAATGATTCATTAGTTAAGTTAACACCCAGTGCTCATCACAGCATGTGCCCTCCTCAATACCCATCACCCTGTTACCCCCTCCCTCACCCTCCTCCTCTCTGAAACCCCCAGATTGTTTCTCGGAGTCCATAGGCTCTCATGGTTCATCTCCCTCTCTGATTTCTACCCTGTTGGATTTCCCTCCCTTCCCCTATGGTCCTCCATGCTATTGCTTATGTTCCACATATGAGTGAAACCATATGATAATTGTCTTTCTCTGCTTGGCTTACTTAACATAATCCCCTCCAGTTCTATCCGTGTCTATGCAAATGATGGGTATTCATCATTTTTTATGGCTGAATAATATTCCATTGTATATGTGGACCACGTCTTCTTTTTTTTTTTTTTTTTTTTTTTTTTAATTAAAG
>CM052885.1:37811635-38010982 GCA_028534135.1 Potos flavus
ATGCTGTACTTTGTCAAATGCTTTTTCAGCATCAATTGAAAGTATCATATGGTTCTTGTTCTTTCTTTTATTAATGTATTGTATCACATTGATTGATTTGCGGATGTTGAACCAACCTTGCATCCCAGGAATAAATCCCACTTGGACCACGTCTTCTTTATCCATTCATCTGTTGAAGGGCTTCTCGGCTCCTTCCACCATTGGGCTATTGTGGACATTGCTGCTATGAACATTGGGGTACACGTGCCCCTTCTTTTCACTATGTCTGTATCTTTGAGGTAAATGCCTAGTAGTGCAGTTGCTGGGACTTAGAGTAGCTCTATTCTTAATGTCTTGAGGAACACATAGTGTTTTCCAGAGAGCTGTACCAGCTTGCATTCCCACCAGCAGTGTAAGAGGGTTCCCCTTTCTCCACATCCTCACTAAATATGTCATTTTGAGTAAGTACTGTCATACATATTACAAAATGTTACAGAATTAGGTGTTTTTCCAGAAAATTTATTACTAAGGAAAAACATTTTGTTTTAGATTGTTATCCCTTTTCCCCACTTCTTATTCTAGAGAAATGCCATATTTTTCATTTTATAATCTAATATGTATTACTTGGAACTTTTGAGAGGTGTCCCCCTAAACTGATAGATTTTGTTTGAATAAACCCTAAATAGTCCAGTTGTTCATAGAAAGAAATGTAACAAAACCCTTTGATATGCGAAAATTTTAAAGAACACGGACCATAACGCTGGAAGACCTAGTCACTAGAAGGAAAAGCAGATGCTTTTTTCCAGGTATGAAAGGAAGCAGACACAGGTATGAGTCTTGATCCAGTATTTTGAGGCTGGGGCTGGGTGTATGAACTTAACTGACTGATTATTAAGAGTTGAGACCTGGGAACCAACAGAAAGATGACCCTTGCACAGGGGATGGCTGAATACTCCTCCTTTAAATTCTATGGCCTCCACAAAGAAAGTAAGAAACCGTGACACCGCTGGAGCCATGGCAGACATAATCTATCAGACTAAATTAACAGTCATCAGTTGTAACACACTATAGCATGAGAAACCGGTAGCCTGGACTCAGTTGTGCTAAAACTCCCTTATACTGAAAAATTTGCTAGGATTCTTGGACAATTAAATAGAAAAGGAGGAAGATACTGAAATTCCCTATATTAAACAGGTGAAAGATTGAGCAGTTTATATGAAAAATTAGAGATGTGGCTAATATTGATACCCTTAAGCCTGTGGTATAATTCAGACCATTCACTTAGATTTTTTTGAAGATTTTATTTACTTAGAGAGAGAGAGAGAGAACAGGGGGAGCGGCAGAGGGAGAGGGAGAGAGAAAATCTCAGGCAAACTCCCTATTGAGCACAGAGCCCAGTGCAGGGCTTGATTTCGGGACCCGGAAATCACAAAATCAAGAGTCAGACGCTCAACTGATTGGGCCGCTCAGGCACCCCCACTTACATTCAATATGACTTTCTTTATATTCAAGATTTTCTGTCTTAACTTTTCCAAAAACTATCTGGGCTTCAGAAGTGTCATCAAAATTGAGGGGTTGTGGTAAGGAATATGTTATAATTCTCCAATGTCTGCGATGTTTTCTGCTTTTTTTTTTTTTTTCCCCCTGTGGGGAGATTTGGGATAAATTCACTTATCTTGGGAAAAGCCATTTATTTTGCAGTTGTTCTTTAACATCTTCCTACCTCAAGCCTATGGTTATTTCTCTGTGTATTACAGGCATTTGAAACATTTTAGAAATATTGGCAGAATAAAAACACCATAGACTTTCAAGGCTGATTATATTTTACCTCATATTGTACTCAGCATCTAGCACTTTTGGGTAATTGATGGAATTGGGTGGTTTAAAAAAAAAAGGCACCGGCAGTTTTCATAGTCTATATAGCAAGCCATGGGAGCCTTCAAATCAAGAGAGAAGACCTTAATGAATTTTATGAACAAAATTAGGACATTGTCTCCTTCTCAGACTAAATGGATTGTCCAGTAGATTTACATATATAGATAAGTCATTTATAAATGTCTTTTTATTCAGTGATCTCTCTCCCCTGTCTGATCTCATAGAGCTTATTGCTTGCACTGTTCATTAGGTGAAAAAGCACTCTAAGTGCCTTCAAACACTGTGTTATAAAACCTTGATTGTTTCTCTCCTGATATAGTAAATTCTGCAAAGACCAGTATTTGAATCAGAAGGCTAAATTTGGGGAAAACAATAAACAATGTACTGTCCACTGCAGTAACCCACCGCAATGGTAGTGTCATAAAGATAATGCCAAAATTCTGCATTAGACAAACAGCAGATATAATTAATATCCCCTGCCTTGCCCAGTGATCACTCCATCTCAAGTTCTTTCCTCTTGTGTGACTCATCTTCTGGAGAGGACTAACTCCGCCCCTCTTTCTGCTTAGGTTTGTTACATAGCAACTTCCTTTATTGACATTCCATGGCTTTGCACTGATTCTAAACCAAGATCATACAATGACCTTTATCATTTAGATACTGCTATTAGAGCAATTAGAGCTGTTACTGCTAGAATCATTCTCTGGATTCTATATACAAAACGAGAATTGTGACTCCCCTTTTCTATCTCCCACATGTGGCAATTAAGGGAGGTTAGAGTTAGATGTGAGAATTAGCCAAACCGTGGGATTTGTGAAAGGCCCACTACACAGATGCTTCTTTTATTCTAATTAACCTACTTACTAAGAGGAAGTGACCTCGTCTCAATATATAAAAATCATGTCTCTCCATCCTAAATATTTTCTTTCCATTCTGGCCCCTATTCATCTTAAAACCTTTTTTTCTTCATTTTCTTTCACAGCTAAACATCTCAAGTTAGTGGCCTGTATGCTACTCTCTATGTTCCACTGACTCCTAAAATCCTTAGACTATGACTGATTCCCAGTAAGAAACAGAGGCACTCTTAAGTTAGGATTATTTAAGAAAGTGCTATTTTACAAAGGAAATATTTACAAGAGATGGTGGAATAACTTGGGGATAGTATTAGAGGAGCAACAGGGACTTAGCAGTAATCCGAAGAAAGGGGCAGTTAATGGAACCCAGCAAGAGAGAGTCATGTAGAGAGACTACCTTGAGAAAATGATGGTTCAGGACCATGCCAGCCCACAGTGGCCTCATACTTGGGAAGCAGGGAAACAAATACCCTCACCTCTCTTTCTTCCCTCTTTCCAATCTCTCGTTGGTCTTTTATTGGACAAACCCAGCAGAAGCCAGACAGTAAGATAACACATTGATGACATATACAGGTCAGTTTTTTGAGGTAAAGAAGGGTGGTAGAAATTGAAGATGAAGGTGGCAGTATACTAGGCGTATCTACTTCAACATTACATGGAACTACATCCACAAAAAGTCAACACCACTCTAATTTTCAAACTCAGTGATATACTTTCATTAACTATTTGCCTCTTTTCGCCTGGACCCCATGATACTCTCACTTTCAATCTTTTTTTAAACCTTGGCCTGCATTTTTATTTTCATATATCTACATGTCCTTTCCCTGGCACTATCGCCCTCCATCCATTTTCCACATGCCTTTTAGTTCTTCGTCTCCATTTCCATGACATGCTCTCTCACCTCCCTATTGAGCAGTTCTCCATCCACATCCAACACATTCTGCCACACTAAGACCAGGCTCATTCTAGTAAGCTGTAGCCCTTACCATGGCATTTTTCCTCCCAAAATAATTCGATAGCTCCTTTTTGCCCACAGGATAAACTCCAAACAGAGACCTTCCTTAGTCCAGCCTCTGCTGAGTTTCCCACGCTTATCTTCTCTCTCCTCCCACACCCTGTGTTCAGTCAGACTGTTTCAAATCCTCTAACCATGTTCATGCCATTAAGATTTGAAAATACTGCCCACTCTGTTGAATTACTTTTGCCCTCTTACTGCCTAATGTGCTCTTTTATCTTTCCAAACCCAGCTCGAATGTGTTGTGATCTGTTAATTCTTTGCCTCTCCCCAGGATGAATTGATCCTTCTTTTGAGCCACGGGAGAATTTCTGTATCCCTTTGCCCTAATTTCTGTTTTGGCACTGAACATGTAAGTTACAATCATTTCTGCCTGTTAAACACCGCCCAGGGTGGGAACACTGCTTCACTTATCTTTGTATCACCAAAACATATCAGAGTGTCTGGCACGTGAAAAGTCTCCCAAAATACTTGCTAAATGAATGTCAGGTGGCTGGTTTGATATGCTATCCTCTACCTGGTGCCTGAAGAGCTTTCCTTCTGGTGTCAATAGGTATTTTCCCTTGTGATACACACTGTGGCCAGAGTCCTGGAAGAGCTGTGTGACCCAGCTAGGCAGTCCTCCTAGATAATAGATAAGGTGCAAATTTTCAACTGCATTGAGAAGAGTATTTGCTGATGTCAGCCTTGTGGACTGAACATGGGAAATTCTTTTTTTTCTTTTCTTTCTTTCTTTCTCTTTTTCTTTCCTTCCTTCCTTCCTTTTTCTTTCTCTCTCTCTTTTTCTTTCTGTCTCCCTTTCTCTCCCTTTCCTTTTCTTTTTCCTTTCCTTTCCTTTCCAATTTCCTTTCCTTTCCAAATTCCTTTCCTTTCCAATTTCCTTTCCTTTCCTTTCCAATTTCCTTTCCTTTCCTTTCCAATTTCCTTTCCTTTCCTTTCCAATTTCCTTTCCTTTCCTTTCTTTCCCTTTCTCTTTCCTTTCTTTCAATAAAAGCTGGCCATCCAACTGACAGAGACTTTTCTCTTTATAAATCTTTTAGAAATTCAGCCAGTCCCCCATCCCATGCCTGTCAACAGATCTGCTCACCTCTCACTTACATAGAAAGGGACTCTTTTCCCTTGGATTCACACCAGCAGCCTGCTTTCTGGGCCCCGTCCGGTGACCCCATGGAATTATTCCTCTACCCTCCAAGGTGCCTGTCCTTCTTTCTCCTTTTATTCCCTCTCTTTTTCCCAATTCCCAAATACAATTCTCCTTTTTTTCTTTCACAGTAAACTTTGGAAGCCCATTAAACAGCACTGAAAAAAACAGCAAATGGAAAACTGATTCCATTTTCCTTTACATTATATCTAGATTACTTATTTTCAAAAAAGTCCTGAGTGGGAATAATTTTCCTTTTTTTAAGGGAGCAAATGCAAGGAATAAAACCAAAGGTTTATGTGGGTTGTTTTTTTTTATATTATTATTAAACTAGTTTAGAGTTTGTATCCTATGACAGTGTTACCTAAGGTGAGTCATGAATGCAGAGTTCCCTTCTGAACTCCTATCATTGAGCTACCCTCTGCACACCTACAAAACTGAGTTTCCTTTCACACAAATGAAACTCAATATGTTCCATTATAAAGCCCTTATTTAAGTCTTAAAAGCTCTCCAAACCCCAAGATTATAAGCAAATACTTCTAGAGTGGCATTGACCTTATTTGGGTAATACCTTAATGGAGTTAATACTTTAGTTCGCAATCCTCTGAATGCAAAATCTATTAAAAATGGCATCTACTAGGCATTTGGACCTGGAAAGAAGTGTTGTTAAGTTTGGTTAAAGAGTTTTAGAAGCTTTAACAACTTCACTATTTTACTCAAGGACGTGATCAAACATAAATTTATTCTTTCATTAAGTCATACTTGCTAAATGTGTTTTCCTCTTCTTCTCCTTCCCTTTCCGTATATCTTCCATTTGCTGAAAACTTAGAAGTCGAAGAAATCTTATTTATGTTGCTCCAAGCATTGGATAATTATTTGGGCCAATTCTGTTCATGAGGGATTTAAAATACTCCAGGCAGTGGCACAGATTCCTGTTAGTGTATAAACGCTGAAAATTTTTCTCATTATTTCAAAATAGCTAGTATTTCATCTTTCTCAATTCCAAACTAATTTGAACATGTATCAATTAGAAAGTTCCCATGGGTATAGCAGGAAGGTCTCAATTGAACAGAATGGTTGTCCTAGTTCTTTATATTTTTATAGGTCAGCTGTAGACTGCCAGGCTCTGAATCTGGATATATTACAGAAAATAAACAATCGACCAAAGGGAAAATTTCTTGACAGACTGTAGGATGACTCTTCTCCTCTTTGTCTTAAGCCATGACAAAAAGCACATCAAATAATGTCTCAGTTCTCTTTTTCTCTAAAAACATAGTTGCCACAACCTCATCTTTTTGAGAACACACTGGACACAGAAAAATATTAGAATATTTATAGAGGAAATCAACACAGTGGTCAATATTAACATGTCAGAAGGATAGGATAGTCCCCTTTGTTTCTAACTACATTTCAAAAATGCTGAAAGTAGAAAAGAAAATGTCTTATTGATGAATTACGTCTATTTACTCAAATTTCTATTTACTATTCTATTTACGTCTATTTACTATACGTATATACGTATACATATAATACATATATTCTATTTACGTCTATTTACTCAAAACATCCAAGAAGAGCAATAAACTTGGAGGAAATCTAAACCCAGTTCCATCACTTACTAGAATTTAAATGTAAAGAATTAAATATAATCTCTTTGAACTTGAGTTTTCTAAGTTGCATTATGTGATGATAATAGTGTAGCCATTTCATGAAAAGTTAACTGCAGGGAATTTCTCAGAGCTTGGAGATGAGTAAATCCAATAAAAATCTAGAAGTAGCAAAAGCCAGACCCAAATGATAATTAACTAATTGATTGTAGGGGCCACACTAAATCTTTCTTATATACATTTGTAAAAATAGCAGTATACTGCTAGGTGGTTTTGTGTGAGTTAAAGCACTTGATTGCTCAACAAAGTTTAGTTCCATTCTCTTTCCTCTCTGTGTGGTATTCCTAGGAAATCATGATAGCATTAAGATGTCAACAGTGCATTGGTATTAACATGTCAATAGGATGCGGTTGGTATTTGAGTTGAAAAGGTAGAGAAGAAAAAGTGGTGAATGGTTTTGGCAACAGTCCTGAAGAGGAATTCCCCAGTGCCTTACAGACCTCTGGCTGTTGTAGCCAAAGTCATTTGACAAACATTCTATTATGCCCTGAGTATTTATTTACTACACAAAGTTTTTATTATAATTTTGCTTTCCATGTAGATCTTTTCTAAAGGAATGATAGCATTGATCTTCAAGGCTATCATTGAAGTCTAGGCTTTTGGGCAGTCGTATTTCATACACAAAAATAATAGTTTGTATTTCAAGCCAGGTCTTTAGACTTTTTTATTTTGGTTATCATGGACCAAACCACAAAACAATAATCTTGTGTATATTCTTATAGGATGAAGTGTTGGAAATTACTCACCTCAGGACCAAACCTGTACCGTAGTCTCCTAATTAAAACACTGCATGCCACTTCAATATCATGTCTTTCAAAGTATAACAGCTATGCCTCATCAAGATTTTTCTTTAGTTAAAAGTTTTATTTTTCAGTGCACCTGTGGCTCAGTCAGTTAAGCGTCTGCCTTTGTCTTGGATCATGGGATGGAGCCCCACTTCGGTTTCCCTGCTCAGCAGGGAATCTGCTTCTCCCTCTCCCTCTGCTGCTCCCCCTGCTTGTGCTCTCAATCTCTCTGTCAAATGAATAAGTAAAATCTTTTTTAAAAAAAGTTTTATTTTTAGATAATTATAGATTGACATGTAACTGTAAGAAATAATATAGAGACATCTGGTATACTTTTTAAACAATTTTCCCCAGTGGTAATATTTAAAAAATTACCATATATGGGGTGCCTGGGTAGCTCAGTTGTAAATTAAGCATCCAACTCTCAATTTCGGCTCAGGTCATGACTGAAGGATTGTGAGATCAAGGCCCAATTTGGTCTCTGTGGTAAGCATGGAACCTGCTTAAGATTCTCTCTCTCCCTCTCCCTCTGCCTGTTCCCCTGCCTCAAAAACAAAAACAACTATGATATATCAAATGGAATGCTGACAATGATACAATCAAGATATAGAATATTCCCAATAACAAAAGAATCCCTATTGTCCTTTTATAGCCGTGCGTACTATCATCTTCACTTCTTCTTTAACCCTGAGTGTAAAACTATTATGAAACATCTCGAAAAATCGATAGGTTGGATCCAAAGTAGGAGGTTAGTTCTCTCCATATGGCTAATTTAGTATACAGATAGTTTTAGAGTATACTTTTTTATTGTAGCTATTGATGATGTTGATTGTAAGCATTACATATTATAGTAGAGTTGTTCTAAGGTTATTATCTCCTTGAGAGGCAGTCGAGCGCAATGACTAATGCCACAGCTACTTCGGAGCTGTGGTAGACAGAATAATGGCCACCCAAAAGATGTCTACATCCTAATGTTACCTTATAGAGCAAAAGGGACATCGCAGATATAAATAAGGATCGTGAGATAGGGATTATTCTGGATTATCTAATGGGCTCAATGTAATCATAAGGGTCCCTATAAGTAGAAGAATAGAAAAGAGGAGTCACAAATTTGAAGATGTTGTGCTGGCTGGCTTTGAAGATAGAGGAGGGGGCCACAAGCCAAGGAATACAAATGGCTTCTAAAAGCTGGAAAAGACAAGGAAATGGATTCTCAATGAGAACATTTAAGAAAGAATTCAGCCCTACCTATACTTAGATGTTAGCCTAGTAAGACCCATCTTAAACTTGTGATCTCCTGACCTGTAAGATAACAGATTTCTGTTGTTTGAAGCGACTAAGTTTGTGGTAATTTTTTTATGATTGCAATAGGAGTCTAATACAGGAGCCAACCGTTCAGAGTCCATATTCCAGCTCAGCCATTTATAATATATCTCACGTTTGATAAAGAATTTTATTTCTGTGCCTTAGTTTCATGAGAGTAAGCATAGTTCCTACTTCATAGAAAGAAACTGATAGATATATAAAGCTATTAAAACAACATTAGGCAAATAGTAAGGATTCAGTGTCAACTATTATTAGTATGACAGTAGTAACCATTTACACAAAGAATGGCGTTTAAAAGGCAGTGAGTACTTTACAAAAATGATATCATCTACATCTACATGTTTTGCTGTTAACATATATAAAAATATATGTGTGTATGTGTATATATTTATGCATATGTGTTATTTAATACTTAAATACATATTAAGAATCAGGGCAATAGTAAAGAATAATGCAGGACAGTAGTTATATCTAGGGAGGAAGCTAGATGTTGGGATGTAGGAGGAAGATAAAGTTTCTATCTATATAGCAGTGTTCTAGTTCTTAAGTTGAGTGCTAAGTTCTTGGGTGTTTGCTTGAATTTTATACTTAGTAATACACAATTCATACATAGATCTTTTCTATCAAATACTAAGGCTATGAATAAAATTTGGGAAACAACTTAGATCTTTGCTCATCGTAATTCAGTTAGTATAGTTCTATTATGCCGTGGCAACAAACAACTCCAAAAATCTTAGTGGCCTGACAAAGGAGATATTTTCATTCATACTGTATGTTCAACATAGTTCAGTGGGCAGTTCTGCTCATGTCAATGCCTCACTTCCCCAAACTGACCAGGGTTTCATCTTGCCAAGTTTTTCTGAATTACTGAAGCTGTGAGAGAGAGAAGAGGCAAAGTTGCACTGGCTTTTTGTGCTCACTCACAGAAATAATACATGTCATTTCTGCACCTCTCATTGGCCAAAGCAAATCATGTGGCCACATCCACATTAAAAGAAAGTACAGATGTGTAATCATTGCATGTGACTATAAAGAACCACAAATATTATGTGAGGAGCGTTAATTGTTCTCATAATCAATCCTTCCTGGCACCAAATATTGGACACTTTCTCCATCAGTATGTAGACTTAAACACAAACCCTAATACACTATGTGAATGTTTTTCTGTATATACAGATAAGCAACAAGAATTCCTATGAAATTCAAGTAACAGTTCTATGAAATATACAATGAGATATTACACTTACGCTTAATAACTCTACCTTGAAAATTAAGATCATTGGGAGGAGAGGTATTGCTCCTTGTATCAAAGGTGAAGAAAGGATAATATGTTATCTTTATGGGGCCTGGAAAAGATACCTTTAAAAATTCTCTGGTGAAGAACTATTTGACAGAGTAACTGTGTAAGTTCGTATGAGTGTAAAAAAACTCGACTCAGTTTAAAACTGATAGGCCACTGTGCCAATATAATTATAAACCACTTATGCCCAAGAGCCTCTATTCTAAATTATATTCAGTTGAATTTGTACATGGAAGTAGAATTTGTCATGCAAATACCATACAACAGGACAAAAGCCCACATTTTAAAATATTGTCTAACTTAAAATGATTCATGATTTAACCCCTTCGATAGAGAGTTACAATATTAAAAGAAGAATATTTATAGCAATATGTAATACAATGCAACTATCTAGAAACCTAGCCTGACAAATTCCTGTAGTTGTATACTCAGCCACAGAGATTTTCTCCCTATCTCCTCATTCCTCTACTGGCAGCTTTGTACATGTTTTGATATATCACAATACAAAACTGCTCTAAAAGCTGGACAGGGGTGTCCTTCCTGGCATTTCTCCCCACTATAACTGATTATTCTCAGGCGGTTCTTGGAAGCTACATATTAGCTTGCTGTATGGATCAGAGGAAATGGTGGAAAATTTAACAATGTGCAAAGCTATGTGAGTCAGTATTGAAGTCATGAAAGAAATTTGTGGTAGACTTGCCACCCTCATACTCTTTTACTATCTCTCTCTCTCTCTCTCTCTCATCTTGTTGTCCATGCTCTTCGGTTAAACTACCATCTTAGGTTTCTGGAAAATGCCCTGTATGGTGTGAATCAAGAAAGGTAATGCATCTCTCATTTAGTTTGTCTTGATTTCATTGTACTACTCTGCTTCAAGACAATCTGATTGCTTTATTCATTATAATTCTTTTCATATGCACAGTATTGTGTTGTAAAAACAATGTAACATTAAAGAACATTTTGAAGGGAAAAATTATCTATAATTCTAACACACTGAAACAACTATTTTGATTTTCATGTATTCTCATGTGTACTTTGTCCAAATGTATACCTACTTTTTATAGCTATAATTCTAGCATAGAATTTTGCTTACTGTTTTTTTCGTGATGCTATATCCTAAACAAAGTTTTGCATTGTTCTACATCTTTCATATGTATTTTAACAGCTGCATAAAGTTCCAACTTGATGTACTATAATTTATCTTCCCTAGATTGGGGATTTTGCTTGACATTTGTTTTCCCTACCGTACATAACAGACAGAAATGAACATTTTTTGCGTTGTTAACTTTTTCTAAACATTGCTACATTTTCTCATTATCTTGTTTAATATGACACTGCAAGAGAACAGGAACTTGGTTGACCACATACAAATATATATTCTCTTATTACAGGAACACTTCCTTTATCAGCAAGCTTTCCTAGAGCTAGAATTTACATTAGACACCAACAGCTCCTGCTTAGCAACATCCATGAAGCCATTGATGTTAACTGCTGTCATCAGGTATAACTAATCTCATTTAAGAATGAGGAAAATGAAATAAAGAGTAGTCATTTGGTATACACAAGACACATCAACAAATTAGAAGAAAAACTGGTTCTACTCTGTCTTTACACTCTGTATTAGACCCTTTTGTCTTCTATTTCTGGATCATTAGTAACCAAATTATTGTTTTAAACTCTACAACTAGGAACTATGAATGAATATTCATTGTATTTGGGGATGAAAGCTACTTAATGAATGCTCTTACTAGCTAGGTATATATACTTCCTGGATCCAGGCATCTTAGCTAATTCTTTTCCAGATAATACCCCCAAACATAATAACATGGGACTGCAGTTGATTAATTTGATGTGTGAATTGAATTATTGATTTTCCAATACATCTTTTATGAGCACCAAATAGATATCTAATCATGTTCAAAAGAAAAGGGATGCCAAACATGCATTTGATTTCACACAAATCACATGCTGCTATGCACTCAGAGAAGGGTCAAATGCATGCTGTGAGAGAAAACCATGTACTTCATCACAAGGTACTAGACAGTCATATACTTTATAGGAACTTATATTCTACCTGTAGATATCCCAGATGGAACAATAAAAAAGAAGATACAGAATAAGGGAGTCACAGACTAAATGCCTTTAGAATAGTGCAAGTAATTAAAAAAAAAAAAAATAGTGACGCTGATGAGTATAAGACGATATGGAATAGTGGGATTCATCACAAACTGGATAAGACATATCACACCTAAATAACTTAAAATGTCATAAAAATAATATTCAAGCAAATAAAGACAAATTTGAGGGCTAAATGCACCTAGCAGGCCATGGGTAAGCAACCTTGAAATACATATTAAATGATATTATAAGGACTGCTATTATCATAGAAGGTAAAATGTGAACTGGGAGGAGTCACACAAGATGTTTCAGGAAATTCAGGACTTAAACTGGGTTTTGCTGAAGGCTAGCCTTCAACGAACTCAAAAGCCAACTTTGAGATGGGTGTTAGTATGCAGGAATATTATGAAGTGCTTTGGGATTAATGTCTAAGGAATCAAGATAGAGGAAGCAGGATTGGACAGAGGGAAAAGTTCAGCTGTAAAGAGCCTCCATCAACCCCTAGGGCACTATGGAGCTGGGATGGCCCTTTAGAGTAATCATAAGTTGAGGTAAGAAAGCTATACTTGATATCCATAAGTGAGTCACTGGATGTAAGCCATCCCAGGAAGATGGCATAACCTTGGGTGACATGGCTTTCTTCAGCTGAGATAATCCATGAGGGCCATAACACCTGAGAACTGTCTTTAGTGGAATGCTGACCTTCTAGAGTACTAATGTCTTTATTCCTGAAAGGAGATCTTGACAGTGTATCATAGCAACTGCAACTCTTCAGGAAAAAATAAAATCCCAAGCTACTAATCACTTGGTTCACTGCAATGTACTGCTTTATTAGTTATTATTCTCCAGAGAAGCAGATCCAAGAGGAGATAGAGAGGTAGATAGACTATATACATATAGTACATATACATATATACATAAATTCATTTACAAATATATTTATACACACACACATGCGCACACACACACACACACAGCAAGAAAGACCGAGAGAAAGAGATCATAAGAAGTCAACGTATGCAATTATGGAGGCTGAGAAGTCCCAAGACCTGCAGTTGGTATGGTGGAAACCCAAGATAGCCAAAAGTGTAGTTCTAATCTGGGCCCAAGGTCCTGAGAATGAGGAGAGCCAGTGCTGTATGTTACAGTCTAAAACCCAGCAGACTCAAGGCTGGAGAAGAGCCAATACTTCAATCTAAGTTTGAAGGTCAGAATAAGATCATGTCCCAGATCAAGTAGTCAGGCAAGAGGAGTTTCCTCTTACTCAGCCTTTTTGTTCCATTCAGATCATCAATTGACTGGATGGGGCCCACCCATATGAGGGAGGACAATCTGCTTTAGTTGGTCTACTGATTCAAATTTTAATCTTATCCAGAAACACCCTCACAGACACAGCCAGAATAATGTTTGTATAAATGTCTGAGCACCCCATGGCCCAGTTGACACATAAAAATCACAACTAAGCACCTTTCCATGAACCAACCACTGGGAGATCAATACATGATGATTATCCAAGGCATTATATGTATAGACACAGTCCCAGTATTCCTTGAGATGGTGAACTTCTCAATTTCATTTGTGAAACAGAGAGACAGCTTTTAGAATTATTTTGCCCAAGATATGTACCATATCATCCCATGCAAACTCCATTTTTTAAGGCCTGAACTCATCTGGTGCCACATTTTTCACATTTTTGTGCTTTTTTGAGTGATTTTGCTGTTTACCATGACCCCTAAATGTAGTGCTAAAGTGCTATCCAGCATGAGGCCCAGTTAAAAGGTCATATATTTCTGAGCTATTTTCCTAAATGGGGTCACATTTTTACATCCTAATTGCAGCATTGACCCCCTAATCTCAGTCTCAGTCTGACTCATTTAGCTTCAGATTGACCCCCTAAATATCAACCATGGACGAATCCTATAAAATGCATAGGTTAATGTCTTTTTTCCAATTTTTTCACAAAATTATCTCAGGAGCATGTTCATTCCTTCCCCATTGTTTGAAACAAGACTCACTTCTTACTAAGAAGCCTATTTTGATTAAAGAAGAATAAAATATATATTTTTTAATTATCTGTGATAATAGTTCTGACACATAATCTCAAACTACCTATCCATTCGCCACTGCCCACTGTGGAAAACATAATGTCTAATATGGTTCATTCCAGGATGCCTGAAATGGGAGGGAAAGAAAAACACTAATCTCAATGTGTCCTCATATCAGACATTTTCCATATATGTTATTTCAAACCCTGCAAAGGTGATGTTATATTAAGCGCTTTAGAAATAAGGCAGCTTGTGTGCAGAGAAGGTACATAACTTCCCTGAGGATACTCAGCTAATTAGTAGCACAATCTTGTTCTAAATTTAGATCTCTGTGACAGCAAAGCCTATGTTCTTATGAGCTCTAATTTCTATACCTCGTTAAGCCTTAAGACTTTTTGAAATGTTAAAATGTAATTGAGTATATTAGAATGGCCCTAACTGCCAGGGATCCCTTTAATTCCAGGTTATATGTGAATGTCCCTTTCCCAGTAAAAGAATATGGACCATTTTCCTAAAGTGGATAGATGGAGAATTCCCAGATCTAAGACATGATGCAAATATCAAATGAAAATAGATGTCATTTAAAGTTACCATCAATCCTCATTATTCACTGGTTCTGTATCTACCAATTTGCCTACTTCTAAAATTTGTGATCCTTAAGTCAATACTCATGCACTTTTTTTTTATTTTATTTTTTTTAAAGATTTTATTTATTTATTTGACAGACAGAGAGAGATCACAAGTAGGCAGAGAGGCAGCAGAGAGAAGGGGGGAGCAGGCTCCCTGCTGAGCAGAGAGCCCGATGCGGGTCTCGATCCCAGGACCCTGAGATCATGACCTGAGCCAAAGGCAGAGGCTTAACCCACTGAGCCACCCAGGCGCCCCACTTGTGCACTTTTTTTAGTCATTCATAGACATGCACACTTACAAAGCAGTGAAAAATACGAGTTGCCAAAGGAACGTTCCTAGCCGAGGTCCAATAAGTCAACCCTCTGTTGTCTTGTTTCAGCTTGCATACTGTAAACAAATGTCATTTTCACAATCTGGTGCCACATTTTTCACATTTTTGTACTTTTTTGAGTGATTTTGCTATTTAACATGACCCCCAAATGTAGTGCTAAAGTGCTATCCAGTGATCCTAAGCACAAGAAGGCATTGATGTGCCTTATGGAGAAAATACATGCCTTAGATAAGCTTCACCCAGTCATGATTGCACTGCTGTTGGCCATGAGTTCAATGCTAATGAATCAACTGTATAAAATAAGGTATCTAAAAAGATATACCCATTAAACAAGGTTATATATTAATCAGTTGAAGAAAATGTGACTAGGAGCTCTCAGGAACCTAACTTTATATCTCCTCTAGGAGCAATCATCAGTATTCACTAATTAAATGTTTCTGTTGAATTTATATGATTTATATAACTACCATGAATAATATATGCTGTACCTTTCAATATGCTGCCAAATAAAACATTTGATTTCTAGGCTATATCTAGGAATAAGAAGAAATGATATAGAAAACTATAGTTAGCAGCATTATCAGGGAAGGCAGGTAGTGGCAGATGGTGTCTATCCATGAGCTCACCTGACACAGACTCTGTGGCATTGGCTGAGGATATATAACCTGATCATTAGGGTCCCCATATTATAACAACTGCTACAATCTTCTCTAATGACTGACCAGTTAAAAGCTAAGTGATTTTTCTGTGGAGCTGAAACCACCAGCATTTTTCACAGAACTAGAACAAACAATCCTAAAATTTGTATGTAACCACAAAAGACCTGAATAACCAAAGCAATCTGGAAAAAGATAAGTGAAGTCAGAGGCTTCACAATTCTGGACTTCAAGCTGCATTTCAAAGCTGTAATCATCAAGACAGTATGGTACTGGCACAAAACCAGACACCTATATCAGTGGAACAGAACAGAAAACAATAGAATCAATTGATTGGATGAGACCCACCCATAGGAGGAAGGATAATCTGCTTTACTTGGTCTACTGACTCAAATTTTAATCTTATCCAGAAACACCCTCACAGACATTGCCAGAATGTTTGTCGAAATGTGGGTCCACAGACCCACAACTGTATGGTCAACGAATCCTCAACAAAGTAGGAAAAAATATCCAATGGAAAAAAGGCATTTCTCTTCAACAAATGATGTTAGGGAAACTGGACAGCAACATGCAGAAGAATGAAACTGGAATACTTTCTTATACCATACACAAAAATAAATTCAAGATGGATAAAAGATCTAAATGTGAGACAGGAAACAATCAAAATCCTAGAGGAAAACACAGGCAGCAACCTCTTTGACTTTGGCTGCAGCAACTTCTTACTAGACCCATCTACAGAGGCAAGGGAAACAAAAGCAAAAATGAACTATTGGGACTTCCTCAAAATAAAGAAGTTCTGCGCAGTGAAGGAAACAGTCAACAAAACTGAAAGACAACCTACAGAATGGGAAAGGATATTTGCAAATGACAATCTGGTAAAGTGTTGGTATCCAAAATCTATAGTCACTGTCTTCGTATTTTTCTAAAGGTGTTTAACAGGTGAGATGAGTAAGCAGGGGCATAGATGTTTTATATCTAGGAGTTTTATATCTAGGGTCCTAGCTTCACTGTCAGCCCAGCCACTTGCTACCAACCCCAATAGAGAAGGTAGAACTGAAAGTGTCATGAAAAGTTAAAAGCAACTCACAACTGTACTTAGAAAGCTGGAGCTATTCACATTCCTACAAATACCTCCTTTCTGATCTATTGCCCAGCATTTCCCTTCCCAGATTCCTTCACTCCATTTAGGTGGGAGCTATAATAAGCAAGATTTGAAAGCATGAATGTGAAGGAGCAAAGCTCTTGGTATGGTGGAATTTAATATGCAGCAAGCCCTTTTTGAATAGGAAATAACTCTTAAAAGATTTCTTTTCATGTAATTCCAGGTTCAGTTCAATGAGATCCTCTTATAATCTCTTGAATTTATAGCTTGCTAGGCTTGTGCTATTTGGACTCCCACAGCATGGCTGGGAGAATTCAATCCTCCATGTCCCCACAAAATATGTATGGCCAATAGATACCCTGAAGAGCAGAGAGAATAAATATAACAACAACAATAAAACTCTTTACTTAGTGGCTTATTTACTTAGTGGCTATATTTTAATAGCTAAGTTTACTCATTATTTAGGGCCAGATGCTAATTACATATATTATTCCAAATTCTGTATCACCATGAGAAAACTAGTACCCTTATTTTACAGATGAGGAAACTGAGGCTTATAGTGATATAACAGATTTCTCATTTTCTTACAGTGGTAAACGGTGGAACAATGATTAAAGCAAAGCCAGAATTAAAGGTATACTGTGGTCCCTCCCTTAAGTAGGAGCAAAAGGAGCCTCCTACATAGGTGTTTGGCAGAAGAAAATCTTATTTTTATTACATATTTTTAGTCAAATAGGGGATTACTTACAGTTACTGTGGAAAGGAACTACACTGGACTTCTGTTCCACATGTCACCTCTGAGTAAATAACAAACCAGATTCTATCCAGATGCCAAGTTTTATTATAAGAATAGTAGAGAATTAAAAAAAAAAAATAGCCTATGGCTTTGTGGATGGGGAAGAGAATACTGCCAGGTATCCCCTGGGAGTACAAAAATTGGTTTTCTTAATAACATTTACCAGGAGCAAATCCTAATGTTAAACATGACCATGGAATATTATAAGGCTAAGCATTCGTTTCTTCATATCCCTGTAGCATTTTTGGCACACCCCCATTGAAACATATCAAACCATGTTTTACTGAACTAATAAAATAAAGAATAAGTAAGATCTCTTGAGGTCAACTGTGAGAGAGTCCTACTGGCTGAGGGCCCAAAGAGCCATAGCTTAAAGGGCAATTCCTGCATGGGAAAGGAAACTAGATCAAACATGTTCTGAAGCTCCCTGTGATTAAGATAGTTAACCTTCTCTAAATGCCTTAGTCTAGAAATAAGCCAACCCTATAGACATATAGATGGACTGTATATCCAGGGTGTTTTACTGGAAATTGTGCTTGAATCCCATTCCTCTTGTTCTTTATATATAGCTGGGATAACCCTACCTTTGTTTAGCCTGTGTAATCAATGTTTCTCATACTGTCAAAATAAGAGTAAACATCATATAGTAGACACCTACTTTGTTCCAGGTCCTTTTCATACCCTAATCCTCACAATACTCCTTCATTAACCCTATTTTTCAGATTAAGAAAAGAGGCACATAACTTTATGGTGGAAATCATTTTGCAATACATACATGTATCAAATTGTCACATGTATACCTTAAACTTACACAGTGTTATATGTCAATTACATCTCAACAAGTTGGGGGGGAAATTAATAATCACTTAAAACATCAAAAAAAACCTGAGGCACAAAAATAATTATTTTTGTATGTATGTGTATGTATGTAATCACTGAGGAATATTTTTCCTGCAGGGCATTTTTTAAAGTGTTCTTAAACTTTAAAATATGTATGTGTGTGCATATAGGTCTTTATATATGGGTGTATATCTGAGCACATGTGTATATATGTGTGTGTGTGTGTGTGTGTGTGTGTGTGTGTGTATATAGCCTAGAAATATTTTTTAAAATATACACATGTAAGTCCCTTGACTAATATATCCTGGGGTGAGGAAGAAGTGGAGAACAATGCATATTTGAAAACAACAACAAATAGCATGTAGTCATGCTGATCCAGAGCAGAGATGAGATTCCCTGGATTCTGCCATGACATTTCTAACTGAATAGATGTAAAGGAGATTTTCTTTTTTGGAGGCAAAATTGTAGGTAGTCTTTTGGGTGTTGAGTTAGAGGAGTTCTTTATAGATCTTGGATATCAGCCCTTGTAGTGTCATTGTGAATATCTTTTCCCATTCCGTGGGTTGCCTCTTTGTTTTGTTGACTGTCTCTTTTGCTGTGCAGAAGATTTTTATCTTGATGGAGCACTGGGTGTGGTGTATAAACAATGAATCTTGGAACACTGAAAAAGTTAAAAAAATTATGGGTAGTCATAAAAGATGGTTGTGAGAGATGTGGTTAGTGTTTTGGAGTAGGCTCTAACTGAGGATTCAGTGACACATTAGATCACTGAACACTGCATGGAGGAAGCATGGATTGACTGACTACCTAAAGGTGGGATCCTTAGGCTACCATGTAGCTTGAGGGTTGTTTACTCTTGAAATGAGAGATGAAAACTGGATCACTTTGGAGGACCTGAGGTTTGTCCCTACAGCTCACTGACAGACCCTTTTCCGTAAGTAGAGACTGATGCAAAATTCTAGCCCTAAACTCTTAACCTCAAAAATCTACCTTATAAACTTAAACCAAATCATAAGAGAAACCTGGCTGAAGAAGGTAAACTCAACCACACTTGCTCATCCCCCTAACAAAGATCCCAGTGGTTCATACCTTCCTCTATGCTCTGTTAGTGAATCTCACGAATGACTTTATTTAAATGTCCACAGTTTCCCATGCTTAAAGGAAGTCATAAAATGTACCCTAATGCAATTTTTTTTCCTTCCACAAACTGTTTTGCCATCTTTAAAATGTTTTTACTCAGAGGTATGGAGCTGGAGGGAAATCCATGGACCCTTGTCTAGATGCTCCCCCACAGGACCAGGGTTTAAAGGGACTAGCTGTCCCTTTATTCCTATCTCTTTAACCATTCATAGACAGGAATAGGAAGGCCAGACCAACATCTTCACAGGAATTAAACCAGCCTTGCATGTCCGAGAAATCCTACAACTCCTTATTGTGCTTACATGATGTTCTCCATATCTTATCTACTGGCCCCCCTCAGAATCCATATACCATTACTGAGTGCCTGCTGTGCTGAAATTTCTAACAAACATTATATAATACAATTTTCACAACAATACTCTAAGGTACCTCTATTACTATTCCCATATTTTATGAGAAAAGACATTTGAGGGTAAAGTGCCCTGCCCCTAATTGCAATGTGTCGGTCATTGCCTCCTACCTTAAGAATTATTTCTTTTCCCCACTCTATCTGAATTTCTGATGTTAGCAGTTTCTCTTCACAAGAACACAATTACTCAATATGTCTGCTGAGACAGGTAGGAAGAGATCAACAAGAATCTTGTTAAAATGGTTAAGAAAAGGTTTCTTCCTGAGTTTTGGGCCACTCTAGAAAGAGCCTGGAGCTGTTTGAGGCCTGAAGCTCCACAGGGTTTGTGTTCATCAATACAAGTCTTACTTCTCATTCTCCATGACTGATGAGTGGAAAGAGTGTATAAAATCACCATATATGAATAGCTAGAAGGGATTTAAAAATAACCTGGAGAAGAAAATTGAAGCCCAGAGATATATGTGACATGCTTTCTAGGAAACAGCATTAATGTAGACTAAATAGAGGACATTATCAGTGAACTTATTTTTCAGTCAAAATCCATCATCTCAGCTTGTTTGGACATCTTTTGTTCCTTCTTTCTTCATCAGAAGGGCACCAGGGGAAATGGAGAATGAAGTCAACTCTGTTGTAATTTCTAGTAATTGAAATTTTATCATAGACAAAATGGTCCTGCTACGAGTGTGTCTATTAATGTATGGTTGACTGATTCTGGCCATACCTGTTATTTCATCTCAAGTGTAAATAACATATGATATCCTTTTTTCTATGTTCTTGTGGGGATTTCAAATATATCCAGAAGTTATAATGAAAGAATGTTCTGATTTACTAAATTTAAATGAAATAAAGGCAGGTATATATTTGGGACTTAGAAGGATAGGCTTAAAATTTCTACATACCAAGCTATTTGAAGAAGAAATTACTTGCAGTGATCCAGAGTTGAGCCTGACTAAAGAAGAACTTCCCCCTCCTTTAACAACTGTGTAATGTATAATACTAAATTATAATAAAATTAGAGATTTTTCACTTAAATTAGTCGACTATTTATGGTTATCTAGTGTCTAGTGTTATTTTAGACATTACAAATATATCATTCAATTTAAAAAACTTCCTGCTTATGCTTCTTATTAGAAAAAAAAAAAATTGTTTACTAAGGATCTACAGAGTTTCATAGTTGGTGGACCAGATCCTTCTGAATACACTTGTTGGAAAAGACAAGTCACTTAGGCTTTGCCAGGGACACTCCATCACAATTTGTCTAATTTTAAAGATACTGGTTAAAAGTGAGTGAAATATACTGCAGTGAAAACAAAGTGCATTTACATAGAACCCCATGGATGAACCCTAGTTATATGGTACTATATGAAAACAGTAGGCTCTGGAACTACATAGGGCATTGTGCCCTTTTCATATAGTTCAAAATTAAGAAAATTAACATTATTTTATTTAGAATGTGTGTGTATGTGTGTGTATATATATACATATATGAGCTATTTTGAAATAAGGATAGAATTAACATAAAATTAAGCATGGTAGGGTGAGAATAGAAAGAGAGGAGCATATTAGATCTATTTAGGGTATTGTCAATATTTTTATTAGATTGGGGAATAGGCTCATTGTGTTAAGTATATTATTGAAGATAAACCAGTGAATAAAAGGAAAGAAAAATATCATAAGCAGGGAACCATGGCAAGAGTCTGTCATAAACTGTGGATTATGATTTATTTAATATCATGTACTTGAGGTCCACCTAGAAATGCGAGTGAGTGGGGGAGGAAAGAAGAAAAGGTAAGGAGGGAGAGAAGGAGTTGAGAACAGTGAAAATGGGGCAACAGGTTGGGGTGGTTGGGGAGAAAAAGAATTCTCAATAAGGAAGAATGACAGTTGCAAAATTTATTTTACTAACTTTACATTCAATATCTGGTCCTTGTTAAGCAACCCCAGGTCATCTCACCTGCCCCTCCTTGACCTTAGTCATTCAATAAATATTTATTAAGCACATACTTATTTCCAAACACCATGTTGGAGATATTTCCTGCTTTTATGGAGATGGTACATCACCTGTGGCCAAAAAAAAAAAAAAAAAAAAGATCCTAAACAGATATTTATGAATATTTAATTACGGTAATAAAAAATAGCTATGTGGGAGTAGAAGACAGCAAAAATCATAAATACCTAACTATCAATTGCCCCTTTAGAAGAATTCACAGGGCATTTTTATTTTATATTCTCTCTCTCTTTTAGAAATGTTTGGCATACAACCTCTTTGTATAAAATTTGGAAAATATTTTTTAAAAAAGGGAAAATGTAATTACTCCAAATTCCACTATACTGAGATAAACACTATTAGAATTTTGATATATTTTCTTCCAATCTTTTCTTTTTCCTATGCATATGTGTTAGAAAATTGTGAACGTAGTGAATATTCAGTTTTGTGTCTTAAAGGCAAGAGACCCTGAGACCCTGTAATGTACATTGAGTTGACCCATATTCCTGATATATGTCAGCAATGCCTTTAGCTACCAGCACTGAGAATGGAATGCACTGATCCATCTGCATCCCCATGTCCTCAGAACTCCTGGAAGATATTATTGTTCTCCCGTTGCCTAGCCAGTAGCACTATGACAGGCAGACTTTGTCCAGACAAAATGTTATTCTGAGGAAGAAAGATTCATAAAAATGTTATGATCAAGACCTTGCCCAGTCTCTTCTGATTTTTTCCCTCAATTGTACTAACACAAAGTTCCATATCTCATAGACTTTAGCCAGAGGGGAGATGATCTGAGGATGGGTGAAATAGATGAAGGGGAGTAAGGAGGTACAGGTTTCTGGTAATGGAATGAATAAGTCATGGGAATGAAAAGTAAAGCATAAAGAATATAGTCAGTCTTATTGTAATAGCATTGTACAATGACAGATGGTAGCTACACTTGTGGTGAGCATAGTACAATATATAGAATTGTTGAATCACTGTAGTTGTATACCTAAAACTAATTTGACAGTGTCCCAACTATACTTCAATTAAAAAGATTATATCTAACGAGCCTGAATAGAAAAGTCCTAGTGTTTATTTTGAATTTGAATTTTTGTGGCCTGTAGACATGACTTATTATTGGACTATTCCTATATTTCACATACCAGATTGATGCATGGCTAAGCACTAAATAAATGGTATCTAGTTGCCTTAGTCTGCATGGGCTGTTATAATAAAAATACCATAAACTATGTGACTCTTAAATAACAGAAATATATTTCTCACAATTCTAGAGGCTGGGATATCCAAGATCAAGAAGATACTTGCAGATTGGGTGTCTGGTGAGAGCCCACCTTCTGGTTCATAGATGTCCATTCTGCTGTGTGCTCACAAAATGGAAAGGATGAATAGGGAATTCTCTGGGTCTCTTTAAAAGGGGCACTAATCCTTTTCTTGAGGACTCCATCCTGAGGGCCTAATCACCTTCCATGACACTGGGCATTAGGACTTAACATATGAATTTTGGGAGAGAAAAGGCATTCAATCTATAGTGCCAGTCAACCAGAACTTCTTAAAGATGCTATGCTCAGAGAGAAAATTGACTTCAACTCTCTGTAGGAGAGTCAGGGCAGGGATAACCTTAAAAGGTTTTGTCTTGTTTTGTCTTTCAAGTTGACATTCAACTCAGCCCTTTCCTGACCAAGCTTCAGTGGTGCGCTAGCACTAACTCAGATCAACTCACAAGGGCCAGTTGTGTCTTTGTCTTCTCAAATCCCATTCAGTGATGTTAATGTAGTAACTTGAAATCAACCCTGATGAGAGTATTTGTGCCAAAAACTGGACAAACACCATAAACTATATTTTTGTCTTTTCCAGGCAATTAGTTGTTATACTAGCATACCACTTTCCAGTTTCACTTCCTTTGGCTCATTAGCAGAAGCCATGAGTTCTTTGCCCCCTCAACTCAAGCCATTGTTGTTACCAAACCCAGATCCAGTGATGTTGGGCATATAGACTTATCTTCCAAGAATAAAAGAGCAGATCACTATTCACAACATATGTGTCTAAACATACTCCAATGCCCAATCTAATCTTCTGAAGAATATCTTGCTCTGCATATAATTCATTTTTAAAAATTTTCTCTGTAATATTTTCCTTCCAAAGTATCAGAATTTTCTCAGGTTCCATTTCTTTCCTCAGATGGTAAATGCATGAGCTATCTTCATGGCTTGACAGTTGTATGGAGGTGGGAGTGGGAAGGATTATGGTACTTCATGCCCTAAAATTCAAGCCTAATATGAACAAGCTTTTTAAATTTTGTTTTAGGAAATAGATGTGTCGACTTAAAAATTCTTCTTCTCATTGATTTGGAAGCTATCAAGGGTATGATAAGGAGTTCTTTTGTTTGATAGAGGATGGTGAATTCTACATAGGAAAGTTATAAATACAAAAACCCAAAGTGTGAAAGGACTTACATTTTTAAATTCAAGAAGCTTACCTATGCATCATTTTACACACACACACACACACACACACACACACACACACACACATATTTTTAGTGTATAGTTTTGCATAGTATCCATGGCTGATGTAGCTATGTAGATTTTTTTCCATTGGCAGCATACTTGGGGATTAAGTGTGTGTGTGTAAATATATAAGTATGTGTGTGTGTGTGTGTATATGTCTATGTATGTTATGTTTTTGTATGATTGTGTGTGTGTATGTAGCATAAAGTTTTGGTTTTTGTTACTGTGGTTTTACTCAAGAAATTTCAATCAGAGCAGAATTTCCCACTTGGATTTTGTCAAGGCAAAAGAGATTAAGTGAAATAGTGTTCTATTTTTTTCTGCCTGACTACTTTATTTCAAGCACTGGCAATGTTGCAGCTTCTTTTTTCCCCCCATAGGGTCTGTGCAGGGAAAAAGAAAAAAAAAATACCTGTTGACTGATATGGAGGCAGAAATTGACTTACAAATGGAAACACAAGTTCAGAAACCCACATGGTTGAGAGGCAACAATTAAAAGGCCACTAATGATCAGGCATTGATGCTGGCAGGTTCCTGAGCTGAGCAAACATAACTTCAAAGGATATGTTAAGGGCCAAATTAAATAAAAATCTAGTGAAGGATACCAGAGTAGCAGTTTGTGCATCAAAGTGAACCCAGCATATTCTCTGCCAAGGGCATTCCTTCTGTTTTTGACACTTTGGGTTTTTAGAGGTAGAATCTTTTTATTTTTTTTTTTTTAAGATTTTTTTTTTTTTTTGACAGAGAGGAGAGAGATCACAAGTAGGCAGGCAGAGAGAGAAGGAAGCAGGCTCCCCACTGAGCAGAGAGCCCGGATGTGGGGCTCGATCCCAGGACCCTGAGATCATGACCTGAGCTGAAGGCAGAGACTTTAACCCACTGAGCCACCCAGGCGCCCCTAGAGGTAGCATCTTTACAGTTCTTGAGAAAGTTCACATTTGGAATGCATCATGTCTATGGTCTGCCCTCTCTCTCCAAAGATAGGAAGTGATGCTGCTTACAGTAACAAAGCTTTGATAACTGCCATCTTGGTGTGGCTGTTAGGCAGCAATAGAAACTTTGACTGTGACAATAATACCAATGGTTATATATTGGAGGCATTCTGCCTGCATTAGAGCAAATTTTATTAGCATATAGAATATGCAGAAAGATGAAAAAGCTGTAGAAAAAGAGAAATAAAAAAGTAGGATGGATGTTAATACTTTACAAAGTTTGAGTAAGTGGGAATTTTGTGTTTTTCAACTAAAAAAAAAGTAAATTTCCTAATACTGTAAATAATACCAAAAAAAATTCTTTCAAGGAAGGGCGAGGGAGGAAGAAAGAAAAAGGAAAATTAGTGCTCTAAACTATCTTCCAACTGGCTATTCCTTCCTGACTTTCCATGTTCTACAGAAGGACTTTTTTGATGTCCACTTTACCCTCATTCTGCATACCAAGAACAAAGTGCTGTTACATATACTTGAATAATATCGTCATCATATGAACAATTTCAATCACGTTCTAATTAGAAAGCTTTTTCAGAGGAAGGACTATCTTAGGTCAAAACTTTACTAATTAACCATTATAACTTGTTCCATAACTAGCAAATAAATGTCAATAGATGATTGCTATCTAAATGGTACACCTTTCTCAGTAATTTACCTCCTCTCTCCAAAACACCAAGATCAGGTTAACAATTCCAGGGCAGCTTTGGTTGTGTCACTTACCTCTCAAACTCTGAGTAGTTCTTTACTACCCTTAGAAGTGATAACTAACATTTGGGGAATCTGATCATTTTTAAAATATGAGCAAACCCATAAATTCTCTCATTAGAAAAAGTCGTTAAATTAGCATTCAACATTATTACCACCATAAATGTTGCCATCTTCACTGGCATCATCATTATTACCACACAAGCATTATGTGTCATGACAGCTGACACATTTGGTACTATAGCAACCTAAGAATGTGAACGTCTTCCATTTTACAAAAAGAAAACCCAAGCCCTCAAGAGAAAAATATCAAGTTGGAAGTCACAAAACTAGACATGTAAGGTAATCAGAATTTTAAAACATGTCTATGTGAGAGCTGATATTGTATTTTTAAAGTGAAAAAAAAATCCATTTTATAAAATAATCATTCTACTAGTCAATAAGCATTCATTAATTGTATTAATAGCATTTGTTTATAAATAGCATATTTATTAATTACATATAAAAATGGGGCCAGATATCAAAACTTATTTTCTGGGGCGCCTGGGTGGCTCAGTCGGTTAAGCGTCTGTCTTTGGTTCAGGTCATGATCCCAGAGTTCTGGGATCGAGCCCCACATTGAGCTCTCTGCTCAGTGGGGAGTCTGCTTCTCCCTCTCTCTCTCTGCAGCTTCTCTTGCTTATGCTCTCTCTCCTCTCTTTCTCCCTGTCAAATAAATAAGTGAAATCTTTTTATAAAAAGCTTAATTTGTGTAATGAGACATGCTATTAAAAATAAGTATATAGCCAGGCACTATGCATATGATGCTAATTATCATTATCCATAATTTTAAGTCTTGTTTTTTCTTTTATTGAAGTATAATTAGGACTTGATGTCACACTAGTTTCAGGTGTACAACACTATCATTCCACAAGTCTATAGATAATATGCTCACTACAAGTATACCTACCATCTGTCACCGTACAACACTATTACAATACCATTGACTATATTTTCTATACTGTGCCTTTCATCCCTGTAACTTATTCATTCCATAACTGGAAGCCTTACTCCTCACTCTTCTTCACCTATTTTGCCCACCAACTCACCACCCTGCCTCTAGAAAGCATCAATTTCTTCTCTGTATTAACGGTCTATTTCTGTGTTTTCTTTGTTCGTTTTGTTTAGATTCCACATGTAAGTGAAATCATATGGTATTTGTCCTTCTCTGTCTGATGTATTTCACTTGATATAATACCCTATAAGTCTATCCATGTTGTTGCAAATGGCAGGATCTCATTTTTTATTATGCCTGAATAATATCCATTTGTGTGTGTGCATGCATGTGTGTGCATGCATGTGCATGTATAGTAAATATTTTTTATCCATTCTTCTATTCATAGACACTTTGGTTGCTTCCATGTCTTGGCCATTGTAAATAATGCTGCAATAAACATAGGGGTGCATATATCTTTTCAAATTAGAGTATTTGTTTTCTTTGGGTAAATGTCCAGTAGTGGAATTACTGAATCATATGGTATTTCAATTTCTAATTTTTTAGGAACCTCCATGCTGCTTTCCAGTGTTATCTGGTGACTACACCAATTTGCATTCCCACCAACAGTGCATGAAGATTTCCTTTTTCTCCACATTCTTGCTAACACTTGTTAATTCTTTTCTTTTTGATTGTAGCCATCCTGATAGGTGGAACATGGTATCTCATCATGGTTTTGATTTGAATTTCCCTGATGATTTGTGTTGAGCATTTTTTCATGTGCCTGTTGGCCATCTATATATGTTCTTTGGAGAAATGTCTATTTGGGCCCTCTGCCCATTTTTTAAATTTATTTTTTTTAAAGATTTTATTTATATGAGAGAGTGAGAGAGCACAAGAGGAGGGAAGGTTAGGGGGAGAAGCAGACTCCCTACTGAGCCAGGATTCTGACATGGCGCTCAATTCCAGGACTCTAGGATCATGACCTGAGCCAAAGGGAGAGGCTTAACTGACTAGGCCACCCAGGGGCTCCACTCGGCCCATTTTTAATTGGATTATTTGGTGGCTTTTTTCTTTGCTGCTGTTGGCTGTTTAAGTTCTTTATATATTTTGGGTATTAACTCCTCATCAGATATATCATTGGCAAATATTTTCTCCCATTCAGTAGGTTGCAATTTTGCTTTGTTGACAGTTTCCTTTGCTGGGCAAAAGCTTTCTATTTTTGTGTAGTCCCGATAGTTTATTTTGGCTTTTGTTTTCTTGCGTAAGAAGTTATATCTAGAAAAATTTCCAAGGCAATGTTAAAGAGATTACTGCTTATGTTTTCTTCTAGGAATTTTATGGTTTCATGTCTCACATTTCGGTCTTTAACCCATTATGAGTTTACTTTTGTACATGGTATAAGAAAGTGGTCCAGTTTCATCATTTTGCATGTAGCTGTCCAGTTTACCCAGTGCCATTCATTGAAAAGACTATCTTTCTCTCTATTATATACCTTGCCTACTTTGCCATAGATTAATTGACCATATACGTGTGAGTTTATTTCTGGACTCTATTCTATTTCACTGATCTATGTGTCTATTTTTGTGCCAGCATCATACTGTTTTGATTACTATAGTTTTGTAGTATTCCTTGAAGTCTGGGATTGTGATGCCTCCAGCTTTGTTCTTCTTTCTCAAAATTGCTTTGGCTCTTCAGGGCCTTTTGTAGTTCTATTCAAATTGCATTATTATTTGTTCGAGTTCTGTGAAATATGCTAATGGTATTTGGTAGAGATTGAATTTGTAGACTGCTTTGGATAGTATGGACATTTTAACAATATTGGTTTCTACAGTCCATGAGCAGGGAATATATTTTCATTTGTTTATGTCATCTTCAATTTCTTTCATCAGCGTTGTATAGTTTTCAGAATACAGATCTTTCACTTCTTGGCTTAAGTTTATTTTTAAGTATTTGATTCTTTTTGTTACAGTTGTAAGTAGAATTGTTTTCTAATTTCTCTTTCTACTACTTCATTATTAGTGTATAGAAACAATTGATTTCTGTGTATTTATTTTATATCCTGCAAATATACTGAATTTATTATTTCTCATAGTTTTTTTAGTGGAGTCTTTAGGGTTTTCCATAAGTAGTATTATGTCATCTGCAAATAGTGACAGTTTAACTGCTTCCTTACTAATTCAGATGTCTTTTATTTTATTTATTTTTACTGTCTGATTGCTGTGAATAGGACTTCCAGTATAATGTTGAATAAAAAGTGATGATGGTGGACACCCTTGATGTGTTCCTGATTATAGAGGAAAGCCTCTCAGTTTTTCATTAAGTATGATGTTAGCTGTGGGTTTTTCATATAAGGCCTTTATTATGTTCATTATGTTCCCTCTAAACCCACTGTATTGACAGCTTTTAGCATGAATGGGTGTTAAATTTTGTCAAGTGCTTTGTCTGAATCTACTGAGATTACCATATGATTTTTATCCTTGGTTTTGTTGATGTGGCATATCACATTGACTTTGCAAATATTGAACCGTCCTTGCATCCCGAGAATAAACCCCTCTTGATCATGTTAAGTGATTGTTTCAGTGTATTGGTGAATGCAGTGTGCTAATATTTTACATCTATATTCATTGGATGTATTAGCTTGTACTTTTCTTTTTTTATAGTGCCTCTGTCTAGTTTTGGTATCAGGGTAATGCTGTACTTGTAGAATGTATTTGGAGTTTTCCTTCCTTTCCTATTTTTTGGAATTGTTTGAGGACAATCGGTATGAACTCTTCTTTAAATATTTGGTAGAATTCATCTGTAAATCCATCTGGTCCTGGACTTTTGCTTGTTAGGAGTTTTTTTAATTACCAATCTAATTTAATTACTAGTAATTTGTTGAAATTTTCTATTTCTTCCTGATTCGGTTTTAGGTTTTCCATTTTATTCATTTCTTCTAGTTTATCTATTTCTTCTAGATTATTCAATTTGTTGGCATATAATTTTTCATAGTATTCTCTAATAGTCCTTCTGTGGTGTTGGTTGTTACTGCTCTGATTTTATTTATTCATCCTCTATTTTTTTTTCTTGATAATTCTCTAATAGTCCTTCTGTGGTGTTGGTTGTTACTGCTCTGATTTTATTTATTCATCCTCTATTTTTTTTTCTTGATAAGTCTGGCTAAAGGTTTATTAATTTTGTTTATCTTTTGGAAGAACCAGCACTTGGTTTATTTCTGTTCTGATCTTTATTATTTCCTTCCTTTTACTAACCTTGAGTTTTGTTTGTTCTTTTTCTAATTCCTTGGGTTGTCAGGTTATATTGTTTATTTGAACTTTTTCTTATTAAGGTAGGTCTGTATTGCTATATTGCTGTGTTTTCATTGTCATTTGTCTCATGTATTCCTTTATTTCATCTTTGATTTCTTTGGTGACCCACTGGCTATTTAGTGTCATGTTTATCTTCAACATGTTTGTGTTATTTCTGTTGTTTTCCTTGTTATTTTCTGTAGTTTTATATCATTGTGGTGAGAAAAGATGCTTCATTTGATTTCAGTCACCTTAAATTCATTGAGACTTGTTTTGTGGCTTAATGTGATATATCTTGGAGAGTCTTCTGTGTGTACTTAAAGAATGTGTATTCTGTTGTTTTGGGATAGAATGTTCTGTATTTATCTGTTAAATTCATCTGTTCTAGTATATATGCTGCCAAAAGAAGCCCTGAATTCATCTGTTCTAATGTGTCATTCAAATACACTATTTCCTGGGGCATCTGGGTGGCTTAGTTTGTTAAATGTCCAACTCTTGATCTCAGCTCGGGTCTTGATCTCAAGGTCATAACTTCAAGCCCCATGTTCGGCTCCAGTGTGGAGTTTACTTAAAACACACACACACACACACACACACACACACACACACACACACAGACAAAAGAGTTTTCTTATTGATTTTCTGCTTGGATGATCTATCTATCAATTTTAGTGTTGTCTTAAAGTCCCTTACTATTGTTGTATTATTTTCTTTTTTTAATCTTATTATTTATTTTATTTTTTTATTTTTAAAATTTATTATGCTAGTCACCATACAGTACATAATTAATTTTTGATGTCATGTTCCATGATTCATTGTTTGTGTATAACACCCAGTGCTCCATGGAATACATGTCCTCCTTAGTACCCATTACCAGCTAACCCATCCCCCTCTCCCCTCCCCTCTAAAACCCTCAGTTTGTTTCCTGGAGTTCATAGTCTCTGGTTTATCTCCCCCTCTAATTTTCTCCCCTTCATTTTTCTATTCCTTCTCCTAATGTCCTCCATGCTATTCCTTATTTTCCACAAATAAGTGGAACCATATGATAATTGTCTTTGCTTGACTTATTTCACTTATCATAATCTCCTTTATTCCATCCATGTTGATGCAAATGTTGGGTATTCATCCTTTCTGATGGCTGGGAATAATATTCCATTGTATATATGGACCACATCTTCTTTATCCATTTGTCTGTTGAAGGGCATCTCAGCTCGATCCACAGTTTGGCTGTTGTGGACATTGCTGCTATGAACATTGGGGTGCATGTGGCCCTTCTTTTCACTACATCTGTATCTTTGCGGTAAATGCCCAGTAGTGCAATTTCTGGGTCATAGGGTAGCTCTATCTTTAACTTTGAGGAACCTCTACATTGTTTTCCAAAGTGGCTATATCAGCTTGCATTCTCACCAACAGCGTAGGAGGGTTCCCCTTTCTCCACAACCTCTCCAACATTATTATTGTTTCGATTTCTCCCTTTATGTCTGTTAAAATTTGCTTCATTTATTTGGATGCTCCTATATTAGGTTCATAGGTATTTACAATTATTATAGACTCTTACTGGAATGGCCCTTATTTATCATTATGGAAAGCCCCTCTTTGTCTCCTGTTGCAGTTTTGTTTAAAACTTTAAAGTTTTTGATAAAAAACTAATGATGTACTGTATGGTGAATAATTAAAAAAAAAAAAAAAAAAGTCTATCCTGACTGATACAAGCATTGCTACCCTGGCTTTTTAATTTTTTTTTTTCCATTTACATGGAACACCTTTCTCCATCCCTTAACTTTCAGTCTCTATGTGTGTTTAGATTTGAAGTAAGTCTCTGGTAGGCAACATATACCTGGGTCTTACTATTTTTTTTTAATTCAGTCACACTATGTTTTCTTTTTTTATTAGAGCATTTAGTTCATTTACATTTAAAGCGATTATTGATAGGTGTGTATCACAATTTTCTTAATTTTTTATGTTATTATAGTTCTTCTCTGTTCCTTTCTTCTTTTCTTGCTCTCTTTCCTTGTGATTGATGATTTTCTTTACTGTTATACTTGACTTTATTTTTTTGTGTATCTATTACAGGTTTTTTGTTTGTGGTTACTGTGAGGTTCATAAATAGCATCCTAACTATATAGCAGTCTGTATTAAGTTGATGGTCACTTAAGTCCAAACACATTCTTAAAATCCTCCCTTTCTCCACTGTATACATTTTATGTATATGTTGTCATAATTTATATCTTCGTATGTAAATTATATGATTTGTATGTAATTTATATATTTTCTGTTTATGTCCTTTTCTTTTCCACTTAAAGAAGTCCCTTTAACATTTGTTGTGAGGCTGGTTTAGTGACAATGTGGTCCTTTAACTTTTGTTTGTCTAGGAAAGTATTTATCCGTTCTTCAGTTCTGAATGATATTCTTGCCAGCTAGAGTATTCTTGTTTGTAGGTTATTTGTTTTTGCTTTTGCTGTTGTTTTTTCTGGCTCTTATAATACATCCTGCCCTTCTCTTCTGGCCTGCAAAGTTTCTGCTAAAAAATCAGCCTTATTAGGTTTCCCTTGTATGTACCTTTATGCCCCTCTCTTGCTGCTTTAGCAAATCTCTCGTTATCTTTAAACTTTGACACTTTAATTATTATGTGACATAGTGTGGACATCCTTGAGTGCATCTTGTTTGGGATTCTTTGTAATTCTTAAATGTAAATGTCTTTTTCCCTCCCCAGATTAAGGAAGTTTTCAGCTGTAATTTCTTCAAATATGTTTTCTGTCACTTTCTCTCTCTCCTTCTGGAACACTATAATGTTAATGTTGATTCACTCAATGTTGTCCAAGAGATCCTTTAATGTATCTTCATTTTTTAAAATTATTTTTTTTCTTCCTTTTTATTCTTCAGCTTGGGTGCTTTTCATTACCCTGTCTTGCAGATTGCTGATGCATTCTTCTGCATCCACTAATCTGTTGATCTTCTCTAGTGTAGTTTTCATTTCATTTATTTTATTACTCAACTCTGGTTCTTTTTTATATTTTCTGTCTCTGTGTTGAAATTCTCACTGAGTTCTTCCATTCTTGCCTCCAGTCCAGTAAGCATCTTTACTTTTTAAAGCAACTTTAAAACTCTTTATCAGGCATATTGTTTATCTCCTTATTTAAAAGTTCTTTTTCTGGGGTTGTCTTGTTATTTATATTGGATGATATTCTTTTTTCTCCCATTTTGCTTGACATCTGTGTGTGTTCTATGATTTGGGTCGAACCACTACTTCACCTAAACTTGAAGGAATGATTTTGTTTATGGTCATCCTCTGTGTAGACCTTGTGTGCCTGGTACTTTGGCTGGCTTGCTGGAGCTGTGTCTGGCATCAGCTGTGTCTCCTGGGACACTCTATGCTGGTGTTGCCCTGGTGGAATGGCTGGACCTGAAGTGGGCCTGAGCCAGGACAATCCTAGGGCCTACTGTGCAGAGGGAACCTTGGAAGGACAGCTAAAGTTGACATGGGTTCAAACTAGAGTGTTGCTGGTCTCTCCATGCAGAAGGTGCCCTAAAAGGACTGTTGTAGCTGAAGTGGCCATAGGCTGGGCAGTCCTAAGACTAAGAGCTGATATTCATGATCAGTATGTCCAGTATAAATCACATCCATAGATTGTACCTTATAATATAAACCTTACAACAAACTCTAATAAATCACTTTAAACTTAAAGTTTAAACTTGTTAATTACTCAGTGATTGTTGCCTAGCCCCATACCAACCCTTCAGTGCTCTGCTCTGAATAACTGGACTGAGGTATTGAAAACTACATTTCCCAGATTCTTTTAATTCCAAGCTTCTTGTTAAGTTCTGACAATTGGAAACACTGTTAGGAGTTTAGAAGGAAAAAGGAAGGGAGAAATCCTCTGTTCTTAAATTCTACAGTCCTATTATATTACAGCAGGAGGGACAAAGTGACTACACATTCCAGAAATTTGAGCTCACCAGCAGCATTTCAGTAACTTCTGCAGGTACAGAGCAATAGAACCTCCAAAAATGCAGACTTATGAGCAACAAACCAGGCATGAACTGTATCACTTGATCTTGAGGTGACATGCAGAGAAATATTTTTTTTCCTAATGTTTCATCATTTTGCATCTCCAGTCCTTCCAACATAGTTGTAAACATTTACTTTTATAAATGAGTTTCTTTGTAATAACCAATATGTATGTGTTTTCCTGATTGGATCCAAATTGAAACAGGAATGATCCCAGATCACTACCTATGAAATATTGGAAAATGGGATGGTTATCTTATCTCATTGGTTTGTGTATAGAGGTAGCTTCATTGATATTGCTAAATGAGCTTTTGATAATCTGTGGAAAGTAGTGGCACTCCAAGTATTTGAGTTATCATCAGCGGTGTCTTGAAATAAAGCACACTTTAAAAGTAAGAGATTAGACCTTAAGTGTTCTGACCACACACACACACACACCACACAGTAACTATGTGAGGTGATAGATGTGTGAATAAATTTGATTATGGTAATCATTTCACAGTACATATGTATATCAAACTATAATGTGCATCCTAAACATATATGTTTTTTCAAGTTCACCTCAATAAAACTAGACAGAATTTAAAATAATAAAGGTATTAAGAGATTAAGTGCTAATGCACTTGGCCATTACAGTAGTAATGATTACAGTAAGAACCATGTGACTGTCTTTTTCTTACCACATTGGAGACATTACAGAAAGAGCAGGTTCAAGGCCACAGATTTTCAACCCAAGACACAGAACTGGATATAATTTTTGAAGGCTCCAAAATAACAATTTTTCTTTTATAGACATTGGACAGATGTAATTGAAACTAAGAACCAAAAATGATGCTGCAATTGAAGTTGAATTGACATCTTTGCCAAGACTCTTATCTTTAGTTCATGGCATTGAATGACCATGAATGGGACCTGACATTTTGGGTGGAGACATTTAGTTGCACTTAGATGAACATAATAACCTTGAATTCTCACATCCCCTTGAACCTCTCCTTCCAGAGGAGTTCATTCCTTTTCTTTCTGAGAATACCATCCTACCTCTTTTAAAGACCTGTAATTACTTCACCCGAGGCAATTGTCTCTTAAGGGAATGCTGAGTCCCTTCAAAAGTACTCCTTATTGTATGTAGACTGAATATTAAAGTCAGAATCCATTGTGCTCCAAGATGAAAAAGACAAAGTCTGATCCAAGAAAAAATGGTTCATATGCTTAAAGAATTACAGGGGTTTAGTCAATTATATGAAGAAAAATGAATGATATATATGTGGAAATTAATTCTAAGAACAGTAGCCAAAGAGGATGGAAATAATGTTAGATTTGAGGTTTAATATTCTTAAGGTCACATGTGCTTACTGGAGATTTTGGGTTCAACATATTAGATGGACAGTTGGAAGTAGTTCTAACACTTTTCTTGACTGGTTGAAAGAAGCATAAAGTCAATGGTGATATACAGACTATGAAATTTAGATGCCAGAACTTCCCTCATAGAAAGAAGGAATCCCAAAGTTTAAGGAGTCAGAAATATTGGAGTTGATTTTTCATGGAGCAACCTACCTACTCTTTCCCCATTCTCCAGTATGGCTACTGATAGACCAAAAGAGTATTCATTTTGTTGGACATTGGAAAGTGTAGCAATGAGAAAAATACACCAACATCCTTATTAAGCTTAGTCATGGCTTCTCTCTACTCTGTCTATGCTGGGACGATGGTAGGAGATGGTGATATTGAAATGGGCTTTGTGATTTCGATTGGAATAATGGAATCTTACATGGCAGAGACCATGGCTCCTTGCTTAATTGTTCTGATATAAGATGAAGGCAATTACTGTAAGGTAGAACAGGACCTAAATAATCATTACTTTTAGTGGTATTTTGTGTTGACTAACTTAATATGGTGTAATTAGGAATTACTTAATATGGTGTAATTAGGAATAAAATAAACATCCTGCCAAAGAGTTACCCCACCTATAATTTTTTTTTTTTTAAATGGATGTGGTGAGTAAACACGAGACTTGAAAGTCTACAATAGAGTGTCACACCTCTTATCTAGCTCCCAAAGCTAAGTCATTTTAGCCTTGACTCCCCCTCAGTGAAGATGAAGCTGAGCCCCTTGAGGAATGAAATTGTGACACAGCCACAATTATATACTGTAGATCATCCTCAAAAGTCTCTTAAAAGGGACTCGTGTCATAGCAGGACATCTGAGCACTGGCCAAAGAGAAATTACCAGATATTTTAAGAATTATTAGACTCTGGCTCTTGGTTGATGCTATCCTGGAGACCTAAAATAATAATACGCTCCTCTGGTCAGAGTGGAAGCTTATGAAGGTCTTAGTGAAAAATAGATATTGTCCTAAAACTAATTCTCAATGGGTCCAGTGGTTCTGCAGATCCACCTGATGATTTTTTTTTTCCTCCAGTTGCTTAATGCATGGTTGAAGTAAACACATCCTGAAATTGACTAAATTCCCACATATATTCATTGATCCATGGTTGTGGGACATACTGGAGTAGAAAAAACGACCAAGTAGGAACTCTAGGAACTTTGTCCATTCCAAAACAGTAAATCAAAGGCAATAGTGCAACCCTGGGAAAATTAAAGAAAATAATAACACCATTAAAAACAAAAGATGCGGGGCGCCTGGGTGGCTCAGTGGGTTAAAGCCTCTGCCTTCGGCTCAGGTCATGGTCTCAGGGTCCTGGGATCGAGCCCCGCATCAGGCTCTCTGCTCAGCAGGGAGCCTGCTTCCTCCCCTCTTTCTCTGCCTGCCTCTCTGCCTACTTGTGATCTCTCTGTCAAATAAATAAAATCTTAAAAAAAAAAAAAAAAAAGATGCTTGGGTGAGCTTTTTTAATTTACCTGTATGACATTTGCAGAAGGTGTTTGGGCCTTGGAGAATGATTTTGAATTGTAAATTGAATCAGATGATGACTCCAGTTTTACAGAGGTAGAAACTAATGCTCAAAAAGGATGGAACACCTAGTGAGTAATGTAGTGAGGATTGAAACTCACATCTGTCTAAATGAGAGACCATGTTTCCAGTCAGAATAATATGTCTGTATCCCACTCATGGATTCCGAGGAATCTACAAAATACATTCTAATCCATTATACCTCATATTTAAGACCTAGTGAAACCAGAGTTACAGAATGATACCTCTCCATATATATGTGTGTGTGTATGTATATATACACATGCATACACTCAATCCACTCTTCTGTGACACAGTTTAAATCCACCCTCTCTTCTTATGTTTTCCTACCAACATAGCCTACTAGTATCTCACCCTCCTTTGTTTTCTGTAATGTTTTTTCCCAGTTAAATATAAACATCTTTGTAGCATCTTTCACGTTATTATTTAACCCTTATTATTTAGTTCTTGTAAATGTGACTTAGACTCTGAACATAGTATATGTCTGGAGGTTATGAACCTAAGTGAGATAAGAGGCATATGGAAAGAAGGTAGGGATCCAAAATATCACAGTCCTAAATTTGAATCTTGGCCTGTAGTTATTTATTACCTAAGTTGTTTAATCTCTGAGACTTGGCTTCATCTTCTATAAAATGGATTTAAAATAATTCCTCTCAGGGTTGTGGTGGAGATTGTGTGTGACATTGTAGGCAAAAGTGCCTCATACGTAGAATGCATTTCATAAAATTCTGTTCCTATCTGTCTCTTTCTCTTAATCTGAAAATCCTTTGTGTACCCCTTTAGTATTCAAAAGTTGTCTTTTTAAAGTTTCAATTAATAAAGCTCAAAGAGAATTATCTCAGGTCATGTGGCATAGGAAAATAGGATTTCAGGTAACCTGACTCTCACCATCGCTTGAAGAGTGAAACTTCAAAGAGAAATCCATCTCCAAGATTGTGATTCCCTTGAACAGAGCCAAAGAAGGAATCCAGAGGATTCTAATAAGAGCAAGCGTCCTTTTAAATGCACAGCAGTTGCTACCCTACAAGAGAAAGCAGCAGGTACCAGATATAAAACCATTCTGGAGCCTTCTGAAAAATTGAAATATGGATCTCCATGGCACACATGAACCTCCACCCCATCCTGTCATCCAGCTAACTCCTCCAGCACCAGATTTCTATGGGGCTGTGCTAGAAGTGTACTGTCACTATTGAATCCTGAGCAATTCTCTCTCCTGAGCACATTATAATTTAATTTTCTGTGTACCTGTCTGTCATCAAACAACTATGAGCTTCTTGAGAACCAGCAGTGAATTTTTAATCTCTATTTTGCCAGTACTTAGAATAGTTCTTGGTACAAATGTGGCACTTGTTAAATAATTGCTTAATTAATTAATGGTACTAAGTTTAGAACTGATAGAATACATTATTTTCCTTTCAGGAGTTACTTCATATTAACAATGGGACATCAGAGGAGAGAAAACTCCCAAATTAAAAAAAATAATAATAAAATCACTAATTATGAAGTGTTAAATGAGAAGAGTTTGTGAAAGGAAGAAAGAAAGCAGGGTTGGCAAACTATGGCCTATATGCCAAATCTGACGTGCCAACTGTTTTTGTAAATAAAGTTTTACTGTAACACAGCTGTGCTTATATGTTTATGTATTGCCTATGGCTCTGAGCCACAATGGAGTTGAATAGTTTAGACAGAATTTATAAGACCAAGAAAGCTGAAAATACTTAATACCTGGCCTTTACAGAAAAAATTTGCTAGCTTCTACTTTAGATCATGTAAGCTGCTTTCACATATTTTTATCTCATATGAGGTATTAAAATCCCTACATTCTCTTTGAGGTAATTATAGAATATAATTGTTTGTTGAAGCTATGCCTGAAAATTATTGCTGGAACACATGAGATTCTAAATAAATATTTCAGGAAGAACAAAAGTTTCTAAGTACTGCTAATAAATTGAAGGAAGATATATTCTAGTTTGATATGAATAATGGATTCAGGCTAAAAAGATAATAACATCCTGTTAAATCTTATTTCCATGTCTTGAGAATAAATGTTAATATGGTGATGGATAATCTCTTTCCCACCCACTCCTATGTACATTCATTGCAGGGGGGCTCTTGGCTTGTTCTTCCCACATGCACATCACTCCTTCTTTGCATCGCACATGGTAAACTTTAACCGGTCACCTTCTCTCTACTCAACACAGAACCATAATGGTATCCCAGATTCAGATACATTTTATTTTTAGTAGCTGTTTCTTCCTTTGTGTTCATCTGTGGGATAAAGCTGACCTTCCTTTGCATCTTCTCAGTGCCTTATCAATGCTAGATTGATTTGTGACACTAGGCGATCTCAAATACTTTTTAAACCTTTTTGTTGAGATATAATTAACATGCAAAAAGTTGCACATATTTAATGTATAGAACTAGGTGATGTTGGAGTATGTCTGTATACACCTGTGAAACATTACCACCATCAAGGCCTTAACCATATCTGTCACCATCCAGTTTCCTTCTGCTCTCTGTTATAATTTATATTGTGTGTGTGTGTGCGCGTGTGTGTGTGTTAAGAACATTTAACATAAGATTTACTCTCTGAGGAAACTTTATGTATATAAATTAGTATTGGTAGCTAAAGCACTATGCTGTATAAAAGATCTCCAGAACTTATTTATCTTGCATACTGAAATTTTGTAACCATTTAACTATGGCCTCCACACTTCTGAATCTCCCTAGCCTCTGGCAACCACCATTCTACTCTCTGCTTCTATGAGTTTGACTCTTTTAAATTCCACATATAAGTGAGATTATACACTACTTGTCTTTCTGTGTCTGGTTTATTTCATGTAACATAATGTTTTCCAGGTCCCCAGTTGGACCTTATATTTCCCTAAAATCTATTACATAAACACACAGTTTAGTGTTCCTTTCCACAGGTACTCCACATAATTAGTTTCTCAGGATTACTGTCTTTGGCAGTGTAATCCCATCTCCTGGCCCTCCTGGGATGATCACTAATCAAAAGAGAAGACATGGTATGCCCCCACCTTCTTGCTAGCACTCTTAAAACAGGCATTTCGAAAGCATGCTTATAAAAATGCCTGACAATATTGTATATTTCTTGTGAGCTCTTGACTGTGTATAAATGTAAAGAAAAATGTATAACTTATAAACTCACATGAGTGGGTACCTCTCTTGGTGAAAGGAGCAGATATGGGGCAGATCAGGAGTGAAAGAAACAGGAAATTGAGCTTTATTTGTAATGGTCTGATTTTTTTTTAATAAAAAAGATTCTATATGGCTTGCATAAATGACAGCTATTTAACCACCTCCACCAAATAATTCTAATTAACACTAAGCAACATGTGATAAATACTTAATTGGGTGCGTAGGAAGTTAGACAATGTTACCTTTCCTGTGCCACCAGATCCCAAACTTTGGACTGCCTTTTACCCCATTCTCCATGACAGGCAAAGCTGTGTATGTGGTAGTAGTGTAGGGGTGTCTTCATTTCTGAACTCTCACATGAGCCTGAGCTCCTTATATTCTTTTTTATACTTGAAATCTTAAATTTAGTCCTTGAACAATACCCACAGTTGATTCTACCACTTCGTCCATGTTCTTGTGCAGATGCTTAGCTCCCTGGGTTTCATCTACTCATGCACCCATACATTTTAGTAGTTTGGAAAAAGAGAGTATCAATTAAACCACTTTTCTATCTCTGACCACATTCTCTGAGGACAAACATTTACCCATCTGCAATTCTGTGACCTTGTAGGTTTTCTCTACCTCCCTTAAGTATCCAGACTCCTTTATATCCATTGCCCTTTTCAAGAGCATTGTGTCTACTATGACAGAGCCTACAGAGCAGATATCTTTGAACCCCATAGCATATTCTTTCAGCCTTTGTCTGAGTTAATCCTTAGCTATGATGGATGGTTCTATACATGTTTTAAGACTCAGTTCCTTCTGACAAATCCATTTCAAGTGTGTGCCATGCATTTATCTTCTTTCTCTTTAGGATCTTCCCCAATTCCTCTGAAACCCTACTAGCTTAACATGCAGGCTCAGCCCAGAATGTGAGACAGTTAATGTTCCTGGGGATTATTCCAGTCTGCTGTCCTTCTGGTAGACGATTGTAAGAGGAATACTGATTTTTCTTTGTTGTTGTTAGAATGGAGTTGAACACTATTGACATTATATTTACTAAGGTAATAAATGGAGGTGTGGGAGCAGGGTACCTTCCACTCAGTGATGGCTTACCTCTGTAGGTCAGATTTGATGGAAGGAGATGCTTCTATGTAACCAGGCTCCCTAAAGTCAATGGGGATGATAAGATTCCAGAATGGCACAAGCCAGATGGGGACACATAACCACCAGAGACAAGATGAATCCAATTATAATAACAAGCAGCTGGAATGGTAATTAGGAAATCCCCATTACAGAGATCTGTGGCAGTGCCTAAAAATGTGTTAATAGAGACAAGATAGATGGGGTGAAAACAAAGGTATTGTTTATATTCTATATTCAACAGGATTAAGAACAGACAAACAGAACATTAAGGTCAGCACCATAATGGAAAATCATGAGCCCTTATCCAGTTTCTAGAAGTAATCAGTTCTTGTTCCCAGATACATTATACACTAGTGAAGAGAGATGCTCAAGACCTACTGTACTGACACTGACAAACAGGAGTCAAATGGTACCATGCTCTCATCCCCACTCTCATCCTAGTTAGAGTGGAGATATATGAAGGCAGATCAAGACATAGAATCCTGGCTCAAGTTTTAGTCAATGTATCTAGTGGGTCTGTAGAACACCAAATGGTTATTTCCCTAGTCTTTTGGTGCATAATCAGGATGAATATTTTTAGTAGCTCAGAAACCATGATCACATTGATTATCTGACTTGTGGGGTCATTAAGGTAAAAGAGGCCAAGTGAAATCCCTGAATTTGCAACTTGATCTGTGATAGTAAAACGGAAGAAATATCCCATCCCAAGTGGAATTGTAGAGTTTAGCACAACCCTCCAAGACTTAAAATATGCAGAGGAAGTTATCTTTATTCTATCCCTATTCAATAAATAAATACGTTCCCTGAAAAAATCCCAAGTAGGATGTTCTAACTTTACTGAATAAGATTACCAGAATCTGACACTTGATGTGAGGCTTTTTATCTAGGTATAAAATTATTTTATTTTAATTCCACTATAGTTAACATACAGTGTTATATTAGTTAGATATAAAATTATTTTCAATCTTCCTGAAAAGGATAGAAGGCAAGTTGCATTTATGTGGAAATAGTGGAAATATATAACTACTCATTTAGGGCTATAATTAATCTCTTAATATTTGAGAAAATATAGAGACCTTAATTGTTTTGTCATCCACAGAACATAGTTTTGGTGCACCATATTAATCATATCATGGCCTGGTAACTAGGAAATGAGAAGTACATTATACGTTCTAATAAAACACATGAGTGTCAGAATTGTGAGGTAAATCCCACAAATACTCAGAAGATGGCCTTATTGGTGAAGTGTCGAGGAGTTCAGTGGTCTGAGCATGCCAGAACATCCTCTTTTATTGTATCCCTTCACACTAAGAAAGTTGCACAGTAGGCATCTTGGAATTTTAAAGGCAGCATGCACTCCATTTGGGAATAATATGCAGATCAGTTTATGGGGTGACACAGAAGACTGCCCAGTTTCAAACAGGATCCAAAAGGGGGCTCTAAAACAGGTGAAGACTGTGGCACAAATTTCTCTACCACTATCAAATATAATGGTGGTAGAGAATATATGGCAGATATGGATGCTTGGCTTAGTCTTTGGCAAGACCAAATTGGGGAGTTTCAATAGAGACCCCTAACATTCTAGAGCAGGGTCATTCCTACTGTAGCAAATAACAAACTGCCATTTGAAAAGTTGTTCTTGGCATGCTACTGGGCTCTGGTGGGAAATGAAAGATGTACCAGAACTGCTCATCCCAAACTAGGTAGGTCAGATCCACTAACTTTTAGGATCAGTAGATGCAGCAACAATCCAAGGTACAATGAAAATTATTCAACTGGAATTAGGCATAGCAGGACTAGAGTGTATAAGCAAGGTACATTAAAACATGACCTTCAAGGCCACAGAACCTACCTCTGGTGTAGCTCACCTCTTCCTCAATTCACATCACTGGCCCCATGAAGGGATTCATTATAGATGAGAAAACAAATTTGTGCTTGTTTTATAAATTAATCTGCTTGATAAGTCAGTGTGAACAACAACAAAGAAATACTGAGACCATACTATAGCCCAATTCTGAATTTGTGTTTCCCATCCCCCTAATCTTAGGCTCTGCGGGATTAAAAATTCTAGTTCCCACAAGAGAAAGTTTCTACCAGGAGGCAGAGAAGTGTTTTCACTAGCCACTAACTACAACTCACATGTAATCACTTTGGGTTCTTTATGCAGGTTGAATAGAAGGCAAAGAAAGGGGTTCTCAACTGAGTTAATTAACCCCAATCATAATTAGGAGCTAGCATTGCTGCTACATATTGGGTATAGAGAGTCATTTGTGTAAACTCAAGAAATTCATTTGGTATCTGTTGGTGCTTCCATTCCTGGAGATAAGATGAATAGGCAATAGTAGCAACCATGGCTTAATAAAACTGTCAGGGCTTAGAAGCTTCAGGAATGAAGATCTGGGACATACACTGGGCAATGAAAGATAGAAATGATAAATATCAGTGTGGAATTGAGAATGCTGTGGCAACTGAAATTGTAGCTTGTTGTTATGTTAAATTTTCATAAATATTTTGGCTATCATCTTGAAGAGTTAGTAAAGAAATGTATTTATTTATTTTTTAAATATTTTTGTTTGAGAGAGAGACAGAGACAGCAAAAGAGAGCATGTGTGGGGAGGAAGGGGAGAACGGACTCCCCACTGAGCAGGAGCTCGATGTGGGGCTCGATCCCAGGACCCCAGGATCACGACCTGAGCTGAAGGCAGATGCCTAACTGAATGAGGCACATAGGCACCCCAGTAAAGAAATGTATTTAAGAGTCATAAGTTTATCTAAGCTGTGTTAAGGGTGGACTATAGTAAACGTTCTGGTACTTATCTTTATATCTTCTTGGACCACTTATGTTTTAGTCACAAAGCTGGGATTCTTTATTAGTTCATATTCCTTTTATGCTGATAGAGTCCTGTTTTAAGCACATGTACCTTTCTCTTGACCCAAGGCCTTCCCTGACACCATGGGAGATCAATTAGTTGTAGGAAAGCTGTGTAGGAGGTCTCAGCAGAATATAGTTCCCCTGCCCACATCAATGTGAACGAGGAAGCATCCCATGTTTAATTTTTATTTTTCCTTGATCCTATTTTACTCTTCCTGCTCTCCTAATTCTTGAGACCACTACCCAAGTAAATTATGTGCATCCAAATCTTTTGTCTCAGGTTCTCTTTTCAGGGTAATCCAAACTAAGATAGTCTCTGATCTAAAACTTTGGGTCTGTTCTTTCATGCCTCCAATGCTCATTGCTATTGTACTTCCCAAACTCATTTGATCTAGAAATCAGACCATCTCTAGATCTTCTAAATAATTAACTGGATACCTAGTTGATGATTTCTATTTAGATTTGATTTGGTAAACTATTTTCTGTTCTGGTTTCTGCTTGTCTTTGATTCCTGGCTCTGAATGTAATTTTTCATATACATTTCTGGACATGATGAGGCACTAAACTTACAGGTTTGCATATTCTCCCATAATATTCTCATTCACTAAAGAAGAGTTACAGTTAATTACTCTAGAATGACCTTCATTTCCTAATCCCTCCACAAATTTATGAGGTTTTACTCAGACCACTACTTCTTTGAAGTGTATTCTTCCGTAAGTACCAGCATAAATGGTTTTGTTTGTTACCTCAGTTGAAAAATTATGAACAATTTTTAAAACACAAATTTAACCCTTAAGTCTTCTGAATTTTGCTGACCTGATTTGATAGGTATGAATCCAAACTAGAGATGAGAAATGGTTCTTGTGAGAGAGGGCCTAAGACTTCAAACATCTGGCACTGCTAGGAGCACAAAAAACACTAGTATATTTTTAATTATGGTAAAATATATATAGCATAAAATTTACCATTTTAATAATTTTTTAATTTTGTTTTTATTGAGTTATAATTAACAAACAATGTTATGTTAATTTCAGGTGTACAATATATTGATTTAACAGTTCCATACATTGCATAGTGTTCAGCATGGTAAGTGTAGTCGCCATCTGTCACCATGTTACTTATTTATTTTATAACTAGAAGTTTGTACTTCTAATCCCTGTAACTATTTCACCCACCCTTCACCCATCTTTCCTCTGGCAACCACCAGTTGTCTCTTTTTAAGACTTTTTGTTTGTTCATTTTGTTTTTTAGATTCCATGTATATGTGAAATCATACAGTACTAGTCTTTCTCTGACTTATTTCACTTAGCGTAACATGTTCTAGTTCCATCCATGTTGTCACAAATGGCAAGATCTCTTTCTTATTTATGGCAGAGTAATACTCCATTGTGTGTGTGTGTGTGTGTGTGTGTGTGTGTGTGTGTATATATCACATCATCATTTTTTAAAAACATTTTATTTATTCATATGAAAAAGAGAGACAGAGAGAGGCAGAGAGAGAGAGGGAAGCAGACTCCCTGCTGAGCTGGTAGCCCGACATAGGGCTTGATCTCAGGACCTAGAGATCATGATTTGAGATGAAGGCAGATGCTTAACCATCTGAGCCACCCCAGCACCCCATATACCACATCATCTTTATCCACTCATCTACCCATGGACATTTGGGTTGCTTCCATATCTAGTCTATTGTAAATAATGCCGCTATAAACATAGGGGTGCATATATTTTTTTCAAATTTAAGTTTTTGTTTTCTTTGGGTAAATGCCAACAGTAGGATTACTGAATTATATGGTATTTCTGTTTTTAATTCTTGAGGAACCTGCCTACTGTTTTCCACAGTGGCTACACCAACTTACATTTCCAACAACAGTGCACAAGAGTTCCTTTTTCTCCATATCCTCACTAAAACTTGTTATTTCTTGTCTTTTTGATTCTAGTCATTCTGACAGGTGTCAAACGATACCTCATTGTGGTTTTGATTTGCATTTCCCTGAGGCAAATGCAATGTTAAAGACTCTTTCTATTGTCATCTATATGTCTTTGGAAACATGTCTATTTGGGCCCTCTGACCATTTTTAATCTGCTTATTTGGGGTTTTTTGGTGTTGAGCTGCCAAGTTCTTTATATAATTAGGGTATTAATCTCTTATTGGGTATATCATTGGTAAATATCTTCTCCCATTCAGTAGGTTGCCTTGTCTTTCACTGATTGTTTCCTTTGCTATTCAAAAGCGTTTTATTTTGGTATAGTCCCAATAATTTACTTTTGCTTTTGTGTCTCTCGTTCCAAGAAGACATAGCTGATGTCAAAGAGATTACTGCTTATGTTTTCTTCTAGGAGTTTTATGGTTTCATGCCTCACATTTAGGCCTTTAATCCATTTTGAGTTTATTTTTGTGTATGATCTAAGAAAGTGGTCCAATTGTATTCTTTTGCATGAGCTCCATGCAAAAATGGTTTTACCAGCACCGTTTGTTAAGGAGACTTTTTCCCATTCTGTATTCTTGCCTCCTTTGTTATACATTAATTGACTATATAAATGGTCAGTTTCTGGGCCCTCTGTTCTTTTCTACTGATATAGATTTATTTATCTTTATTTTTCTGCCAGTACCATACTGTTTTAATTACTACAGATTTTAGTTTATCTTGAAATCTAGGATTGTGATACCTACAGCTTTGTTCTTTCTCAAGATTGCTTTGGCAATTTGAAGTCTTTTGTGGTTCCATACAGATTTTAGTATGATTTGTTCTATTTCTGTTAGAAATTCTGTTGGTATTTTGATGGGGATTGTGTTGAATCTATAGATTGCTTTGGCTAATTTTGGATATTTTAACAATATTAATTCTTCCAATCCATGAGCATAGAATATTTTTCTATTTATATTGTCTTCAATTTCTTTCTTCAGTGTTCTATAGTTTGTAGAGTACGAGTCTGTCACCAACTTTAAGTTTAATCTTAAGTATTATATTCCTTTTGGTTCAGTTGTCAATCAGATTGTTTTCTTAATTTATCTTTCTGCTACTTCATTATTAATGTATAGAAATGCATCTGATTCTGTGTATTAATTTTGTAGCCTACAGTTTTACTAAATACATTTATCAGTTCTCATAGTTTTCTGGTGAAGTATAAAACTGTGTCATCTGCAAATAATGATAGTTTAACTTCTTCCTTACCAATTTGGATACCTTTTATTTCTTCTTCTTGTCTAACTGCTATGGCTAGGACTTCCAGCACTAGGTTGAAATGAAGTAGAGAGCATGGATATCTTGTTTTATTCCTGTTCTTAGAAGGAAAGTTCTCACTTTTTCACCTTTGTGTATGATACTAGCTTTGGATTTTTTCATACATAGCCTTTATAATGTTAAGGTTATGTTTCCTCCAAACCCACTGTCTTGAAAGTTTTTGTCATGAATATATGTTGAATTTTGTCAATTGCTTTTTCTGCATCTATCAATACGATCATATAATATTTTTCTCCACATCCTCACCAACACTTGTTGTTGCTTGTGTTTTTTACTGTAGCCATTCTGACAGGTGTGAGGTTATATTCCACTGTAGTTTTGATTTGCATTTCCCTGATAATGAATGATGTTGAGTATCTTTTCGTGTGTCTGTTGGCCATCTGTATGTCTTATTTGGAAAAATGTCTGTTTCATGTCTTCTGCCCATTTCTTCCTAAAGATTTAATTATTTTAGTTCAGGAAGGCCAAAAGGAGAGAGAATCTTAAGCTTACTCTGCACTGAGCACAGAGCCCAATATGGGGCTCGATCTCACAACCCTGAGATCCTGACTTGAGATAAAATCAAGGGTCAGACACCAACCCAACTGTGCCACCCAGGTGACCTGTCTTCTGCCCATTTTTTAACTGGGTTATTTGTTTTATGGGTGTTGAGTTGTATCAGTTCTTTGTATATTTTGGATACTAACCTTTTATCAGATATATCATTTGCAAATATCTTCTCTCATTCTGTGGTTTACCTTTTAGTTTTGATGATTGTTTTCTTCACTGTGCAGAAAATTTTATTTTGATGTAGTCCTAATAGCTTATTTTTACTGTTCTTTCCCTTGCCTCAGGAGACATATTTAGAAAAACGTTGCTACAGTTGATGTCAGAGATTACTGCCTGTGCTCTGTTCAAGGACTTTTATGGTTTCAAGTCTCATGTTTAGATCTTTATTCCATTTTGAGTTTTTCTGTGTGTGTGTATAGTCTAAGAAAGTGGTCTAGTTTCATTCTTTTGCATGTAGCTGTCCAGGTTTCCCCACACTGTTTGTTGAAGAGACTTTTTCTCATTGTATATTCATTCCTCCTTTGTTAAAGATTTATTGACCATATAATTGTAGACTTATTTATGGGTTTCCTATACTGTACTATCGATCTATGTGTCTATTTTTATGCCAGTACTGTACTGTTTTAATTACCAGAGCTTTGTAATATAACATGAAATCTGGAATTGTGATACTTCCAGTTTTGTTTTTTCAAAATTGATTTAGCTATTGGAGGTTTTTGGAGTTCACACAAATTTTAAGATTATTCTAGTTCTATGAAAAATGCTGTTGGTATTTCAATAGGGATTATATTAAATGTATAGATTACTTTGGGTAATATAGACATTTTAGCAATATTTTTTCTTCCAATGCATGAGCAGGGAACGTCTTTACATTTTTCATGATGTTGGATTTCTCTCATCAGTGTTTTATAGTTTTCAGAATACAGATCTTTCACCTCTTTGGTTAAGTTTATTCCTAGATATTTTATTGTTTTGGTGCAATTGTAAATGGGATTATTTTCTTAATTTTATTTTCTGCTTCTTCATTGTTAGCTTATAGGAATGCAACATATTTCTATACATTGTTGTTGTATCCTGCAACTTTTTGCTGAATTTGTTTATCAGTTCTAGCAGTTATTTGGTGAAGTCTTTCAGGTGTTTTATTAGTATCATGTCTTCTGCAAATAGTGAGCCTTTTACCTTTTCCTTGCTGATTTGGATACCTTTTATTTCCTTTTGTTGCCTTATTACTGTGGCAAGGACTTCCAGTATTAGGTTACATGAAAGTGGTGAGAGTGGTTCCAGTATTAGGTTACATGAAAGTGGTGAGAGTGGACATCTTTGTCTTGTTCTGACCTTAGGAGAAACTCTTTTTTTCCCCATTGAGGATGATGTTAGCTGTGGCTTTTTCATATATGGCCTCCATTATGTTGAGGGATGTTCCTTCTAAACCTACTTTATTGACAGTTTTAATGATGAATGTATGTTATACTTTGTCAAATGCTTTTTCTGCATCTATTGAAATGATCGTATATTTCTTATTCTTTCTCTTTATTGATGTAATCTATCATGTTATTTATTTGCAAATACTGAACCACACTTGCAACACAGGAATAAATCCCACTTGATTGTGGTGAATGTATTTTTAAATATATTGTTGGATTCAGTTTGCTAGTAAGTTGTTGAGGATTTTTGCATCTGTCTGTGTTCATCAGGGATATTGGCTTGTGGTTTTCTTTTTTAGTGGTGTCTTTATCTTGTTTTGGTCGTAGGATGGTTTGGCCTCACAGAATGATTTGGAAAGTTTTCCCTCCTTTTCTATTTTTGGAATGGTTTGAGAAGAATAGGTATTAACTCTTTCAGTTTTTGGTAGAATTTGCCTATGAAGCCACCTGGTCCTGAACTTTTATTTTGGAGTTTTTGATTACTGATTCAATTTCATTCCTGGTAATTGATATGTTCAGATTTTCTATTTCTGCCAGCTTTAGTTTTGGTAGTTTATATATTTCTAGAAATTTATCCATTTCTTCTAAGTTGCCCAGTTTGTTGGTATTATGAAAACCTAATACTCTGTTACAATTGTTTCCATTTCTGTGGTATTGGTTGTTATTCTCCCTCTTTAAGAATTTTTGATTTTGTTTATTTTGGTTCTCTTTTTTTTTTTTTTTTTTTGATAGTCTGGCCAGAGGTTTATCGATTTTATTTATTTTTTCCAAAGAACCAATTCCTGATTTCATTGTTCCATTCTAATGTGGCTTTTGTTTTGTTTTGGTTTGGTTTCTAAATCATTTATTTCTGCTCTAATCTTTATTATTTCCTTCCTTCTGATGGGTTACGGTTTGTTTGTTCTTTTTCTAACTTCTTTAGGTGTAGGGTTAGGTCATTTATTTGAGATTTTTTTCTTGTTTCTTGAGGTAGGCTTGTATTGCTATAAACTCCCCTTTTAGAACCACTTTTGCTGCATCCCAAAGATTTTGGACCATTGTGTTTTCATTTTTATTTGTTTCCCTGTAACTTTTTGTTTCTTCTTTGATTTCTTGGTTGACCCATTCATTGTTCAGTAGCATGTTATTTAACTTACACATGTTTGCGCTCTTTCCAGACTTTTTCCTGTTGTTGTCCTCTATTTTCATAGTGTTGTGGTTAGAAAAGATGCATGGTATGACTTTAGTTTTTTTTAAATTTGTTGGGACTTGTTTTGTTGTCTAATATGTGACCTATTCTGGAGAATTTTCCATGTGCACTTGAAGAGAATGTGTATTCTGCTGTTTTAGGATGGAATGTTCTGAATATGTCTGTTAAATCCATCTGGGCCAGTGTGTCTTTCAAACCCACGCTTTCTTTATTCATTTTCTGTTTGAATGATCTGTCCCTCAATGTAATTGGGGTGCTAATGTCCCCTACTATTGTTATATTACTATCAATTATTTATGTTTATTAGCTGTTTTATGTATTTGGGTGCTCGAATATTGTGTGCATAAATATGTACAATTGTTTTATCCTCCTGTTGGATTGTCCCCTTTATTATTATTATTTTTTGTCCCCTTTATTATTATGTAATGTCCTTTTTTGTCTCTTATTATAATCTTTGTTTTAAAGTCTATTTTGTCTAAAGGTGCCTTGGTGGCTCAGTTAGTTAAGTGTCTGACTCTTGATTTCAGCTCAGGTCATGGTCTCAGGGTCCTGAGATCCAGCCACACATTGGTCTCCATGCTGAGCACGGAGCCTACTTAAGATTATCTCTGTCCCTTTCTCTCTGCCTCTCCTCCCCCCACTCATGTGTTCTCTCTCTCACTCTCTCTCAAATAAATAAATCTTTTAAAAAATGAAGTCTATTTTGTCTAATATAAATATTGCTACCCCAGGTTTCTTTTGACATTCATTTGCATGATAAATGTTTCTCTGTCCCCTTACTTTCTTTTCTTTTTTTTTTGTCCCCTCATTTTCAATCTGCAGGTATCTTTTGATTTGAAATGAGTCTCTTGGAAGCAGCGTATAGATGGGTCCTTTTTTTTATCCCCTCCATCACCCTGTGTCTTTTGATTGTAGTATTTGGTCTATTTACATTCAAAATAAATTATTGATAGATAGGTATTGCCATTTTGTTACTTTTTTGTGGTTGTTTCTATAGATTTTCTCTAATCCTTTCTTTTTTTCATGCTTTGCTGGCTTTTTTTTTTTTTTTTAAGATTTTATTTATTTATTTGAGAAAGAGAGGGTGAGTGAGAGGGAGAGAGAATCTGAAGCAAACTCCCTGATGAGCATGGAGCCTGATGCATGTGAGATCCCACACCTGTGAGATCATGATCTGAGCTGAAACCAAGAGTTGGATGCTTAACTGACTGAGCCACCCAGGTGCCGCAAGTCTGTTGGCTTTCCTTAGTGATATACTTGGATTCCTTTCTCTTTAATCTTTGTATATGTATTACTGTTTTTTTATTTGTGGTTGCCATCAGGTTTGTATATAACATCTGCATATAGCAGTCTGTATGAAGTTGATAGTTCTTTAAGTTTGAACCCATTCCTTACCCCTCTCCCCTCCCTGTTTTAGGTATATATTGTCATATTTTATGTTCTTTTATTTTATGAATCCCTTGACTGAGTTTTACAGAAATTTATTTTTACTGCTTTTGTGGGGTCTTTTGTTTTGTTTTGACTTTTGGTACTCTCACTTATGGTCTTTGCTTTCCACTCAAACATTCCACTTTAATATTTTTTTGTCGGGCTGGCTTAGTGTTCTTGAGATCCTTTAGTTTTTGTTTGAGTGAGAAGCTCTTTATTTCTCCTTCTCTTCTGAATGATAGCTTTGCTGGATAAAGTATTCTTTTCTGCAGATTTTTTTCTTTTCAGCACTTTGAATATTGCATGCCACTCTCTTCTGCCCTGCAAAGTTCCTGCCGAAAAGTCCACTGATAGGCGTATGGGCTTTCCCCTTGTATCTAACTGTCTTCTTTTGTCTTGCTGCTTTTAAATTTTTTTGTCACTCCTTCCTTGCCATCTTAATTAACATGTGTGTTGGTGTGAGCCTCTACGGGTTGGATTTTGGGGGGGGGATTTCTGTGCTTACTGGATATGAATATGTTTCCTTCCACAGATTAGGGAAGTTTTCAGCTATTATTTTTTTCAAATAAAATTTCTGCCCCCTTATCTCTCTCTCCTTTTTTTGAGATCCACATAATGCAAATGTTGTTATGCTTGATGGAGTCACTGAATTCCCCAAGACTATTCTCAATTGCGTAATTCTTTCCTTCTTTGCTCAGCTTGATCACTTTCCATTAGTGTTATCCGAGTCATTAATTTGTTCTCCTGTTTCCTCGAGTTATTTATTCCATCAAATGTATTTCTAATGTCATTTATTGTGTTCTTGATCTTTGTTTTTTTTTTTTTTATCTCTTTTTAAGGGTCTCCCTGATGTCCTTCACTTTTTTCTCAAGTCCATTGAGTGTCTTTATGATCATTACTTTAAATTCCCTATCATGCTTATTACTTATGGACATTTTGCTTAAGTCTCTTGCTGTGGTTTGGTCCTGTTCTTTCATTTGGGAAACGTTTCTGTCTCCTCATTTTATCTAGCTCTGTGCCTGTTTCTGTTTGTTACGAAAGTCAGCTACTTCTCTTGCTCTTAATGATAATAGCCTTATAAAGAAGAGGTCTTGTAGCACCCTCCAGTGCCGTGTCCCCTGTTCCTTAATGCCTGGTACTTCATGGAATGTCTCCTATGTGTAATCTGTGCTATTGAGTCTTGGCCTCTTTTTCCTTCATTGTAGTTGTCAGCAGAGGCTCTCTTTGCCTATTGTGGGCAGTGCTTTGTCCCCAGCAGAGGTGGGATGCGTTTTAATAAGGTGTGCAGTGGTCTGCTTGTGAAGTGAGACCTGTCCCTGCTGCTGCTGGAACTGAGGTCCCACAAAATATGGGGGGGCTGGGAGATGTGGCATTGTCAGGGTTTGGGCCAGCCTTCTTGGCAAGGGGCCCACAGTATAGGCACTAAGGCTAGTGTAACTGGGAAGTCCGGTCCACTGAAGCATATAGGAGAGGGGCAGTGGTAGGGCTTGATACGATCAAGTTAGGTAAGGAGAGTTGGTGCTGCACTGGCTCCTACAGGTGGCTGTTGTTCATACTGGGGAATGTTGGAAAGAAAAGGCATTTGCCAGCTCCTTTGTTCCTGGAGGGGTCTCTCAGTGATCCCTGTCTCTCCAGGACCATTCTCAGAGATGAGCAAATCACTCTTCCTCCCCTTTGCCCCCAGTGTCTTTTAAAGTGCTGGTTCTAAGCTGTATCTGCAGGGGCTGTTTGTGGTACTTTCTTTTTAAGGGTGGGGATTCTGCTTCCTAAAACCCTCTCGGCTCCCCCACAGCTGAGTCCACAGCCTTTTTAAATTCCAAGCTTTAAGTCCTACTGGTTGTAAGAACTCACAAAATTCAACCCCTCTCTCTTTCAAAGGCAAATGTTATGGGGATTAGTTCTTCCTATTCATGAGCTCCCTGATGTCTATTTTTTACCATTTCTACACCATTGGCTCCCTCCCCATCACAGATGACCATGGTCCATTTTGCTCCCAATCTATGTCTTCAATCTTCCTACCTTCTTCATTGTGGCTTCTTCTCTACTGTTAGTTGTGGAATTAATTCTGCCAGTCTTCATATTGTTTTCTGGATTGTTTATGCTGATGCGAGTGTTACCTAGTTGTATCCATGGGACCAGGTGAGTTTAGGGTCCTCCTACTCTGCCATCTTCCCAGACAACCTTCGGGACTTTTTCTTGGAATTGATTTCTAGTTTCATGTCATTGTGGTTGGAAAAAATGCTTGATATGGTTTCAGTCTTCATAAATCTATCGAGACTTGTTTTGTGGACTAAAATGTAATCTGTTCTGGAAAATGCTCCATGTGCAGTGGGAAGAATCTGTATCCCGCTGTTTCTGGATGGAATGCTCTGAATATATCTTAGGTCCATCAGGTCTAATGTGTCCTTTAAAGACACTGTTTTCTTCTTGATTTTCTGCCTGAATGAACTATACCTTTATTTAAATGGAATATTAAAGTCCCTTACTATTATGGTATTACTCTTAATTTTCTCCTTTATGTCTGTCAATGCTTGTTTTATGTATTACAGTGCTTCCATGTTGGATGCATAGATATTTACAAATGTTATATTCTTTTGTTGAGTTGTCATTATGTAGTGTCCTTGTCTCTTATTACAGTCTTTGTTTAAAGTCCATTTTATCTGATAGAATATTGCTACCCCAGCTTTCTTTCCTCTTCCATTTGCATGGTAAATATTTTCCTATCCCTTCACTTTCAGTAGGAATGTGTTTTTAGATCTGAAGTAAGTCTCTTGTAGGCAGCATAAAGATAGTACTTGCTTTTTTTCCATTCAGTCACCTTATGTCTTTTGATTGGGCCGTTTAGTTCATTTACATTTAAAGTGATTATTGATATGTATATATTTATTACCATTTGGTTACCTGTTTTATGGTTGGTTTTGTAGATCTCTGTTCCTTTTTGCTTCTCTTGCTTTCTTCCTTTGTGGTTTAATGGCTTTCTTTAGTGTTATGGTTATATTCCTTTTTATTTTTTTGTGTACCTATTAGAGGTTTTTTTTTTTTTTAATTTGTGATGATAATTAGGTTCATATATAACATCTTATGCATATAGCAGTCTGTAAAATTGATAGCCACTTAAGTTTGAATCCATTCAATAAGCACTAAATTTTTACCCCCCCCACACACACATTTTATGTTGAATATCTTTTCCTTATTTATTGGCCATTGTATCACATCTTTGAATAAATGTTTATTCATGTTTTTTGCCCATTTTTTAATCAGGTTGATTGATTTTTAGTGTTGAATTGAAAGAGATTTATATAGTCTAAATTTTTTTAATTTAAATTCCATTATCCAACATATAGTACATCATTAGTTATCAATGTAGTATTCAGTGATTCATCAGTTATGTATAACACCCAGTGCTCATCAGATTATTAACCACTTGTTAGATATATAATTTGCAAATATTTTCTCCCATTATGTGGGTTGCCCTTTTAGTTTGTGTCCTTTAATGCATAGTTTTGGAGAGATGTTTTTTTTGCTGTTGTTTATTTGTTCGTTTTAAGTTTGATGTCCAATTTATGTTTTCTTTTGTTTCCTGTGCTCTCGGTGTCAGATTCGCAAAGTCACTGCAAAAGCTAATATCATTAAGAGTTTTCTCTATGATTTCTTGTAAGATTTTATAGTTTAGCCTTTATGTTAAGATCTTCAATCCATTTTGAGTTAATTTTTGTATATGGTATATGATAAAGCTTCCACTTCATTCTTTTCATAGGAATATCCATTTTTTTCCAGCACCATTTGTTGGAAAAACTATCTTTCCTCCACCTAATAGTCTTGGCACCCTTGTCAAAAATCATTTCACAATGTGTGTGAGGGTTTATTTCTGAGCTCTCTATTCCATTGGTTTATGTGTCTGTCTTTATGCCAGTATGACACTATTTTTATTGCTATAGCTTTGTAATAACTTTTAAAATCGGGGAATGTGAAGCCTCTGACTTTGTTCTTTTCAAGAATGTTTTGACTCAGCGGAGAAAGTCAATTATCATATGGTCTCACTTACGTGTGGAGCATAAAGAAAAACATGGAGGACATTGTGAGAGGGAAGGGAGGGATGAATTGGAGGAAATCGGAGGGGTGAAGAACCATGAGAGACTGTGAACTCAGAACAAGGGACTGAGAGTTTTGGAGGGGAGGGGATGGGGGGATGGGCGAGCCTGGTGGTGGGTATTGAGGAGGGTACGTATTGCATGGAGCACTGGGTGTGGTAAACAATGAATCTTGTAACACTGAAAAAATAAAATAAAAGTATTTGGGGAAAAAAAAAAGAATGTTTTGACTCCTTGAGGTTCCTTTGAGAGTCTATATAATTTTAGGGAGGCTTTTTCTCTTTCTGCAAAAAAGGTGTTGGGATTTTGACAGGAATTGCATTGTATCTGTAGATCACCTTGGGTAGTATCAACATCTTAACAACATTAAGTCCTCTGAGCCATGAACATTGGATGTCTTTCCGCTTATTTATGTCTTCTTCAGTTACTTTTAGTGATATGTAGTTTTCTCTGTACAAGTCTTTTGTCTCCTTAAATTTATTCATAAAGCTTATTCTTTTTATCTTATTGTAAATGGGATTTTAAATTTCCTTTTTTGAATTATTCTTTGCTAGTATCTATAAAAGCAACTAAATTTTGTGTGTTGATTTTGTATTATGCAACTTTGCTAAATTTGTTTAATAGTTGCAAAAGATTTGTAGTATTTAGGGTTTTCTACATATAAGAACATGTCATCTGCAAACACAGGTAATTTTACCTCTTCATTTCTAATTTGAATGCTTTTTATTTTTCTTGCCTAATTTCGCTGGCTAAGACCTCAAATACTATGTTTAAAAGAAATGGTTAAAATGGATATCCTTGTCATTTTTCCTGATCTTAGAGGAAAAGCTTTCAGTCTTTCATCATTGGTAAGATGTTAGCTATGGGCTTTTCACCAGCTGTTTAATATTTTGAGGCAATTTCCTTCTATTCCTAGTTCTTTATTTTTATTATGAAAAAGTATTGAATTTTGTCAACTGCTTTCTTTTTCATCAGCCGAGATAATTGATTTTACCCCTTCATTCTGTTAATGTACTGTATCATAATCATTATTTTTGTATGCTGAAACATCCTTGCATACCTAGAATAAATTCCACTTGGTCATGTTATGTAACCCTTGTAATGTGCTGTTGAATTCCTTTTCCTAGAGTTTTGTTGATGATTTTGGCTTCAACATTGATCAGGGATATTGGTCTGTAGTTTGCTTGTAGTATCTTTGTGTGGCTTTGGTATCAGGACAATTCTGGCTTCATAGGAGTATAAAAGTGTTCCCTCCTTTTAAATTTTTTGGTAAGAGTTTGAAGAGGATTGGTTTTATATCTTTGAGTGTTTGTTAGAATTCACCAGTGAAGCCATCTGACCCCGAGCTTTACTTCGTTGGGAGAGTTTTGATTATTGATTCAGTCTCCTTACCAGTTATGGGTCTGTTCGTATTTTCTTTTTCTTTGTGATTCAGTATTTTTAGGTTGTGTGTTTCTATGATCTCGGCCATTTTATCCAGGTTATGCATTTTGTTGGTGAAGAGCTGTTCATAGTACTTCCTTATAATTCTTTTTATTTCTGTAAAATCAGTAGAGATGACCCTTTTCATTTATGATTCAATTATTATTATTATTTTGCCAACCTAGCTAAAAGGCTGTCAATTTGATTTTTTATTTTAAAGAACTCTTGGTCTTCATTTTTCTTCTTATATCTGACCTAATCTTTATTATTTCCTTTCTTCTATTAGCTTTGGGTTTAGCTTTCTTTCCCCCTAGTTCTTTGAGATGATAATTTAGGTTGTTGATGTAAGACTTTATTTTACTGAAATTATTTACAACTATAAATTTATACTTTAGCACTGTCTTTATTTCATGACATAAGTTTTGGTATGTTTAATTTCTTTTATCTCAATGTATTTTTGAATTTCCCTTGTGATATGTTTCGCTTTGACAAATTGGTTGTTTGATGTTTAATTTCCACATATTTGAGGATTTTTTTGTATTCTTTCTGCTATTCTAGTTACTTTCCATTGTGCTCAGAAGAGCTATTTTGTATAATTTCAGTCTTCTAAAACTTATTTATTTGCCAAACATATGGTCTATCCTGGAGAATGGTTCATGTGTACTTGAGAAAAACATGTATTCTCTGGTTGCGTGGGGTGTTCTGCAAATGTCTGTTAGGTCCAAGTGGTCCATAGTGTTCATCAGGTTTTCTATTTCCTTATTGATCATCTGTCTGTCTGTTCTATGCATTCTTGAATGAGGTTTTCTAGTATCTAAAGCTTTTTATTTAATCCAGTCAATGCTTGTCTTATTTAGGAGCTTTGATGTTTTGTGCATAGATACTTGTAATTATATATCTCTGGTGCATTGACCTTTTAATTATCATGTAGTGCCCTTTGTATCTAATAACAGCTTTGAATTAATGTATATTTTGCTTGATATTAGGATGGCCATCCTGCTCTCTTTGGGTTGTTATTTAAATGGATTACTTTCCCCATCTTTGTACTTTCAACCTATATGTTTGCTTAGATCTAATGTGAGTCACTCATAGAAAATACGTAGACGGTAATTTGAAGAAAAAAAAAAAAAAACAGAAAAACAAAAAACAAAACAAACAAAAAAACAGGGCCTTTTCCAGCCTTTATTGACTGGCTTGTGAAGGAAATCAACCTGGCATGAAGGCTTGTGGTCTTCTCAAGCCTTTCTAAGCATACCTGTTCCCTGGCCCTGTGTGTGTGCATTCCCCACACCCAATCCCAATCCCTCCCTCTACATGGCTGCCTTCAAGATCTTAGATGTTCTATTGTATTCCTCTGCCCATAGTCTCTCACCTCCAGGAGCCCACAGGTCTGCAGCCTCCCTGCAGCTCTTACATGCAGTAGTTGACTGCCACTGTTTTCAGTGGTCTTCAACCTGATATCCAAACTATGCCACCATTTCTATCAGAGCTGCAAGTGAGGCAAAACAGAAATCAGTCCCTCAGGAAGACCCAGATGGACCAGAACACTTCAAACAAGTTCCAATCCTTCCCTTCCATTGTATGGGAAGAACCAGGAACTGGATAGTTTCCCCCTGATCATGCTGTGCCAGGGAAGAGGCAGGGCATGAGTGAGCAATAACACCCCAAAATTTCTTTCCATACTGTGTGACTTCATCTTGTTTAGACATTTGCTTGGTTGCTGCAAATCCTTAACTGCTTTCTAGGGTTCCCACAAAGATACAGTGGTCAGTGTGTTATTTACTTTGCATTTTCTAGGGGGAACAATGGCCTGGAGTATTCTAGTCCACCATGTTGCTGATAGCACTCCTCAGCACTATTTTCCTAAATACTATTATTAACAGCCTTCTGTAGTTAATTTACTTCCTCTCATTACCTTTAAAAATCTTCAGATGAAGAGTAAGTACCAACCCCTTTGACTTGGTTAGTATGTAATGACACAGCAATAAAAATCAAATGACTAAAATCTATTACAGCAAATTTAGGGACTACATTTTATCAAGTCGCAATATTTCTGAATGCTTATTTTGCTGGATGATTCAGCTCTATACAGTATTTTATAGATCTTTATACCTAAAAAGTGTCTGGAAGGTGCCATACTACTGATGATCAAAAATTGATGACCATCATGATGACACATATATATGCTATTTCTCCATGAGCTAACACCATGACCCAATTGTTTATAAAAGTTGACTTCTAAAAATAAAGTTGACTTAATATTGCATATTTAATGAAAAGAAACTACAGATCTGTAGATAATCTATGATTCCCTAGATAGTTTAGGTCCTTAGAGAATATAAAGATTTTGTTTTTGAACCATCAATCTTAGCACAGAGAATCAAAGGAAAATGAGATCTATTTAGTTTCCTCCCATTAGAAACATTCATCTTCATGCATCCCCAAATGCTACTTGTGTAGGAAATAACCCAAGTAACTCGATTTGCTTGGGATTAATAACCAACTGCATTTTCTCAAATTTACTATATGTTGAGCTTTTTTTCTAACCCATGTTTATCCTTTGTAGATAATTTTCAGTTTTCTGACTCTTTAATCTTCCTGCATAAATTAATCATTCTCTTACCTCAAATTCTAGTTATTCAAGAAGTAACTACAATTCCTTATAGTTCTATCACATTTGTCCCATCTAACTAACCTCAATCCCTTTCAGCCTTTATATCCCCACATATTATCAGGTATATCTTATGAAGGCACTGTTTTTTCTGTATCACCATCCCATTTAAAACTCCATATTACCTTTTGGATAATGGTCACATTCCTTCATGACCCTCTACAGTTTAGCCTCATACCACATCTCCACATTGATTTCCCACTAGTCCCCACCATGACACTCATGTTCCCTGCAACTGCACTTGTTGCCAGACCTTGAGTATGCTATTCTTTTTCCTTGACAGCCCATCCCAGTCATCCCCCTTACCAAATTTATTAATTTATCTTTCACTCATTTAGGATATATTTACTGTTTATTTACGCATTTCCAAATTTGACCTCTTCTATTAATCCTCCCCCAAATAATTCAGTCCTTAATGTGTTCTGACTTCTTTAGTCTTAGTAGTTACCACTTTATCCCACTCATTTGGCACATTGTGATTTTTTGGTATATTTACTTATCTCTTTTCTGTCTACATCATTTCAACTAGACTTAATGTTTCTTAAGGACAGGAAACAAACAATAAGCCTTTTCATTCCTGTAGTGCTCTCAGCAGAGTGTCTATATTATCTTTTTGAGTAGTTATTCTCTTTGATCACAAGAACAATAGTGGATAGTGATAAAAAGCAAGGATTGATTTCCAGAAAACACACACATAAATGTTGTTCATAAGCATGTACTAAAACATTTAAAATTTATAAAGCAAAGTCAAAGGCATTCTCTATATGCTCCTCTGATGCCTGCCGAATATGTTTTAGGATTTCTCACAGAGTTTTTAGTTTTCTTGGCTGGTCTGAAGATTACTTAATTCCTGAAACCCATTAAATCATACAATAATGCAGAAACCCAGAGAATTATGCCATACTCAAGTGTTAATAAGAAAGGTTGCCAATAAGTTCACTGGGTGGTATGTTCAGCTTAGGACCAGGCTCCAAGAAGTCATTCCATAAATATCTGAAAGAATGAGTGTCAGCGAATGCCTCTCTCAATGGGTGTGCAAATTGAGGGGGTAGTGTAATTGGAATAGTTGTGTAATAGTATTGAAAATTCGTCTGCAACATTAATGGTGAGTCCTCTCCTTGATAGATCATTTCTGAATCCAGATGAGGAATAGAACCATATCTAAATACAATGTTGACTAAGCTTCTCTCTTTCTTTCCCCAACTCCTAGATCTCTTCTCTTTGGGACCTGTCACCTAAACTAACATAGCCTTGGGGTCTGTGCCTCCCAATGCATTATCATATTCCTAAGAAACACACCTTATTTTACCAGAAGTCTTCTGGAGACATACTGTAACATGCTAACCTGTAGGGATAAGTCAAATAATAGGAGTTTCGAGCACTGAGATGAACAACTGGGGACTTTTTTTCCTCAAGCCATAGCTGAAAGACTGTAGCCCACTCCTCCTAAGTAATGGGACAGGGTCCTTCTTTTCACAATTTGGAGAGAAAATATTTTGAAATTAATAAGCCTCCTTAGAATTTTTTCTTTATTCAGTTTCTGAGAACACATTATCTGTCTTTAGCCCAGGGCTGAACATGGCCCAGATAAGTCCAACACATGACTTCATCATTTTAGAGTGTTTGAAAGTGAATAAAAACAAATGGAAAAACATGAAATAAATCAGAAGCAATTTCTGGACTCCAAAGATGACCTAGAGATATCACCAATTTTATCCCCAATCTCTAAAACAAAAAACATTTTTAACTAGTTTTCAAGAAGATGCTCTAATCTTTTATTAAGTATGCATTTTTAAAAAAAGAAGCATTTGTCAGATTTCCAGATTATATGTGTTTATTTTGAGTTAGTGGATACAACGGTATATTAGATACCAGCACTCCGAGCTACACCTATGTCTTTGCCTCTAAACCTTCACACATCGTCAGTTTCCATTCTTCTATCATTCCGCCACTGGGTCTCCTATTTCTAGCAAAATCATAGTTCAAATTATTTAAAGTAAAATATGGATCACCATATATTGTGCTTCCAGTGCCCCCAGAAGGATTATAATTGTCTCAAATAAGTGTTTATTTTCAGTAAAGGGGGAAAAATTGAAAATATGAGCACTAGTAATGGCACTACTACAAGAGAAAGAATAGAATACATATTAAAAGAAACATTTTGGCTGGATGAGTTAGTTTCTCCTTAGTAAAAAATCCACTTAGTATCATGGATATGACTTCAAAGTTAAATTGTTCAATTTGTGGGCCACACACTTCAGCATATTGGCTAGTACATTTTTGCACTGAAACAGAAGCAATACAAGCTTTATGTTCTACCATTACACTTCCAGATTTTTCACTTATTAAGATACCTGCCAACCTAATGATTCTTGCATGCATTAGAGTTTGCTTTTGTAAAATTAAGTTTATTTTCCCCATCCCTCCCACTCCCATAAACATTGCAATGCGAACTCTTTGCCCAATTTTATGAGAATGTTGCAAAGGACAGTTCTGTACCACCTCAGGACAGGAATTCCCTGTTCCCTCCCCAGCTACTGATGAATCAGTAGTATTGATCACATCTCATCTCACATGCAAACAGACACTGCTCCCTTAATTTCCCCATGCCAGAGGCATACGAGTCGGCAGGTATGCATACAAAAATGGAATTAAAAAGAAAAGGAAGAGGAAAAAAAAAATAGCTTTCTTATTAAAGCCTATCGTCCTAGAATGAATCCATTGCTTTGAATTCACTTAAAGCCTGTACAGGCGAAATGTGTTTCTTCTGGGAACCTCGTCTAACTCGTGTCTGGAATTCTTCAGGCTTTTCTCTCTTCACAAGGGGTTTCTTCTCTGGGGCCTTCATCTTCCAAGACACAACCGGTGAGTTGACAGCTGCTGTTCCATAGACCTTCTGGTATTTGGTTGAGGCCACATAGGATGCTTTCACCGTGAGGACAACAGCATTCATCAGGTTTTTAGCTGCCTGGATGAGTGATGTGGCACTGTCCAGCTAGAGCAGGAGGAGGAGAGAGATATACCTGGGTTAGTCACGGCACAGCATTCACAAGATGGTGGTGTAACTTCACAGTTCAACAGTGTTGTGCTTGGGCAAGTATACAATATTGACAAAAGAAAGCAAAATTATTACATGATAAAGGGAACAATTTTTACATAGCAGTCACTCTCTTCTATCCTTAATCCCAAGGTAAAAATTTAAAAAAGAGGATACTCTATAAGGCATAGCTTTCTAAAACTCCAATACCTCTAAAGACCAAGCTCTTTTTAGCATGTAAGAATTCCAATGTAACACAAGTTTTCCAAAGTGGAACATCTCATGTTGTTATATTAGGCTGTTTGGTAAGGCTGAGAATAACTCAAATGCTTAAAAGGCATTTGGCAGGCACTATACAATAAAAAGGTACACAGAGTTATATCTCAATTTTATAGCTCTACCCCTGGAAATATAGACGATTTCTCCATCCTGAGTTCAGGTATGATAGGAATGCAGGCAGCTAAGCAGAGAAACACACCCATGGTGCACTGCCTTTTACTGAGGTGTTCATTGGACTTGAATATCTATTTAACTATTCTCAGGTCTTAAATATACATCTTACAAAAATAATTATGTCAGGCTCTCGTAGGTCAGAGAGCATTCAGTGAGACCCCATATCCACATGTTAATGAAATACTGATTTCTTACTATGTGGCAAACACTATTTTAAGAACTTTGTATTTCTCCATTTAACTCACAAGCACGCTAGGAGGTAGCTATTATTGTCACTGCACTTTATGATGAGAGAACTGGTGCTTTATACAGATTAAGTGATGAAATCCTTGAAGACTGTATCATACTGCCACACTGTTGGGTAGGATAGTTAAAATACTGTAACAAGTCACAACTTACAGTAGGTTTAGAAGCTCATCCTTAGACTAAAGCCAGGGATGTTTTTAGTTCACTTCTTTTTTTGCTTTTAACCCAGTTTGACAGTGTGGGGTATATTGTATATGAAACCATTCAATATCTGTTTCAACCTGCTTCACTTCCTGGACTATAGATGCTGGGAAAGTTCAAAACTGCATTTCTCAGACTCCCTTTCAGCCAGGATTCTACAGGATTTCCTAGTAAAAGGAAAGAATTAACAGCTGACTGCAAATATTACTCTAGCCTCTTGGATGATTGAGCATAGTTTGATTATTCATCAAACTTATAATATCAGCTAAGGAAATAAATACATTGCAGTTAAATGAGGAATCCAAGAATGTCTCTCACTGTTGAGATTGATGGACTCTAGCTGCATTAGTGAATGGGAGTTACACATACACCTTCTCTAAGGTAATTAGCAAAGTTTTTAAGCTAAGGGACCCCAAACACTGTGGCTGTGCTATGTGATGACTTGCCCTCATTTTAACTTCCTGCCATTTTTTGTGACCAAAGGATGTCCTAAGCAGTAATGGGGCACATCAGAAGTTACATCTAAGGTCTCTGTGATGATGATGTTCAGGCTGTTCTCTGTTCCATGTACTTCGTTAGAGCTAAATAAATGTGATGCTAAATTTAAAAAATTATGACAAATAAGCTCTCAGTTCTCCCACCACCAGAAAATCTCATAAAGTCAGATCATTGGGGCAAACAATGGATGATGCTTTCTATGTATGAATTCCTTGCAATACCATAGAATTGAGGCCTCACTATTTAAAAAATAGATTGAAGGACAGTATTACATTGACCCCATAATAACATAGAAGCAAAGAGATTTGTGGATTAGAGCCATGATTCAGCAAATAGGTAATTAACCGTTTTGTGAATTAAATCAACCAAATGTATAGAGTAACTACTTTACCACTTCTATTACACTGTACAGGGTACACATGTACCAAAATAACTGCTTAACCCATGTTTAATTTATAGAGCATAAATTTTGAAAGCCAGCTAAGGAAATGCAAATTCTAGATTATTCATGTTAATAGAAGAAAAGCCAAGCATGGATTAGTTCAGTGATTCTCATAGTCTGTGAACCAGCAGTATCAGTATCACCTGGGAACCTGTTAGAAATGCAATCTCTTAGGCTACTCTTAAACTTTCTGAATCAAAAATTTGTAATCCGGGGGATGCTGATATATGCTAGAGATTGAGAACCACTGGATTAATGAAACCCAAGGACCATCTCAAGGTTTATTTCATTTAATGATTTCAGAACTTTGATCATACATGAGTTTGGTAGCATCAGGGCCAGTTATCTGGCTAAATTTCACTTTTATGTCTTTTCTATTATACCCCCAGGTAGAAGTGTAAATAATGAAAGAGATAGCAAGTGTTGGGACAACGGGGTCAGTCATGGTTTCTTTAGAAGCTAGATACCATAGCCCTTGGCCAATTGACAGTTCCCTGTAAGTCTGTCAGGTTTCAAAATTAACAGAGTTAATTCTGTTGTGTATCATGGGTAAAGAGAGGGGAGAATGGTATCAGGGACAGTTCTGTGGATTTGCTTCTGGGCAATAGAATTAGTAGAAGTAGAATAAGACAAGATGCATTTATTGCATTATTAAATGGTTCTCTGAAAGCAAATCTTGGGAGAATTAAGAGGATCCAAAGAGAAGAATTACAAGTAATTTGGAAACTTTTACCACAGATTCCATTTTCAGATAGATGGTGTCTAATTCTGCAGCAAAAATATGATAGCCTGTCTCTTCTTCAGAACCCCTTTGCTCTCCCAGCCTGATGCAGGAATCCTGTGAATAAACCTAATACATTGGTTGAGAGTAAGACAGCTCTGAAATATAAAGCCAATGATTTCATTTAAAGTACCTATTGCAGATATGAATTTGTGGCATGGTGTAAAGCTAGTAGGTGAGGCACCTGGCCAACTAAACCTGAACAAGTATACTGCTAGAAAATATGCCCGATCTAAAATGAAAAGAAATCAGACTTTTTCTGAAAACCTCAATTCCCAAAGGATAACTTTTGCAATGGATCCATTTTAATGATTTAGACCACTGTTGCCACAATCAGAATTTCTTTCTTTTATTTAAAAATGGCTCTCCTTTATGCTTGTCTGAAATAGCACAGAGACCTGGCATGTTAAAGATTCACTCCTAAAGAAAATACACTGCGGTGCCTGGGTGGCTTGGTTGGTTAAGCGTCTACCTTTGGCTCAGGTCATAATCCCAGGGTCCTGGGATCAAGCCCCACATTGGGCTCCCCGCTCAGTACAAGGCCTGCTTCTCCCTCTCCTGCTCACCCTGCTTGTGCTCTCTCTCTGTCAAATAAATAAAAATCTCAAAAAAAAAAAAATACACTAAAAAGACTAAGGCTACATGGCACGAAGATATTTTAATACAAGATTTAATACAAGTTAAATAATACCTATTTAACTATGGCAATTTCTGACAAGATATGTAAATGTGTATGTACAAATGAAGTCCTAATAACCAATAATAATCAAGCACTTAGGAGGTGCTTAGACATTGCCTTTGTCCTTTTAATTAAGCTGTATGATTTAAGCTCCAAAAATCCTTGAACTTAGGTAATAGAACTTGCATCTGAAGTAATGGGCAAAAGTAGGGATCAGGATCTACACTCTCTTTCTCCAAAGACTACCATCTGAACCACTCTTTAATCTCTGGGGTCCTGTTTTTCAGTGACTACTTATCATTCAGAATTAACCTATCTCAATGTTTAACTCTGGGTAGACACCTGTCCTTAAACTTGGTACCATTCTATACGCGTCATGACTGAGTCTGGTGAGAGTCAACACCTCACCTCTGACTCTTAGTGTTATCTTTAGAGCCTGAATTCTTTGTAACTAGATCTCCTGGCATCAGTGACTAGAATCTGATCCCTGCAGATTTCTCTTGTACTTGTTCAGCTTCTCTGAAGCACATTGACTACACAGCTCTAAGGACTGGTTGTGCCCTTAGGTGGGTCTCAGCTACTTCAGTGCTCTAAGCTTTTATCAGGGCTGGTGTTCTTAGGTTTATAACAGCCTTAAAGTGGACTATATTTCTGCCATTCCTCCAGCTAGCCTATATATGTACTGATTAAACTGGGAGTAGAAAGAGACTTGTATCTTTTCCTGCTTAAGAGCGTTTTTATTCCTATTGGACATTCTATTCAGTCCGTGTATCTAGTCTAAGAGAAGTGCCCCAATTTTTAATTAAAAAAAAAAAAAAGAGCCTACATTTAGCAAATGCTACCATGTGCCAGTCTCTGCATTAACTCTTCAAGTTTCCTTTCTTTCATTCAATCTCAAAACCATGCCTGAGACAGGTAATACTATTCTGCCCACTTGGGACAAAGAAGGGCCATGCAGCTTGCTAAATACCACATCACAGGTAGGTGATGAAGCCAAGACTTAAACCAAGGCAGCCTAACTCCAGAGTCCATGGACTAACCATTACTTGATGCCATTTCCCAGAGCCAGGCATGGCAGATGAAACCACAGCTCACTAATCTATCAAGCTATGCTAGACTAATTAATTCTCCCTATTTCATTTCATAGGTGTCTGCTGTCCCTAACCACAGAAATCAGGCTTCTCCTAATTCTGTCACTGTTTTTTTTAAATATCAAAGTACTATTTTAAAAAGGTAGCAGATGTTTCCTCACATCTTGTTCTGTTACAATCCATGAAAAGCAAATAAGGGTGGGAGAGCTGTTTCATAGTCATTTCTATAGGATTTTTCTAGCTCTTTTTCTGCTTCTTTACTAGTCTTTTCTTCTTAACCTCATTCAAATCCTAACAGAAAGATTTCTCTTTCCCTACACCATTCTCGTTTTGTGTGTTGAATGCAGAGAAATATTAGAGGGCTGACACTGCTGAATTGTGATTCTTCCATTAATTGATATTTGTGCTAATTCCTTATGTTAAAGATGAAGATTGTCATGAAGAGTGCTTAAAATAACTCTTAAAATTTATAGGATCATCTGAAGAATTCTGAAACCCCATGTCAGAAGTTTTATGCTATTTCATGAACATGGGGATTACCTTGCAAGAGGTGTTCAGTTTCAGTAGAAGCAGACTTTGACACAAATATAACTGCATGATTCAATCAAATTCTCAAATGAAAGTACACCTATATTTCTGGAAATGCTCAATTCTCATACATTCTTTTAGTCTATCCCTCCATCCTTCTACCTACAGTGATTCATCCAGGTATTTCTTCAGATACTTACTATATATCTATTTTGTGCCAACCACCATGTTTGTGTTGGGTACACATAGACAGACACATAAACTATAAGGTCCAATGCTGGTAAGTTGTTTAGTAGGATGTAAGGTACTAAAGAAACAATACAGGACCTACCTTGAGTCAGGTAGGAATAGGGTAGGAAAAAAAAGCATCATGGTGGGAATAATAGTCTAAACTCACTTTAATGGATGAAGTAGGTGGTTATTGCTAACTAGATGGCTGAATGATAAAAAAGGACAAATCTGGAATTCCTAGCTAGTATAGCTGGGTATAAATTGATGCTCTTAACCCAGATGATGGCAATAAGGGGAAAATGGAGGTACTACAATATTAACACTGGACATTCTGAATTTGAGGTATCTGTGTTACATGTCAGTTAAGTTATCAAAGGGGCAGTGGGAATGAAACTCTGGAGGCCAGTTTTAAGAAACCACATGTTTTGCTTATATTAGTTTTCCCAGTTATTTCATGAAAGTGTTCTACAGATTATAGGTATTACGTTAATTTCTGATTTCTCCTTCCCTTCATATTATTTAGTGCTTTCACAAAGAGAATAAAATGCTGAATGCATATTTTTTCTCGGCATTATACTTTCAGGATCAAAATCAGTATTTTAATAATCTAAGGGATAACACCATCAAGAAGTATCTTAACTATTCCCTTGACAACCAAGGCTATTGTCTGTTACGCAATTACCAATCCTTCCCCCTTGAAAATAATGGTGAACTTTTCGGGACCACCCAGCAATAAAACGAATGCAGTTTAGACTTAACAGCTGCCTTTAAACTCACACACGCACACACACACACACAGCATTGTCAATAGTGCAAAGTAATATAAAAGAGGTGGAGGGAAACACACTGGGTTAAGTATCTGGGACATAGTAAATGTCTTAGGACGTTAATTTGTGAGACCCAGAGATATAATTACAGAAGAAAATTTGGGTTTCACTGTGTGTTCTACATTAAGATTGCACAGAGAGAAATATAACTTGGGAACAAATCTATTTTCAAAAAAGCTGATTTTTACTAAAAAATAAAAATAATAAACCATAAATGGTAGTTTATGGAAATCCCCAGGACAAAGCTGTCCTTGGATTAAAAATAATGCAAATGGCATGGGACTACTAGCTAAACTAAATAGAAAAAAATAAACCAAGTTCATTTCAAGGTAATTTTGATGTATAGAAACAGGAGTTTTACTTAGTTACCTCAAAAACCTTAGAAATGCCTGGGGGATGGGACCCAGTCCCATTTGGGCCCAGGTTATTTTATTTTAATTTTCTCAAGTGAGAGCTGATAGTGGTAATGATTTTGAGAATACTACAAGGGCTCTGCAAATAGGAGTAGCAACCATTTTAGCCTCTTGCAAGATCTTTTAGTGGGAATAACTTAGTATTTCATGTCTAACAAGTATTTTAATGGGGCTATTCTATACATATTCAAGTCTGGATTAGTGTTTTGCAGGGAGGAAGTTGTAATAGGAGAACTGACAATAAGTTAAAAGTAAACACCTTGAGAAAGCTGGACTCTTTCCACTGGAGCTGGTCATCTATTTATATTTAAACAGTTATCTCCCGAAAAGGAGTCACAAATTGCTTGCAGGAGAGGGAAAAAAAAAAAAAAAAAGAAAAAAGAAAAGAAACCCTTGGTACAAGTCAGCTTTGCTGTTAATGAATGGGAGGTTAGAAACCCAGAGCATTGGAGCCTATTATCCACGAAGAAGAACATTTCATGTTTTAAAAATCCATGAGGCTTTGAAAAGATATTTGATCTCCTTAGAAACTGTGATACATTTGAAATACCTTGAAATATCTGCCTACTCTTTCCATAGTCTATATCAATAGCACTTTTTAAAAGCTCTAGCAAGTCCAGGGTAATAAATAACTCAAGCAAACAAAGACATGGTGAAAAGATTCAGCCTAACTGAATCTTTCCCTACTTTATGGATGTTTACACATTTGCAAATAAGATAATTCCCTTGCAGTAAGCCCTCATTTCTTAATTAAAGTGTGACACTAGGACTAGTGTCCTAGTCTGCTCATTCTTAATCAAACAGCAACGTAGTAAGTTAGCAAAAACGCATTTCTTCTGGATAATAGGGCAGGAATTTGCCACTCATCTTTATGGTGGTCACGGCTGGCATTATTCATCAATCACAGCACTTTGGTCCCTCCAAAGCTGCTGAGGGGCATGGAAACAGAAACGTCTTTATCTCCTTTCTCCAAGAAGTCACATTTTGGCAGATCTGTCATCTACTATACCTCTATATTTAAATTGACTTGTTTAATACCTTATGTTTTTGTTTCTACCAATCAGATTGCTAACAAGTATGACACTGTATTTACTCTTGTTCCTATAGCTGATACCATAATTGGGGTTGTTTAATTAAGAAATCATTAAACAGAAAATATAAGTATTAAAGGAAGTTCAAAGTTTATGGAGGATTATTTTAAATCAGGTGATAAAAATTAGCTGAATATATTAACAACTAGGGTGTCTGAAGTGAAATGACCATCACAGGTACGCTGCAGTTGTTGTTAGAAAAAAAGAAAATTGCATTAAATCTGGTAACATTAGAACATGTAACACTCCTTCATAAATGACAGCTGATGTACTGTGGGATAGCTCCTGAAGAGTTGGCTTAATCTCAGGGGTATTCCCATTTCATTTTGGTATGTTGAAGAGCAAATGTTTTATAACTTTAAGTAGTGGATCAGTCACAACATAGCAGAGGATAAGAGGTCTGTTATTTTTTTCTACAGGGCTACCTTGAGTGATGCCAGGGAAGCAGCTGGTGCTCTACCGATGCCGAAGGCCAGTTATTAGGAAGTCTGTATATAATGGCTCAAGATGAAGTTGGCAAAGGACTTAGCAGAAAAGCACTGCCATCTAAGAAAAAAATCTCCACAGCATTGCTGAGAAATTTACCAAATGGCACTCAGGTAACTTTTTCAATGGGACAAATTTGTGTCTTTGTTTTTAATTCATTTAGGTAGGTAGTAGCCCTTCATAGTCAGCCAGTCCACTGATTGATTAACTGTCTTCATTTGCATTTTTTCAATTATAGGTAAGTAAACCTTGGGGACTCCCATGAAGGCTTAATTACAGTCAACAAATTTCCTAAATATGGCTTAGAGCCATTTTTTCTCACTATTAAAGGCAGAACAGTTTTTGCTCAACCCAAAACAAGACATTATTGCTAACCTTGGAATCCCAAGGAGAAGTGGGAATATCAAGAGGTGTTGGCCCTTGGAAAGTTAGTAACAGACATGTCTGTTCGTCTAAAACTCCCTAACTCCTTTTAATATATTTCTTCCTTCCCCTACCCTTCCTTTTTTAATCCTTCAAGATTTCCTGACCCAGAGGCCTTCTCTGTATTGTTCTCTCATAACAACAGAACCACAGGCAACGGTGGCACCATTGGATTTTTAGGCACCCACCATGACTGGAAGATATTCCTGGATAAAAAGACAATCTTTTACATCATATCAATATACCATACATTGATTGTTGATCTTGTCATCTGTAATAATGAGCATGTCCTCACCATCCAAGCTTCATACCATATAGTAACTCTTCAAAGGACTAAAGTTCCTTTTGACATTCCCTATAGGAGAGCCAGCTAGCAGAAAATCACTATCTTTGATTGATATTCCCAGTATCATTATTACTGGGAAACAAATCTCAGACAAGCCTTTGTCCAAGACTCCAAGAACATTATCTTCAAAAGATGGATGAGCCACCAAAGGACTCCATACTATCACAAGTGCCTAACTTTGTATGGATGTGGGATCTGCTGATACATGATGAAGGCTATTTAACACCTCATAAAGTATCTCCTAGGCTCCCCCATGTACAGTGCAACCATTAAGAAAGGAGTAGACAAGAGTCAAGGACCAAAAAGTTTGGATGCTGGAGGACTGTGCCTGGCAAGTGAGCATAATCATCAATCAGAAGGTTCTGGATTATTTTCTTTCACTTCTTTTCACATTCAACCACTAGGAATTGTGTTACATGGCATTATTCATATATTGGAGAAAGGAAACTCTTATCTAGCTCATGACCCTCTCCTTATCAGGTGGGTGGAAAGAGCTGGTTGAAGCCTCTGTTGCTACCTGAATTGTGAAGAGGCTCCTTTCCCAGGAGGGTTTGTTGCCTCTCCTTCGGATCCTAGATCGCTTTTCCAATGCATTCTTATATATCATGCTCTACCTCCTGCTCTCCCTGTTGCCCTCTCTTCCTATTTTTTCCTCTCTTACAGTGAATGAAAGCATGTGTTCTACAATTCCAACCCTGCTTGGACTAATTACTGGCTATGTGATTTTGAGAGCTACTTAACCTACTTCAACATGTTTAAAGTAAAAAAGAAATGATCACTTTCTAGTATTAAGTATTAAATGAGATAGTGCCCTTAACAAATTTTAAGCTATTATTATTACTGTGATCCATGTTTCCTTAAATCACCATTTGAGTCCAAAAGGGTCTTTCTTTTAAAATTATATTTCTTGGATTCCCCCTCTTCCTCTTCCTCCAAACCTCCTGTTAAGGAAGTTGCCACCACTTTGGGTTGCTCTCAATGCCTGTATACCATAGTTTTTTTGTTTTTTAAGTAGGCTCCATGGCCATCACGGAACTCAACATGAGGCCTGAACTCACAATCCTGAGATCAAGAACTGAGCTGAATGCTTGTCTGAGCTACCCAGGTACCCCAATGCCTGTATATCATAGTTTTAATGTGATAGGGATAAAGGCATGAAGAAATTCACAGGGGCAATAGAAAAGCATCAAAAGATTAGTATCTTTTCTAACACTACTGAATTCTTTCTTTGGAAGGAGGAAATTCAAGATCATGATTCACTACAAGAAAGCATGGGAGTTTTACATAGAGGTATGGTACCCATAGTATCTATGAACATTTGGGGCTTAATTGGGGTTGGAGAAAACAGTAGAAAATAAAAATGGCCACAGTAAGAGATAAAGAGAAGATGATTTCGTCTATGAAAGGGAGGTTTAAACCTATAATTTGAGAGGCAGCAAAATAAGTAGTATAAAATTTTTTACCCAACCACTTATATGGCCTAAAATTCCAAAAATTCAGGCTCTTCATTTTGGTTAATACATTATTTCTTACTAAAACACAAATTATGCTACCATGAAAGTGTAACTTTTTAAATTCATTCACCTAAAAAATGGAAACCCTTCACTAAAATCAAAAACACAAGAAATAACAATTATTGGTGAAGATGTGGAGAAAAAGTAACCCCCATCCACTGTGGAAAAATAGAAGTACCATATGATCCAGTAATCCTACTATTAATTCAAAAGATTCTAATGCTAAGTGAAATTAGACAAATACCACATGATTTCACTCATAAGTGGAATTTAAGAAACAAAACAAGTGATCAAAGAGAAAAAAAGGAAACAAAAAAATAGACTCCTAGAGAACAAACTGGTGAGTGCCAGAAGGGCACTGAGTGGAAGGATGAGTGAAATAGATGAAAGGGATTGAGGGGTACACTTAGGGGGTGTACTGAGTAATATATATTTACACCTGAAACTAATAACACTGTTAATTAAAGGAGCCCCTTCTGGCCTAGTGAAGATCAACCTCTCAACCCTGGTGCTTCATCTCCATCAAATAAAAAAAAATAACTGGGTTCCCTAGACTTGTTTTCTAAAGTTTTAAATCTCTTCCTACAGAATGGGCTATTTTTAATATTTAGTCCATTGGCTCTAGCACCTGCCATCTCTACTTAAGATTAGCCTATCTTATCATCTAAATCCAGCAAAACTCTCACTGTTGGATTATACATTCTTTAGGGGTACTTCTAAGTCCCATCCAACAAGCTTCCAAGAACAGGAGCAAACAAACCTTCTACCTTTGGTTGGAGTGTGCTCACATTTATCAAGCAAATAATTTAGCAAAGGGCAGGTTTTGAGAATAGAGCTTATGAAAAAAATCTGGGATGACTAAAAGACAAAATCTAAGAGAAGGACAGTGTCTGAGCTGTGGCCTGGAAAGGCCAGGAGATAGCAAGTAGTAGTACAGGTACAAAACACCACAATGGGATCCCTCAAGGTCGGCCCTACTTGTCAATGCTCCAAGCCTCTTCCAAAACCAATAAAGCAAGGATGGCTGTGGTGTATCACACTTGTTGCCATGTCTTTCTTCATTGGTACATGTAGTAGGCATAGCCAGTCAATAATAGTCCTTTGTCTTAGACATGCTCTCAGAATTCTCAAAGCACAGCCCAATAAATCACTGGTAATTGATGACAGTAATCAAGATGAAACCCATTTAAAGAAAAGGGCATAATTAGAAGAAAACTTATGAAAGCAAACATATACTAAAAGCAGTAAAATCAGTATCTTAAAAAAAGTAGTTAAGAGGACTCAGAAAAACATGTAAAATGTGCAGGGTGGAGTAAAAACAAAGTTTTTTTAGAAAGTGTCTGAACTTTAGTGACCATCAATAGGGCTGCTATATATTTAGGATGTTATATATGAACCTCATGGTAATTAAAAACATACAATAAAGTTAAACATAACACTAGAGAAAACCATCAATTACAAGGGAAGAAAGTAATAGAGAACTACAAAAACAGCCAAAAATCAATGAAAATGGTGATCAGTACATGACTATCAATAATTACTTTAAATGTAAATGACCTAAATTCTCCAATCAAAACACATAACTTGATGGAATACATTTAAAAAAAAAAAAAAACATACCCACCTAGATGCTGCCTAGAGATATTGACTGCAGACCTAAAGACGCACACAAAATGTAAATGAAGAGACGGAAAAAGATATTCCATGCAAGTGGAACAACAAAAACCAATAAAGCAATATATATCAGACGAGATAGACTAAAACAAAACAAGAGACAAAGAGGGCATTCCGTAATGATAAAGTGTCAATCCAACAAGAGAATATAACAATTACATCTATTGACCCAACACTGGAACATCTAAATACATAAGGCAGATATTAACAGACATAAATAATAATAAATGTAGGGGATTTAAACACTACTTACATCAATGGATAGATCATCCAGGAAGAAAATTAATAAGGAAACTGTGACTTTGAATGACACATCACACCAGTTTAATTTAACAGATATGTACAGAACCTTGCATCCAAAAGCAATACACCTTGTTCTCAAGTGCACATGGAACATTCTCCAGGATAGATAACGTATTATTTCCCAAAACAAGTATCAGTAAATTCAAGAAGACTGAAATCCTATCCCACATCTTTTCTAACCACAATGGTTTGGAACTAGAAATCAATTACAAGAAAAAATAGAAAAAACACAAACATGTGGAGGCTAAACAGCATGGTACCAACAACCAACATGTTGACAAATTTATTAAATATGAAAGAAAAAATAGATGGAGAAAAATGAAAACAGTCCAAAGTCAATGAGACACAGCAAAAGCAGTTCTAAGAGGAAATTTATAGCACTGCAGGACTACCTTGACGAACAAGAGCAATCTCATATAAATAATCTAATCTTACACCTACAGGAACTGAAAAAAGAATAATAAACCCCATAGTTAGTACAAAGAAGGAAAGAGGGGTGCCTGGGTGGTTCTGTTGGTTATGCATTTGAGGACCTTCTGCTCAGGTTCTGGGACTAAGCCCCATATAGGGCTCCCTGTTCAGCGGGATCCTGTTTCTCCCTTTCCCTCTGCTGCTTTCAAATAAATATTAAAAAAAAAAAAAAAAAAAAGGAAATAATAAACATCAGAGCAGAAATAAATGCAATAGAGACCAAAAAACAATAAAAGATCAATGAAATCAAGAGCTAGTTCTTTGATAAACAAAATTGATAAACCTATGGACAGTATCATCCAGAAAAAAAGGACCCAAATAAGATCAGAAATGAAAGAGAAGTAACACCACCACAGAAGTACAAATGAATATAAGAGACTACTACAGAAAATTATATGCAACTAAACTGGACAATACAGAAGAAATGGATAAATTCCTAGATACATATAATCTTCCAAAACTGAGCCAGGAGGAAATAGATAATCTGAATAGTAATGAAATTGGATTGGCAATCAAAAATTCCCAATAAACAAAAGTCCAGGAATAGATGGATTTACAGATGAATTCTACAAAAATTTAAAGTATTAATACATATTCCAAAATATAGAAGAGGAAGGAAAGCTTCTAAACTCATTCTACAAGATCAGCATTTCCCTGATACCAAAACCAAAGAGACAACAAAAGAACAACAAAAATGATGACTGGCGATGCAAAATCCTCAATAAAATGTTAGTAAACTGTATTTAACAATGCACTGAAAAGATCATTTACCACAATCAAATTGGATTTATGCTAGAGAAGCAAGGATGGTTTAATATGCACAGATCAATCAGCCTGATATACCACATCGACACAATAAAGAATAAAAATGATTATCTCAATAAAATGCAGAAAAAGCACTTGACAAAAGTCAACAGCCACTCATGATAAAGCTCTCAAAAAGTGGGTTTAGTGGGAACATTCCTGAACATAAATGCCATATATCACAAACACACCTAACATCATACTCGATGGTGAAAAATGAGAGCTTTTCATCTACAACCAGGAACACAACAAGGATGTCCACTCTTGCCACTTTCATTCAACATAATACTGGAAGTCCTAGCCACAGTAATCAGATAAATAAATAAAAGGCATCCAAATTGGCAAGGAAGAAGTAAAACTGTCACTATTTACAGATGCAGTGGTATTATATGTAGAAAACATTGAAGATGTCACCAAAAAACTATCGGAATAAATGATTTCAGTAAAGCCACAGGATACAAAGTCATATAGAAATCTGTTGCATTTCTATACACTAATAACATAACAGAATTAAGAAAACAGTTGCACTTATAATTGTACCAAAAGGAATATAATAACTAGAAATAAACTTAACCAAGGGAGTGAAAGACCTGTACACTGAAAACTATAAAACACTGGTGAAAGAAATTGAAGATGACACATACAAATGAAAAGCTTTATCATGCTTATGCATCAAAAGAATATTGTTAAAATGTCCTTACTATCCAAAATATTCATACTACCTAAAGCAATCTACAGATTCAATGTAACACTTACCAAAATATCAATAGCATTTTTCACAGAACTAGAATAAAGAATCCTAAAATTTGTATTGAACCACAAAAGACCCTGAACAGCCAAAGCATTCTTAAGAACAAAGCTGGAGGTGTCACAATCCCAGACTTCAAGGTATACTACAAAGCGTTAGTAATCAAAACAGTATGGTACTGGAATAAAAATAGACACACTGATCAAATGGAATAGAACAGAGTCCAGAAATAAATCCACACTTATATGGTCAATTAATGATAAAGGAGACGAGAATATATTGGGGAATATATTGGGGAAAAGACAACTGCTTCAATAAATGGTACTGGCAAAACTGGACAGAAACATACAAAATGAATGTAACTGGACCACTCTCTTATACCATACACAAAAATAAACACAAAATGGATTAAGGGACTAAATGTGAGACATGAAACCATAAAAATACTGGAAACATAGGTGGTAATCTCTGACATCGCCTTAGCAACATTTTTCTAGATATGTCTCCTCAGGCAAAAGAAACAAAAGCAACAGCAAACTATTAAGACTACACCAAAATAGAAAACTTTTACACAGCAAAGGAAACCATCCAAAAAAGGTGACTTACTGAAAGAATTTATTTGCAAATATAGATTTTCAATATTAAGCCCTTATCATCAGGCAGATTAAAAAACATATATAACTCCACACTAAAAAAAAGCCACATCGATTTAAAAATGGGCAGAGGACCTAAACAGACATTTTCCCATAGAACACATATAGATGGACAACAGACATGAAAAGATGTTCAGTGTCACTTATTATCAGAGAAATGCAATCAAAACTACAATGAGATATTAGCTCACACATGTCAAAATAGTTCAAATCAAAGAGACAAATAACAAGTTTGGGCAAGGATGTTGGAGAAAAGGGAAACGTCATGCACTGTTGGTGGAAATGTAAATCAGTGCAGCCAGTATGGAAAACAGCATGTGGAGGTTCCTCAAAAAATTAAAAATAGAAATACTATATGATTTGGTATTTCTACTACGGGCATTTATCCCCCCCAAAAAAACAAAAACACTACTTTGAAAAGATATTTGCACCCGTATGTTTTTTTTTATTAACATATAATGTAAGCACCCATATGTTTATCAAAGCATTATTTACAATAGACATAAGATATAGAAGCAACCAAAGTGTCCGTGGATAGATTAATGGATTAAGAAGATGTATATACATATGATGGAATATTACTCAGTCATAACAATGGATGAGATTTTGCCATTTGCAACAACATCCAGGGACCTAGAGAGGCATTAGGTGAAGTGAAATTAGTTGAAGAACGACAAATACCTTCACGTATAAATGAACACACAAAAAACGTAGGAACAGACCCCATAAATACAGAGAAAAATCTGGTATTTGCCAGAGGGGCAGAGTTGAGAGGAGGGATGGATGAAGGGGGGGTGGGAGGTACAGGCTTCTAGTTATGGAGTGAATAAGTCATTGGGATGAAAAGTACAGCATAGGGAATATAGTCAGTAATATTATACCATTTTTGTATGGTGGCAGATGGTGGCTATACTTGGAGTAAGCATAGTATAAGAGAGTTGTCCAATTACTATATTGTACACCTGAAACTATTGTAACACTGTGTCAACTATACCTCAATTGCAATAAATAAATCAATTTTAAATAAAAGATTAAACCCACTTATCATACCCACTATGGGCCTTCTAAACCACCTCCCATAAAAGGCTGTGTTTTAAGAGTAGTATATTAATATCACTTCTCTCATTATCATAATTTCTCCTCACATGATTCATAAAGAATGCTGTCTTAAATATAATGCAGAAAACTGTTAGCCACATATGTAACTGGTTAAAATAATTCACTATACTAACCTAAAATTAACTCTTCTTTCATTAGAGAAATGAGAATTACAACAAGAAGAAATGGTTGTCATTATTCAAGGGCTCATAAGAGGTCTTTAGTATAATGCATAGTAAAGCCAGTAATTTTAATTAAACTAGTTTTAAATTTGAGCAGTTATTCCCTGGCTTTTTATAATTGAATACATTTTTCTGCCTACTCTGAAACATTTTTTGAGTAGACATAGAGTAATACCCTCTAAATCTTTTTCTTCCTTCCTGGTCACCTCTTTTCCCATTGTGAGATGTAAACCCACTACAATTTTATCACATATTCAAATAACTTCCAAGCACTCACAGTGGACACTGTCAATCTTTACTTCAGAACACAACGCTGTTAATTGTAACCATTAAGTCTTTAACTTCCACCTAGATACCACTTCAGGTTCCTTCAAGAGTTGTTACTTTCACAAAGATGACTCCTCACATTTAGAGAATGATCTAAGCTGATCTGAGGTTTTCTTATTGACTCTTCCCAACATTCCGAGATAGCAAGGGCTCTACGATTAACTCCACCTCTCTGTAAAACCTGCTCCTCCTATAGTCATTGGGAACACAATTTTTCCACCTGTTTAGGTTAAAGATCCAGAATCCTATGTTATCTATCTTGTTCTCTTAGATCTAGCCTCCAATCTGCCATCCTGTCTTAGCAACAGCATTTTTGAAATCTATCCATTATTTGACCTCGCTTTCTCTACTGTTACCACAAGGCCCACTCACTCATCAGAATCTCTTGCTGGATTGTTGCAGTATCTTCCCCTAACTTCCTTTCTCCTAATTCCCTTTTACTTCTTTGCTTTATTCCTTTTATTATTATTACATTCAGTTAGCCAACATATAGTACACATCATTAGTTTTTGATGTGGTGTTCAACAATTTATTAGTTGCATATAACACCCAGTGCTCATCACAACATGTGCTTCTTTGATCTATTCTTAAACAGAAGCCAGAATGATCCTACTAAATAAACTCAAATAATGTCACTTTTCTTCTCAACATTGTCCTGCAGTCCCCCATTTCAATATGTGTAGAATCCACAGCTATTAAAGTGGTCTTCAAGGTCATATAATCTGATACCCAATTGTTCTGATTTTTCCTTTGTTCACTCCACTCCTAAATACTGATCCCTTCCCTATTGCTTAGACAGACCAGTCATGCCCACACTTCAAGGACTTTATGCTTATTTTTGCCTCTGCCTAAATGCTCTTCCCACAGATCTTTGATGAAATACCAACATCTTACTGAAAACTTTCCTTTTCAAACTGCAACTCCATTCCTACCCTATTCCCTTACTTTGCTATTCTTTCCCTGTTTTATTATTTTTTCACACATCATTACCATCTAACAAATATTTTCTTCTGGGTTTACTATCCCCCACCCCATGCTACATCCCAAACAACTGAAACTGTGTCTGGCAAATGGGTATTCCATAAATTCTTGCTAAATATTATTGAATAATTGCAACTTTACAGATGTGGAAATAAGAGATGACAAAGCTTGTCCAAAGACAAACTAGGGCATGATGTCTAGTGTAGTACCTTACTCTCCATGCCTTCCACCTATTCATTATTCCATGGAAGAATATCCAACTAATGATATTGGCAGGAGAGTAGAATTTAGGGACATAACAGACAAAATAAACATTAGCTAAAAACTGCTACAAAAATCTTATGACCTCTTCCTCTTACTGTGCTTCGCTGGTACAATCAGGATCATCCTTTGCTCAGAAAACATCCACAATCTAATTCTTTGTGTTTACTGCTTTCTATATATAAAGTACTGAGTTTTCATTAAAGATCATCTTCCTTATTAATTGTACCAGCATCTGTGAGGCATAACTGTGTTTGGTAGATATAGTGCTGCTGTCTTAATACAATCTACCAAAAAAAAAACAAAAAAAAACTACCATCCTTAACATATGAGGAAACACAGAAAATTTTTTTGTGAACTTGGGTTCACAAAATTCATATCTGACAGAAATGGGCTTTAGTCCATATGACATATAACATCCAATCTTCTTTGACCAGGTAAATCTACCATAGTGTTTTCCTGCTCTAAACTCTATTCCTGGCTATTGGTGCCATCATAGGGCTAAGCATGAGTTATGATGTGTTCTAATTGCTTTCAAGTATGAGTCATGTAACCATGCAGTAATGAGGTGAATTTCCCTAAGCCACAAAGAAAAAAAAAAGTCGCACTAACTTCTAATCTTGCAATCATGATTCACATGAGATATGAACTAGGCAAGAGGCAGGGACATCATCTACTAACGTCATCTACATGGTCAAAGAAAACGTGATTAAATACAACCTATAGTTCTCCTTTCTCCTAGCCCCCATATATGCCACTTGCTATTTATTCATATAGTGTGAAAAGACTTTATTTAAAACTTCTGCAACTTAGTTTTATACTCCTCCATATAATGGGTACCATGATATGATGTCAGGCTGGCTGATACAAATTTTAATAACCTAATTATGTATTAGTTGCTACCATCATCTACACCATCTGACACATACTATTTCCGTACCTCCTGTTCAAGAACTAGTTCAACTACTAGGAGCAGCAAACAACTTATATTGCAGAAACCACAAGACTATGCAACAGGTAAACTGGCTCCAACCTTACCTGTGCCAACCACTGACTGTGAAAGTTTTGGACACTATAGTAACTTCTCTGAGCTTCTATTTCTTCAGCTATAAAGTGGGGTTAATAATACAAATACACTTTCACCAGTCATTAAGGCCCTAGTGAGAAAGTAAACTTGAGACACTTTTTTAAATTTTAAAAATGTCACTATGAAGTATTATTAATAACGTGATACCTTTTTGGAATCCTTTTAGTGTATTTATCATAATTTATTGGCTCACCTGGGTAACTTAGGCCTAAGGAACGCTGCACAGGTAAAATTATTTCAATAAATGCCCAGGGTAGTGTGAAAGCACCAAAAGCCTAAGTGAGACAAGAATGAGGTACTTTCAAAAGGAGGTAAGCTTTCTTCTTCTACCTGATAGTAGACATTGCTAGGGATAAAGCATGTCTGGGGCAGTCTTGTTACAATCTCACTTTTCCCATTTATGGGGAATGGTCAGGGAACAGGATTCTCAAAAGAAATACAACACAGGAACCTTCTGTTTGGGATCCAAAAACTGGCTGTAGAATGCAATCCAAAAAGAGACACAGATTAACCAAAAAAAAAAAAAAAAAAAAAAGTAAACCATTCTTGCAATAGGAACAGCTAACTCATTCATACAGCTATCCTTAGTGATTCCAGCTCAATTTTGGTTACACTCCTTGCCAGCATCATATAATTAGTTACTTTTTTGCTACTTTGTCTTCAAAAGCTTTGTGTATCTGTGAAAGTCTTATCTCCAGAGCTAGACTTCTGGATACGTATAAACAAGTACTTCCTGGCCCTTTACTGGTTATTTCCTCCACAGAGGCTAGCACTACCTAAGCCATGTTGGCATTCGGTATACATATGCCAGTGTTTAGTCAGTTTAATGATGGATTCTTAGTTCAAGTAGCCTCTTAAATTGACCTATAAAAGGCCAGCCTACTGATAAAAGTTGATTGATAACTTCTCTTTATTGGGTTAATATACTCTGGATATTTTCCAGATTCAATATATATTGAGCATCCCAACCAATTAGATCTTTCCTATATGTTACATCACTTAATCCTCACACACACACACAAATAAAGTATTATATTACTTTATTCTCATTATCCAATAGATGAGGGAACTGAGGCTTATGCTGCTAGCTAATAAGGTAATTACCAGAAATACAACTTGATGACTTCTGTTTCCAGTGTATTTAGGAATACGCTGCAGCTCCAACTCCTTTTGAATAAAATAAGAATAAAGGCCATTTAAGGTAGTTTCCTTGAGAAGCCAGGATGCTTCCCCTCACATATGCCTGCCAGGGGTTGGCCTGGTTTGGAACCTTTTCATCGGTTTCTCCTGGAGTGACTGTACTTTAGGGGGAAATGCAGCAAAAGCACCAGAGGGTTCCCTTCAATCTAAAAGTGGAAATATGATTTATTTGGTTAACAAAGAACCTCAATGGATGGACAACATATTGTATGTTTCCTTGCAAAAGAGGTTGAACTATGCAAGAAACTTTCAAAACCACAGATTAAAGGACAAAGCAGCCTCAAAAGACTGGAAATGCATAACAGTATTGCCAAAAATCATAGAAAAATACTAGTGGTTCCTTTGAAAGAGAGCATCAAATCTATGAAATTGGAAAACTTCTTTGAAAAAAAAGGACTTCACAAACTTTCATGAAAATGACAACTTTTAACCAGTGAACAAAGATAAACATTAAAGGGTTAGAGAGAGTCTGATACAGTATCTTGCCCCTACTAAAAATCATACTTAATATTAAGATGAAAGCTTCCTCAAGGCACAATCCCTATCTTAGAGTCCCTGTGAATCTAGCCTTTGACAAAGTTAAACCACCTCCATATTTATAAGATGTAAAGGCTACCTCATTATTTCTTTACTTGATATACTAAAAAAATGCCAAAGCAAATTCTTCAAATGCACTACAGCTACATCTTTGAAAGAGTGATCACTGTTATATCTGGGCTCACCACCTGTTAGAGCTCTCCAAACTTCTTTTAAAGAAATTAATGCTAACCTATGAAACATACTCAGTTTCTATCTACAACTTGCTTGGTTTCAAGGGCTCACCCACTAATTTCAGCATTGCCAGACTTACTCATTTTAAATATCTCAAAAACACCTGCATAAGTCATTTGAATTTCAAGGAGACCACTGGCCTGATGCACATCTTAATATTATTTTATTAAGGAAAAAATATAAACTATTGCTCTGCTTTTTTATATTTTTTAAAAAATGTGCTTGTTAATATATAAAGATTTAAAAATATACAAAGAATGGCTAAATATATGTGAAAAGGATTTATTTAAAAAAAGGTACTATAAAAACAACTGAATTATTTTAACCTCAAGACCCTTGTTTATAAAAAGCAAAAAACTGAAGAAATTTTACCTTGTTTAAAACTTTCTTTTGAGCAACATTCTCACCAAAGCCCTTAACTGCCTTTAATAGTAGAAATGCCTATATCTCTAAGACAGGAAGATTTGGGGTACACAATAAGAGAGGTGGATGGAGACCTTTAAAAAGTGTATGAAAATTATGGCCAGAAGAGGACTGTGATGGATTCTCAGGAGTCTTGTCTCTAGGAAAGTACATATACACAGCCTGTTGCCCTTCTGGGAGTGGGCTTTTGGCAGATGAGGCTGGACCATTTTATGGGTCATCTTCCACCCTTCCAGAAGGAAGAAATAAAAGACTCCATTTTAAAGAGCATGTACACTCTAGGTGAAAGGTCAAGATCAACCAGATCTATAGTTCTCATCCAGGGGCAATTTCTCCCTGTACCCCAGGATACATTTGGCAAGGTCTGGAGACATTTGACTGCCAATACTGGAGAAGGAAAGTTGCTACAAGCATCAATAGAGGAGATGCCAGAGACGTTGCTAAATATCCTGCAACGGACAACTGCAACCATCTCCGCACAACTGGTAATTATCCAGGCTAGGCTAGACTAAAATAGCCTAATGCAGCAAGCCAAAAACGGTTTTCTAGGAAAGGGTCCAAACTGACAAGTACTGGAAGGGTTTCACCACAGCTCATAAGGCTCTCTTCCTTCAATTTCCTAGACCAGTTCAAAGTGTGATCCATGAGTCCTCTGTATCAGAAACATTTAGGAATAGAATTACATATTCCTAATCTCAGATGTGATATCAGAACTGTAAAGGCAGAGCCCAGAATTCTCAGGAAATTTGTATTTGCTTCCCATGTGATTGTTCTGTAGATTGTTCTGTAGATTGTCAATTATCACCTCTCTGTGATTCCTCCGGGACTCCAAATGACAACTAATGGAATCTCTATGAGGGTACAGACCTTGGTTGGTTATTCACTACTGTACATCCAATGGTTTAATTGGAGTAGACATGATGAAATAAAACAAGTGGCACCTACATCATCAAAGAGAATATCATCTTTTTGGAGAGACAAGGTAAGGACAAATAAAATTAGCTACCCATTTATTTAGTACTTCTTCATTCTGTAGACTGTGCTAAGTGTGCGACAACATTAACACATGTAATCCTAACAACACACTGAAGTAGAAACTAGTATCATTCTCACTTTGCAGCTAAGAAAAATGGGGCTCAGTGAAGTCAAGCAACTTGCCCAAGATCACAAAGCAACTAGTGGAAGTCAGAACTCTATTTGTGTTCCATTTAATGGACGGTATACATGGAAAAGAACTACTACTCCCTGCCTAACTCTCCCATATTTTCAGGTTCCTCATATGACGTAAATAGAAGCTGTTGGGGTAGGGGGACAGATATTCCTGGGAAATCCCCTTAAAGGGTGCTAACACAGCTAGAAAGCACACATTTTGCCCTTACACTTTTTTTCTTCTTTCTGTATGGAAAATAGAGCATGAGCAGTCACCTTGGACCAAAGATGAACTTGACAGTAGGAGCCTCACAAAGTAGAATAGACCATAAATCAGAAGGACTCCAGGTCCCTGATGATTCTGAATTCACTATATTGGCTCTGAACTACATATGGTCTATATGACAGAAAAATAACTCTCCATTTGGAGGTTTTATCATATGGAGCTGAATCTGTATCTAATTAAAACATGTGAAAGACTTTACAAATTGTTAATACAATTATTGGGCATTAATAATTTAAAATACTTAATTAAAATGCAATTTTTCACATCTAATTAACATTTTAATGTACCATAACCTTCATGTGGGAAAGCAAATGAAATGAACGGTTACTGTGGCCCTTACTTTCAAATTCCTTTTTAAAATAAATTATTAAGTTGATTAATTCAGCTATTTTGGAATATTTTTTTTTATGTTCCTATACCATAATCTTAAAAAACAGTCTATGTAATGTACTAGAAAATTTAACAAAGTAAGTTACAAAGAAATTAAGAAAGCTAGAAAAAAATTAGGAAGCTGATGTATTAAGCACACATTATGTACTTATTGTGCAAGGAAACAGGGCAAAAAAATCAACATTCAGACATATTCCCTACCTTTATGGAGTTCACAGAGTAGTTGGGAGACATTTAATTAGATAAGTTCTTACACCGCAGTGTCCTACTCCGAATGACAGAGAAAACACATCATGCTGTGAGAGAACATTGAGGGAGGCTTCTTGGAAAGCACTACAGTCTGTCAGTCACTAACTTTGTGACCTCCAGGAAGTTACTTCAATTCCCTGAACTTCATTTTCCTAATATTTTTAATGGGGATGACAGTGTTTCCTCCAAAGGATAACAGTTAAAAACATTGAGTGGTGTATTTAAAATACTTAACACAGTGCCTGGAACACACTGAGCCCTCACTGTACCTTAGCTAGTATAATAATGTTATTTACTACATGCAATTGTCCTAATGTCCCTCTAAATGTATTGCTATTCTAATTTATAAAGCAAAAACAAAAGCTCAGAGATTAGGAACATTGCCCAATATCACCCAAATGGTAAAAGAGTCAGTTATCAAATTCACATCTAACAGCCATACATTGCTTATAATTTTAACATCTACCTTAGGAGAACACAGTGTACTCTAACTTATTTTTCAGATATTGGACATCAAAACCAAGTAGCTGTTAACTGTTCTCTGCTTGACTTTTATTCATGTAAAATGCAAGGCCTTATTCAGGTAAATAATTTTGCCTGGCACATCTTCTAAGAACCACTCAAGATTATGTTTGCCTGGGTTGGTGTGATATAGCCAGTAACAGAGCTACACATCCTTAGTAAAAAAAATCTAAGAATTAAAAAAAAAAAAAAAAAGATCTTTAGGTCACCATGCCAAAATCAATTTGCTCAATTAATGGCAGGCAATGGCATTCTACCAATCAACTGCTTCTAGTACATGACAGGATCACCATCTCTGCCACAGTAATTACTGTAATTATCGGCACAGAGGTGAGCATGCATAAGAAAGCAAGTTTCCCTATCACTTCTTGACTTCTAAACAAAGTTCTCAAAACACAAATACAAGAGATTCTGGCAATCTAAAACAAGATAACTGTGTGTAAAATGGGGGGTTGAATCCAGAATGGTATTTTCTTGCTGTGATCTGAGGGCCACCTTCCAGATCAGGGTTCATTCTCGTGTCTAAGTCAAATGTAAAATACCTCTCTAGTGCCTTTCTCTTCTTGCATCTTTGAACACTTGTGTAACTTTTACATAGACTGATGGCGAGAACATAATAGTTACTGTCCATGAAGAAAAATATAGAGGAAAAAAAATCATTTCCAAATGATGTTGATTTAGATATAGAGTTAGATAATTCATATTGTCAACACAGACCATATAGATAGGCTCTATATTGGCATGAATGTTGATTTTTCTAGTCATGATGATAATGCTAATTTACACATTTCTCTTTCAAGAAGTTCCCCTAATTAAAATGTAAAAGTAGTCAAATAGTTCTTCCAAAAATACCACCTAGAAATAAATATTGCTCTGGACTGTTGTAAAACAACTTTGCCCTGAACTTCATTAACTTATTGTATTGGAGCATAAAAATGAAAGACACAAGATGGTCCTTTAAATGTTTGCAGTCTCATGCCTTTCCTTCAAGGAGATGTAATAGCATCACTTGGCAATTCTTTACACTTAATAATCACCATTCTTATAAGGGTTTTTATGCTTCGTCAAATTTTAAGCCAATTTTCTAAAGAACATTCTTAAATTACCTTTAAATCCTATTTCTCCCAAGTCATTTATTCTTATATATATATATATATATATATATATATATATTTTTTTTTTTTTTTTTTTTTTTTTTCCTGGAGCTTTTCCCAAGAACACAGAAACATAATGAGTCAATTTTTTGCCTTGTAGAGATTCTAAAACCTGGGGGTAGGATGGGGTACTTACAGATTTTAAGAATGTACTCCCTGCATTTAAGAATGTACTCCCTGCAATCCTGACTTAACAGGTCGGCACCTTAGCCACAGTTCTGCATTTTAGCGGTCTCCTCCCACCACTTGATGGGTTTGGCATGCAGATGATCCTTTGATCATTTTGAGAAATACTCATTAAAATCTGAATGGGTCAGAAATATTTCTTTGCTATCCAGACCCCATTTTTTACTTGTCTAACTTCTAACTCCACTTTTTACTTTTTTCCATCTTTCCACCCATCTCTGATATTTTCAGGTCCAATCAGCACAGAATACATCCATACCTCAAAACTATGGGCATTCTGTTTCTCTCCTGAGCTAATCCTTTCTCTCCTCTTCTACCTGGAAAACTCTCATCTACTTATCCATTAAAGTTCAGAAAAATATTACCCCCTTTATGAAGTTTCCTCTTCCCCCTTCTCTTCAGGAATGCCATATCACCTTATATATATTTCTGTTACAGTGATTATTGAAACGCATAGTTACTGATTATAGATCTGTTTTCCATGCTAATTCGTCCATTCACAGACAGTGACTATCACATATTATTAACCCAATAAACATATGTTGAATTATAATCTGATACTAGAATCACCTCTAGAGATATTTAGGGGGGCAGGGGGAACAGTTGCCAGCATTTGTCATTGTTCTTTTGAGACAAACATATTTCTAATATCTCTAACTTCCTTTAATAATTTATACTACTTGACAAAATTTTATCTCAGTTCTACTTGAACTTTTTTGAAAAACTTCTAAGAGAACATAGTCTGATCATGCTATTTTGTCATTCCCATACTTACAAATTTTGCTTTTGAAAGTGATTTCCTGACATGGTATATTTTAGAAATTAATTTTTATGTCATGATAGGAAATTAAGAAACATTTTACTGAATAATGTAAACTAAGTCTTTAGAATCTGGGATAGGTGAAAAAGCAGTTCTACTCATGGAATTCCAGTCTATTAGAAAAGTCTAAGTAATGACTTAGAAGGAATTTGGATGGCAAGAAATACAACAAATAGTGCTCTCTGAGTGATGTAAAGTATGCACTGCAAATCATTTATGAATCTACAGCACCAGAGAAGCTTTCAAACATTAAGTGTGCGTTGTTGTCAATGTGGGCAAATCATGCCCAAATGAATATTCTCTTTCCAAGTGCGCTGTGGAAGGAGACTTATATAATCATGTGTGGTTTTAGTGTTTAAACCTTCTCAACACTGGCTGAGAGCAAAGTCTGACATAATTCCTGCTCAGTACACAGAGAACCTTCCGTTTGCTTTGGAAAATTGTCCTGCTTACGTGGATTCTCTAGCTTATGGGCATGTCTTCACGGTCACCAGTATTTCTAAATGTGTCAGTGGTAACATAATCCCTCTCCACTTTTGTCAGAAAATCAGAATGTCTCAGAGCTAGAGTCTCCTGTCCCTAATTCCTTCCTTTTTATTTACTTCTCTTCTGCTGTTGTGGCTGCGAGTGAGGATATGACCTTTTATATAACAGAAAATGTCTGCCTGATTACATCTTAATAAAAAAATCTCTGCACTTCACTCACTTGCAGCCTCTTCAACTCTATTCTAAACAGGTATGTCATATATTATAAAGTCAGCAAATGATTAAAGGGAAGGGCTCAAGAGAGGTATGGGGCTGGATTATATGCAAATATTTTGATGCGTGGCTTTGATACATGGCATATCTAAACACAGGACTCCTCTGACCTGAAATGCTTCCTTGCTCTCTTTATGTGCAATAACACAAATCTAAACCACTGTGTTCCAAGTGAGCCAAAGCTCTCAGATTCTCAAAAAGCCTTCCAGTGCAATTCAGTCTACCCAACGCCACAGGGATATATCTTAGTTCTTAGACGTGTACTGTCTTCACCTCTAAGTTGACACTTGGCACGTGTCTAGACATCTCAAAAGGTTGCATATTCCTCAAGATCAGGAGCCAGACCCCATATGTGTTCTATCCCCCATAACACATACTTTAAATACCCACCAATTCCCTACTCATCAACTCTTACCAACACCACAAAAGGATTCCTGCAGTATTGCATAAGTAGTTTTTAATTTTCCCAGTGATATCTAGATCCATCCATTACCTAATAGTTGAGGATTGTTTTCATCTCAGAATATCAGAACAACAAAATTATGGAGTTAAAAAAAACAAAGCAATCTTCCAAATCAACACATAGCTAATTATCATAGGTTTGATACTGTCCACTTGAAAGAATAGAGCCCACTTGTTAACCAAATAATACTACGTCAAATATAGGGTACATTCTAAAACCTACTTTGGACTGAAATTTTCTTTCTGGTCTATAGAATGCTATGCTTCATACAAAGACAATGTCTCACCAACTATTCAGTCTTTCTCCCATAAGCAATTTCTTAAAAATATATTTTAAAACCGTACAGTTTTAGAGCAAGTTACTTTAGGATATATCTTGTAGATCATCAATCACCATTTTACAATGAGAACACTGAGGCTCAAGGATCTAAGTAATGTTCTTTCAGTTACCTAATTAGTGACAGAAATGGAACTACTGTTACCAGTGTTCAGACCCCAAAGTAATTCAACTTTTGTTACACTTTATTGTTTTATTTACAGGACAATATATAGAATTTTTAAATTAGAATTTTAATACATACAAATGAATTAAAAAATAATGAACGCCATTATAAATGAAACATGCACATGGAGATAAACAAGTGCATGCACAATGCATTCCATGATAGACTCTGAATTTGCACAAGTGCACAACACAGCTGTTCTTAACTCACGAAATTAAAGATGACTGTATTTGAAGGGTTTGTAAAATATGAGCATTTCTTACCTGGCAGCTGTATGAGGGGTTGATAAAAGACATTAAAAACTTAAGCTATAGTTAGACATTAGATTTTTCTGGCACGGAAGGTCTCCTTCTACCTGGGTTTGAGGGCCTAGCATTTTTAAAGAAGGTAGGCCAAAGACTTCAGAGAAATCATCCAATATATAAGACTTTGGCATTGTTACCCACATTGCAATATTAGTTGACGATAGGTGATTATCACCTAAGTCTTCCTATTGGCCAGTTATGGCTCTATTTTTCATTATTGTACCTGAAATCTCTATTACAGTCACTTCTTTATGTTAGAAAATGTAGGTGGGGAAAATCACTTCAGAACTTGCCATGCCACTCCACCTCAGGTAATGAAAAGAACAGGATTAGCTCTAGTTCTCTTGAGCTCTAAGAATGCATAACTTGGCAGGAAAGGAGGGAAAGAGGTTTCTACATGTAACAGAAAAGCTAATGATCGGAAAGGAGTCTTCCTTTTAAACTGCCTCTGACTTTCCAACACCAATATCCACACGTAGTTAAATAGGGATATACACTTTGAAGAAAACGAATGATATATCCTCTTAACATATTTCCTAATACCCATGATCCACACCAAGGAGCTTTTATCCCACCCCATGAAAACTAACAGGGCCTCACATTCTGATGGTCAAACCCTTTTAAAAATACCCACCCTGATACTTCAACATCCTTTAAAGATTTAACCACCTCCATGAACTTCCTTTGCCCTTTTATATAAAAGCTGACATCTTGACAGTTTTAATAGGTACCCTGGAGAGAACAAGGAAAGTGGAGGAAAAATGCTCACTCCAGTTGATTTTTTCTTTCTAAATACTAAGGCATACAAAAGAATTAATCAGTATTATAGAAACCCAAATGAAACAAAGAACACTGACATTTCACAGCTCTTAACTACGAAGAAATCTTACAAAACAGCATCAGTGTTATGACATACAACATCAACAAAAAAGCAAGCAAATTTGGTTGTGACACCTTGAAATGGCTGCACTCAATCTTGCAAGAGTGGTGACTCCTTTGTTTTAAATATTTTTTTCTTTACATTAGAATGTTTTCATTTGTTTACATCAAAACCAAGTTGATTAATTCTTTATATATCAGTTTTTTCACAATTTTACCCAACAATTTTAAAAGAGCAGACTGATTCTCTGGGCCAACGTCAATAAAGGATATTGTGTGACCCTGTTATCTTTCAAATGAAGAAGAACTCATTCTCTTAACTAGCCTTCCTTAAAGAAGCTCACCAGAGGACTACAGAATGGATTCATTCCACATATGCAATGACTTTCAGTCCCAATGGGAAGAAAGACTAAGAAATAAAGGAATGAAATACCATTTCTACATCTCAAGTTAGATCATGCTTGAAGAATATATCTGTGCTGTGGAATTCTCAAATCATACAAAGAATAAATAAGTAGATCTTTTGCCCAAAGTTGGTTAATGGTAAAAGAAGACTTGTGTGGTCACATCTTTACTTCTTTCAATCCCCATCCACCTGCTTTCAAAATTAATGTTTACAATAAGACAGATTACATTAGAAAGCAAAGTTACTCACCATGGAGGAATCACTGCTTCCACTCCCGATCGGAGCTCCCTCAGCACAGGTTGGGAGGTGGGTAGAAAGTTGACTAGCCCTGCCCCCATCTATGACATCACAATCTACCTCATAAAAGGTAGTGAAAGTGCTCTGAACTCCTGTCTGATTTCCGAGAGATACAGAAAAGAGTGAGTGAGAGAGAGAGCAAGAGAAAAAAAAAAAAAAAAAAACGTACCCTAATGGGAAGGGATTAGGGAAGTGGAAGAGGGAGTGGGGTCATTGGGAGAAAGAGGCATATGAAGGAATTAGGTGCCGAAAGAGATATGGGTGGGCATCCATGATATTAAGCAGCCCAGCCATATGAATTCCTCAGTGGCTCTCTTGAACAGATAAATAGACCATCTGGGAGAAGGAGAATGAAGAAGCACCCTGCCTTGTCAGGCATTGTCGGGGACAATCATAGTGGGGTTCAAAGGGGATGAAACCCCTATTTAAAGCATTGAAGATCACCAAGAGAGAAAGCAAGGGCTGTAGCTCTTAAAGCCTGGAACGGTATGTGGGGAATCTCAGATTTCTTTCTTGGAAGTTCCATTGCCCTGCTGTGTGACCTTCAGCAAGCCCTTGGCTTCTGCATCTCCAGCCAGTACATGGTACTAAAAGGATACTTACCTCTTTTATTGGAATCACTGAAGAACTAATGCATTCATTGTTGCTACAACTGCCACTCTTTTTACTCTTCCTTTTTGTACCCAAGGAGGGGCTGTGTGACAGGCACATTTTAAAAGATAAGCCAATAACGAATGCCTATTTCTACTTCTTAAAATGTTATCTTCAGCATAAAGTATTACTGTCAATCTTGACCAGGTTTTCTGTGTGTTCTGAATATAACATATATCTAATGGGGTTATTAGAGCCCACCTTCAAAACTGGAGAAAAATTAAATGAGAAGATTTCTATACCATTGGGTCCCTACAATGCCACTGTCAGAGGTCAAGTTTAGGTGACCCAGTGATGCTAATGGACCAAACATTGTGTCACATGCAGGAAAGCTATAGTCATATAGCTTTATTTAACCTCTGAATACATTTTTGGGGAGGGGGGAGCAGGTAAGTCAGGCAAGATGGGAGAATAATATGGAGAACACTAAGGTCTTTTTTTTAAATGGAGATTTAGAAGTTTAAAACTATGAACTACTTAAAGTTGTCGTGTGGGTAGTATGACAAAACAAAAAGGAGTGATATTGAAGAGCAGTTAGATCCTGAAACCATCCACATAGAAGCCAAATTTTTATCTGCCTGGTGGGATATAAGAAAAATGAAACCCACTCTTTCCACAGAAAATATTTTAGTAAAAGTAATAGCTTACAATTCATGGCATCATAAATGGGTAAGGAGCAAAGAAAGTTTGTTTCTACATGCAGATAAACAATATTCTTTAAAAATTATCTTTATGTTTGAAGCAAACATAATTCTATTTTTAGTCCTGCCATTTTTAGCTCACTAAATATGTAAGTGTATTAAATGCTACTAAATTCAAACTGATAATGGATTTGGCAACATTACTCCCATCTTTTACAGCAAAATAAATGTTAGAGACATTTAAAGAATGTCTCTAGAGAATTAAAGATAAAAGAAAAAAATACCGAATTTATGAAGAAAAAATGGAACTTTTCTTATACTTGATGTTTTCTGTACTTGTTAGAGGAAGCAGTGATACTCTGCATGTTTCCCTATCTGTATTATTCTATTTCTATTTTCAGTAATTCTAAATCTAAATTCAAATTTTGTATTCAACAGCTTCTTTTCTGTCAATTTTCACCATTAACAGCCCTATGAAGCCTTATTTTCTTCCTATTTTTACTTATCGGATCATTGACCAATTGGCTTATCCTTGCTTTTTTATGCTTTATAATGATCCCATTTGTTTTAGAAATTAGGCATCTCCTGACTTTCCCATTATAGGGAATATGTTATTCATTTACCATTATTCCTCAGTTTCAAAAACTATCCTTATGTATGATAAATTAATTTGTGTCATCTCACCTTTCATACAAAATTTAAAGGTCATTATTTTAAGATTACTGATGGCAATTGCTCATTCTTCCAATAAACACCTTAAAAATTTTTACTACCCAACAAAGAAGGTACACATCTGCCAATGTTAAGATATCAGAATAAAAATGGAGTTAAACACTTTTTAAATATTGAAAAAAAACCTACTTATAATATATTGATATTTCTTATTATCTACTGCTTATTTGGAAATGGAGCATGACTTCAGGAACCCAATGCAAAACTAGGCTGCATCAAAAGGATGCAGAGTGGTGAACTGTGCTGACTTTTTAGGTGAATTTAGTATGATTGATTACAATAATGTCTTTAGTTATATTAGTTAAAAAAAATCTCTTTGACACAGAATGCAATGCCAGGACCAGATAATTTCCAACTCTTCTTAGGATCTAGCCTCTTGACATTTTTATGAAAACTAAATGTCACTACAATTATGGAGCTGATGCATACTTTCTATGGGATCACATAAATGATGAGTTAGCCTTTCAAGACAAAGTATGAGGTGAAGTGATTGTAAGATTTCGGTCAAGAGACCCCATTATTGAAGTCATGATTATAACTTTATTCTGATCAGAGATGTAGGCTTGGTTTCAAAATTTTGCTTGCTAAAAAATTGTTTTTATTTGACAGTGCAAAAGATAAAGAAAAGTCAGGTGAAATAATTTGTACATTACAAAAGAATAATCTTGAGGTGTAGTTATACAGTAATTAATCGTGGAAGACATGATCAGGCAGTTGGCATGCAATCTGACCAAAATGTTGTTATTGAAGAGAAATATCTCAGCAAGACAGAATCCAAATAATTTTAATAGCAACAGATTTGAACTGGGAGTTCCTAGATAAAGAGATTCTATTTTAAGTTTGTTTTATGATAGTGCCTCACATATAAAACCTTGGACTTAAAAGAGTACGTGGTTCTTATAAGATGATGCTTACTGGAACTTCTCCAGGAACTTCTCTAAGTTGAGAAATAGATTTGCAGAAGGAAATGGATGAAAGAGGTCAAGATACAGATTGTGCAGATTTGACAGAAGATCTAGTCAGAGTTCCAGTCAAGTTCATTATCAGCAAGGCATCTGCACAGATGAAGGTATTCAGAGAAAAGCAATAAAATAAGATATAGTGTTGATGATGAAAGAAAAGATTAAAGTCTAAATTAGTAAGCTTGACTTCAAGAATATTGGATTAGAATGAAATATCTGAAATATATTTATTGCCCACAAAGAAAATGACTGTTCAAGATAAAGACAATATGTTCTGAAGCAGTAAAAGAAATCTGAACTAAGAAAACTACACACTGCCCATCCAGAAGTCTTTCCTATTTGTAAGATACATGGGCCATAACATGGCACATATTTCTCTCCTAAGGGCTGTGATAAAAACCATATTTTATAAATCATTTAAATTAAGCTGGAGAAACCATTTGACAAAATAATCTATAGGAACAAAATGAGAAGATAGTAAGTTAAACACACTTTTATTTCTAGAATATAGTAAACCAAGAACAACAGTGAATACACAGAGATAGCTATCAACAGACACCCTGGCATTCTTGCTGAGAATGCTAAACAGAAAGATGAGAAACTAAATAGAAAAAAGAAAACCCAATGGACTACACGGTCTAACAAAAGCACAATGGACAGAAAAATTTATCCTCTTCATGGAAATTATTTGCTATTAGAGATAAAGGACTGAATACCTTCACCCAAACAATATTTAGCATTGTGCCTTTTAAGTAGTTGGAACACCCTAGCAATGCTGTTCAATGAATCAGAAAATATCCTTATGTGAACAGGAAGTACAACTCTTTGAAGCCGTGATTGCTGGTTTGTCATTAGAAATTAGGAACATCATATGGACATGCTAATCTTTTTCTAGAAAAACAGAATTGTCAAAATCTTATCAAATCTAGTACCAAATGTAAAATACTGTCTCAGTTTTGCTACGGAGTCTCTTAATTTCCTTTATTTTGAGTCATCTGAGGTAATGGAAAATTGTGCAAAATCAGTCATGAGATTCCCCAGATAATATTTAGTATAAGGTTTTAATATTCATCTTCTCTTATTTATATATTTTTATATCAACTTATTCACATTTTAGCTTCTTTTTCTTCCAACTGCCTTCAGTCCAGGAATTCTTGAGGTATATCCAAGTAGGAACAAGAAAAAAAAAAATCACAATGGATTTAGGTAACCAATTCAAAATAATGTATTTCTTGACTAGAGCTGACAAATCCAAGTATACACCAGAAAACCAGAAAGCATAAACTAAATTACAGATACTATTTCTAAGTAAAGGTATTCTATCCAACACTGTGGCTTCCCATAATTATTTGGTTCAATTTAAGGGAACAGGTATTATCTGGATTTATTCTCACATATCCAAAACTAGTTAAAAATGAGGAGACAGTTCCTAAAACACTACTGTAGACATTATTTATTTAAAATATATTAATAAAGAAAGAACATCTTAGAATGAAATCAATTATAACAAACAGTATCTCAAAATCAGAATATGTCTCATGGGAAAATGTTATAAACCAGTACTACTTCAATAGGTTTGCCTGTGTTGCAGATATCAAAAGATATGCACAATTAGTGTCCCTCATCCAGGTACCTCCCATGTGTCTAATTTCCAAGTTTTCATAAAATATTACTGATCATTGGCCAAATAATGTTCTGAATATTAACTGAAATCTAAAACATTAATTGCTAATAGAATAAGGTATGAATTATTTGCCTTCCTTTTATTTCAAGGCTTTCAAAACTTGAATAGCTCTAAAACCTAAAGGAATGCAAGTTCACTGAATGAAGGACAAGTAATGGCACTGACATTTCTGAGGCAGAAACATTCTTCATAAAGCCACTAGCCACTTCTACTCTAATGCGCAGTAATGAATGCCCTCAAACTAAAATAGAAATGTCTCCGTTTACAAGCTCAGGTGATGCAATCAAATCAATCTATTGAGTAGATCCAAGTTAGGTCAACCTATGTCTCCACGTAAGGTAAAAAGAGTTCTTTGCTTGGTTCATGTTCCAGCTTTGCCACAAAGGAGTCTGTCTTCTAATTTAAAATAAGAGCATCAAAATAGAAAGTATTTTTTCTATGCACAAAACAAATTGGATAACCAACTGATTTAATTTCATCAGTGAAAGACTGATTTTTTTTTTTAATGAATAGATTGAATTGATATGTTTAGGGTCACTATCACCGAGTATATAACTAAAGAGCTACTTTTTATAACAGAGCAATATACAATCCTCCTTTGCACAAGACTATTTAAATTCAGGAAGACACCTGACAGGTGTGGTACACTAGACTTAAAACTTCCTATGATGCCTGGCACTCAAGGAGATTTTCACTTTTCTTATAAAAATCCCCATCTCCCATTTTTTCTATATGTAACGCCTTGAGTTTGTTAAATGTCACTTTTATAACACTTGGGAGAATGAATTTGCACTGAAAAATCACTTCAGGGTTATTTTTCCCTGAAGGTTTGCATGATTTGGGTTGTATAAAAATCAATGACCATGTACACTGATATAAATGTAACTAAGGAAGACTTCATGCAGGAATCAGATCTTAAATGGTTATAGTTTCACTATCGTAACAGATTGGGAGGGTTAGGTTTTTGGAGAAAGATAGAATTATTCAGCAGCCCATCTTACTAGAAGTATATGCAAAGAACTATGGCCATTCTGCCAATGATAAATACTTGTTTAATTTTCTTACTGCTACAGAGTATTTCTACCACCCTTCCTTCCAGATTTATAATCTGAAGTTTGGTTTAGTCTTTCTCTAGATCTGGACTCTCCTACTGTTCCATAGTTCCAGAAAAGTCTGTTAAGCCCAAATACTTAACAGCCTCCCCTCTGGAAAATCTGGAGAAAATTATTTGGAACTGCTATTAATTTCCTGAATACATACCTTTTTTTTTTTTTTTTTTTTTTTTCAAATGAAGCATAGAAATGCATTCCGGACCCCAAACTGAAATAGCTAGCAATTTAGATTTGTTGCCATTACTGCTACTCAGATCAGTAGAGATAATCAAGAATTAACAATAGGCAGAATCAGAATATATTTAAAAAAAGACTCTTTCCCCAAATAAGGGTACAAGTTGTACAAAAGTACAAGGCTACACAACTAAGTACAATGCTTATTTCAATGACTGCTTCAGCCCATTACAAAATACACTATTTTTTATAGATGAAATACAGAATTTTTCAAATAAAATACACCTCTCATCTCAACAAATTATATTTTTAAAATAGGTTTTTAAAATATGGAATGCAAATGTATAAAAACATAATCTATAATATATATTTTAAAATATATAATACATATAGCATTGTACAAATAATTCCCACGTTTTCTTTACCCTAAACTGTCTTGGATCAGATATGTCACAGTTATCAACCACTAGTTTAGTTCCTGATTGCTGCTTATTCAGGGGGTAAGGGAGTAAATATCAAATCATGTATATTTGTTGCATGTGTATGTTTGTGCATATGCCCATATGCCATAGTTAGGTAGTGATTTGACCATTATCGGTTTCTAGTATTGTATGATTTTCATTTATTACTATGAATATTCATGTTGATTTTAATTGAGTCCAATTTTTTTAATGATGTGAAACAGGCAATAGGGACTATAACTGACCGCTTATTCTCCAATATTCCCTTTACTAGTTCAAATCCTACCAGTATCACAAATTGTATTTGCTCACCTTGTCAAGATTCTCTTTATAACCCAATTGAGAGGGATTCAAATTTGGAAAGGAGAGATTTAAATGGCAAAGAACAAAAGCACACATTTAGGGTAGGTTACTCAATCCCTCAGGAATAGCATAGGCCTCCATTCCATCAGGCTGAGGATGTAGGAAACTAACATTACTCGCCTCCAAACTCTGCTCCTATATTTTGTTAAGTATGAGAAAAAGACGTTTATATGTAATAAAATCTATTAAAATTTGTAGCATTTTCCTATGGAGTCAACTATAACTTACAATCTGTGTCCTTCCTTCTCTAACCTAAACACTGAATTCCTGTCCAAAGTAGGGTTAATGCTCTTGCATCCTGGCTTCATTGTTTTAATGATGTATTTGAACTTCAAAAAAAATTTAGGTGGAATTTTTCAGATTTATCACAATGCTTGATGTTTAGCATTCTACATTCTAAAATTCCACATTAGTGTTTTCAGTCATTCAGAAAAAAGCAAAAGTATAAATGTTACGGTAGCTAAGATAATCAAGGTTATGGAATAGTTTTTATTTCTCCTGATCCATATGTACATCTTCATTTTAAAATTTAAAAGAATCCATTAAATCCTCTGCAACCTAGTGAATAAAAATTAAAAACACAACAATCAAATATACAGGTAATATCCACATCATAGCATTGGAACGAACTTGTATTCAAAATATGTTTACATACTTGAAAAAATCTGGCTCAACTTTTTTGCCATGATGAATATAATACTGTCATGTTTAATGGCTATTACCTGCACTAAAATAATTTACAATATGCTATGGTTAAGTTTCTTTTTCCTTTGTATTCTTCCTTCTTTCATGACTCTTCTTACTCTCCCTCCTTCCCTTTCTCTTTTCTTCTTTGAACATTTCTTTTTCCAAAAAGCATATAAAACTGACTTAAGAGATTAAATAAACAAACACTAAGCAAATAAAGCCAGTTTATAAATGAATGGATGTTTAATCTTCTGGATTTTGGTTTCCTCTACTTTCTCCTTAACATTTCTAGCATTGTTAGTTTTTCGTTCTGTTTTTTTTGTTTGTTTGTTTTGTTTTGTTTTGTTTTCTCTTCCCCATTGACCCCCTTAGCAACCATACAAATAGCTTAAGCTGAATTGGCTCACAGATGCATCTTCTACATTGAGATTTATTAAGAACAGTACTTTTTTGGCTGGTGAGAAAGATGTAAGCCAATAACTTTAAAAACGGATCTCCAGCCAGAAAATTAATGGTACTTCTTAGACAGCAGTCCTGTGAATGAGCACATGTAGGCATATATCCAGGATTGAATCATTTCTCTAGCTTGCCGTCATGATTCAAGAGCTTTCGTACCCATTGTCCCCCTGCCCATAACCTATTGAGTTTCATGCCCCAACCACCCAAGCCAAACACAGATAAAACGGAAGCCTTTCCCAGTCTGTACACACAGAATCACATAAAACATACACTTGCTGACATAGTACATAACTGTGCACATGTGCGTTTTGTTCATCATGATAGCACAAGGCTCTAAAAACATGGTTCTCAGCATTGAAATTCAAATAATATTTCTTGGCAAAATGGGAATAATCTATCCAAATCTCTTATTTTAGGGGAAATTTTGACTACTAACACATATACCTTCTTGGGGACTTTCATATGTTTCAGAGAAGAAACCACAACCCTGAATCCCATGTACATAAACACATAGGGAAAAAGGATGGAAGATTCAAACATTTCTCTTTTTTTGATTGCATGTTATATTCTAGTAGTTTTTCCTTAAAAATGTAGCAACTTTGTCATGCCAGACAATAAAATAAATGGGGCCCAAAGCATGGGCACATTTTCTTGGCAAAATCATTGAAAAGTTTGTGTGTATGGGGTCTTACATTCTTGACTCTTTCAGAACTTTGAAGGCAGTCATTTGTGGCTATTTTGCAAAATAAACATTGATTTTTTTTTTTTTTTCTCCATTGGCTGTCAGTGAAGGAGGATGAAGAATAAGATGGAGGCAGAAGTGGCAAAGACAGCAGACTACAGATGTAGGTATGGCACCAAATAGCAATCAAGCTCTGAAAAAATGAGGAGGCCAAGAGCAGGTCCATAACTGAGCAATATATAGCAAACCTTTATAATGCATTTGACTCAGAATTATTATAAAGTTGTGTAACATTCCTCTAAAAGAAGCCTTCCCCCATGCAAGGATTTTTGAACTTTGCCAGTAAGACTCAAAGAAGGAAACAGGCTTCTTGATGGTGTTCTCAATCTCAAACACCTCTACAAATGCCAACAGTGCAAGTGATAAAAGCCAGTGATGGTTTGCACTACATCTAAATGAGGAAAAGACAATGGAAATGAAGCTCTGGAAGCAGTGATGAACAATGGGTACTGAGAGGATAATGGAGAGCAACTCTGCCAGTCAAATATTGCCTAGATGAAGTTGTGGAGTCTGAGATCCACAAAGATGCTTTGCGCATCCATGTAAATAGTAAGATTTGGAAAGTGACAAATGAAAGCACATAAGGCAAGCTAAACAAAAAGCACTCAGTTCCACAGGTGCTATATACAGATGGACATGAAAGCCAAATGGTATGGGAGACTATACCATCGAATCTGAAGATAAGAAAGGAAGCAAGGGATATGCAATGTTTTGATCACTTCTTGGCAGAGAATCTTGGTTATTACCAACTCAGCAGAAAGGACACATTGCAAGACAGATTGCTCTTGGTTGTTGAAGAATGTCGAAGCAGGATCGTTTTGGAAATGCAAAGAGGTGACTATGCTTTGGCAAGAGGCACAAAATAGCCAATTTATTGGACTCTAGGGGAGACTGCATGGAACAGGCTTTCTAGATGGCATCTCCATGCAAGCCAGATCAGCTCTTTTCCCAGCTGTTTTCTGCAAGTCAAACAATATAGAACCTGAAACTTTTGGGTTCAAGAATGATTTTTTCACATATTTTTATCAAATGGTCAAACTGCTAAATTTCTGAAAATGTCTCAGTAAAGAATTGAGCTTCATGTCTAGTCTGTTTGTCATAAGACATTCACCATGTTGATCATGTTATGTTCCTGGTAATGCCACACTTAAAATGGCATCATGGTTCACTGGGAAAAGAACTAAAGGTGGCAGAGCCACACTTTGGAATTCACAAATAGTTTACAATAGATGACACCTCATGTTCAAAGAAAGGGACTGAGGGAGGAGAAGCCAAGGTGAAGAACCTCAACACATATATTTGGAAATCTTGCCAAGAAATCATAATGTTTCTATTAATCGAACTTATTTCTTTACATTTGATGAAAGTGGACCAGATACTAAGGGAAACACTGGAGTGATTAGGTAAAGAATACATAATTGTTAGTGTTTGACAACTATGTTAGTTTTTGGCAACAGCACATCAACCTGTATTAAATTTGAATATTTTCTGGCTTTCAAGGGTTACTCATAACCTAGTATGCATTGGAACCTGATGAATGAATTCCTATTGTTTTCATCATCTCTAACATGTGAACACAATCCACACAGAGAGAGGCTGGCTCCTGAACAGAGAGTGAAAATTACTAGGACTAACAAAGGGAAGTAGACTCACAATGAGTAAATGTACAAAAGCTCCAAATAATTATAATAGTCACAGCTTGGCAATGAGTTTCCAGACTATGAAATTAGTTTTCTTGTGAAGAATGGAGATTTTACAAGGCTAGTATAAACACGGGGTAATTGGAAAATCAAATTGCTCTTTGTGAGTTATTGTAAGGTCTGGAATAATGGTGATAACATTTATTTAAAAAAAAACAAAAACAAAAAAAACCCTCCCTATGAATCACTGCAGTTTGGTGTTTTTAGCACTACTGTTGCCAAGAATGCTTGCCTTGGAAGTACAACAGTGGGAACTTTAACTGTGAAGCCCAAGTCCCGGCTTACCCCTGACACAATGAGCTCTCCTCCCAGATTCTGTACTTCTGCCTTCACCTTGCTGCAGATATTAAGCTGATGGCAATACAAGGCAATTCGTTGAAGGTAGGCTAATAAATCCTGCTTACATGCTGAATCAGGACACTATAAAACATTAAAAAAAGTGATCTCAGTTAGTAAGTACTCTTCAGTTTCTAATACTCACTATATAAAAGCTGTGAGAAGAAAAGGTTTTAGTGTCATATACCTTAATTACATCCATTTAACTTCACTTCTTTATAGCATATTTTAGGAAGGCCATAGCCAGTAGTTTAGAATGGTCAGCTCTACTTTGATATAATTATATAAAAAAGAATACTGAAGATCTTCCAGAAAGTCTTCTTGGAACTTTTGTACATGTTTATGAGTAATTTTACCAGTTGTCTTCTGAACTGTTAAGAAAACTAAATATTCTCCAGGTTTTTTGCTAGTGGCCCATCCAACATTCACCATGTGCAGTCATTTTAATATGGACAACCAAAGCAACAGAAGCTAGAAGGAAATTGCTCCAGGTAGCAATCTCTCTGACACAGCATAGGATAGAATTTCAATTCAATTAGTTGGGGGGAGGGAGGGAATCACTAGTTTCCTTTGGCTTTCTCAGAAAAGTATCATTCACTAAAGGAAGCCTCTTTTACTTTTGTATTTTTATGTTTATCAAAATCTTAGCAACATTATAAACTTTCTTTAAATAAGAGACTCTGAGAAGGATCATGACCACTGTTAGAGCAATAGATTTAAGTACAATGAGTTTGAAGCCAATTGAAACAAACTCCTAAGAGTAAAAACAGAACTTTTCAGAGGTTGTTCCAGAGTCAAGTAGGATCAGGATTTTGAATTCTCTTCATTACTTAGTGGGTAGATCTCCATCAAATATAACTGAGCTTAGCTGAAGATTTCCACAGACATTTACATGACTCCCTAAAGCATTTCTGAGGCTTCAATACCAATGGCTATTCAGTCACTGAAATATGTTTCTATTGTTATCAAAAGTTCAGTTCAAGATTCTGTAGACCATCCCATTGTTCTGGCTCAATTTGGCACTTGTAAAAGGCATATACATACCAGATCCTTGATGAAACACTGTAAAAAATAAGTACCTAGAGCCAAAACTGAAGTAACTTATTTAGAATAAGAGTATTAAAAAAAAAAAAAAAAAGACTCCAGCTAGGTTTCCTTCAATCTGAAGAAAGGCAATTCTGAAAGAAAAGGAAAGGAAACGAAAGGAAATGAAAGGAAATGAAAAAAGGAAGAAAGGAAGGAAGGAGGGAGGGAAGGAAGGAAAGGAAGGAAGGAAGGAAAGAAAAGAAAGGAAAGAAAGAAAAAAAAAAAAAAAGAAAGGCAGTTTTTCCATTAATAATGTGAAGCCAGTTGTTGTGACATAACCATTTCTTTAATAAATGACATAGGGGTCTCTTTTATATATAATACCATTATGGTACTTTTTTCACTAACTGCATTTATCAAGAAAGAATCCCACAGAGACTGTTTTTAGCTTTCCACAAGTACTTAATACTGTAATATTTATCCTACTCCAGAGACCCATATACTGAAAGGAATTAACTTTAAAATGATATCTCCCTAGAGGGCTGACAAGGCTTTCGCTACAAATACCTTGCAGCAAATTAAACTGGAAGTTCTATCTCAATGGAACAGTAATTAAAAATGCAGCAGTCCGTAAAAAGTTTATATTGCTTTCATATCTCAAATCTTCATAAAAATATTTTCAGGCAAAATAAAGGCAACAAATCCACTCCTTGCTAATGCTCATTCTATTCTATTATTTAAAACACACATAAAAGCATGATGGACCAAGAAAAATAATACTTGTATCATGGAAATAGGTGCAGATTTTGAGAAAGAAGCATCCTATTCAGACAAAACATTAGCAAAAATTGCAAGTTGCTTCACAGCTGATGACAGTGAGAATGCCACAAAGAGAGGGTTATATTTAACCCTCATCTGTTTATTTTAAAAGTTATCATAGAATAGCATTTAAATACTTTGTCATTTAATTTCAAAATATGTCTAGAATCCTGGGATTTGTTTGTGTGCATGTGTGGAGCGCTTTCCAGATAGCAAAACTGTTTTGGGCTAGGATTCAAGTTGCATAATGGTTGGAAATAAGGGTCTAAAAATGCAAAGGCAAAAACAAAAATCACAATAAAAAATATCGAACTCAAGGAGCCTAAACATACTAAGAAACAGTTTCAGTGACTGAGATTTGGAGTTTAATGGAAAAGCCATCCAAACTCCACCCACTTTCCCTTCTGGGAAGAAGTCCTTCCTCACAAAACTTCTTTTCAGGACCACCACCAATCTCTTCTCACTCCACTCATCCCAAGTTCCCTCTACATTTGCAGGGAAAACAATGTGGCATTCTTTCCTGGCTGGTGTATTTTTGTTTGTTTGCATACATGCATGCATATTTCCAGATACATTCACTGTCTCCCTGAGACAGTGGCTTTCTGGGATACATATGGAACTCTATAAAGCAGTTCGTTTTATGCCGCAAACTGCAGCAGGCCTGGCAGTTAATAGTGCCCCGAAATTAGCAACTTAGTAATGGTTTGGTCTTCAACCCACACAAATTTTAGGGGATAGTCAAATGATGGTAATATTTAATGAATTATCTCTACTATTGTTTCTCAAAAATTTCAAAGCAAGCAAAATACATTCCCTTGGATTAGCCATCATATATGTGAAAAAATTAAAATGAGACAATCTGTTGCTTATTTTAAATGTAGACTTAATAGTTTAATCATGTGTTTTTCTTTTCAGTTTAGAAGATGAGTGAATTTGGTATTGACCTGAAGGACTCAAGAATCTGGGAGGCTGAAGACAGCAAGTATTTATGGCAACAGCCAAATATTAGGGAGTGAAGGAAGAAAATGATGAGAAGCAACTCAAAAATCATAGATTAGGGCCATCTTGGAGAAGGAACAATTCTATGTCTCTTAGTGTCTCCAGAGAGCATCACTGTATTGCAGTCTAGTAAGTAAATTCATGCTCGTGGTAAGAATAAGATGAGAACACATTACAAGCATTTTACCAATAAAAAAATAAATAAATAAGAATTAGTTACCTGTAAAAGTTTACTGCCTAAAGTACCATTATTAGGAAGGGGACTCTACTGCAATTAGACATATTGAGAACAGGATTTTAGAGTTCCAATTTAAGCCACGTAACATGAAGAGTGTGGAGATCGACTCAAACATTCGAGGTGAGATTGAGAACTGCTTTCACGTGTATCCGATTCCAGTCTGAAAAGACACTCTGCAAATTTCATTTATCTGTGATACCTTTAAACCCAGATGAAAATGAGATCTGGAGGTTCTTGATTATGTGGATTAATCCCATTTATGCTAGTGCATTAATTACTATGAATTATAAAGAGCATCAATAGAGGAAGATCAATATGAAACCACAAAAGTTAAAGTTCTTTCTCTTCCTATGCAGTGTTCTTGACTTGCTGCATGAGGGCAGCCAGCATAACCCATGCTTTGGGAGTTATGTCTCTGAAGTAGCCCGTACTCTTCTTTCTCTAGAAGTTTTGGTCATGGGCTTTAATGAGTCCCTCCTGAACTAAACCTACCTTTGCCATCAGCTCAGTCTCGGCAGAGTTAGAGGCCTGTTTGTAAGATGTTAGTGATTACAGTTCATCCTTCAGAAGCATTTTATAGGGTACATAAAACCCATTACAGAACCCAAGCGCTAATTAATGATACTACGCAGCATGTATTTGCTCTTCCCTCTAATATTACCTGATCAGCCACAGCGCGGGCTAATTTGTCCATTCGAGAACCTGCTTCAGCAATTTTCTTGGCAGCATTAATAACATCAGATGTATTTTTCAATGGGCCTTTGCCTCTGAAACAACATATACAGCATAATTAGGAATTCACTTTTGAGAAGAAATAAACCTACCATATTGCTTGTCCAGGACTTTGCTTTTATATTTGATTTTATTCTGGCCACATTAGAGGAATTCCGAAGGTTTTCTGGATTCTTTTCAATTTCCATGTTAATAGTACACTTTAATTCCATTCACTTTTAAGGAATATTTTTCCCTATTTTGATGGGCATGCTCATATTTTATTTCTTACATTAATTTCTTTATTTTTAAACAGTGGTTCATTAAAAAAAGATGGTCACTACAAGGGCAATAGGAATTTAATATTTAAATACGTACATGTGCCTGTGCTATTATATATACTACCTCATTTATGTTTATTATAACCCTAGCAAGTAAGCATCATTATTCCCATTTTAGAGGAGAGAAAAACGAACTAAAAATTACTAACTCATCTAAGCTTTATAAAGGTCATAGTGAAAACTCTACATTTAAATCAGAGTCTAACCAAAATAAATGCACATGCATTGTCTTTCATACCATGTCCAGTACTATACTAATTATATTTTTAAGTTTACTTTGACACTTTGAAAGCAGTGGTCTCTCGTATATAACTGGGAACTGTTCGGTCAGAATTTCAGAAATATTTTGAGCTCTCACTCTCATTGGCTTGTAGGTTTCTGGTACTGACTTATGAAGGAACACACAAAACACTGTGTGACAGCAGATGTCTTTATGCTTCCAAACCATTGTCCCATATTTTCACGTAAGGTTTTCAATTTGGTGGACTGTTTAATATTATATGTATTTTAAATATTTATTATAAAAGAAAAGGAAACTATGTTGCATCATAAATCCTTAAACAAAATGTAGCATGTAACTTTTCTTTCTCTTGAGAGGTAAATAAAACAATAAATTTATTCTTTTTTTTAGCATTATTACTTATTCTGCTCTCCACATGTGCATCTAAAAATCAATGCATTTTTTAAGGCCACAAAATTACATTCCTATAGCTAGAGATGCGGTGAGATGTGGAGAAAAACTACTCAGAAGCGATTTATTTAGAACATGTAGGGATATACAGAGTGGGCAATGACTGCCATTATTAAATAATAACATTTTATAAAATGGGAGACTTCAAATGGCTTCAGAAACTAAATGTAAATGAAGAGCATTTTGTTCAGTTTCTCTCCCAATTTCCTTTCTGGCATTTTTTACATTCATAGCAAAAACAAAAATATATTGTGTTCATGTCAATGCTTAAACACACACACTGGTAAATTCAAAACTTAAGATATTTCATTTTGCTATGGTAACATCGATTCTTCCACAAAGGACAGTGATTTTTTTTTTTTTTAATTACTGTTTAGATTTTTAAATATGACAGGGATTTTACATGCAAATATTATGTAACATGGATGATTCTCTAACAATCGTGCTCCCATTTTCTAACATTTTTTTTACTATCTCTAAATAAATCTTTTCTTGGTTTTGCTTTATATTTCTTAAGGTTTAGATGCAGAACCTGTCAATGTTTAATACTGTTGTCATTATTACACATTTTTCCGTAACTTCCAGGCCTTAAAATCTCTCTTTTTTACAGTTTTACTCTGACATAATATCTGTTACTTTTTGCCTCATCTTAACAAAGAGGTGCATGCTGCTTACTTTTTTATTACCAACAATCATGTGTGTTTATTTATTTCAAGAATTTTAAAGGATTTGGGAAAACAGCTCCTCATCAACTTTATATAACTTTCAACAGTTGATTGATTATGACAAAATAAGCTAAGTTAGTAAGGAACACCTATAGAGTGATTTGCCTGAGGCTCAGACTCCTATCTTGCAGGCAAAGAAGGATCAGAAGCATGTCTTTTGTGATTACACAGGAGACTACAATTCTTAGACAAACTAGTATATCATTATTTAAGAAGTTTGAGACTAGAATCAGTTCGCATTCCTGAAGTGGCAAGCTGGTAATAGGAACGTATTTCATTAAATGAAATAGCAAAATAGAAGTTTGAGATCATCAAATATTTCCTTATTTTCTAGTTGAGGCAACAGACACTGAAAGAGGAAAGCTAAGTGACATGCCCAAGATGATACTGGCAGGGAGCCTGATACACAAAAAGAGAATTAGGTTTGGGACCTCTATGTCCTGAATCGTAATTTGGTACTCTTTACTCTTTTTACTATGTATGTTTCATTCTTTTTTTTTTTTTTATTTTATTTATTTATTTATTTATTTATTTTGACAGAGAGAAAGAGATCACAAGTAGGCAGAGAGGCAGGCAGAGAAAGAGGGGGAAGCAGGCTCCCTGCTGAGCAGAGAGCTCGATGCGGGGCTCGATCCCAGGACTCTGAGATCATGACCTGAACCGAAAGCAGAGGCTGTATGTATCATTCTTATAAGACCATTAAAATGGTGATCTCAGAGGAAAACAAATGGCCTTCATTACAAACATGAATATACCAGAAATGATGAAAACAATAATGGTCTGAGTCAGGAATTCAGAAAGAAGTCGGAAAAAACTAATAAAATTACAAGAACAGATTAATGAGTTAGAGAATAATGAAACAATGGACATAAGTCTAGAACAATTTCCAAAAAAAAAAAAAAAAAAAAAAACACCTGATGTAAAGAAATATATCTAGATTCCTATCAAGAAAAAGGAGAAAACAAATATTTAAAAGTAAAAAAGGTAACAGTGAAATAACCTTAGGAAACAGAAAATTAAAAGTATCATAAAACTACTTTCCTCAATACATTAAATAAATTTGAGGGCGTGGAGGATGTACCTTTCTAGGAAAATGTTAATTTACCAGTGCTGACCAGAAAGGAGTTTTAAAAAATCTATAGAGTCTGATTTTTATGGAAGACATAAATAAAGCTGTTAAAGAGAAAGCTAGTCAAAAAAAAAAAAAAATCAGTAAATCCAGGTGGTGTCTCAGAGGAGTTCACTAAACCTTTAAAAAGAAGATAACTCCAATGTTATTTAAACTCCTCCAGAATACAGGAAGCCTTCAAAAACAATCTAATTAAGTAATATAATAATATTGATGTTGTGAGAACCAGTTAATACAGTCTATTTGAGGATGCTTATTTAGGTAGTAAAACTTTTTTTAAAAAGGAAGAAAAAGAAGAAAAAGCAAAGTAAAGGAAGTGGCAGTTGAGTGCTAGAGTGGGTTTGCACATGCTCATAAGGGCTGCTGTTAAATTTTCAAGAATTTGATGAGTCAGTTGATTTGCCGATTGCTTGAAATCTGCCCTGATCAGAGTACTTATTCCGTGGAAACAGCAAATGCTGCATAAGTGAGGGTTATTCCTTCCAGAGAAAATCAGCACACTGCTGCCCAAACTCAAAGTAGCAGTTACAACCAGTGGAGAGCAAGGGTACTCTGATCTGTGAGAGGTATATTGGGGCACCTGGAGTTGGGTGATGGTTATATAGGTTGCTTTTACAATAATGTTCAAGTTGTAAATTCATGTTTCATGAACTGTTCTGTACATATATCATTTTAAAAAATATTTACTCACTTATGTTTCTGTCAATCTGATGGATATGAAAAAATTTATTTTCCATTACCTTGATGACAGAGGAGGCTGGGTCTGTTTTTATAATTTACTGGTTATTATTATTAATCATTCATATATCCTTTTCTCTGAGTTGTTAATGTAAGCTTTCACATATTTTTCTAATGACTTGTTTGTTTTTACCTAAATTGGTATTTAAGCTCTTTAGGTATTTTGGATTCTAGTCTTTTGTTATTTATTCATGTTTCAAAGTTACTTCTAGTCTTAGTCTGTATATTTACTTTCATTACAGTTTTTGAATATAAATTGTAATCTTACTAGGCCAAATGTATAAATCATTTCTACTCAAGTTTGTGCTTTCCACACGGTCTTTAAGAAGTTCTTCCTTGCTGGAGGTGTTAACACTAAGGTAGTAACCATTTCCAATATATATGTGTATCAAATCAATACACTATACACCTTAAACTTACACAATGATCTATGTCAATTATATCTCAATAAAGTTGGAAAATCAAAGTTCATCCTTACCCCAAGATCATAAATATAGTCTCCCATTTTATTCTAAAATTTTAAAGTTTCCTTTTCATATTTAGATATTAAATCCACGTGCAGTTTCTTTTTTTGTGTTTAAGATGAGATAGCAATCACACTCTTACTTTAGTTTTTCATACCAGTACCAAATGTCCCTGGATCATTGACTGAAAAGTGAATGTTTTCCTCTGTAGTCTTTGTTATGATTGAATTATATACCTTTTTTATTTTTAAATTCTGCATGGGTGAGTGTATTTCTTTAAAATGTAAATATAAACCCACACATATATGGTCAGTTCACTTATGACAAAGCAGCCAGTACTATTCAGTGGAAAACAGTCTTTTCAGTAAATGGTGTTGGAAAAACTGGACAGCCACAAAAAATAAAACTGGACCATTATCTTACACCGTACATAAAAATCAACTCAGAATGGATCAAAGACTTGAACATAAGACATAAAACCATAAAAACCCTGAAAGAAAGCATGGCAATAAACAACTTGACACTGATCTTGAAGATTTTTTGGATTTGACACCAAAAGCAAAGACAACAGAATCTAAAATAAACAAATGGGATGATCTCAAACTAAAAAGCTTCTGTAAAGAAAACCATCAACGAAATGAAAAGGCAATCCACCAAATGGGAGAAGATATTTGCGAATCATATATCTGATAAACAGTTATATCCAAAATATATAAAGAACTCATACAACTCAATAGCAAAAAAAGCAAATAATCCAATTTAAAAATGAGCAAAGGACCTGAATAGACATTTTTCCAGAGAAGATATACACATGGCCAACAGGAGCCTGAAAAGGTGCTCAACATCACTAATCATCAGGGAAATGCAAATCAAAACCACAATGAGAGATGAGCTTATACCTGTTAGAATTGTTACTATCAAAAAGAAAAGAAATAACAAGTGTTAGTGAGGAGGTGAAGAAAAGGGAACTTTCATGCACTGTTGGTGGAAATGTAAATTGGTATAGCTATTATGAAAAACAGTATAATTGAAAAATTAAAAATAGAACTATCATATGATCCAGCAATACTATTTGTGGGTATTTATCCAAAGAAAATGAAAACACTGACTCAAAGGGATCTATGCACCTCTATATTCATGGCATGCTTATTTACAATAGTCAAGATATGAAAATCTAAATGTCTTTGATGGAATAATGGATAAAGTGATATATATATATTATATATATATATATACACACACACACACACACACACATACACACATACATATATATGTATACATATACATATGCATGGGTATATATGTTGTGTATGCATATGTTGAATTCAGGGTCTCTTTTAAAGATATTGGTTATTACCCCACGTGTTACACACACACATATAGGGAATTTGACTCATCCCCGAAAGAATGAAATATTGCAATTTGTGACAATATGGATGGACCTTGAGGGTATTATGCTAAGTGAAATTAGTCATACAGAGAAAGACATATATCATATGAGCTCACTTATATGAGTAATCTAAAACAAAGCAAAATAAAACCCAAGCAAATAAAACCAACCAACTACACAAAAATACTCAAATTCATGGATTCAGAGAACAAATTAGTGGTTACCAGAAGCCTGGGGTGGAGGGGATGGTGGAGGGTAGAAGGAGAGCAAGCAGTGAAATGGGAGAAGGAAATTAAAAAGTACAAACTCCCAGTTTTGTATAATGACTTATAAGTAAGTCATTCCCATGACTTATAAAATTACTTATAAAATAAGTAAGTCATGGGAATATAATAATAATAACAATAATAATAATAATAAATTATATACTTGAAAGTTACTAAGAGAGTAGATCTTAAAAGTTTTCATCAAAAAAATTGTAACTATGTATGGTGATGGATGTTAACTAGACTTACTGTGATCATTTCACAATATATATGAATATCAAATTTAAAAATGTAAATATAAAAACAGAGCATTACAATTATCCAGAAAAATGGCACAAGAAAAACTGTCAACTACTAAATGGAATAGTCTAGATAGTCATAAGTACTTTAGGTACTAAAGTGAAGTTAAAGCCATGTTCGTCCTCATTGCTTCATGAAAATGAATTAAGAAAAATTTTTGGAACATCTGGAAAACCCTATCTATTAGAGGATTCTGAACATCAAGCAAGTTTCAAGAGAATTTCAAAGCACAGATTTCTTTGAGTACAGAATCAGTGACATGACCCACTTTCCCCACACCATAAACAGAAGAGAAAGGGGATAGAAAAGATACTTGTGTCACTTGGGAGAATGAGGGAATCAAAGTTACTAGCTTCTTTATGCTATTGTGCCAGGTTGTGTGGCTGCTCTTACTGGAAGGTGGGTGGTAACTGTGGGGTAATAACCACTACCTTTAAAAGAAGAGACCTTGAACTCAACATATGTACAAAGGTAGCATTTTCTTTTAATGTTATCATTGCATAGGTCGGGAGTGAATTCTGACACTCCTTCAGGCATCAGATTATCTATAGCAGTGCTGTCCAAGAGAATGTTTGTAATGATGGATATGTTCTATAATTCTACACTGTCCAGCGTAGCAGCCCCAAGATACATGTGTCTACAAAACACTTAACATGTGGCTAGTATGACTGAGGAACTGAGTTTAATTTGATTCAATTATTTCTTCTATTTTTAACTTTTTATTTTGATGTCATTAAAGATTCCCAGGAACTTACAAGGATATATATGAGGATGTCCTATGCACCCTTAATCCGGCCGCCCCCAGTGTTAACATCTGGCATAACTATAGTACAATAATAAAAGCAGGAAACTGATATTAATAAGATTCATAGAGCTTATTCACATTTCAGCAGTTACACATGCAGTTATGTGCATATGTGTGTAAGTTATAGGCCATTTTATCACATGTATAATTCCCTGTAACTATTACCACGATTGAGGGACAGAAATGTACTATTAACGCAAAGTTTTCTTATACTATCTCTGTATCACCTGCCCCCCATCCCTAATGGCAATCACCCATAGTTGACCCATAGATGATAATCAATAATCAGTTCTCCATCTCTTTATTTTTATTTCAAAAATGTTATCTTAATGGAATCATACAGTATTTATCATCTGAGATAGGTATTTCTTACTCTGTGTAAGGTCCATGAAGTTCATCCAAGTTGCTGCATCTATGTATTGCTGTGTGGTATTCTGTGTTATGAATGCACCAGAGTTATTTGACCATTATTCAAATGAAAGACATATGGGTAGTTTTCAGTTTTAGGCTACTACAAATATATCTGGTATAAATATCTGTGGACAGGTTTTTGGGTAAATATAAAGGTTCATATTTTGGGATAAATGCCTAAGAGCAAAATTATTGGCCCTATGATTAATCTAGTTTTAGTTTTTGTTTTTTTTTTAAGATTTTTTTTATTTATCTGACAGAGAGAGAGGGATCACAAGTAGGCGGAGAGGCAGGCAGAGAGAGAGAAGGGAAGCAGGCTCCCTGCTGAGCAAAGAGCCGGATGTGGGGCTCGATCCCAGGACCCCGAGATCATGACCTGAGCCGAAGGCAGAGGCTTTAACCCACTGAGCCACCCAGGCGCCCCAATCCAGTTTTAGTTTTAAAATTAACTGTCAAGTTATTTTTCAATTTTATCTCACCTTAAGTAAAATTTGAAAACCTAGAGCTGATACCCTTCAATCAATGGTGAAGGAATGAAAGCTTTTACCCTGAAAGAAGAAACAAAGGTGCCTCTTCTGCTATTTCTACTCAACAAAATACTAGAAGTCCTAGCCAGAGCAATTAAGCAAGAAAAAGAAATAAAAGTCATCCAGATTGGAAAGGAAGAAGTAAAGTTATCTTTGTTCACAGACACATGATCTTTTATGTAGGAAACCCTAAATATTCTAAAACAAACAAAAAACTTGAAATAAATGAATTCAGCAAAATCGTGGGATATAAAAGCAACATACAAAAATTTATGAGGCAACATACAAAAATCTATCAGCATTACCTTGATACCAAAACCAGATAAAGACTCCACTAAGAAAGATAACTACAGACCAATATCCCTGAAAACATGGATGCAAGAATTCTCAAAAAAAAATACTAGCTACCTGAATCCAACAATGCATTAAAAAATCATTTACCACAATCAAGTGGGATTTATTCCTGGGTTGCAAAGGTGGTTCGAAAGTCACAAATAATCAAGGTGATACACTGCATTCATAAAATAAAGGATAAGAACTATATGATCATTTCAATAGAAGAAAAAGCATTTGACAAAATACAACATCCACTCATGATAATAACCCTCAAAAAAGTAGATTTAGAGGGAACATAACTCAACATAATAAAGACTATATGTGAAAACCCACAGCTAATATCATCCTCAATGGGGAATAACTGAGACCTTTTTCTCTACAGCCAGAAATAAGACAGGTATGTCCACCCTCACCACTGTTATTTAACATAGTCTGGAAGGCCAGGCCACAGCAATCAGACAACAAAAAGAAATAAACAGCATTCAAAACAGCAAAGAAGAAGTAAAACTTTCGCTATTTGCAGATGACATGATACTATATATAGAAAATTCAAAAGGCTTCACCAAAAAACTGCTAGAACTGATTTTAAAAAATCAGTAAAGTTATAGGATACAACATCAATATACAGAAATGTGTTGTATTTCTATACACCAATGACACAGCTGCAGAAAGGGAAATCAAGGAATCAGTGCCATTTACAACTGCACCAAAAATAGTAAGATACCTATGAATAAACCTAATCAAAGAGGTGAAAGACCTATACTCTGAAACTATAAAACACTGATGACAGAAATTGGAGATGATATAAAGAAAGGCATTCCATGCTAATTGATTGGAAGAACAAATATTGTTAAAATGTCTATATTACCCAAAGCACTCTACATACTTAATGCAATCCCTATGGAAATGCCAACAGCATTTTTCACAGAGCTAGAACCAACAATCCTAGAATTTGTATGGAATCACAGAAGATACAGAATAGCCACAGCATCCTTGAAAAAGAAAAGCAAAGTTGGAGGCATCACAATTCTGTTGTAGTAATCAAAACAGTATGGTAGTGGCACAAAAACTGACACATCAATCAATAGAACAGAATAGAAAACCCAGAAGTGAACCCACAACTATATGGCCAAGGAATCTTTGACAAAGCAGGAAAGAATATCCAATGGGAAAAAGAGTCTTTTCAACAAACAATGTGGGGGAAACTGAACAGGAACATGCAAAAGAATGGAAATGGACTACTTTCTTACTCCATACACAAAAATAAATTCAAAATGGATTAAAGACTTAAATGTGTGACCTTAAACCATAAAAATCCTTAAGGAGTGGGCACCTGAGTGGCTCAGTTGGTTAAGTGTCTGCCTTTGTCTTAGGTCATGATCTCAGGGTCCTAGGATCGAGCCTTGTGTCAGGCTCCCTGGTGAGTGGGTTGTCTGCTTCTCCCTCTGCCCCTTTCCCTGCTCATTGCTCTCTTTCTCTCTCTCCCTTTCTCTCTCTCAAATAAATAAGTAAAATCTTTAAAAAAAAATCCTAGAGGAGAACATAGGAAGAAACCTCTTTGACATTGGTCATAGCAACTTCTTGCTAGATATATCTCCTGAGGCAAGAGAAACAAAAGCAAAAATAAACTATTGGGACTTCATCAAAATAAAAAGCTTCTGCACAGTGAAGGAAACAATCAACAAAACTAAAAAGCAACCTATGGAACGGGAGAAGATATTTTCAAATGATATATCTGATAAAGAGTATCAAAAATATAAAAATACCTTATAAAACTGAACACCCCAAAATCAAATAATCCAATTAATAAATGGGCAGAAGACATGAATAGACATTTTTCCGAAGATGACATATAGATGGCCATCAGACACATAAAAAGGTATTCAACACACTTATCATCAGGGAAATGCAAATCGAAACTACAATGAGATAGCACCTCACACCTGTCAGAATGACTAAAATAAAAAACACAAGAAGCAGGTGTTGGTGAGGATGTAGAGAAAAGGGAACCCTCTTGCACTGTTGGTGGGAATGCAAACTGGTGCAGTCACTCTGGAAAACAGTATGGAGTGCTCTCAAAAACTTAAAAATAGAACAACTGTATGATTCAGCAAATGAACTACTACGTATTTACCCAAAGAATACGAAAATACTATCAAAGGGATATATATATCCTGATGTCTATAGAAACATTATCTACAAAAGCCAAATTATGGAAAAAGCCCAAGTGTCCATCAACTGATGCAAGAATAAAGAAAATGTGGTACATACACACACACACACACACACACACACAGAGGAATATTACCCAGCCATAAAAAAAAAAAAAAATGAAATCTTGCCATTTGTAATGACCTGGGTGAAGCTAGAGAGTATTATGCTAAGCAAAATAAGTCAGTGACAGAAATACAAATACCATATGATTTCACATATGTGGAATTTAAGAAACAAATGAACAAATGGAAAAGAGAAAGAGGAGATGAACCATGAAACAGATTCTTTTTTTAATAAAGATTTTATTTATTTATTCAACAGAGCGAGAGAGAACACAAGCAGGGGGAGTAGGAGAGGGAGAAGCAGGCTTCCCGCTGAGCAGGGAGCCTGATGTGGGGCTCGATCCCAGGACCCTGGGATCATGACATGAGCTGAAGGCAGATGCTTAACAACTGAGCCACCCAGGTGCCCTCAGATTCCTAACTACAAAGAACAAACTGATGGTTATCAGAGGGGAGGTGGGTGAGGGAATAGATAAAATAGGTGATGGGGATTAAGGAGTGAACTTGCTGTGATAAGCACCAGGTACTGTACAGAAGTGTTGAATCACTATAGTGTACACCTATAACTAATATCACATTGTGTATTAACTAACTGGAATTTAAATAAAACCTTTTAAAAAATAAAATAAATAAAAAATGGGCAGAGGACCTAAATAAACATTTTTCAAAAGGAGAAATACAGATGGCCAACAGACACATGAAAAGATACTCAACATCACTCATCATCAAGGAAATGCAAATCAAAACCACAATGAGATATCAGCTTGCACTTGTCAGACGGATCAAAATCAAAAAGATAAGAAATAACAAGTGTTGGCAAGGACGTGGGGAAAAAAAGGAACCCTTATGCACCGTTGTTGGTAATAGCAAATGGCATTTGGTAATGCAAATGGCTATTTGGTAATGCAAATGGAAAAGAATATGGAGATCCCTCAAAAAATTAAAAAAAACCAAAAACCAAAAAGACACATCGACAATTCTAGTACTGCGTATTTTCCCAAAGAAAATGAAAACACTAATTGGAAGAGATACATGCACCCTATGTTTATTGCAGCATTATTTATAATAGCTGAGATACAGAACAACATAACTATTTATTAATAGATGAATGAATAAAGATGTGGTGTACACACACACAATGGAATATTACTCATCCATAAAAAATAAGATCTTGGGGTGCCTGGGTGGCTCAGCGGGTTAAAGCCTCTGCCTTCAGCTCAGGTCATGATCCCAGAGTCCTGGGATCGAGCCCCGCGTTGGGCTCTCTGCTCAGCAGGGAGCCTGCTTCCTCCTCTCTCTCTGCCTGCCTCTCTGCCTACTTGTGATCTCTCTTTCTCTGTCAAATAAATAAATAAAATCTTAAAAAAAAAATAAGTCAGAGAGAGAAAGAGAAAAAACATATTTCACTCATATGTGTAATCTAACAAAGAAACAAAAGAAGCAAGCAAAACAAAACGCAGACTCATAGATCCAAGAAACAAATTGTAGATTATCAGGGTGGGGATGTCTTAGTAGGGTTTTGGGGGGGGGGGGGGCGACATAAGTGAAGGGGATTAAGAATTGCAAACTTCCAGTTAAGGGGATGTAATATTCAGCACAGAAAATATAGTCAATAATATTGCAATAACTTTGTATAGAGATAAGTAGTAACTACACTTAATATGGTAAGTATTTTGCAACATATATTGTTGTCAAATCAATATGCTGTACACCTGAAACTAATGTTATTATACATCAACTATACTTCAATTAAACATAAAAATAAAAAACAAACTTTTTGGTTCAGAAAACTGTAATACTGGTATAAAGACAGACATATAGACCAATAGAACAGAATAAAGAGCCGAGAAGCAAAGCCTCATGCATATGGCAAAATGATTTTTTAACAGGGGTGTCACACGACCATTATATAGGAAAAGGACAGTGTTTCCAACAAATAGTGTTTAGAAAACTTGATATCCACGTGCAAAAAAAGAAAAAATCATGTGAGACCCTTATCTTATACCATATAAAAATTAACTCAAAATTGATCAGAGACCTTAACATAAGAGCTAAACTATAAAAATATTAAAACAGAGAAACAAAGATTTGGCAATGATTTCTTATATATGATACCAAAAACATAGGTAACAAAAGAAAAACAAAATTTAACTACACCAAAATTTTAAAAACTTTTGTGCATAAAAGGACATGAGAGAGTATAAAGGAATCCCACAGAATCAGAGATTTACAAATTATATCTCTAACAAGGAGTTAGTATCTGTAATATAGTTAAAAAAAAATCTTATAACACTAAAAATAAATCAACCTGATTAAAAAAGGAGCAAAGGCCTTAAATATATATTCCTGTAAAAAAAAACAAAACAAACATGAATATACACATAGATTCCTGTGAGTATGTGTGTGTATATATATATATATGTGTGTGTGTATATATATACACACACACAATGACTCATCAATACATGAAAAGATGTTCAACATCACTAATTATTAGGGAATGCAAATCAAAAGCAGTGAGATACCATCTCACACTCATAAGATGGCTATTATAAAAACAAACAAACAAAAACAAAGCCAGAAAATAAAAAGTGTTGGAAGGAACATAGAGAAGTCAGAATTTTTGTGCACTGTTGATAGGCATGTAAATGGTGCAGCTGCTATGCAAAACAGTGGTTCCTCAAAAAATTAAAATCAAATATCATATTCAGCAATTCTACTCCTTAGTATATACTCTGAAGAACCAAAAGCAGGGTCTCAAGAAGACATCTGTACACCCATGTTTATAGCATTATTCCCAATAGCCAAAAGGTAGAATCAATCCAAGTGTCCAACATGAATAAATGGATAAACAAAATACGATATATACATACAATATGATATTATTTAGTCTTAAAAAAGAATGAAAGTCTGGCATAAGCTACAACATGGATAAACCCTGAGAACATTATGCTAGGTGAAGTAAGTCAGTCACAAAAAGACAAAGGCATTGTTTCCACTTATCTGAGATACTTAGAGTAGTCAAATTCATACAGACAGGAAGGAGAATGGTGGTTGCCAGAGGTGGAGGAAAGAGGGGAAAGGGGAGTTAATGTTCAATGGTACAGAGTTTCTGTTGGGAAAAATGAAAAATTTCTTGAGATTGATGGTAGTGATGGTTATACGACAATGTAAATGTATTTAATGCCACAGAACTGTATAGTTAATAATAGTTAAAATGGTGAATTTTATTATATATTTTTATACAATAAAAAAAAAACTAGCCACATGGCTACTGTATTTGACAGCACCAATCTAAATGAACCACAGCCATCTGAATAATGCCAAGTGGGACAGAAACCATAAACAAATGGCCAACAGAAAAAAATATATATATGTATCAGGACTGGAAAAGAGAAGATAATGTTTGAGTCTTCCTGTCAGTGAAAAGAAATGTTGACAAAGGAACTGGCCCCATTGGGTGTATAGCTTCTAGTCTCAAAATGATGGCTGAAATTTTTGTGTTTCCCTACCTTAAGCCAGATTCACTATTTTAGGCATCTTAAAAGGTGCTTTGAGGAACCTTGTGATCTTAAAGACAGAAACCATAATATTGTTCCAGTTGGAACATGTTTTTAGGTTTTGTTTTTTGTTTTTTTTTTGAAAGAACATCAAGTCATAGAATTGGTTCTTTTATAGAGGCTCACGTAACCTTTTCTCTTTCGGTAATAGGTCATTCTTATATAAGGCTTAATATCTGGAAGCTTTCCCAGGAAGTAATCACTCAAAAAAAGAAAGCCATGGAAAACTATTACTATATCATTGCTATCTACATTTACTAATGAATTCACATTTACTTCATGGAAAGGTAATAAGTATTAATGGGACAAATCAACATGCTAGTACATTCTGAATTAATGTACTCAGTACCCAGAATTTTGAAAATCTGAGTTATTCCAAATTACTAACTTGTCAATATACTGTGATTCCCCAATAAAAATATAAAGTATATAGGAATGTATCTGCAAATGTATTGAATCACGGAAGCTTCTTTTCAGAAACAGAGTTCCATAAAACATGCTTAGAAAACACCACTTTCACCAATTAGCTGATGCAGTATGATATATGAAAACAACACAGTAGAAAAGTTGAATGAATATGGGGAATAAAGATGAGTCGATGGGACTGCAAGACCATGACTTCAACTATTCAAGGAAGTCACATTTATGTTATGGCCTTGAAGTTAAAGTAAAAATACATACAAAGTTGAGAAATAAGTCTAAGGGTCAATAAAGGCAGGGCTTGAGTTTCAGTCCAAGATCACATTGAGGAAAAACCTTGAACTCACCTCCTTCATGGAGATACTAAATCTATCCTTATTTATAGAGCAGTTCCTCCTAAAGAACTGAGGTCTGAGTGAATAGATTCTGTACACTAAAGGATCGAGAGCCTACAGAGAGAATATCAAGAAAGACAGACACAGTAACAAAGGTAACCCCTACCCACGACACTGGGAACTATAGTGATAGAAATAGCACTGAGGGACTGTGAACAGATTCATCTGCCCTGGGGCACCATGAAAAAAGCCATGGTTTCAAAGAGCAATTAGAATGTAACAGAACCCTGCCAAATGGTGGGGGATCTGCTGGAACTCTCTTCAGGTTGGAGGCACCGACAAACACCATAGTTTATGTATCCCCTCCACCTTAATACCAGGTATGGAGCAGGGTCTAGGCACCATAGCTGGCCTGCCACTTCAGGGAGCCCTGAGTCCCTTGGACTACACAAGCCTGGGATGATCTAGGGCACAGTAAAAAGCTATAGTTTAAAACAGCAACTAGAATATAAAAGATCCAGCCCTAGAATTCTGCCAAATGGTGGAGGAGCTGCTGAGATTTTCTGGCTCAGATGGCCTAGTGAGTGCCATGGTTTACATTTCCCCTCCACTTTCATAGCATGGACGGGAGCAGTGTCTGGGTGCTCTGGCTAGCTTATCGCCCAAGGAGAACTTTGGGCCCTTAGCTCACACCAGTCCAAGGTGTCTCACCAAGGTGGCCCTACTGTGGTGCACACTAAGACACCCTTGGTAAGTGTACGCTATTCACTGAAATGACACAGGTGCAAAGTGCCTGGAATACTCCAGGCTTGCACTACTTCACCTCCACATGACTCACCAGGACACCCTAGACACAGAACACTCTAGGACCTCACAGCTCAAGCCTACTTCAGCTCCAGCTACCCCACCAGGGATCTACCCTACAAAGATCATCCTGGGAACCCCCGGCCCATGCACACCTCAGTAATAGCTGCCCTATCAGGACACCCCCTGCACTAAGCACCTGGAGATACCTCAGCTGCATCCTCTTCAGTTTCAGTTGTCCTACTTGGATACACTACACAGAGAGCCCCAGGACCTCTGAGCTTGCACCCACCTCTGCTTCAGCTCTTCTGCCAGTATGTCCTCTGTGTAGAGAGTCCTAGGGCCACTCAAGCCCACACCTACTTCAACTCTGGCCATTAAACCAGGGCAATCCCAGCATGGAGTTCCCCAAGACCCTCATCCCTCACCAGCCACAGCTCCAGCCCACCAGCCAGTCTTACCAGGCACACACAGTGAACATAGGGGACAACAATACACAAGACCATTCCTTCAAGTTTAGGAGAAGTAGCTCTTCTGCCAAATTCATAGAAACAAATACAAAGTCAAGTGAAATGAGGACAAGGAAGATGCTCTAAATCAAAGAACAAGGAAAAAAACTCAGAAAAAATCTAAATGAAATGGAGATAACCAATACATCTGATAAAGAGTTCAAAGTAATGGTCATAAAGATGTTCACTGGACTGGAGAGAAGAGTAAAGGAATTTAATGATAACTTCAAAAAAGAGAAATATATAACAAAGAACTAGAGTTGAAGAACACAAAAACCAAAATGAAAAATACACTAGAGGGAATCGAAAGTAGATCAGAGGATACAGAAGAATGGATTAGCAACCTGAAAGAGTACTGGAAAGCACCTAAGCTGAACAGCAAAAAAATAAATAAGATTTAAATTTTAAAAACTGAAATTATGTTAGGGATCACTTAAATGTATCAAGTGAACAAACATTTACATTAAAGAAGTCACGGAAGGAGAAGAGAAAGACCAAAAGGGGCAGAGAACTTATTTGAAAACATACAACTAAAAACTTATCTAACCTGCATAAAGAAACAGACATCCAGGTTCAGGAAGCACAGAGAGCTGCAAACAAGATGAACCCGAGGTGCCTCACACCATGGCACATAATAATTAAAATGCTGAAGACTAAAGATAAAGATAAAATTTTAAAAGCAGTAAGAGAGAAGAAACTAATATAAAGAGAAACTCCCTAAGACTATTAGCTGATTTTCAGCAGAAATTTTGTAGGCCAGAAGGCAGCGTCATGATATATTCAAAATTCTGAGAGGAAAAAAACCTACAACCAAGAATACTCTAACAGGCAAGGTAATTATTCAGAATTGAAGGAAAGATAAAAAGTTTCCCACACAAAAATTAAAAGAATCTATCACCCCTAAATCAGCCTAAAAGAAATGTTAAAGAAACTTCTTTAAATGGAAAAGAAAAAGCCATAATTGGAAGAAAATTATGAAAAAAAAAATGGGCAAAAGCAAACATACAGCAGAGATAGTAGATCGATCATTTATATGCTAGTATGAAGGTTAAAAGACAAAAGTAGTGAAATCAATTGCATGTTAAAAATTACTTAAGGGCATGTCAAGCCCAAGGAAAAAAATCTGGAAAGACCACAAATACATGGAGGTTAAATAACATGCTACTGAACAATCAATGGGCCCACCAGGAACTGAAAGAAGAAATTTAAAAAAGTACATGGAACCAAATTGAAAACACAGTGGTCCAGGGGCACCTGGGTGGCTCAGTGGGTTAAAGTCTCTGCCTTCAGCTCAGGTCATGATCTCAGGGTCCTGGGATCGAGCCCTGCATCGGGCTTTCTGCTCAGCAGAGAGCCTGCTTCCCCCTCTCTCTCTCTGCCTGCCTCTCTGCCTACTTGTGATCTCTCTCTCTCTCTCTGTCAAATAAATAAATAAAATATTAAAAAAAAAAAAACATACACACAATGGTCCAAAACCTCTGGAATACAGGAAAAGCAGTGTTAAGAGGGAAGTTTATAGCCGTATAGGCCAACCTCAAGAAACAAGAAAAATCTCAAATAAATAATCTTACACTTAAAGGAGCTAGAAAAACTACAAACAAAACCTAAAACTGGCAGAGGGAAGCAAACAATAAAGATTAGAGTAGAAATAAATGATTTAGAAACTAAAACAATAGGACAGAACAATGAAACCAAGAGCTGATTCCTTGAAAAAAAAAAAAATCAGTAAAATTGATCTCTAGCCCGACTTATCAAAAAAAAAACAAAGGACTCAAAAAAAAAATCACAAATGAGAGAGGACAAATAACAACCAACATCGTAGACATACATACAATTATAAGAGAATATTATGAAATATTATATGCCCACAAATTGGACAACATACAAGAAATGGGTAAATTCACAGAAACATATAAACTACCAAAACTGAAAGAGGAAGAAATAGAAAATTTGAACTGATAACCAGTAAAGATACTGAATCAATAATCAAAACACTCCCCAAAAAGCCAAAGTCCAGGACCAGCTAGGTTCCCAGGCAAATTTTATAGAACATTCAAAGAAGAGTTAATACGTCTTCTTCTCAAACTATACCAAAAAATAGAACAGGAAGTAAAACTTCCAAGTTCATTCTATGAGGCCAGCATTACCCTGATACGAAGACCAGATAAAGCCACCACTAAAAAAGAAAACCACAGGCCAACATAGATGTAAAAATCCTAAACATAATACTAGCCAACTGAATCCAACAATACATTAAAAAATCATCCACCACAGTCAACTGGGATTTATTCCTGAGTTGCAAGGGTGGATCATTATTCGTAAGTCAATCAGTGTGATACATCACATCAATAAGAGAAAAGTTAAGAACTGTATGATCATTTCCACAGATGCAGAAAAAGCATTTGACAAATTACAATATCCATTCATTAAAAAACAAACAAACAAACAAAAAACCTCAACAAAGTAGGGTTAGAGGGAACATCCCTCAACATAATAAAGGCCATATATGAAAAGGCCACAGCTAACATCATCCTCAATGAGGAAAAACTAAGAGTCTCTTCCCTAAGGTCAGAATAAGAAAAAGATGTCCACTCTTATTACTTTTATTCAACAAAGTACTGGAAGTCCTAGCCACAGCAATCAGACAATAAAAAGAAATAAAGGGCATTCAAAACAGCAAGGAAGAAGCAAAACTTTCACTATTTGCAGAGAACATGATACTCTATATAAAAAACCCAAAAGATTCCACCAGAAAACTACCGGAACGGATAAGCAAATTCAATAAGGTCACAGGATACATCAACACAGAGAAAACTGTTGCATTTCTACACATCGATAATGAAACAGCAGAAAGTGAAATTAAAAGAACCGTTCCAGGGGCACCTGGGTGGCTCAGTTGGTTAAGCTTTGCCTTTGGCTCAGGTCACGATCCCAGGGTCCTAGGATTGAGCCCCGCATCGGGCTCCCTGCTCAGCAGAGAGCCTGCTTCTCCGTCTCCCTCTGTCTGCTGCTCTGCCTACTTGTGCTCTCTATATTGCTGTCAAATAAATAAAAAAAAACTTAAAAAAAAAAAAAAAAGAACAGTTCCATTTACAATTGCATCAAAAAATTAGTAAGATACCTAGGAATAAACCTATAAACCTAACTAAAGAGATGAAAGGTCTATACTCTGAAAACTATAAAACATTGATAAAAGAAATTAAAGACAATAAAAAGAAGTGGAAAGACATTTCATGCTCATGGGTTGGTAGAAAAATTATTGTTAAAATGTCTATACTACCCAAAGCAATCTACATATTTAATGCAATCCCTATCAGAGTACCAACAGCATTTTTCACAGAGCTAGAACCAACAATCCTAAATTTTGTATGGAACCACAAAAGACCCCAAATAGCCAAAGCAACCTTGAAAAACAAGGCAATGCAGGAGGCATCACAATTCTGGACTTCAAGTTATATTACAAGACTGTAGTAATCAAAACAGTATGGTACTGGCATAAAAACAGACACATAATTCAATGGAACAGAATAGAAAACCCAGAAATAAACTCACAATTATATGGTCAATTAATCTTCTACGAAGCAGAAAAGAATATACAATGGAAAAAGATAGTCTCTTCAACAAATGGTGTTGGGAAAACTGGACAGCCACAGGCAAAATAATGAAACTGGACCTCTTTCTTACATCATACACAAAAGTTAATTCAAGACCTAAATGTGAGACAGGAAGCCATCAAAATTCTGGAAGATAGCACAAGCAGTAACTTTTCTGATATTGGCCCGAGCAACTTTTTTCTAGATAGGACCCCTGAAGCAAGGGAAAGAAAAGCAAAAATTAATTATTGGGACTTCACCAAAATAAAAAGCTTCTGCACAACAAAGGAAACCAAAAATAAAACTAAAAGGAAACCCAAAGAATGGGAGAACATATTTACAAATGACATATCTGACCAACTGTTAGTATCCAAAATATATTAAGAACTTAACAAACTCAACACCCAAATAACAAATAATCCAATTTAAAAAATGGGCAGAAGACATCAATAAACATTTTTTCAAAGAAGACATACAGATGGCCAACAGACACATGAAAAGATGCTCATCAGTCTTCATCAAAGAAACGCAAATCAAAACTACAATGAGATATCACCTCACACCTGTCACAATAGCTGGAATCAACAAAACAAACAACAGGTGTCGGCAAGGATGTAGAGAAAGGGGAACCCTCTTGCACTTTTGGTGGGAATACAAACTGATGCAGCTACTGTGCAAGAGAGTATGGAAGTTACTCAAAAAGTTAAAAATAGAACTACTGTACAATACAGCAACGCAGTACTAGGTATTTACCCAAAGAATAGAAAAACACTAATCAAAAGTGATACATGCACCCCTATGTTTATGCAAGAAACAAAACAAATGAGCAAAGGCAAAAGAGGGAGGGAGGGAGAGAGAGAGAGTGAGTGAGAGAGAGACCAAGAATCAGACTCTTAACTATAAAGATCAAACTGATGGTTACCAGAGAGGAGGGGGTGGGGGGATAGGTTTAATTGGTGATGGGGATTAAGGAGTACACTTGTTGTGATGAGCACCAGATGATGTATGGAATTGTTTTATCAGTATATTGCATACCTTAAACTAATATAACACTGTATGTTAATTAAGTGGAATTAAAATAAAATATTAAAATTAGTCAAGGGGACTTCCAAAATAAAGAAAATGTAAAATATGATAATATACACACAAAATGTGGAGAGGGGAATAAAAATGAAGTTGTTCAGAAAGTGTTTGAACTTAAGTAACCATCAACTTAATATGGGCTGCTATATACTTAGAATGTTATATATGAATCTCATGTTGACCACACGAAAAATAAAGAGAAACAAAGCCAATCATAATACTATAGAAAGTCACCAATCACAAAGAAAAAGAACAAGAAGAAAGGAACAGAGAACTATAAAAAACAAAACAAAACAGCAAACAATGAACAAAATAGCAGTAAGTACATACCAATCAATAATTACTTTAAATGCAAATGGTCTATGTGTTCCAATCAAAATATAAGGTGATTGTATGGATAAGAAAACAAGATCCATCTATATGCTGCCTACAAGAGAGTCACTTCAGATCTAAAAACACATTCATACTGAAAATAAAGGGATGCAAAAAGGTATTCCATGCAAATGGAAGGAAAAGAAAAGCTGTGAAAGGAATACTTCTATCAGACAGACTTTAAAAACAAAGAGTGTAACAAGAGACAAAGAAGAGCATTACTAATGATAAAGGGGCCGAAGAGCATTACTAATGATAAAGGGGCCAAACAAGAAGGTATAAAAATTATAATTATCTATGCAACCAAAGTGGTACACCTAAATACATAAAGCAAATATTAATTACATAACAAAATAAATGGACAGTAATTCACTAATGATAGGAAACTTTAACACCCTAGTTACATCAATGGATAGATCACCCAGGCAGAAAATCAATAAGGAGACAGTGTCTTGGAACAGCAAGTTACACCAAATGGCATTAACAGATATATACAAAACATTCTATCTGAAAACAAGAGAACACCCATTCTTTTCAAGTGCACATGGGACATTCTCTAAGGGAGATCACATGTTAGGTCATAAAACAAGTCTCAGTAAATTTATTAAGATTGATATCATATCATGCATCTTTTCCAACCACAATGAAATCAAACAACAAACAAAACACACAAGTATGTGAGAGCTCAACAAGATGCTACTAAACAACCAATGGGTCAATCAAAAAATCAAAAGAGTTTAAAAAAATACATGGAGACAAATGAAAATGAAAACACAATAGTCCAAAATCTTTCCAATGCAGCTAAATCAATTTTAAGAGTTAAGTTTTTAGCACTACAGGCCTACCTCAAGAAATAAGAAAAATCTTAAACTATCTAACCTAAAGGAACTAGCCAAAGAAGAACAAAGCTCAGAGAATAAAGATCAGAGAAGAAATAAATGAAAAGAAACTAAAAATAATAGAAAAATATTAATGAAACCAAGATCTGCTTCTTCAAAAGATAAGCAAAATCAGTAAGCCTTTGGCCAGACTGCAGGGAAAAAGAGACAGGACCCAAATGAATAAAATCAGAAATAAAGAAGGAGAAGTAACAACTGACACCACAGAAATACAAATGATTATAAGAGCATACTACCAAAAATTATATGCCAACAAATTGGATAACACAAAAGAAAGAGATAAATTCCTAGAAAATATACACTCTTTCAAAATTGAATCAGGAAGACATAGAAACTCTGAATGGTAATGAAATTGGATTTGTAATAAAAAAAAACTTGCAACAAAGAAAAGTCCAGGACCAGATTCACAGGTGAATTCTGTCAAACATTTAAAGAAGAATTAATACTTATTCTCTACAAACTATTCCAAAAATAGAAGAGAAAGGAAAACTTTCAAATACATTCTACAAGGCCAGCATTAACCTGATACCAAAACCAGATGAAGATACCATAGGTAAAAAAAGCTATTGGCCGATATCCCTGATGAACACACATGCAAAAATCCTCAACAAATATTAGCAAACCACATTGAACAATATATTAAATGGATCATTCACTACCATCAACTGGGATTTATTCCAGGGATGTAAGGATGGTTCCATATTTGCAAATTAATCATTGTGATACATCATATTAGCCAAATGGAAGATAAAAATCACATGATTACCTCAAGACATACCAAAAAACTATTTGAGAAAATTCAACATCTGTTCATGATTTAAAAAAAAAAAAATCTCTCAATAAAGTGAGTTTAGAGGGAACATATATCAATGTAATCAAGGTCATACATGACAAACCCACAGCTACCCTTATATTCAATGGTGAAAAGTAAGAGCTTTTCTTCTAAGATCAGGAACATGACAAAGTTATCTACTCTCTCTTATTCAACACAGTACTGGAATTCATAGTCACAGCAATCGAACAAGAAATAAGAAGCATCCAGATTGGTAAGGAAGAAGTAAAACTTCCATTATTTGTAGATGATATGATTCTATACATAGAAAACACTAAAGACTACCAAAAACTACTAGATGTAATAAATGAATTCAGCAAAGCTGCAGGATACAAAATCAATATACAGAGAACTATTGCATTTCTATACACTAATAATGAAGTAGCAGAAGGAGACATTAAAAAAACAATTCCATTTATAATTGCACCAAGAAGAATAAAATATCTAGAAATAAACATAACCAAGTTTCTGAAAGACTTGTACTTTGTAAAGTATAAATGAAACATGAGGACCCACACAAATGGAAAATTAAACCATGCTCATGGATTAGAAGGATTAATGTTGTTAAAATGTCCACACTACCCAAAGCAATCTGCAGATGCAATGCAATCACAATGCAAACACCAATATTATTTTTCACAGAACTCGAACAAATAATTCTAAAATTTGTATGTAACTACAAAAGACCCTGAATAGCCAGAGCTATGTCGAGAAAGAAAAACAATGGTGGAGGTGTCACACAGATTTTGAGCTATACTACAAAGCTATAGTAACCAAAACAGTATGGTATTGGTATAAAAATGGATTTATACATCAACAGATCGCAATAGAGGATCCAGAAATAAGCCTATGCTTATATGTTCAATTAATATGACGAAGGTAGTAAGAATATATTGGGGAATATATTGGAGAAAAGACTGTTTTCAATACATAGTGCTGGGAAAACTGGATAGCTATGTGCAAAAACAATGAAACTGGACCACTTTCTCACATCATATACAAAAATAAACTCAAAATGGATTAAAGATGTAAATGTGAGATCTGAAACCATAAAACTCCTAGAAGAGAACGCAGATAGTAATTTCTCTGATGCTGGCCTTTGCAACATTTTTCTAGATATGTCCCCTGAGGCAAGGGAAATAAATGCAAACATCAACTATTGAGACTATGCAAAAACAAACAAATAACAACAACAAAAAAAACCTTTGCACTTGTGAAGGAAACCATCAACAAAACAAAAAGACAACCTACTGAATAGAAGTAGGTATTTGCAGATGATATATCCAATAAGCAGTTACCATCCAAAATATATAAAGAACTTCTACAATTCAACACTAAAACAATCCAATTCAAAAATGAGAAGACCTGAATAGACATTTTTGAAAGAAGAATACAAATGGCCAAGAGACACATGAATAGATGCTCCATATTGCTAATCATCGGAATAATGGAAACCAAAACCACAATGAGATATAACCTTACACTTATCAGAATGGTCTGAATCAGAAAGACTAAAAATAACTAGTATTGGTTTGGATTTGCACTGTCAGTGGGAATGTAAATTGGTGCAACCACTACAGAAAACAATATGGAGGTTTCAAAAAATAAATAAATAGAAATACCCTATCATCCTGTAATTTTCCTACTGGGTATTTACTGAAAGAAAATGATAATACTAATTCAAAAAGATATATGTGCCCCTATGTTTATTGCAACATTATATACAATAGCCAAGATATGGAAGCGACCTGTGTCCATCAATAGATGAATGAATAAAGATGTCTCTGTCTCTCTCTCTCTCTTCCTCTCTCACACACACACATGCACACACACACATGCTGAAGTACCACTCAGCCATAAAAAAGAATGAGATCTTGCCATTTGCTAGAACACGGATGGACCTTGAGGGCATTTTGCTAATTGAATTCAGAGAAAGACCAACACTTTATGATTTCACTTATAGGTGGAATCGAAAACACACACACACACACACACACAAATCAGAGAGTGATCCATAAATACAGAGAATAAAGTGATAGTTGCCAAAGAGGAGAGGACATGGGGGAACTGGTAAAATAGGTGAAGAGGAGAGAGAGATACAGGCTCCCAGTTATGTAATAAATAAACCATGGGGGTGAAAGGCACAGTGTAGGGAGTACAGTCAGTTGTACCTTAATACCATCGTATGGTGATAGATGGTAGCTACACTTGTGGTGAGCATAACCTAATATATAGAATTGTCAAATCATCACGATGTACACTTGAACTTAATATAGTATCGTGTCAACTATATTTCAATAAAAGTTTTTAAAAAGTTAAGCATTGTATAGCAAACTTAGCACTTTTATTTTTTTCTATGAACAGAAGAACTGATGAGGGTGTTGGTGTAAAGGGAGGCAGATGGTTGCCCTTTAATGGCCAGATGTGACTTGGGATAAACAGAAAATTGTCAAGAACTGGCGCTGAAAAACCAGTCAAATGATACCTAGGCTGAGGTACTGAGTGTCTACACCAAGGCGGAAATGAAGTTTGGGAAGAGTGGGGGTGATTACGTGTTTTTGAGTCTAGTGCTCAGTATTTTACAGTTGACTGTACCCTGAAAGTCACTTTTCTTCACCTAAATTACAGATCAGAAGTTACAGTTGGTCTCAAAAGACAGCTTTGTTCCTTGCTATACAATTAAACTTGGGTTTCTTTTCTGAGCTTCTGCCATCTGCACACCTTATGTTATTGGGACAGAAGACTGGTACATGCTATTTCTTACTGAAAATGACATCAGCAATATGGATTCACCCTCTGCAGGACAGTGCTTCTGCCACTGCCCATGAGACAGAAGTCAAGAACTGAACAGGTAAGAGATATGAGGCATAATTAGTTTTATCCTCCACGAAGAAGTTATTTCACAAATAATGAGGCAGAACCTCTCCAATTTTAATAATAATGGATGTATATCATTGAGATTACTGCATCAAATTAATGAGTTAGCTACTGATATGAAACAACAAGATAATAAATGCAGGGGTATTTTTTGCCCCTAGATGCCATTTAAACATAGGATTTGAGAAGAAGAGTCAAGATTCAATTCCTAACCAGCTCTCTCCTTTCCTTTAAATAGAGAATATAGTACATAGGGCTCCTTAGAGGTATACAGCTGAAATTATTCCTCCTTGAAGCAGAAAAATGCAAGGGCAGTAATAATAATAATGCATATGATTAAGTGCAGAGAACTCAGGTCACAGTCCACCCAAAAAAAGGCTCAAGTCGGCCTCCTTTTCAAGAAAGAGGCTCTGCAGATGGAGGCAGCAGCAAAAGCTCAGCCTCCCGCGTTCTATTTCCAATGCACGCCCCCTTCTGTTTCTCTCGTCATTAATTACTGTGCTCCTCCCTCTGCCCTCACAAAGAGGCACGAAACTACTCATCAGGCGGTGGGAAAATGATAACCAGTAGCATTCCAGACATTTCATTACTCAAATCAGCATAAAGTGATTATATGAAATCCCTAGGAAATTGAAGTGGCCTTCTCTTCACTTTTCAAACTGTACTTTGACTAATAGAAAGTCCATCTTATTTAACATCATCTAACAGGACCCCCTCAAATCTATCGTTCTTCCTTGACCACAGTTATATATAATCTGGAGCATTATAAAACATTTTTCTGATCTAAACTAGCAACTTGACTAGATTCATTATTCACTTTAAACTAATGAGATTATTTGTTCAAGTGATGTTATTAATGGGTTGCATAATATCCATCAGATAAAATACTAATACAATGTTGAAAGCAAGCAAATTAAGTCATCACAGGCCTAAAAAAGCAATGACTGAGGCTGACAGGATAGTCTGATTCGTAGTAAATTCAGACTTAAATAATGGCTCAGACTGTTTTTCCTACTATTATTTTTTGTGTGTGAAATAAATCTGTGAAGCCAATAAAGACTAACCAAATGTACGAATTTGAACTTCTAATGAATACAATGACATTTAAAAGTCTCAAAGGTCACCCTCATAACACTAAAGTAATTCCACTGAAGTCAAAAACAATTTAAAAATATTTTGAGAAAGGGCCCAGCAATGTCATTAGTATATATTGGCCAGAAGCAAAGGGTAAGGGGGATGAAGCAGAGATATTCTATATTTTATTATAGCCTAAAATCAATTGTAGCCTTCTCTTATTAGAAGCATTCAATAATCATTAAAAATATTGTCACCCATAAGGTGATATTTGGACACTGCCATATATCTTACATAGTTTTATTAACCAATATCATGTTTAATCATTAAAACATTTCTGCTCATGTGTATTTGTGTTTCCCAGGGGGCAAAAAAAGTACAGTACAGTGATAGCTTACATTTGTACAGCAACACAATTTATAACTGCATTACCTCTTTCAATTTTAAAACTCTCCTGTGAGGTTGGTAAGAAAAGCATTATTTCCCCACTTTGCAAAATAAACAAAGACAGTAAGAGGCTGGTCCAAAATCACCTGGTATTCAGCTTCAAAATCCAGGGATTTTTTTTTTTTTCATTGAGCTTTGCTCTCCCTTGATTTGCCCTTTGTGTACTGGGAAGGGCAGAAATGTCACCTCCCTTTAAAGAGGAGATTAAAATTGCAGTGGCAGAAACAGCAATGACCCCTGGTGAAGAAAAGGCTCCTGACAAAATTCTGACTGGTCTCTTGATTTATTAAAAGCAGTGCTCAGAGCAGGAGGAAATAAGAGTTATATAATTTTTAATTTCCCTGTCAAAATTATGGAATCAGATTGTTGAAGCTGATTCTTTATATGTAAAGGTCAAACATGAACTGAAATTAATGCTAGATCATGACCCAGCATTCACACTATTACCTGTATAAATGCACACACACATATGTATTGATATCCTTTCTTCCCAAAGGGATATGAACAAATCATTCACCTTATCTTCAAAACAGTACTTAAATACATCGCAAAACAGCACAGAACAAAAGTGAGTCACTCAACCCCACAGGTTAGATTTTATGACTGACTTTGGATAGATCATTAAAACAATAATAATCACAAAAATGAATCTGTCCTCCTTGACTATCTGCTGAGAATTAGGTCCAGATCATTTGACTTACACATGTAAATTTTATAATACCACTACTTGCTTTGATGTAGTATTTGAATTTTTCAACAGGCTTTCACATGCTAATACACACTGTTACACTTCTGGGTTTAATGAGAAAATCATCTTCCTGTCTCTAGGCCTCACCTTGTGAAGTCTGTCATTTCCATCATGATCATACACATCTGCTTGGCCAGCACAATTATATCATTGCCGCTGTCATCCCATTTGGCCACTTCCGCATCCAGCTTGCTTTTCTCTTGGTGGAATATCTCCACCTGCTCAGCTATTTTTGCCTTCTCCTCCTGCGGTAGTTGCGCCATGATGGCCTGTGTGGGTTACAGAAACAGTGTGACTAATGGTGACAAAGTAAATACAGACAGTAGGTTGACTCTGCCTCAAGCTAATGGCAAAGCCACACCCTGACAAGGTTTACAGGCTGCCCCACCACTCCAGAAAGTACGCTTTCTCCATTCCTAGGAAGGCAAAAGCGCAGACTGGTAAGGTCCCCCGAATCCCCGTCCCTATTCCTATACACAGAAAATATAGAGATCCAAAAGGTGCATGCACACTGACAATAACAGAACTTCTGTGTCACTCTGATGACATATGTTTGTTCAAAAGAATCTATTCTTGACAATTTTTATATTTGGTCTCAGGAAACTTCTACCAGATGAAAGAATGCACCTCTTTCAACACTGAAATCTGTTCAGAGAAGGGAGGGAAAAAAAAAAAAAGGCTTTCTGTCACTGGGAAGAAGAGGAATTTTAAACAATATCTGAGCATCCAAGTGGGGCAGGGTGGGGAGACTTGTCATGAGTGTTAGTGAAGGAATCCATGGTTAGATAACAAACAATCCCCTAGCCCAGAGCATTTCAGGGATGTCATACCTATTCCCAGCCCTCTTCTACCACCTCTGTGGAAATCCTGAGCTAACCATGGCTCCCTGCAGAGCCTAGAAGTATGCAGAAGTTGTGATGTGATAAAATACAGGTCTAGGAAGCAAAGGTTGATTTTCAATAGTTGCTACGTAAGGGAATGTAGAAAAGCAAGAACTACAGCTGATTCTCATCATTCATGGATTCTTTATTTACAAATTAGCCTACTCTCTAAAATTTGTTGGCAACCCTAAAATCAATACTTGTGGTGCTTTTGTCATTCACAGACAGGAAGAGTAGCAAAAAAAAAAACCAAAAAACTGAGTCACCTGACAGGCCTGTTTCCAGATGTGGTTGAACAACAAATTCTCTGCCTTCTTGTTTCAGCACTAAACAAGTGTCCTTTTTGTGGTCTATTTAGGGCCACATTTTCCACATCTTTGTGCTCTTTGTTGGGAATTTTGCTGTTTAACATGGACCCCAAGCATAGTGCTTAAGTGCTGCCTAGTGTCGCTAAGCACAGAGAGGTGGTGATGTGCCTTATGGAGAAACATACGTGCATTAGATAAGCTTCATGCAGGCAGGGACTATACTGCGCTTGGCCATGAGTTCAATGACAATGAACACTGTCATTGTTTTGTTTAATGACATTAAAATTGTCATTGTCATTGTCTTGTTTAATGACATTAAACAAGATTACTTATTGATTGGTTGAAACAAAATGTTGAGACTAGCAGCTCTCAGGAACCTAACCCTCTATTTCCTCTAGAAGCAATGATGCCATAGTTGCTAATTAAGTGTTCATGGTGACTTTACAGAATTTAAGCACCACAAATGAAGACAATCAACTATATTTGTTAAACACCATGTATGTAGCAAGCCCTGAATGCAACGTTGGCATTACCTCATTGCATCTTCTTAGAACCATGTGCAAACTGATTCAGAGAAAGGAGCGCGTGGATAAGTATGACAGCACCAGTAGCCCTCTGGTTCTGGGATATGTGTATTCACCAATGAGAGCATGATTTGGGGAACTTACAGCTTTTGCAAAGGACAAATAAAATAGCACATACAAGAAAATTCTGCTTAATTATAAAGCTCTTCCTAATATAAGTGAATTGTTGGAAGGAAAGGTTGTTGATTTCTTTCATTTTTTTTGTCTTATTTAAATTCAAGTTAGTTAACATATAGTGTATTACCAATTTCGGGGTAGAATTTAGTGATTCACCAGTTGCATATAACGCCTAGTGCTCATTACCTCAAGTGTCCTCCTTAATGCCCAACACCAAATTACTCCATCCCCCTACCCAAGGTAGTTGATTTCTAATAGAAATATCAATGGACAAAAGCTCTGAAAAACTGAGCTCAACAGGATCTGTCACTGACTTAGGTTAAGACCTACTTGCTACTGGATCGTATTCTTAACTTCTTCAGATCTAAGAATAGTAAACAACTATCTCAAAGTGTTATGGTGGATAGCAAATAAAATAATGTGTTTTGTCAAAAAAATGAAAGCATTAAAAAAAAATGAAAGCATATATGGGATTACTACTAATATATTATCATCGTGTCTGTATTAGTTTTCCTTTCCAGTTACCTCTCTAGTTTATTACCTCATTGCCATGAAAGACAGGGATTGGCCCAGAGTCTATGTGACTATACATAAATGAAGATTGACATGATTCCTTGAGTACAGAAATGTATATCAGGTAGTGTGCTAAGAGGCGTATGTATATAAAAAACTTAAATTACTTAATCACTCTACAAGATTAATACTATTCTAACCCCTATTTTATTAATGATGATACTAAGCCCAGAGAAATTAAATTCTCAACATTACACAACTAATAAGCTGTAGGAATAGGGTTCAAACCCACATCAATTAACACCATACTTAACTATTAAGCATAACTAGATCACCATGCACAACCATGCACCATGATCCCATCCCAGTGGGGCAAGGGCTGCTGAAATCACAAGCATTGTTCACCAGGCTGAGCAACCTGGAGATGAGGCTTTATCTGCCAGAGTAAGGGGTATCTTTGATTTGCATGAAGGTGTGCCTGGACTGTTACCTGCACAGATATATCTTACTAATGCACAGCCATGTTTACTAACTTCCATGCACACATGTGTGTGACGTTATATAACTAGCATGTTAGTCTCCCGTATGTGTATGTATGTGTATGTGCGTGAGTGTGAATGTGTACATACAGAAATTACAAGCCACATTTAGAAAGCTGGACTGGTACAAATACTACAGTTAAAATACTCAAGACACTATATTTCTGAAAAAATATTTTCAAGTACTTTAAAAACTGTATCCAAAAAAGGTGGTTAATATACAACCAAAGAGTTGGTTATAAACTCATACAATATTGTACTAATAACAAGACAGCTATTCCAATGCATTTGAGATAAGTTTGGATTTGCAGAAGTTAAATATACACTTTTTTTTCCTGAAGCAACCTTGTCTGATGATCTTAAGCTATCCTTCATTAATTTGTCCTCCTCATACAAAGCTGATAATCATGTTTTACTTAGGCCTCGCAGTCTTAACCACCATCATTTAAGCCATTCCCTAGGTACTTCTCTGTTGAAGAATCTGTAAAACTCCCCTGCAGACCTCCACACTCTACATTCAATCCCCAGATGGAAAGCAATGAAACTTCCATTGTCTCAAAAGAGTTAATTTGTGTATTGAAGGGTATACACTTATCTTTCAACTGTATCACATGAGTTTCAATTGTATAACTTAGGATTTGAGTATTAACTGCCTTACTCTACTCTTGAATTCCTATTAATGCCCTACTTCTGACTTCTGTCTGAGCTTCCTCAGGGTAGAGGCTTCAGCATCCTGCAAAGAATAGAAGCTCAACAAATATCTTTTGATTGACTGTGTAACCATTTTTCCACTCACTGCGTCAACATAGTTAAAGAGAATTTACTGGAACTGACAAACATTTTCTAAGGGCACAATTCTGAAGGAAAAAAAAAATGGCCCCTTCAAAGCAGATTTGCAAAAGAAGATGTTATTTTGACTCTAGGGGTGCTCGACCCGCATAATGCACTTAATGGTGTGTGACTTGGGTGCAAGTGTCAGTACATTTGCTTCTGCTTATGTAGCTATTGATGAGCCAAAGTCTTTTCCTAAATATTCTTAAAATGCTCCTGGCTTTTAAAAATTCCTAATTGACCTTTTCTGAAACTGGAATAAAAAAAAAAAAAGGTTATCTATAAACAGATCACAAACTGAGAAATTTGCAAATTAATCAAATCAAAATTCAACACATGAGTTTTAATTAGGTCTTATCAATGTAACTCAGCAGTTTGAAATGTTAACACATTAAAGTCATTCTAGCTAGGAAAAAAAAAGAGGCTGACTACATTCAAATCGAGTAGAATACAAAGTAAGTAACATGCGATAGTTCCTTCCCTCAAACTAAGTGAACATGAGAAAAGTGATTTTCATGGCCAATAGGAAAGGGAACAAATCAGCTTTTCTGTTTCTCTGATGTGATCACCGGGGGCAGTCTGAGAGTTTCTGCTGCTTCTATGCACAGTAGTCAAGCACAGCTCTACAGATTGTTGATCTGGCTGATCTGGGGTCCCAAATTATGGAATCAGAGACTTGAATCCACAGAATTTCCTGCACCCCACCCCAGGCTTCCAGCCTTTCCTCTGAACAGCCGACGATTTTTTTGTGATTGAGGTTATAAACTCTACTTATTAAGCAAAAATATAAATCACTGAAACAAGCCAATAATCACTCGGCCCAGACTCTTTTCTTCAAATCTAAATCTCAGGAGTTTTTGATATGATTATTTTTCCAATCTCAAAGAAAAATGACATTTGAAGTCTATGGGCTTCCAAACTGACAGGTGTTAGTTCCTTAAACTAGAGGAAGAAGTCGTCTAACATTTAGGCTTCAAGTTCATGAATGTTAATAAATAATGATTAAAAAGGCTAAAACTCACTGTGTCCATTTCTACTCACTTGGTTTTAAAGCAAAATAATAAATATAAGCAGTTAAAGAGTGGATCCTTTGACTTTTACCAGTCTCAGACCATGAAGTAAATAGGAAAATTGAGGTAACTGTCCCAAAAAGTCAAGTAAAAATTTTCATGATTTCCTAAATTGTCCATGCTCTTTTAGGTTAAAGTATCCGACCAGCCTTGTAATGAAGAACTACCTTATGCTATAAGCATCATCATCATCATCTTCTTCAACTTGACAGTATGTGATACATCTTGTGATACTTTTTACCATGCAGTTCTCCTAATGACATCATGAGGTAGAATGCTGTGCACACACACACACACACACACACGGCATGGAGTGGTTAAGAAAGTTGCCCAAAGTCACACAGCTTGGCCAAGCCCATATTTAAAAAAAAGTCTATGTGACTCCAAATAATATATTCTATCACCAAGGTTAAGTGTCCAAGAGTTGTCGCTGACCAATTTTAACCACATCAACCTGTGAAATAACAGTATAAAATGTCATGTCTAGGATCGGGTCTGAGTAGTTCTACATTTTATCAGATCAGGGTATGATCATTCTCTGCCTCTCCCTCTCTCATAAAATGCTGTAGAGAAGCAGCAGATAGAGACACATCAAGGAAATAAGCACTCTAATTTCAGAGTTTGGGAGAAATGTTAGAGTGGATACTAAAAGCTTTTCTCCTACCATAACCTCCTTTTAGATTAATTTACCCTTTTGAGAGAGGAAGAATTTATCTGAATGAGAAGCCAAAGTAAGTCCATTAACATAAGGGAAGGACTGGCTGCTGCAAAGAGCAACTACCTCTGTCAAAGACAACTTTTGCCTCCCTCACAATTTTGACCAAGTTAACATACTTTTCTGGTCAAAAGTTCGACCATCTGTCATCTCACCAATTCAATGCACCCTCTTATTTCCAACTTACAGCCATAATTCTAGGTCTCTGATTTGTCATCATATAATTACAGGCTAAAATAGGCTGACTCAATAACTAATGCTGTCTGCTGCAAGTTAATCACACAGACCACATGATGGATCTCAAAGACAAATCAGCAAGTGCTGGATTATAGGGGTACTTTGTTCTTACTATCCTGGACCATGTTCATAATTCATGCTGAAAAATCTTTCAAAAAAAGACTATTGTCTTTTCACCTATTGGGTGAAAAAATAATAGATGATATAGACGAGTGCTATCTGACTTTTGTTTCTACTTAATTGACTTGATATCTATCATAAGATGCATGGAATGGAAGTACAATGGAACTGCATTCTTCCTGGTAAGAAGTGGGACTAATCATGCCATTTTGACAAGATGGTGATTATAAACTATGATAAGGGTTGTACAATATGCCTTGGTCTTTGAGAAAACAAGTCAATGGATTCTGGACTCTATCAATACTGAGTTGCAGTCAATCAAATTGGCTTTGAACTGATTAATGTTTGGATGAAATATTCAAATTTGCCCTTTGTCATGAACATAAAAATGCTGGTTTTACTTAATCTTGAAGATGAATTGACTTGACGGATGAACTGATTTAGTGTTATGCCAACACAGGCTCAAAAGCCTCTTAGCTTCATGAACTTCTTAGTTTTCAACATGGGGTGGGGGGTGGCGGAAGGATGTAGGGGTTAGAATCTACAAAAAATTTTCCAAGTTGGAGGCTACATATTCTTTTCTACTGTCATCAATCTGTGATCCAAAATAATTTCTCTTCGAAGGGATGACAATTTTCAGTCACCCCTTATTGAGCATTTAATGTATGTCAGGTATTGTGTTCATAATTTTACAAATATTAGTAATTAAACTTCAAAAGAATCCTATCAAGTAAGTCTATTATTCACATTTTACAGATAATAGAACTGAAGCTCAGAGAAATTAAGCAACATGTAATGGAGCATGGTCTTCACTCCACTCTTTACAATTCAAAATCAAGTCTGTCTGAAATCAAAGCTGGTGCATCTTTAATATTCTGGCTTTTACCCTCACATTTCCCTATCAATGTCTATCTATATCTTGTGAATCATTTCATTATTGCATGAGATTATCAGGACATAAAGCACAAAAAGAGAAACTGGGTTTTAAGTACAAAGATTTTCTTGACTCAACATAAGTCTTAGTCTTCTTTGAGTCCTCTTTATTTTAACCTCTGACTGGCTATCCCTACTCTTCTTTCACAATTCCTAAACCAGTGTGAGCTTTCTGGGGTTTCCTAACCACTATTCTAATTACCACCACTTTCTCAAACTCATGCTTCCTCTACCTTATTTTTTCTTAAGTAAAACTTAACAGGGAATTAGAATATAATTCTAATTAGGATATAATAAGAACACAATCTATAATGGGACTGTTCTTACTGCATAAAAACTGAAACTTGGAGGAGAATCTCACCGCCTTTTGTAATCCCCAGGGATTTAATCTCCTGAGACCTACCTTGATTACTTGCATCTATCCTCAATGAGATCCAATTAATAGAATTAGTCAGAATCCTCTTTGAAACACTTGTGTTGGCAGAGAGTGTCATGGAGTGTTCCAGAGTGCTCAAATGTCAGCCAGAGCAGCGATCTTTCTGTTGTTTCCTGCTCTATGCCTTAAACTGGCATATGTCTAGTATGTCTCTATAATTTCTTTTTCTATCATATGGCAAACTGATTTAGGACTACTGCCCTTGCCATAAGTAGGTATTGAGGAGGGGGCGGGGGAGTTCTGTCTCTACTTTAGTGCCCTTGAACCAATTTCAAAGATGTGGTCTTATTCATCAGAGACCCTACATCAGGGTATGGAATAGTAACAGCCCAGCCACTAACAAAGTAGTACTCTAATTTTCCATTTGTCATTGCCTCTTGTGTTAACAAGCTTGGTGACTTCAAGTGGCACTGTGGTGTCTGTGCTAAAGCAAGATCTGAGCATTCCTGTGTCCCCTAGCTGTTGAACTATCTAGTCATGATCACAAACTCAACAAAATCCACTGGACTCTTAAACCGTTTGCATTGATGTGGCTGCTAAGTTTCAAGTGATAGAGAGAGAATGGAGTAAACAGCAATCAGAAGCAGTGGTGGTTATTTCGATTGTGTAAAATATGAATTGCTAAGAACAACCACAGATGAAAGCACAGATTTCTGAGCTATAAATCTTAGGGATTCCAAGACCCTGGATCAGAAATCCCCTCAAACCAATTTGGTGTACCTAACCCCAGTGCATGAAACCCAAGTCCTGGATGTCCACTCACCCGTGCACTCTGCCCCGCAATGAGCTGGTCGTCCTCAGTCTGAACACTTGTCCGGCTACGCACATCATAATCTTCCTGCTCAAAGTCAGAATCGTCCTCTAGTTCTTCTGGGGTCTAAAGGTACAAAGGAAAAGAGAAGAATCAGTATATTTTAAATTGATAACCTTCAACCCCACCCATATGCTTTGTGGCTACAAAAGCTAAGTAGCTCCCAGGAAAGAGAGCTTGTGGGCAGTTACCTGTAGGGAGTTATGGAGGAGGGTATTGGCTCTAATGGAGTCAGAAAAATCAAGCTGCCCCAATTTATCTTAAAAAAAAAACAAAACACACTCTATTACTTCCTCCTGTAGGTTTAAAAATTCTATTTGGCTCTTGACACGGCATGCTTTCTAATTTTAAGAAAAATATATTTGTGTTTTTCCACCCATAAAATTTATTGTAAGATAGACCATCACCATCAACGAAAAAAGTTGTACCTATACTTGGTCTGTAATGCCCTTTTTGCTCTATTCCCAGTCTTTTCTAGTCTTAATAAGCAAGAAGAATTGATCATCTCCAAGCCAATGATTAGTCCAGAAATATCTGATGTGGTCACTAAACTGTATAGCATATAGTTGCAACTATAGATTCCAGAGTCAAGACTGCTTGAACACGAACCCCTGTGTAACCAGTGGCAAAATCCTCTTAGCTCTGGTTTCCTCCCCTGTGAACTGCTGTTGATAAAAGTTTCTCTATGATTTTTGTGAAGATTAAGTAATGTACTTCATGTAAAATGTCTGCATATAATAGGCATTTAAAAAATGTCTGCCATCATCACTACTTAGGATTTTGAAATCAATTCATTCACTTTTAAAAAATGAAGCTACCAATCACTACACAGCCACCAAGGATTAAATAGCTCTTTCATACATAGTATCAATTTAGCTAAAACCAGCACAGTGAAATAAGTATCATTCTCTTTTTAGAGATAAGAAAACCAAGGTTCTGAGAAACAGTATGCCAAGTGTCTCTAAACTAGTTAATAATAGAATTAGAATTTAGACCCCAAATACCCAAATGTGTCTATCTTTTTCACATTATAAATCAGTTAAGAACTGTAGCTACAGAAGGGCTTTAAAGTGAGTAGTTATATGGAGATCCAGTCAGAGAAAATGCATGAATTAATCCATAAACCCACAAATAAAAATACCCCCTATCTTTGATGGATATCATCTATTATGATGACCATAATAGATAACATACATTAAGTGCTTTTCATGTGTCAATCATGGTTTTCTCTAAGGACTTTACATACACTAATTCATACAATTTTCTTCACAGTCCTATGACGTAGACACAATTTCCCCACTTTACAGATAAGGAAACTGAGGCACGAGAAGTTACACCTTGCTCAAAGCCTTCTAAATCATGCAGCATGTCCTGTAGACTGTTAATTCTAACAAGATGAATGTGGAGTTGGTGAGGATGGTGCATAAAAGGCAGACAGTGCATTAGTACGACCTTCTCAGATCAATGGTCATTGGATTGAAACCTGACAATCACCCACAAACTGCCCCTTAGCACAAGGAGCACTAGCTCCCAGGGCTCTGTATTTTGAAAGGAAGAAGCAGACCACAGCAGTACTGATTATGCAGTTGCCCATTCCCCATCCAAAAGGGCACACTTTGATTCTGCTGGTTTCTTTGGCTACTTCAGTGCAATTAATCAGGTGCGGTTATTGATGAAGTTTTAAGACTGGTCAGACAGGCATAAAATGGGGTCTTCATGCCAATGTCACATTATGTGTAGTAATTTCCAGGCTTTGGCATATCCTTCTTGTTTTCCTTCTCTCTCTCCATCAACCTTATTAATATTCACTCAGTCATCTACAGATGTTCAATTTTCTTTCACAGAATTATTAAAAAAAAGAAGGAAGAAAGAGGTTTTGTTCTCACACTTTATTCACTAAAGCAGGGGTGGAGTGGGCAGAACCTGGTTCAAATAACTGGTTGTATTTCCATTGTGGACAGAGACAATAATCTCTGATCATTTTTCACTCTTCTGGAATGTACTGCAGAACAATTACAGCAAGTTGGTAAATTCTGCTGACGGATGAGATGACAAGATTGCAAGCACTTTTCATCATTAGTTTTTGAAAAGGAGAGAGAAAAGTAAAATGAAAAACCTCACTCAATAGAAAAAAGGAAAATATGACAGTGCCTATAGCACTGTGTCCAAACATTTCAAGGATCTGTGTGTTTAGAGAGGAGTCAATGACAGACACAACCTGGCAGCATAAGGTTAATGATGATGAGCTTTCATTCAAGTGACTAGGGCTCAGAAACCAAAACAAAGTTTAAAAATGAAAAAAAAAAAATAACAACCTGGATGTGGACACAGGGAATCAGTGTTTTTGGCTAACTCTGCCACTCAGAAACTGTTTCTATCACTTACAGTTTTTCTGCTTCTCTCCTCACTCATAAAATAGAGATAATAATTCTTATTTGCCCTTCTGCCTCACAGGATTCTAGGATAAAATATATATGAAAATGCTTTGAAAATGATAAAAGTGAATTCAAGTAATAAGTGATAATATATACCTAATAACAACTGCAATAATCATAATAATAGAAATAATTTTTACCAACCACTATGGGCCAGGCATTCAGCTAAAGAATTTAATCCTTGTAACAACCTAATGAAATAAATATAATGCCTAGGGTGCCTGGGTGGCCCAGTCAGTTAAGCGTCCAACTCTTGATTTTGGCTCAGGTTATGATCTCAGGGTTGTGGGATTGAGCCCTGCATCAAGCTCCATGCTGGGCATGGAGTCTGCTTAACGTTCTCTCTCTCCCTCTCCCTTTGCCCATCTCCCCCCAAAAAATTAATGCCCATTTTACAGTTGCATAAACAAGCTCAGAGGTGTTAAGTCAGTTTTCCAGGGTGTTACACCTAGCAAGTTGAGGGAGTTCTAGAGCCTATGCTTTCAACCATCACAAGTAACACCAGACAAATGGATGAGCTTAAAATATTTTCTTGTGCCTTAATCATTCAGCAAACCCATCCAAGCCACCCACATAAATAGTTCTGTACATGTGCAGTTTGCTAATTGTATGTAAATGTGTCTACTTCTCATGTTGTTATTTTTTGAATTATTCATTTTAACAAGCAGCAATGTTATGTTTTGGTTGATCAAGGACCTCCATACATTAAAGGAGACATGGAAAAATAGTGAAGGTCTGCAAATGGGCCCAGAGATAATAAGACCTGTATCATTAGGTAGTGTTTATAGAGTAAAAAGAATCACCAAAATGTATAATTCACTGGATTGGAAGCTGGAAACTGAGTGTCAAGTCTCAATTCTGCCTTTTTGTGTTCCCAGGGAAGGCCTTTTTACAACCTTCAAAAACCACTTGTGTCTACTCTTGGTTCCCTGGGTCTATCATCTAACTGTTAGATTGCAAAAGTGGGTTTTATTTGCAAAATGGCATGATTAAAGTATTTGGCCTCTAAAATCTCCTCTATGAGATTAATTCGTGCCTATTACAGAGGCCCAGGAAAATCATGTGCTTGTCCAGGGTCACACCACATATCAGTTACAGAATAGGATCAATCTGCCTGCCTTTGGCTCTGAATCAAATGCTCAGTCCTCTCTACAACAGTTTCTGGAGGGAAGCAAAATGAGAAACGACTGAAGGATTTAGAGTTGTTTCACCAGGACACATGAGAAATATACTAATCACCATGTGAAAGAATGGCTCAAATGTGTATGAGAACTTAATTGGAAACAGAAAGATGAGGACATGGAGAGGCAGCAGGAGAGTCTGGGTGACGCAAGAGGAAGGATTTCCCAATCAGAAAGCTATACCACTGGAATTACGTTTTCCTAAAGTCAATGTAAAAGAAAATCTCCTCAGAGTCAGGACTGATTGGCCACTGGCATCTCTATCCTGGATTATTCTGGAAGCCTCCTGACTGATCTCCTTACTTCTAATTTTTCTCCAAACATTCTACTCTCCAGCAGAGCCAGAGTGTTGATTCTTGTATGAACTAAGTCAGCTTACAACACATGAAGGGATCCCATCTCATTCAGTGTGATCCTTACACTGCACCTGCCATTCCCCCTGCCTGGAACACATTTTTCCTAATATTTTTGTGGCTTGTTTCTTCCTTCCTCTCCAAGTCTGTTCTCAAATGCCATCCAATGAGTGACCACGCTTCATAAAACTCATACCCACCCTGTGCTCTATCCCTTTATACTGCCTTGCTTTTCTATGGCACAATAACTGGCTGGGTCTATCTCCTTGCTTATTATATTCTCTGTCTCCCACCAGAAGAATATAAATTTCTTGAAGTCAGGGACTTCTATTTTGTTTCTCTCTCCATTCAGGGCCCCTCCATCTGTGCGGGGTATCTAGTAAGCATCAACAAATACTTAATAAATGAATGACCAAAACTAAATTACTGAATTTTTCTAAAAAATCATATGAAATTATTTCTAATTACTTGAGTTAGGAAAACAAAACTGGGAACCTTATGGGACCATGTTAATTAACTGGGTAATAGCAATCTGTAATAGAAAAATAAGTTTTGTCATAAGTCTTTTCAATTCTTCATTTTCTAGCTCTGATGAGTAACTCCAATCCCTGCAGTTTTAATAGTATTGTTAATTTATTTAACAGATTGTATTTCATTAATTGATTGTAATAAGACACGTCATCCCAGCAGGATGAGAAAAGAAAAATATTTCTTGGGAATCTACTAAATGCCATGTCTAGGCTAGTGTTTTATAACAAAGGCAATATCTGTCCTCATTTGCAAATATGGAAACTGAGCACAGAGATGAAAACAAGCACACCAATGACCAAAAAATATTTAAGCCATAGGTTCTCAAACGCTACTGTTTCAAATACTCTCACTGAGCCTCAGTAATTTTTTCAAGGTGCCTCTTGGCTAAAAACAAAACAAAACAAAAAGCAAATAAAACAGCCACAAACTGAATGGTTGTGTTGATTAAGCAGTTAGATCACAAAAATGGATAAAGTTGATTAAACTTAACAACCTACTCCCTGGTGCCTGGTGTGCATTGCATAACTTCTCAAAACGCAGAATACAACCAAACATCCACTGAGCTTCCTTTTTATCATGGCAACTACCAAAAAACCAGCTTCACAAATATAGGATGTTATAAAAAGGAATATACCTACCTAATGTTTAAACCATGAGCTGAGAGACATCTGTATGTTTCTGTTGAAATTTTAAAACATCATGCAATGCTCCAAGGGTCCTTTCAGGCACAGCTTGAGATTTATGAAGTAAAACTTTAGACTTTTATCAGGACCTAACTGTTTCCACGACCTGCTTGCAAAACTATCATGTGCAAGGGGAGGAGCAAGATGGCGGAAGAGTAGAAGACCTAAATATCATCAAGTCCCAGAAGTTCGACTAGATAGTTATCAAACCATTCTGAACACCTACAAAGAGATCAAAGAGAAGAAGGGCAGCAATTCTAAGAACAGAAAATCTACCACTTTCCAGAAGGTAGGATGTGCAGAAAAGTGAATCTCAGGCGACATATGGGAAGATAGACCACGGGGGGGAAGGGCCAGCTCCTGGCAAACGGTAGAACAGCAGAGAACAAAATCAGAAGTCTGCTCCACTGAGGGATGTCACTCCAGAGGCTAAGCAGAGGGTGGAGTCCTCGCAGACTCCACAGCGTGGAGTCTCAGGACCCGCATGGTCACAAAAAGACCAGGGGTGTCTGAGTGTGGAAGAGCTCCCAGGTATCAGAGCAGGGAACATGGCTGCAGAGACAGAGCCAAGGAGTGGGCTCTGAGCTTGGGGTTACCTTAAACCATGATACAAGGCACAGTCGGGCCACTGCTCTTCAAGCAGGAACCCCACGTGGAAGATACAGAGAGAGCCCCTCCTTTCTCCTCTGGGAGGAGTGGCATGAGTGCGCTGCAGGAATCTGGTGGGTTTGGAGACTCCATGCAGAGCCATGCATTAGAGACAGAAACACTCGATCACAGGCTGGGTGAGCTCGGAGTGCCATCAGAGACCAGGGAGGTGGGAGTGATTGACTGCTTTTTCTCTGAGGGTGCACTGAGGAGTGGGGCCCTGACCTCAGCTCCTCAGGGGCCAGAGATTAGAAGGCTGCCATTTTCATTCCTGTCCTCCAAAGCTGTATGGAAAGCATTCAGGGAACAAAAGCTACTAAGAGCAAAACTGAGCAGATTACTTAGCCTGGCCCCTGGCAACAGCGGTGCAATTCCACCTCTGGTAAAGACATTTGAGAATCACTGCAACAGGCCCCTCCCCCAGAACATTAGCAAGAACATTCAGCCAAGACCAAGTTCCCCGATCAATGAGAACTGCAGAACTCCAGAACTAGGGGAAAGCAACACATAGAATTCATGGCTTTTTCCCCATGATATTCCTTATTCTTTCAAAGTTAAATTAAAAAATTTTTTTTTTCTTATTCTATTTTTTAAATTTTTTCTTTCCTATTTTAATGTATTTTAACTATTTTATCAATATATTTTTAAAAATCTTTTTTTAAATTTTCATTGTTGTCATATTCTATCCCTTCATTATATTTAACCTCATGCTTTGTATACATATAGGTTTTTTTTTCTTAAAGTCTGGGATACAGTTTCTTCTAATAGATCAAAATATACCCTAAATCTAGTGCACGGCTTTGTTCTAGTCTCCAGCCTGATCATATTATTTCTTCTTTTTTTTTTTTTCTTTTTTCAACCAACTTCTTATCAATTCCTTTTTTAGAATCTTTTTAAATTTTCATCTTTACAATCATATTCCATCCCTTCATCGTGTTTAGCCTTCTTTTTGTGTGTGTGTGTATATATATATATATATGTTTTTCTTTCTTTAAAATTTTGGGAGGTAGTTTCTTCTAACAGACAAAAATACATCCAAAATCAAGTGTGTGGCTCTGTTCTATTCACCAGCCTAATATGTATTATATAATATATATATATATATATATATATATATATATATTCTTTTTTTTCCCCCTTCCTTTCTTCTCCCCCAGGTTTTGGGTCTCTTTTGATTTACTTAATGTATATTCTTCTGGGGTCATTGCTACCCTTTTAGTATTTTGTTCTCTCATTCATCTATTCTTATCTGGACAAAATGACAAGGTGGAAAAACTCACCTCAAAAAAAAAGAACAAGAGGCAGTACCAATGGCTAGGGACCTAATAAATACGGACATTAGTAATACGTCAGAACTAGAGTTCAGAATGATAATTATCAAGGTACTAGCTGGGCTTGAAAAAAGCATGGAAGATATTAGAGAATCTCTTTCTGGAGAAATAAAAGAACTAAAATCTAACCAAGTTGAAATCAAAAAAGCTATTAATGAGGTGCAATAAAAAAATGGAGGCTCTTACTGCTAGGATAAATGAGGCAGAAGAGAGAATTCGTGGTATAAAAGACCAGATGATGGAGAATAAAGAAGCTGAGCAAAAGAGAGACAAACGACTACTGGACCACAAGAGGAGAATTCGAGAGATAAGTGATACCATAAGATGAAACAATATTAGAATAATTGGGATCCCAAAAGAAGACGAAAGAGAGAGAGGGGCAGAAGGTATATTGGAGCAAATTATAGCAGAGAATTTCCCCAATATGGCAAAGGGAACAAGCATCAAAATCCAGGAGGCACAGAGAACCCCCCCTCAAAATCAATAAAAATAGGTCCACACTCTGTCATCTAATACTAAAATTTACAAGTGTTGTGACAAAGAGAAAATCCTGAAAGCAGCTTGGGACAAGAGGTCTGTAACCCACAACAGTAGAAACATTAGATTGGAAGCAGACCTATCCACAGAGACCTGGCAGGCCAGAAAGGACTGGCATGATATATTCAGAGCACTAAACAAGAAAAACATGCAGCCAAGAATACTATATCCAGCTAGGCCGTCATTGAAAATAGAAGGAGAAACAAAAAGCTTCCAGGACAAACAAAAACTAAAAGAATTTGCGAACACCAAACCAGCCCTACAGGAAATACTTTTGAAAGGGATTCTCTAAGCAAAGAGAGAGCCTAAAAGTAACAGACGAGAAAGGAATAGAGACAATATACAGTAACAGTCACCTTACAGGCAATACAATGACACTAAATTCATACCTTTCACTAGTTACTCTGAATGTAAATGGCCTAAACTTCCCAATCAAAAGACACAGGGTATCAAAATGGATAAAAAAACAAGACCCATTAATACGCTGTCTGTAAGAAACTCGTTTTAGACCCAAAAACACCTCCAGATTGAAAGTAAGGGGGTGGAAAACAATTTACCATGCTAATGGACATCAAAAGAAAGCTGGGGTGGCAATCTTTACATCACATAAATTATATTTTAAGCCAGACTATAAGAAATGAGGAAGGAAAATATATCATAGTTAAAGGGTCTGTCCAACAAGATCTAACAATTTTAAATATCTATGCCCCTAACATGGGAGCAGCCAATTATATAAACCAATTGATAACAAAATCAAAGAAACACATCAACAATAATACAATAATAGTAGGGGATTTTAACACCCCCCTCACTGAAATGGACAGATCATCTAAGCAAAAGATCAACAAGGAAATAAAGGCTTTAAACGACAAACTGGACCAGATGGACATCACAGATATATTTAGAACATTCCATTCCAAAGCAACAGAATCCATATTCTTCTCTAGTGCACATGGAACATTCTCCAGAACAGATCACATCCTGGGTCACAAATCAGGTCTCAACCAGTACCAAAAGATTGGAATCATTCCCTGCATATATTCAGACCACAATGCTTTGAAACTAGAGCTCAACCACAAGAGGAAAGTTGGCAAGAACTCAAATATGTGGAGGCTAAAGAGCATCCTACTAAAGAATGGGTCAACCAGGAAATTAAAGAAGAATTTAAAAAATTCATGGAAACAAATGATAATGAAAACACAACTGTTCAAAATCTTTGGGACACAGCAAAGGCGGTCCTGAGAGGAATGTATATAGCAATACAAGCCTTTCTCAAGAAACGAGAAAGGTCTCAAGTACACAACCTAACCATACACCTAGAGGAGCTGGAGAAAGAACAGCAAAAAAAGAGCCTAAACCCAGCAAGAGAAGAGAAATAATAAAGATCACAGCAGAAATCAATGAAATAGGAACCAAAAGAATAGTAGAACAAATCAACGAAACTAGGAGCTGGCACTTTGAAAAAATTTAATAAGATTGATAAACCCCTGACCAGACTTATCAAAAAGAAGAGATAAAGGACCCAAATTAATAAAATCATGAATGAAAGAGGAGAGATCACAACCAACACCAAAGAAATACAAACAACTATAAGAACATATTATGAGCAACTATACACCAGCAAATTTGACAATCTGGAAGAAATGGATGCATTCCTAGAGATGTATAAACTACCAAAATTGAACCAGGAGAAACAGAAAACCTGAACAGACCCATAACCAATAAGAAGATTAAAGCGCTCATCAAAAATCTCCCAACAAACAAGAGCCCAGGGCCAGATGGCTTTCCAGGGGAATTCTACCAAACATTTAAAGAATTAATACCTATTCTTGAAACTGTTCCAAAAAAGAGAAATGGAAGGAAAACTTCCAAACTCAAAACTCAGCATTACCTTGATCCCCAAACCAGACAAAGACCCCATCAAAAAGGAGAATTGCAGACCAATATCCTTGAAGAACACAGATGAAAAATTCTCACCAAAATACTAGCCAATAGGATCCAACAGTACATTAAAAGGATTATTCACCACGACCAAGTGGGATTTATTCCTGGGCTGCAAGGTTGGTTCAACATCTGCAAATCAATCAATGTGATACAATGCATTAATGAAAGAAAGAAAAAGAGCCATATGATACTCTCAATAGATGCTGAAAAGCATTTAACAAAGTACATCATCCTTTCTTGATCAAAACTCTTCATAGTGTAGGCATAGAGGGTACATTCCTCAATATCACCAAAGCCATCTATGAAAAACCCACAGTGAATATCATTCTCAATGGGGAAAAACAGAGCTTTCCCCTAAGGTCAGGAACACGGCAGGGATGTCTACTATCACCACTGCTATTCAACATAGTACTAGAAGTCCTAGCCGCAGCAATCAGACAACAAAAAGAAATAAAAGGCAACCGAATCAGCAAAGAAGAAGTCAAACTCTCATTCTTTGCAGATGATACGATACTTTATGTGGAAAATCCAAAAGACTCCACTCTAAAACTGCTACAACTCATACAGGAATCCGTAAAATGTCAGGATATAAAATCAATGCACAGAAATCATTTGCATTTCTATACATCAACAGCAAGGCAGAAGAAAGAGAAATTAAGGAGTTGATCCCATTTACAATTGCACCCAAAAACATAAGATATCTAGGAATAAACCTAAACAAGGAGGCAAAGGATCTGTACTCAGAAAACTATAAAGTACTCATGAAAGAAGCTGGGGAAGACACAAAGAAATGGAAAAATGTTCCATGCTCATGGATTGGAAGAACAAATATTGCGAAAATGCCTATGCTACCCAAAGCAATCTACACATTTAACACAATCCTTATCAAAATACCATCAATTTTTTTCAAAGAAATGGAACAAATAATCCTAAAATTTATATGGAACCAGAAAAGACCCTGAATAGCCAGAGGAATGTTGAAAAAGAAAACCAAAGTTGGTGGCATCACAATTCCAGACTTTAAGCTCTATTACAAAGCTGTAATCACCAAGACAGTTTGGTAATGGCACAAAAACAGACACATAGATCAATGGAACAGAATAGATAGCCCAGAAATGGACCCTCCACTCTATGGTCAACTAATCTTCCAGAAAGCAGGAAAGAATGTCCAATGGAAAAAAGACAGTCTCTTCAACAAATGGTATTGGGAAAACTGGACAGCCACATGCAGAAGAATGAAACTGGACCATTTCCTTACACCATGCACAAAAATAAACTCAAAATGGATGAAACACCTTAATGTGAGACAGGAATCCATCAAAATCCTTGAGGAGAACACAGGCAGCAACCTCTTCAACCTCAGCCACAGCAATTTCTTCCTAGAAACATTGCCAAAGGCAAGGGAAGCAAGGGCAAAAATGAACTACTGGGACTTCATCAAGATCAAAAGCTTTTGCACAGCAAAGGAAACAGTCAACAAAACCAAAAGACAACTGACAGAATGGGAGAAGATATTCACAAATGACATATCAGATAAAGGGCTAGTATCCAAAATCTATAAAGAACTTATCAAACTCAACACCCAAAGAACAAATAATCCAATCAAGAAATGAGCAGAAGACATGAACAGACATTTCTGCAAAGAAGACATCCAAATGGCCAACAGACACCTGAAAAAGTGCTCAACAGCACTCGGTATCAGGGAAATATACATCAAAACCACAGTGAGATACCACCTCACGCCAGTCAGAATGGCTAAAATTAACAAGTCAGGAAATGACAGATGTTGGCGAGGATGCAGAGAAAGGGGAACCCTCCTACACTGTTGGTGGGAATGCAAGCTGGTGCAGCCACTCTGGGAAACAGTATGGAGGTTCCTCAAAAAGTTGTAAATAGAGCTACCCTATGACCCAGCAATCGCACTACTAGATATTTACCCTAAAGATACAAATGTAGTGATCTGAAGGGGCACTTCAAGACATTATAAAGGATATATATAATATAGATATCCTATATTATATATATATATATTCCTTTATAATGTATAAATATAATGTATAGATATAAATATAAAATATATAAATATATACTTATATATTATATATAAATATTATATATAATTATATAATAAAATAAATATATAAATATATATTTAAATATATATAAATATATATTCCTTTATAATGTATAAATATAATGTATAAATATTCTATATTATATACATCCTAACACCAAGATAATACCTCCTTCTACCCTACCCAGTTATCTTAATTTCCAATATATTAAATGTCTAACTATGTGTCTTAAATGTATATTTGGCCCTCATTATTTGCAGATACCTTATTTGTGAGTTTGCCTATGCACCAAAAGCTTCTTTGTAATCCCCAAAGCAATCCTTGTGTCGTTTTTCACAGACAAGGACCATGTGGCAAAAAATGTGAGTCACGGGGCGCCTGGATGGCTCAGCGGGTTAAAGCCTCTGCCTTCGGCTCATGCCTTTAGGTCATGGTCTCAGGGTCCTGGGATTGAGCCCTGCATTGGGATCTTTGCTCAGCAGGGAGCCTGCTTCCCCCTCTCTCCCTGCCTGCCTCTCTGCCTACTTGTGATCTCTCTCTCTCTCTGTCAAATAAATAAATAAAATCTTAAAAAAAAAAAAAATGTGAGTCACCTAACCTGCATGTTTCCAGCTGAGGTAAGTTCTGGCTTTTTGTCTGAGCTCTTATAGTGTAAATAAGTATCCTTCTTGCATTCATTTAGTGCCACATATTTTGCATTTTTGTGCATTTTATTGGTGATTTCTCTGCTTACAATGGCTTCCAAGTGCAGTGCTGAAGTGGCGTTTAGTGGTCCTAAGCGTAAGAAAGTTGTGATGTGCCTTATAGAGAAAAGGTATGCGTTAGATGGGCTTCCTTTAGGAATGAGTTACAGGGAGGTTGGCTGGGAGATCAATGTTAATGAGTCAACAGTATATACTAAATAAAGTGTCTTTAAACAAAAACATCCATAAAACACAGTTATATATTGATCAACGAATGAAAATGTAACCACAGGCTCACAAGAACCTAAGCGTATTCCCCTAGGAACAGTGTTTCAGGATTCTCTAACTCAATGTTCACAGCAAGTTATAGGATATAACTACTGCAAATAATGAGAATCAACGGTATGGTGGTGTGCCAGATTTGTCTGTTCATTTTTTAAATTACCATGCTGGGGTAATTAGGAAATTCCTTCGTAGCTGATAAGTCATCAAGGACAAGTCTCAGCAAGAAGCAAACAAAAAAATAGTCTCACGGCAGAGGGGCAGAGTAGACCCATTCTCAGGGAGAAATAGGGTTCCGAAAGGTGAGGTTAGGATACAGGAAAGATAGTTTTGTCTACTTCAGAGGGTTGCCTGGAGCTGCCCTGGAGTGCCTGAATACCAACATCACATTAAATATGTATTGATCACTGCGAGGCAAGGTGATGGAAAACTTAACCCTTCAAGGTCTGTCCTGCATTTATTTTTTTCAGGGAAAAAGATTTATTTTTACAAAGTATAATCAACACTTTGGAGGGAAGGAGGCATGGCCAGGTTTGCTGGGAAAGAAACAGTTGTACTTGTCTCATTATCTTTCTTTCGAACTTAGTGCCATGGATTTTTTTTTTTTTTTTTTTTTTTTTTAGTGGACTTAATCATTATACTCAAAAAGCAAACCAAGAAATTAAGTACAAAATTAAGCCATGTGGGTACTGAACGGAGAAGGATTTTAAAAATAACAGTTTGTACATACTGTACATTTCTCTCTTAAGTTTCAAGTGGTGTGAAATTCATCTGACCAAATCACTTGAAATGTCGAGATGTAGGAATGACACTTCATGCAACAAAGATATGGCATTTTATCTAAAATTATGTTTTTTTACAGCTCATGAATGAATAAATGAATGATGGCTATAAACTTCCACAGCCTCCCAGATGAATGGTTGTCACAAAAATGTGAAGGCTAACAAAGCAGAAAAATGGCAAAAGAGGGAATATGTCTTGAGGATTATAGTGGGATTTAGTGTCAAATGCTTTGAAAACATAACTCTCATGGTCTATTACCTTATTTCACAAGTTAGTGTGTAATGGAAAAAGAATGATCTAATTTGTTACAGATTTAAAAGTCTATCTTCCTTTTCCTTCTCCAGTTCTCATTCCCTTTCTGTTACCTTCCTTATCTCCCCATGTATCTGTTTCCTCCACCACCACCACCACCACCACCACCACCACCACCACCACCACCACCACACACACACACACACACACACACACACACACACACCATTAACCACTGTGCCAGACAAGGCACCACAGTGAAGGGAAAATGAAAACACAGCCTTTGCTTTCCAATATATCACAGTCTAAAGAAGGTAAAAGACATAAAAGAGAATAATGTAATAAATACTATCATAAACAGAGAAATAGTTATGCATTGTTGAAGGAGAGGGTCAATATTTTTGATGGAGAAAATTTGAAGGTTTCAGTCAAGTTTTGCAAGATGGTAAGTTTGACAGATCTAAAACGGGCAAATTAGAAGAACAGGAAATATATCTGATAGCTTCCAAATTCCAAATATGAACTCCACATTGTTAAGTATGAGAAGCGTCTGATATAACTTATGCAATGGTCTGAACACTCTGATCATGAATTATTATGAAAGACAGACATATTTAATGAGAAAACAATCAAGCTGAATTTAAAGACAAGAAAATTTGAAGATGCTTTTTGCCCTCCCCAGTGAAGGAGTTTGGTAATGTTTCAGGGGAAGCACGGATACCAACATAGAGGGAAGAGAGACTCCTCCTGGTGATACTCTAATCCACCTGCTCCGATCACCACGGAAGCACCATGTTGCACCCTGGAAACCGCAGTCGAAGAGCATCACTCATGAATTTAATGACCTCAAAGATATCAAGATTCAGAGGAGAATTAATGCCACAGATGAAATACTCAAAGGGTGAGGTATATATTGTCCAAAGAGAATAAAATACCACAGATATTATTTGGTTATTATTGCCTTTCAGTTTTTGAAGGTATATTGGTTTAGAGGTTCAGTGATCACCCTGAGAACAAGTTTTTCAGAATGCAGTCAACAGATACCTTGTGGTTTTATTGAGCAGCCTCAGAGACAACTGAAGAGGATTAAGGTGGGGATGTACTCCAGTGCTATCTAATCCAGTATGGTAGACATGAGCTACAATGAACTACTGAGAACTTTAAATGTAGCTAATGCCACATGTCAAAAAGGATAACATTTTGGATACATTTAATTAAGTTAAATATATTATTCAAATTGACTTCATCTGTTTTTTTTTTTTTTTCCCAATGTGTCTACCAGAAAATTTGAAATTACAATTGTGGCTCACATTATATTGCTATCAGACAATATGTTCTCATGTTCTTATGATTGTCACTGCAGAAGCCCCATCTCTGTTTCAGTCATAATAGTCTCAAATGTATTTATGTCATCAATTATGCTTTTGAATATTTAATTTTATTTTGAAAGAGTTTTGTGGGTAAGAAACTTATTTGAAAATTATGCCAAATTGTTGTAAGGTAAGGAGAAAAAAAAATCTCATCTTACAATGAAATATTATGTAGCAGTTAAATGGAACGAGGAAAGCTATGTGTCTTAATGTAAATAAATGAAGGTACATTGTGAGTGAACAAAGCAAGTTGCACATGGTACTTATGTTGAGTTTTAAAACCTAATGTATTATATGTTTCCTAGCATATATCTCTATATAACCACTTGGACAGTTGTTTGGAAGGCTCACAGCTGCCAACAAAAGACTGAGGATGGGAAGCTAGTAGGGTGAGTGATGGGAAGAGGTTTGCTGCAAAATTATACAGCCTTATTTATAAGATTGTAATTATTTGTTGTAAAGATAATGTAACTATGTATCAGATCATTATCATCATCATTATCACCATTATTAATACTGCTAAACTGGGCACTCTTCCTTTCTTTCCATCTCCTGGCTTTCTGACCCTGATGGGAAAATAATGTTAGCTGGAGGAACCCATGATTAATAGCAGGGGCACCTGCAAGCTAGTATCAAATTTAGACAACAATGCATGCAAGAAATAGGCAAAGCATCACTTTTCAGGTTATTCAGTGTGAATCTAGGCTTGTTGGGGTCACTTGTCCCTTTTGCCTAACTAAAGCATCCCCCTTGTCTGACTAAATGAGGAGCCAAACAGCTTAATAAGTAAAACTAAGTAATTACAACAACAAAAGTAAATTCTTTGGAGTCTTTACCAGAAGCTCTGATCAGCTCCAAACTGTAGAGGCCTTACATACCCTGATCATCAGCACAGCTTTTCTGATGTCTCGAACACCATCATACACCAGGCGAGAGGCATCAATGAACTCATTCTCTTCAAATGGTTGAGGGACGTTGGCACTCAAGGCTTCAATAGCCACCTCTACTTGCTCGGCAAAGCGTGGCATCACTGCATTAAACAAAGTGAGAAACAATGGATTAGGCCATCTTTCTCTCATGCTCCCTGTTCTAGCCCTTGGGCAAGGTGGCATGCTCCACGTATTCCAACAGCTCAGTGGAGCTGTGTGCCTACCTGTGTAGTTTGGGGTGGACCCAATTCAGTGGTCTTTGTACTACTTACTTTTAGCACAGGAAGTAAACCATTACTCCATGAATGGTGATGGTATGCAACGGCAAGTTTTTGAAACCTGCTCAGGATTGTGTGGTAGAGTGTATACACATACATGTCTTGTGTTATTTTAACCTGAATTGAATTTCATTTCTGCTAGTTACTAGCTGTGAAACCAAGTTTTCTTAACTCTTTCTAAACCTGCTTCTTTATCTATAAAATAAAAGGTTCTACCTTAAGTTCCAATGAAATAATGCATACACATTCATTGGATGGTATTTGGCCCTCAAAAAGCCTTGATAAATATTTAACTAATATCATATGCTAAAGTCATAGGTGTTGAGTAATAGATCTTAACCTATAGGACTTCATAGCAACATGTGAATGAAGTGATCTGATGTATTTCACTTTTGTTGAGACAGGACTTGAGATTGGAGGTAGGGGGATGGTAGTGGAGGGAGGCTTGTAGAAGGACCTTACAAGAGAGGAGAGGGAATCCCAAGGCGCTCCAGCACAAAGCCTAGGCTTACAGACCAGTGGGCTCAAAGCTGAATTCAGTTTTGTTTCATTTTACCAGGACCATTTTGATGCAACAGAAGATACATACATAAATCCCTAAAATGTTAGCACCTCTTTCTTTAAACAAAGACACCTAGATACATAGTGGAGGTTTGCAGAAAGTAAATTCAGTGGAATGTCTGGAACACTTCCACTGACTACTTGAAAAAATGCTGCTGATTCACTGATTCTCGAAAATTATAATTCAATTTTCTCAGGTTTTATCTTGTAACAATCAATTCATATGGCAAATGAAAGCCAAAAGCACAATTCATTTTATTTACAAGGACAATAAAATAGAAACATCATTCATCTATTTTCCATTTCTGAACTTTCATGCGTGATTCATCTTTATACTCATTTTCATCCTCTGTGGATACTTTAACATCCATTTTAATCCCTAGTGTGAGAAGCTCTGCTGAATTACTTTACTTTCTAGGGTCAAAGTATTTAAGATAAAACCTTCCTAGAAAAATATATTTCCTAGGAAAAGTCCAACGTTAAAAAGTATATTTAAAAAAAAAAAAAGAGAGGAAGGTTACAGGAAAACAGAGTAGCATTCTTTCAATAGAAATGATCAAAACCAAAGCATGCATGGGGTGAATTTCCTTCTGTGAGTGAATTACTGGGACTGGTTCTCTATACCATTTGAATTTTTCATTTGTGCCTTTGAAATACTTTTACATAAAAGGAATTTGGTGGACATTGAGTTTTACTGCTGCAAAAATATACTTCTAAAAACTACCACATGAAGCTAAGGCCATTCTAGCTATCCATTTCTGTTGGGAATAAACTGTTTTATATGACTAAATAATCTAGATCATTGAAATTGACCCCCCTAGTCATGAAAATATTGTTACATGGATTTGGCATTTTCCTGTGAGTATCTTTCTTAAATGAAATTACAAATTCCCTTCCCTTCCTAAACTGAAAATTCTGAATATTAATTTCATTCTTTTTGATGTCTAAGCTGCCATCATGATCATCAACAATTTTACAGATTTGTATGGTACCATCAGTAGCAGTTAATTGCCTGAAGTTTAATCCCTATTGTTTCACTGATAATTAGTAGTTCTACATGTATATAAAATAACTACTCCTACAAATGAATAAGGCAAAAAATAGAAAAGTAGACCATGGATTAGAACAGGTAATTCACAAAATACCAAATCTCATATTATTGATAAATACATGATGCTTTACTTCACTAATAATTGGAAAACTTATAATGTAAACAATAAGAGATCATTTCATACCTCTTGGAATGGGCAAACAAACTAAAGCTTAATAACACCCATCTTACTGAGCATGTGGAAAAAAGGAAACCCTTCTACTGTAGATGGGAGTCAAATGGACATACATCATTCTGGCAAACACTTTGACAAAATCTAATAAAATGAAGCCTTCTAATCCCAACCAGTGAGCTGAGACATTTTCTAGGGAGTGGCCAAATACTGACTTCTAAAGAGGTACTGATTAGGAGGGGTGAGTACATTGGAGTCACAGGAACATCTTTCTGTCTCTATGATTATAGTTCTTTCTTAATAGGTTGAATATTCCAAAAGTTAATAAGAAGAGTTATATTAAACCTAGGAATAAAAATAACAGCTTTAAGGGATCCCTTCTAACTGGCACTATCCCTGGGCTGTGGAATCCACTAAGTGAGACATTGGGGAGACACAGTGAGCTGTTCACTCCACATTCATGGGCAGTACATCAGGATGGAACAAAATGGATTTTGGCCTATAAGTGAGGAGACAGTCAATATAGTCAAGTGAGTAAGTCCTACATTCAAAGTGTTGACCAGGGACATCTGGGCGGCTCAGTGGGTTAAAGCCTCTGCCTTTGGCTCAGGTCATGATCTCAGGGTCCTGGGATCGAGTCCTCTCTGCTTGGCAGGGAGCCTGCTTCCCCCTCTCTCTCTCTGCCTGCTTCTCTGCCTACTTGTGATCTCTCTCTCTCTGTCAAATAAATAAATAAAGAAAATCTTAAAAAAAGTGTTGACCAGGAAAACCAAACAAAAAGAAATATCATTTGTGGAAAATTTAAAAATTCACAAAAGAGTACTGCATAATTTAAATATATATACATTTTATTACACATGTTCTAAAAGGATGTATACTACCTTAAGTATAGTGGTTGTCTTAGAGGGGGAAGAAGGGGCATGCAATGAGGTAGAGTTCTTGAGGAGGCTTCAAGTATATCTTAATTCTTAAGAAAATAATAATGTGAATCAGATATTACAAAATGTTAATATTTGTTACATCTCAGGGTAGAAGCAGGGTCTCGGTTATATTAGTGTCTGTCCCTTTTTTACTTTGAATCTTCTCATGATTCAAATACTTAAAAAGATCAACAGATTATCCTCAAAGCTATACTTTTTACAGAACAAGGCTCTGACAAAATAAAGTTCTAGCTCTTGGGCCAGAATGTAAAAGAAATCACTTTGATCAACAGTTTTATGTGAAGAAGTCCCTCAGAAATTGTGACTGTGATCACAATTTCTAATTGCCTAATATTTGACCTTAATTAATAACTGCCCACTGCAAAGTTGAGTTAGGTAGGTACACCTGGGAGGCTCAGTCAGTTGAACACCCCACTCTTGATTTCGGCTCAGGTCATGATTTCAGGCTTGTGAGATCGAGCCCCCCTTCAGGCTCCATGCTCAGTGGGGAGTCTGCTTGGGATTTTCTCTCTCCTCATCTCTCTCCCTTCATCCCCCATCTCTCTCTCTCTCTCTCTCTCTCTAATCAGTCAACCAATCTTTAAAAAAAAAAAAAGTTGAGTTAGGTAGTCCTACTGGTAGTCCTACTGGACCCTGGCTCTTGGTCACACATCTCTATTTTCATAAAGACCTTAGATGGAGTATAAAAAGGTGATCAGTGTTGTTGTGTGGCTTTGTTCTGTTTGTGCAAGACTGCCTTGAAGATCTGAGGAGGAGGAAAATGCAGGAGGTGACATGTTATCTTTCTCCATCAGCCTCTGATTCTGTGCCTAAGGGAAGGAGAGGAAAGCTAAAACCTAAAAAGGGACCACTTCATAAGGGATGCTCTGAAACCCCAAGTTTGGAGAAAGGCATTCTGTTTGCTCCAACACGGAGTACAGAATCTCTCTACGGAGACTGAGGGGATGACATATTGGTATGAACAACACTGTTATGGATGTGGCATTGTCAGAAGAGGCAGAAAAAAAAAGTTCTTTAATAAAAAGATTAGAACAGAATATAACATCAACCTTCTGAGGGTGAAAAATGGTAGGAGAGGAGGTACAGAATCCTCACTTGACAAATGGGGGCTCAGAGTTCAATTTATCCTTAATATTCCAATGATCTTATTATGTTCCTCAACCTGATAAAACCCACAACTTGAAATAATTTTATTTACTTTAACTGAGAAGACATTCATTTCTCTTACCTCAAGTCAGTGTTTGTCTGGGTCTGACCCTTAAGAAAATCTTTCTCCATGCTCTGCTCTTAAGCACATTCAATACTTATTTATTTAAGGGCTGGTCAACTGCTACCACTCTTTAGCCAATATACCTTTGCTCTCCATGCTGCTGCACTCTTCCTTGTTTTAGTTTTGTCCTGTTTTGTTTTTTAAAGTGGTAAGACAGAAAAACAAAAGTTCATAGAACAATGATCCATCTTGACAGAACCTAAGATGTTAAACTATGAATTCTTCTAATGCCTCTGGTAATGTCTGAAAAAGTAAATATCCCAAAAGTAATACTGAGATAGAAGAAGTCTGAAACTACTTCAAATATGATGCTGCTTCTGCTTCCCACTAATTAGGACAGAACACAGCATTGCTTTTGTGATTCACACATTATATATTAACAGAGTTTTGATATAGGATTATAAAAATAGAAATTTCTTTCTAGTTTCTGAATTACATCCAAAAATGTAGATACCACTCTACTGTTATTTATCAGAAATATTGAATTGCTCTTAATAGCTTATATCCTGAAAGGATGATCAAAGTTGAAAATAAACTTATAAGTTCTTGTAATGCTTTTGTATGCAGAGTGCACACTAGGCCAGAGAATGATGACATTCCAAGAGTAATGAAATCAGAGTTCAGCATGCATATAAAAATCAAGGTCACCTCATTCTAGTGTCTACTAAGATCCTAAAAGAGAGGTGAGGAAGATCTAGACTTAATCCTCCAGAGAGACATCAGAGGTGATGTTTCAAGAGCACAGGGTGAATCAGTAAAATGAACATGAAGTTGCACTAAAGATGCAAATAGGACTGCTGACAACCATAAGAGCAAAATCCAAGGTTAACTAGAGGTAGTGGAAATGAATGGCTAAGCAACCCCATTGCCCCTGAGTAAAAACCTAAAAGGTCCACATCTAACTTTAAATACTCCAGTGATTCCCTTTAATATAGAGGGACTTTAAAATCTTTACAAGATACAAACACAAACATCAGACACCTGCCTGTGATTTTTACCCATGTCTCTCCACCTATTCCTACATATATTTAAATGTTCCAATTAGACTGAATTACTTAATATCTTCAAAGATGACATGGAAACATGCCACGTCATACCAACATGTCCATGATGAATTTATTCTCATACTTAAATATACCTCTTTCTCTTTGGCCCAGGTGAATTTCTCCTCAATCTCCGGTATCTCATTTAGAATTAACTGACATTGTTAAACCTTCCTTAAATTACAAAGTTGTCAGTTCTCTGTAATTTTATAGCATCCTAATTAGGTATGTACCATTACAGTACATTACAGTACTTAGTATAATATATTAAAATTATTTGACATTTCGTATGTCAACTGTTTTACATTAGGAGTCACTTTTAGAAAGAGACCAGCTCTTTCTTTTCTTTGCATCTTAGGCCTTTATCATGTTTCTGGCACAGCTAATCTATCCAAGTGGGAGAAGGATGAGAAGTGAAAGAATGGAATGTAGAAAAGAACTCCCTTGTAATTCACTATTTCAGGGACCAAATGAGCAGTACCATATTTCACTTACTAACTCTCTTTCTGCCCATCATTTCATATTAGTTCAATAATTTTATTAAATAGTTTCATGAGTCATTAACCAAGTTATTAGTGGGCATTCTAGGTTTGATCACTAGGGACTTTTCAGAAACCTGAGCTCAGAATCCTTTCAGGACTGCTTAAGTAGGAGGATCACCACTGAGCAAGAAGAAAGATTCTTTATTGTATCCTTGACGAGTTCACCAGGGCCAAACTAGGATATCTGCATGCATATGGATCCCTCAAATGTAGTGGGGTAGTTAACCAACACACTCTCGTGAGTCTGTTCCTTGCACAAACTTCAGTACCAAGGAAAGAGAAGAGAAAATGGACAAAGACCTTCTGTTTTAGAGAAAGAACGAGTTTAATAAGTGTTAATATAAAATAAAAAGTAAGAATGAGAACATTTGAAAAAATTTAGAAAGAATAAAATAAAAGTGGGATGGAATTGTGGCCAACTCCAGTGGAGGAATACATTATATCCCCCCACTGTCCAACCTATCACAAAGAGTGATTACACCTCCATTTTAACAGTTGGAGTTAGAGAATTACATTATCAGAATAACTGGAGTCAGAAGGTATTATTTTGGGGAGACTATGTGGGGGCAATATCAGTATCCCCTATAGCAGAAAAGTACTATTTCATGTGCTTTCTATTTGTAATGCATTCGTCCCCAAAAATGGTTTCTGTCAGACACTGCTAAGAGATTTTATTCAAGTGACCCCCAACCAGATGTTAAGTAAGAGTAGAAGAGAGTATATAGGAGAGTTGATCCAAACTACTGGCGGCCCAAATTTGCCCAAAGGAAAGACTGACTGGCATTTAAAAGGCTCTGGGTATACCTTAACAGTTCAGCACATTCATGAAGTATAATCACAATGAGGAGACCATCAGAGTCTGAAGCTCCAAGTCATACTCAGTGTAAAAGGAGTGTCCAATGCAAACTGAAGCTGACACTTTTGTAGCTTTGGCACCGCTCAAAAATAATGAAGGATGAACCAAAGAAACCAGCCATAATTTTTTACTGGTTCAGTAGTTCTAGTAAAGAATATCATGATCATTAATGATCATCGATTAGGTTATTAGAAGACATTCTAGGTTCTCCCCGTCCAAACAGGGAGCTTTCAAAATTCTGAACTTAGAATTTTTTTTTTTTTTTGAGCTGCTTGCTAATCAAATGGATCTGTACATCCACCTCATGAATAATGGCTATTTCATTTCTGTAAGTATTTACAAAAGCATATACTCCCACTAGACATAGATGCTTTCCTTAAAGATACAAGAATGGCCAGAATCTTGTTGAAGCACTTGGCTAGGATTTCCTGCGTCATCCATACCTTTCACTTCTGACCCTGATTTTGCATCTTCTCACTCACCTGGCTATGACTTTAGTCACTACTGGCAACATCACTTCTTTCAGATTCTGAGATTTAATGTCTGAATATCAGAACCTAAGTCAAATGGAATTTTTCCTAGTGAGGTAATTACTTTTTTCTTCTCTTTGACATGAACATTGTTATCTTTGAATTATATACTAGCTTCAGCTTGTTTCTTTGTACAGTTCCTCAGATCTGTCCTCTGCTCTAAATCCCTTCTCCAATCACCTTGAGCCAGTCTTGGCCTTCCTTTTCCCACTATTTAGCTCCACTGTTCTCCTGCCCTCCTGGCCATATACTGCATAGCGCTATCTTGATTCAGTGGATCTTTTGTGTTTTGGAAGCCACTGCATAAGCAAATAGATACTCTGTGCTAGAAGTTAAATAAGTCCCTATTAAATCCATGTTGTGGGATCTGTTCACATGTCCTAATGTTCTATCCTAATTATGCTGGTCATCACCCATATTGTCCATCCCATCTTGATGCATTTGCAAATATGTATGTGTGATAGTCTCTGAGATGGGCCCCAACAATCCCTCTTCTCCTGGTATTTGAACATGAGCTGAGACTAGTGACTTGCTCCTAAACAATAAAATATAGCAAGGAGTACGGGATGTCATTTCTGAGATTGGGTTACAAGGAGGTGCTGGCTTCCCATTTTGCTTGCCTTTTCTTTTTTTCTCACTTGCTCACTCTGATAGACAATTGAGCTATGGAAAAGTCCTTATGGAAAGTAACAGAGAGAGGCCTCTGGTCAATAGTCAGTAAGGAACTGAGGCCCTGAGTCCACAACAAATGAGGAACTGAGGCTTTCCAACAACCACATGAGTGAGTTTAAAGATGGCTCTTTTGCCGATTGATCCTTAAGATAACTGCATCTTTGTGAGAGATCTGGAAGCAATGGCACACAGCTAAACCGTACCCAGCCTCCTGGCCCATGGAAACTATAAGACAATAAATGTTTGTAATGTTACTCCATTAGGCCTTGGAGTGATCTGATACATAGTTAAAGCTAACAAAGTGTGCTATGCCAGAAGTAGAAATATCAGTAAACATAGATAGCAGGACATATTAAAATCTCTGTTCAATTGCAGCAACTATGCTTAAGTCTAGGTTTCTGGATATTTATTGGGTCCAAGAAGATGCATAAATGAATTTGATATTTGATTTTTCACAAGTTAGCTAATTTGAGCCTCAGTTTACTCAAATTTAAATAGGGATGATCTCTGCTTTTCAGGTTTTATATAAGGTTTAAAAATAATACACTCAAAAAATTTTGTTTACAGTTTTATATATAAACATAGGCAGTACTTAGCCATTGGAAATAAAATGACAAATAAAATAAGTATGATCTTGCCTTCAGGGCACAAAAAAAGTGGAATATATGCAAGATACCATCATACCTGGCACGTAAGAATCATAGTAAATATCTCTTATAGTTATCATCCTCACACTATGAGCCTCTGTATCTACTAATCCACACACCTTTTTCTTTGTTTATAAGCAGGCAAAATCATCTGGTCTCCTCTGGATAGAGGTATAACTACATGATTCATCACCAAAAAGTTGGCTTTGGAAAGCAAAATAAACTGAAAACTCAAATTAGTGCTAAAATCTCTAATTAGGAAGTTTGTACAACTTATCTTGAAAACTTACTTCCCCTGCTTCTGTGCCTTCTCTCTCCTTGGCAGGACCACATCATCTTTCTGATAGTTTTACATTTTTAATAGTGAATTTCCTATGAAATCTGCCCTCAGGACAAGATTTGATATTCTCACTCCTAGAATTTTCCACTTTATCTTGATTGCCAAGAAGGCCAGTGTTAAACATTGTATCCATTATGACCTCATCAGATCTATGAGGAAGGGGAATCTTTAAAAAAGTTAGGAGATTTAATAAAAAAGCTCACAACTGGGAAAAAAAAAAAAATCAAAACCAGCTTCCTTACCTCATTTTTTCCCACAAAAATCTCCAACTTAATCTAATACGCTGGTGAAAGTATTTTCCTTCTATCTCAAACTTATGCCACTATTTTATTTAATTGATTAATTGAATTTGAATTTTGAGTGAAGTATCCTTCGATGCCTTTTGAAATGCGGTAGAGGGAGTAGTAGCAAAAATATTTAAATACTCTCTAAATTTAAATCTTACCTTGTCCAGACCAGTGATACACTTACTAGCTTTTACCATGCTTTATGTTGATAACTCATAATCAAGTTAGATGTTTAGCATTGGAAACTAGGAGCAAGGACAAAAGAAGACCAGTTTAATCTGCTCCAGACAACTATCGGCATCATCCCGGCTAGCCCTAATTCTTCCATTCTATGTGTATTTTTTTTTCCCTCCGTCCTGTGTGTATTCCTGGACTTTCTTTCGTCAGAGTCAGTCATCTGTTCCCTCTGTGGGAGTTCCTAAAGGCTGCCATTTTCATAAATTCATGTTTGGAAAATTATAATGTACATTTCAAACATCAGAATCAAATTCAAGTTCCAGAAGGCCATACATAACCCATGAGCTGAATTGTTTGATGAAAGATGAAAAAGGACTGCCGAGAAGAAGGAGGGAAAAAAAAAAAAACACCTCTAAATTTCATTCATGATAACTACCCTAAGAGAATCAGGGAGCATCCATCTGCTCTTGTCTAGACACAAATTCCTTTCCCTAGGGAAAGAAAATGCTTGCTTGGAAAGTTCTTATATTTTAAAATAAGCATTTCAAAAATAATCACAAATGATTTATAAGTTAAAAGGGAAGGATGGCACATTTAGTTCCGAAACTTAAGAAATGAATAAAGAACTGAACATGATGCTTTATTGAGCTTACAGTGTTTGTGGAAATCAAACCTGATAACTATAGTTAAATTTGGCATCAGTGAGATTTAAAGGATTAAGACATTATAAAATAATTGCTAAGATTCTGACCTTGATCATTAAGCATGTAATTTTTAAAAAGGGTACAACCCCAAAATAAGACAGTATACAGTGTTAATTATATTTTTCCTTTATGTTAAAAAAACATTTTGGAGCTTGAACTCTAATCAGCCTGGAGGAAATGAAGAGGTAGTCTCAGTTCTCAAGGGGTTAAAGCTTAATTCGTATGCAGACCCCCTGCCACCCCTTTGCTCCTACCTAATGCCCTTCAAGTGACAAAGAAGTACCACACTGTTTGTAGCCTCTAGGATTCTACACCCATATGTGAATACATATATTATGAATATAATGTGAATCATACAGAATTAAAAGAATCTCTCTCCTTTTGGTTTTACTTTGACAAACCAGTCCTAGAAAAGCGCTATTTGTTCCAGTATGTTGCTCCTAACTTACGGAACATGAATATGTAATCATCGGCCTTTCTATATCCACCCTATCCCATTTCCACTTCCACATTAGGGCTTTATTATCAGCCTAAAATGGTATCTCTTACTTTCTGAAGTTGTATCCTCTCCTATGGCTCTTCAACCCCTCATGCTAAGAGAGCTGGACATGTCTGAATTCTAGCAGAACACTTTACTTATGAACAAGCCAATGTGGGGTAGATATTTTCATGTTTCTTCTTGGCCAGGGTTTTCTGAGCTAAAACAACTGGTAACCTGGTTTAAAACATGACTCAATAGCAGTCCTAAAATAGTGAAAGGACCAGGAGAGAGATTTACATCTTTATCTCCCCAGAAATGTGTGTTCACATTTCAAAGGGAAACAAAACCAGGCAACATTCATTTATATCCTAAAGGGTTATAACAAGTAGGGGGCCTTTCCTAGAGGGAGTTTCTTAACATTAAAGAACAAAAGTTTCTCTCCTCTCAGGAGGGGAAGGAGGCTGATGAACACCAGTTCCTAGATGAGCTCCCAGATGCATAATTTTGTGGTTCCTCTCCTTGTAACAGAGGGCCTCCTTTGAGGGCACAGAATTCATCTGCCCTCATCATGTTGCCTTAAGAGGAACAAGGAGGCATGTGAAACTGGCATGGTAAGTAGTATGTTTGTTCTCTCAGCCAGAAACTTTGCATTTGCTTTCGGAATAAAGTAAACATAGATATTAAAACACATCAGCCAGATCCCTAAAATATCTATAGAGTATGTAGGTTTCAGTCATACAGAAAAGGTATTGAGACAAACTACACATTGCCTATTGAAGGACTACTAAGTAGATAAGATTTCCTTCATATTCCTCCTCTGCTTCTGATTTCCCACCACCATGAATATCACAACCACCAAATAAGTAAGATATTTCCTGCATATCCTAATCACTTTGACTTTTCAGAGAGAAATAAGATACTTTATACCAATAGTCAGGGTTATATTAAAATGCATTTAAAAGATACTAGGATATATAGCGTGAACAATCTTGGTCATTACAGCTTCTGTTGAAATTCATTATTTTCATAATCTAGTTTCAGTCAGTCATGGAGAAGTGACTTAGACTGTAATGGCCTTTCCTATCCATAATATCTAATATTTTGTCTTCCCAAGAAGTTGTCCCTACCACCTCCTTCTAATGTTGATCTTACCTCTGTCTACACCCTCCACAACCCAGCCACTGGGATGCACAGGTCCTCCAGACCTGTTCAATCATAAAACCTAATCCCACTAGCAACAGAGATCAGTCCAAGTAGAGTAAGCATACCCCAAACAGCCAGATTGTTCTCTTTTGCTATATACAAAGTGGGGGTAAAGGAAATCTCTTTTTGTCATAGAATCTTGAGCTGAAAGCCAGAGGCTGCTAGTGGCCTTATTCTCTACTGAAAACTAATGAAACATAATGTCCTAGTTTTTTTATATTCATATATTCATTCCATTTATGTATATTAAATGCTAATTATGTGATAACAGTGATCTAGATCCTAGGTAGTTATAGAAACATCTGCCTCTAGGAACAGACAATCTAGTTGTGGACCACTGAGGCAGACACTGAAGATGACACACTAAACATCAAAAGACTGATACAATTCCCTGGTGTCTTCAACTGAGAATAAGCCATGTCTTAAAGTATAAGGTCAATACACATTAAGAGGAGGAAGAAATGGAGAACGTCATGGTTTTGATTTATATTTCCCTAATGCCGAGTGATGTTGAGCACTTTTTCATGTGTCCGTTGGCCATTTGGATGTCTTCTTTGCAGAAATGTCTGTTCATGTCTCCTGCCCATTTCTTGATTGGGTTATTTGTTCTTTGGGTGTTGAGTTTGATAAGTTCTTTATAGATTTTAGATACTAGCCTTTTCTCAGATATGTCCTTTGCAAATATCTTCTCCCATTCTGTCAGTGTCTTTGGTTTTGTTGACTGCTTCCTTTGCTGTGCAAAAGCTTTTGATCTTGATGAAGTCCCAATAGTTCATTTTTACCTTTGTTTCTCTTGCCTTTGGAGACGTGCCTTCACTGAAGAAGTTGCTTCAGCTGAGGTTACAGAGGTTGCTGCCTGTATTTTCCTCTAGGATTTTGATGGAGTTCTGTCTCACATTTAGGTCTTTCATCCATTTTGAGTATATTTTTGTGTATGGTATAAGGAAATGTCCAGTTTCATTCTTTTGCATGTGGTTGTCCAATTTTCCCAACTCCATTTGTTAAAGAGACTGTCTTTTTTCCACTGGATATTCTTTCCTGCTTTGTCGAAGATTAGTTGACCAGTTGACCACAGAATTGAGGATCCATTTCTGGGTTCTCTATTCTGTTCCATTGATCTATGTGTCTGTTTTTGTGCCAGTAGCATACCGTCTTGATGACAGCTTTGTAATAGAGCTTGAAGTCCAGAAATGTGATGCCACCAACTTTGTTTTCCTTTTTCAACATTCCTTTGGCTACTTGGGGTCTTCTCTGGTTCCATACAAATTTTATGATTATTTGTTCCAGTTCTGTGAAAAAATTTGATGGTATTTTGATAGGGATTGCATTGAATGTGTAGATTGTTCTAAGGGGTAGCACAGACATTTTAACAATCTTTGTTCTTCCAATCCATGAGCATGGAACATTTTTCCATTTCTTTGTGTCTTCCTCAATTTCTTTCATGAATATTTTATAGTTTTCTGAGTATAGATCCTTTGCCTCTTTGGTTAGATTTATTCCTAGTTATCTTATGGTTTTGAGTGCAATTGTAAAAAAAAAAAAAAAAGTATGGATTTTCCTCAAAAAGTTGAAAATAGAGCTACCCTATGACCCAGCAATTGCACTACTGGGTATTTACCCCAAAGATACAAATGTAGTGATCCGAAGGGGCACCTGCACCCTAATGTTTATAGCAACAATGTCCACAGTAGCCAAACTATAGAAAGAGCCCAGATGTCCATCAACAAATGAATAAAGTAGATATGGTATATGTATATAGTGGAATATTACACAGCCATCAAAAAAATCTTGCCATTTGCAATGATGTGGATGGAACTAGAGGGTATTATGCTAAGCAAAATAAGTCAATCAGAGAAAGACCATAATCATATGATCTCACTGATATGTGGTATTTAAGAAACAAGGCAGAGAATTATAAGGGAAGAGGAAAAAAAATGAAACAAGATGAAACCGGAGAGAGAGATAAACCATAAGAGACTCTTAATGTTAGGAAACAAACTGAGGGTTGCTGGAGGGGAGGGTTATAGGGGGAAGGGGTGCCTAGGTGATGGACAACGGGCAGGGTATGTGTTGTGGTGGGTGTTGAGTAAGACTGATGAATTGTAGACCTACATCCCCAAAACAAATAATACATTATATGTTAAAAAAAAAAAAAGAAAAGAAACGGAGAACATCACAGGAAGGACAGTGGAGGCAGCATGGATGTATTTTGCCTGGAAAATAATAACCATGCCTGTCTGGATAAAGCAGAGAGTTCAAACAGAGGATTCACGGGCAACAATGGTCCTTGTTAGGTGCAGTCACCAGAAAGCCAGGAAACAGTGACATATTTATTCCAAAGTCAATGATACTGACCATCCTCGGATGACAAAATATCAGGCCACACAGAAGAAGCTGTGGTCCCGAGGCATCAACTAGTTTAAAGTTGGTTGCCAGAAGTCAAAGAACGGAGTTCTTCTGGTTCTTAACCTGGATTTGTTCAACTACATTGTACTAACACAGCTTTACCGCTCATTACTATTTCCAATTTTGGTACTTTCTATTTGTTGATCCTCTTATACTCTCTAGGCAAAATTTGTAGAAAGGGTGTAAAAAGTTCCTCTTCGTTCTTACAAAAACTTTATAAAAGCATAGAAGTAAAAATTATACCATCTCTACTTAGTGAAGAAAAGAATCTAAGAAGGTGATATACTTTATGACATTCTAGAAATGACAATACTGTGGAAACAGTAAAAAGATCAGTGGAGCCAGGGGTGGGGGTGGGGGGGTGACAGATAAATAGGTGGAGTACAGATGACTTTTAGGGCAATGAAAATATACTGTATGATACCATAATGATGGTTACAGGTCATTATACATTAGTCTAAACCCACAGAAAGTATAACATGAGTGAACAGTACTGTAAACTATGGACATTGGGACATTATGAAGGGTCAGTGCAGCTTCTTTAATTGTAACAAATGTGCTATTCTGGTAGGGCATCTTGATCATAGGGGAGTCTATGCATGTGTGGAGTCAAGGGATACATGGGAAATCTCTGTACTTCTCAGTTGTGCTGTGAACACTAAACTGCTGTAAAAAATTGCTTTAATTAAAAAAAAAAAAGAGGAAGGAAGTGAGGGAGGGAGAGATGAAGGAAGAAGGAAAGAAGTGAGGAAGCAAGGAAGGAAAGAAGGGAGGGAGGAAGGGAGGAAGAGAGGGAGAGAAAACTACACCATCTGTTTGGACCACACATTTGCCAAAATACTGGAATTTTAATCTCCACAAATCGAGTGCCCACTAACATGGAGTCCTCATTTAAAATACTTTTTTCCTGTTTTTTTTTTTTTTTCCACCCGTCTTTTTATTTATGCCCTCTGAAGAGGGAACTGTTGGCAGAATCTCAAAGATTTCTCAACCCAACCACATTCACATTGCCACAAACTTGTATCAGATATCAAATTTATAAAAATGACATTTCAATATAATCCATTCAGTGAAGATAAGCTACTTTTTATACATCTAAATATGCTATGACTGAATATACTCTCACCCCCCTCAACCTTCTGCAGCAATCTGAATTTGTAAATGAGATCTCTGAAGATGGGTCTGGTCAACCGTGCATGTGCTTACTACCAAGTTGTTGGCCATTTGTTATAATTCAGGTTTTATTGAAGAGCCCATCAAATATGCTATGTAAGTATTTAATGGGTCTGATGTAGATCAGGTTTGGGTTTTCATTACCCTAGACAGTTTTATAAAAAAAAGAAAAAGGTAAATTTTTCTATAATGTTGCCCTAGGATTTTAGCATACTAATAATCCACAAAATTATTTTCTCAAATTTAATTCAGCATTCATAAAAACACAAAAAGCATTATTCAACAAAACACTATCTTTACTGAGAAAGTCAAGTAATTCATGGAAAATCAGCTACAGACTGTTATGTCACTCTTTGGATCCCTTTCAATTTCTAGCCACTCAGAGAAGGCAGCCAGGTGGTAAAATGGGAGTCCTTCTGCAGAGGCCTTCCCTGGCAACATTTCCATGTCTAAACGGGGGCTGGCCTATGTTTGCAAACCCCTTCAGCAGCAAAGTCTGGTCTAGTCAAGACTTGGAATGTTCAGCCCTTTTTTATATTCTCCTTTGTAATACATATGTAATTCTTCTCTTACCCACCCCCTTCACTTCTTTTATCCTATGGTCATAGTACATAAGCTCCATTTTGCCTTGTTTGAACTTATCCCTATTTAGGGATATTTCTTCCTCTCAGAGCAGCTATCCTGAAGGGAGGTTATTTTGCTCACCCTTCAGGCCTCTGGCAATGTCTAGAGATACTTTTGATGGTCACAACTTGGAATGGGGAAGAAAAGAGGTCCTCTAAGCATCTAGTGGGTAGAGGCTAGGGGTGCTAGATATCCTATAATACACAGGGCAGCTCCCCACCCTCAAGAAATAATTACCTTGACTAAAAGGTCAGTGGTACAGAGATTGAGAACTTCTGCCTTAAGGTCTGGGATGTAAAACAGCTCAGACACAAAAATGGGTAGAATCTCGTAGATGGTGGCAGGCAGAAGAAAACATGACATTTTTGTCTTCTGTATTCTGGACTCCTCTCCTTTTCCTTCACCCTTCCTTTTGGTACCTTCTCCCTCCTTGCCCACTACCCCTGTGTTCAATCCCCAAAATAAAATGTACTCTCAGAACAAAGTTTGATAAGCTCATATTAAAAAAAAAAAAAAAAAAAAAGTGAACAATTCAATGTGGCTCTCATTAAAAAAAAAAAAAAAAAAATCAGAAAGCATTAGCCCAAAGGTAGAAATCTGGGTATTAATGAGATTATATAGCAGTTTTTATTTTGAGGTCATGGGTCTTCATAGCCCAGTCAGCCAGTGACAAGAAGACTAATTCAACAAAACTTCACAACCATAATCGCAGAACTGCTCCTACCATCTCCCTCCAACTCCAAGTGCCTAGGACAGTCCTAACAATTCTCATTAGCATGGGTGAGTTAACAGCTCGACCTTTTGCTTTCATTTCTCTGACAACCTCTCTAGCTACTCATAAGAAGCAATATTGTTTCTGTTTAGGAAATAGAAAACCGAGGAAAGAAGCAAAAGAGCGTATATACATTGTATATTCTAGATCTGAGCCCACCAACATTTACGTTTCCTTGACTGTTATTCCTGTATGTTCAATTACAGTTGTGTAGAAACTATTTCTCTTTTCTACCTGATGACTTTCCTAGTTACCATTAATAGTTCTTGAAAAATATAAAGAGCCTTGTGCATCTTCTCTGTTCAATTAAGAACTGTATGTGAACATCAGAATCGCGAAAGTATCTTTAGTTAAGTCCCCAGAGTATTTGGTCACTGCCAGGAAGGGTTGAAATGAGAGTTTTAAAAGCTCTGACAAAGAAATAAGAGAAAAATCTAGATGAGCAACAACAATCCTGGATAGATTGCTCTGTTTCATATTTCACTGATTTTGTTGTTTAAAAAAAAAAAAGCAAACAGAAAATTATTTACATTTCAAGAGTTTGAGTGAAAATTATTTAAAAATAGTTCAATCAACTAAGCATGCTGCCCTTGCCTTTAAGCAGATTTTGACCTAATGGGCACGGTACCTTCTGTTCATTAAAGCAGCTCAAAATACAATGTGAAAACAACTCCAGAATGTCTCTTAAACAATGCCGGAGTTCTTGGTGTGCACAAAGTCACAGGTAAATTGGCAATATGCTCTGTGCCTTTCATCTGTTACAATGAGTATTCCACCCAGTCATGAGCAGGCATGCACTGAGAGTCCTGTCTTCATGCCTTCCACCCTTTTCTGCTACTCTTTCCCTAGCGTCAGACCCAAGGGAGGCCTGCCATGTGGCCAATACACCATGTAAAGCTGAGACTTTGTAACAGAATACAGCTAACCGGCCAGAAACTGAGAGCCACAGAAATGTGAGGAGGTCCTTCCTCTAGAGGGTGAAGAAAGGGGCACCTGGGTGGCTCGGTTGTTTAGCATCTGCCTTTGGCTCAGGGTCCCTGGGGTCCTGGGATCAAACCCCGCATTAGGCTCCCTCCTTGGCGGAAGCCTGCTTCTCCCACTCCCCCTGCTTGTGTTCCCTCTCTCGCTGTGTCTCTATCAAATAATACATAAAATGTTAAAAAAAAAAAAAAGGGGGGGGGGGAGTGTGAAGAAGAAAAAGTCTTTACATTGCAGAGTAAAATGCCTGTTTCTAATTCTTCCAAGTAAGGGAAGAAACTGTAGGGCTTGCTTTGGGCTGCTTTATTGAATGCAAAGGACAAGCCTATATGAAAGAAAACCGTGCTAAATTTTAACTAATTAAAATGCAGATATATCTTATCATTATTATTATTTCTAATCCTAAGTCTGTGATGATTCTCAAGATCAACAATCCCTGGATATGCTCTTTCTGATTTGATGTTACCCTATTCCCTTTCTGCTTATATTTCACAGAGAACATCCAAGGTCCACGTTTATTGGTTTTTTTCCTTGCTATTTCAGACTAACAAACATCTATAGAAGTCTTTGTAAATAGCCTTTTTCCCTGTAGAAGGAAACCTATTTCAACTAACATGTTGTATCATGTAGAACTTGGAACACTGCTTTATCTGACCTTTCAGAAACACATTTTTTTTTTTTTAAATCCTAATAATTTCCACAGTCCATCTACAGACCAGGAAAGGCCCACATTGAAATTTGAAGAGAGGTCCTTGTGTGCCTACATAGGACTCAGTTCATTACCTTTTCACAACCCCATCCAGAACAAGCTTAAATTCCCTTTTTTCTATCCCTTTGTGTTCTCTTCTTCCCTGTACTTTCTAACCACTGCTCCCCCTGCCAACACACACACACAATTAGGGACTTGAGAAAGGGTCTGAAGCCCAGTGACACTAATCAAGAGCAAAAACTAAAAATCAGTCAGTCTTTGACACAGCTATTCAAAGGGATGGTTTCTTCTACTAACTCAGTGAAAATAAGCCTTTTTTCTCCATCCCAATGCACCAGAGAGCTACGACCAGCTCCCACGAGTACCTGAGACTTATCACAGCAGCGATCCCCTAGTGGACAGCATGTGCTGTAGAAGAGGGCATGGAAGGCTTTCTTAGAGGGGCAAGGCATGTATTCAAACTGTGACCCTTTGTCAGCAGCTACCACCCCCTTTCTTTGAGCATTTCATATCCAGATACTATCAAGAGCCTTTATGCTTTCTCCTTCCTCAAAGTCCTATCTTCTCAAGAAACAGATGGAAAAACGATTTCAAATTCAAGATTCCCAGTCTCCACCACATCTCCACTGTTTTCTAGACTTGCGACCTTTTTCCAGTCTCGAGTCATTTAAATCTCCACTTTCATATCGAAAGTTGGAGATAATAAAAATCTGCCTATTTCATAAGGCCCTTATGAGAATTAAAGGAGATTATAGGTGAAAACTATAAAGTAGTATATACATGCAAAGCAACCAAGTTGTTATTCTGCTAAAGTTATTCAAATTCAAACTCAAGAAACTGAGAGTACCCCTGTTATGATCACATGTAATTTAGAAGCACAGAGGCCTATAAAAGACAATAAAAAAGATTAATTCAAATATGGAAATTAATCATGGCATTGACATTTTGGTGGAATCTAATATCCATGTTTACCTGTCTCAGAGAGCAATTTTGTAGCTTCCAGAACCTTCTCAGTATAAACACCAGCTTCATAGTTCTCCATCTCAGCATTGATGATGTGTATCACTCGAGCTGCCCGGCCCCTGATGGCCCCCGCAGTCCGGTCCAGGGTGTCCACATCCCCTTCCTGGAGGGCTATCACACACTTGTTCACATCCTCCAAGATGTGATTCTCTGCAGAGGAAATGCGTATTTATATGATTTTATACCATTCACACACACAATAAGCAACCTAAGAGAGAGTCATCAACTTCATGAGCCGTCACCTTGCACATCTCAATACATACCTTATAACACTGAAATGACATTTAAAGAATATAGTTTATAATTACAGCAGCAGTTCTTAAACTGGAGCACAAGCCTGAGGGCTCACAGCATCATACAGAATGCCAAGGTGTCACTCCTACTAGAGTTTCTGACTCAGTAGGTCTGAGGTAGGCCCAAGAAATTGCATTTCTACCTAGTGCCCAGGTGATTCTAATGCTGTGGGCTTGGGGACCATACTTTCAACACCATACTTTGAGCATCCCTTTCAATACCTAAGATTTATCGCATTTTAAGAGTGGTTGTGACAGGAGTGCCTGGGTGGCTCAGTCAGTTAAGCATCTGACTCTTGGTTTCAGCTCAGGTCACGATCTTGGGGTCCTGGGATCCAGCCCTGCGGCAGGCTCCCTACTCAGCATGGAGTCTGTTTGTCCCTTTCCCTCTGCCCCTCCCCCACCATCCCCACCCCCCACTCTCACTCACACTCCTTCTCTGGCTCTCAAATAAGTAAATAAATCTTAAAAAAAAAAAAAAAGAAAAAGAAAAGTGGTTGTAGCAGTGAACATGAAGCCAATCTGATCAGGCAGAAACACTTCCAAACACAACCAGAATCAAGCTCGGGGTGCATGCTTTTTTGATCATGTTTTTATTAAGAAGACATTTAAGGGAAACTAAAATGACCAATACCACCTAATCAGTTTTTTAATGTCATGTCACGCACAAGGCACATACAATAGAAAAATTGACGAGATGAAGAGGATGACCGTATTCTTCACAGTTAAAATATAATCCAGTCTTGTGGCTGGCTCCCTCAAGTTAGAGCCAAAGTCAGTGATCACTCTTCCTTATTGCCCAAAGTAGAATCCAGACAGGCAGGCTGGGGAGTTTCACTCTCTAGTAGCACAGAGAAAACGTGCAATTTGGTCCCTTATGGTTTTGCACGTATGCAATTTTGTATTTCTGATGCCCAAAATGAAATCTGTAATTATGTCCCTTGAACATTCTTTAGAAACAGAATTCTAAGGAAATGTTGAAAAGTTTAGTCTCTGTGGAAAGAAAAGAACTTAAGCCAAAAATACACACACACACACACACGCACGCACACCATAAATAAAGAGAACAAGTGAGAAATAATCTTTTTAACATTTTTTTTTTTTAAGATTTTATTTATTTGTCAGAGAGAGAGAGAGCGCACAAGCAGGCAGAGTGGCAGGCAGAGGCAGAGGGAGAAGCAGGCTCCCTGCTGAGTAAGGACCCCGATGTGGGACTCGATCCCAGGACCCTGGGATCATGACCTGAGCCAAAGGCAGAGGCTTAAACCACTGAGCCACCCAGGCGTCCCAAGTGAGAAATAATCTTAAGTAATCTGGTAACTTTCAAAAAATTATAACTGCCAAATTCGATAAATAGTTAATAAAGGATTAAAAGAAATTATTACCTCCTTGAGAATTTTCTCAGGCTAGCTCTGAATTAAAAATTCCTAAATAGGGAAAGAGGGGAAGGTACTGAGCTAACACCAGTCTCCAACATGGATCTCTCCTCCTTTCATTAAGCCAGTCACTCAGAAGGAATATCTGTTCTTTCAGGACCCTAGGCAGAAACCTGCAAAGTATAACTTACTTTTCGTAAATGTAACCTCTTTTTGACCTCATACAATAGGATTTCCTCATTCAAGCCATTATGAATTTCTGATTTCTACATTCTCTAGTTCTTTAATTTCAAATAGAAATTAAAATAGAAAAAAAAAATTAAAAAATAAATAAAATGGAAAAAAAAGACAATACTCAGATTTTTTAAACTCACAAAAAGTAGTACTTCTTGAATGCTAACATTTTCCTGAGTAAAACAGAAACAATTGTAAAAATAGAGACTTTAAGAAGCTTTCAGTTTGGTTAAGGAATTCTGAAAACCACCTCTTTCTGAGATCGCAGTTTGTGTCATGCAAACTCACTTAAAAGGACACCTGAGAAAAAGGTTTACTCGAACTTGATACAGGGTTTCAAATACAAAAGTTTTGTTTCAACATGGACTGGACTGGAAGAGATTATGCTGAGTGAAATAAGTCAAGCGGAGAGAGTCAATTATCCTATGGTCTCACTTACGCGTGGAGCATAAGGAAAAACACGGAGGACATTGTGAGAGGGAAGGGAGGGGTGAATTGGAGAAAATCGGAGGGGTGATGAACCATGAGAGACTGAACTCTGAGCAACAGACTGAGGGTTTTGGAGGGGTAGGGGTGGGGGATTGGACGAGTCTGGTGGTGAGTATTGAGGAGGGCACGTATTGCATGGAGCACTGGGTGTGGTGCATGAACAATGAATCTTGGAACACTGAAAAAATAAAAGTATTTGGGGAAAAAAAAAAAAAGTTTGATTTTGAATGGCCTTGGTTACGGCCCTGCTGGATCTCTTCAGACTATTCAAATGTGCTCTTGTCTCCAAAAGCAAGCAACTGGGAGGGGCATGCAGTCAAAAACATGCACCTATCTGCTATTTTCTTTGACTAAAACAATAGAACAGCAACACTAATTCTTTTCCACGCATAGCTTATAGATTGAATTTTAGATTCCATTTCTATTCCGAAAGCAGAACAGAGATGGAATGTCTTAATTATATTAGATCCTAATAATCTCTCTGGAGTTGGTTAAAAAAATTTTTTTAATTCTAAGAAGCCCACTCATAACCTAATATCTTAAAATGAAATGATAGTTTTTTTTCCTTAAAACCTATTTCCCAAACTAGAAATGTGCAACTAATTTAATTAGGACACCAGAAAAAAAATATGCTTTAATAGATCTAAAGGATACATATTTGAAAGAGGCTAGCAGAAGCTGGAAATCCAGGATCTCAAAAGCATTGCTTTTAATTATTCAAACCATCAGATAATTTGTTCAATGGTTAGTTTAGTTAATCATGCTGTGTGACTAAAGTCCAAATTTTACAATTTATTGACTAACTTTTCTTAATTAGCTTTTTTTTTTTTAATGCTAAGATAGCTTACTTAGCATTTCCCAGCATTTTCCATTTGGGGGTACCCCTTTTATGGAAAAATGAATCACAATTCCCTCATGATAGTAGTTATACTGACGGATGGTGTATATGTAAAAGCTAGGATTTGGAATGTTTCAAAATAGATTTGCATTTTATTAAGCTCAGTATGAACAATATATTTAAGAACAGGACCTGTTCATATAGACATGTTAATTGATCAAAAGATCCTACAGAGTGTATATATGGAGTCCCAAACCCCTTGTAGTAACTTCTCCCCTCCTCTCCTTCTTCCTCCACCCTCAGGTCTGGGGCCCACAAGCTGGAAGCACACCAGTCTAGGATCTATCAAGAGACACAGTGAATTATTTGAGGGCAGACGCTGTCCTTCATTCATATTTTCATTCCTGACAGTGTCTTATACACAGCAGGTAATCAAAGAAAAAGCACTGAATAAACATATGTATTGAAAGGAGATCATTATGTATTTTTATCCTAATTGATTTTCAAGAGAAAGAACTCAAGAAGTAAAAACAGGAATGCTGCCCCAACTGGAAAATAATACAATAGAAAAATAATAAAAAGCATAGGTAGAGGGGTCCATGGCTGGGAAAAACCCCTCAGGTTCTTTGGATATTACACCTGGATAGGAAGCATGGTTTTTAAATATATCATAAAACACCTGATTGCGCTATATTTTGCAATAAACCTGCTTGAATTTTTGCAATGTTACTATTTCAGAAAAGATGTAATTTTGTTATAAAAAAGATCTCTGATGACCAAAGTACTTATTGTAAACCTCAAAAGGTATAGATTCTAAATCCAAAATCGAAGTTCACTGTTTTCTTTTAAAAACTCACACAAACTCAAGACCCTAGAGGCAAAGGAAAAATAACAGGCAAACACAACAAAATGCTTGGACATTACGAGATTGCATTTATCTCTTCTTCAGATCTTAGTTGCCTGCTATTATGTGAGCCAAACCCAAGAATTAAACTGTCACATGGTTAATGCCAAGACACTCATTTTAAAACACTATTAAAAATTGTAGTTTTTACCCAGTGGGAAAAACTTAAGTGTTCTAACACAGCCATTTCACTTTTTTACGAGCCCAGGCCACATCTGAAAATTGGTTTTGCTTCTGTAATGTTAATAGCTAGCATCATTGCTCCTCAAACTTGTTGCATTTCACATGGACAAATTAAGCACTCAAGTACACAGGTTCAGGTAGCATGAACAAAACAAAACTGTAGTCTTTTAAACACTAAGATCTTTGTTTTGTTTTGTTTCATAAGTACAGTTTCCTGCCAAGACAGATATTCCCCTAAGAAGAAACTGATACATAAAATGTCATTAATGCCATTCCAAAAGATCTCCTGGGCCAAGACTTGCAATTTATTGATGCAAATGTTTTGGCTTCAGCTCAGAGAGGAGAAGTAGTTTCCCCAACAATTGGGCCGTATCCATAGCCTACCAGCAGGACAGAGTGGGCTGTCATTATTTGTCAAGCCTGGCTGTGGAAAGGTACCTGCCACCTCCAATTGTCAACTCCAAAGGCATGCTCCAGCAGGCTCTGCCAAGGCTGGCTCCCTGACAGCACCTGTTCATTTTCCTGTCATGGCATGCCGTGGCACTTGTACCACTGGGGTTGGACTGCACAGTGTTATCAGCGGAAGCCAAAGCCTTTCCTTCCTGCCGGTAATAATGAGATGCACAAAGGAAAGGCAGAGAAAAAGGTGGTGAAGAGGCAGGGCTGGAGGAAGAAAATTAAGAGAAAGCTTTGCAGAATTGAAACAGTCTGAGATAAGACCTCCTCACCTTGCTTTTCCCTACCTTTGGAAATTTTTATACGTGAATTTAAAAAAAAAGGAGAAGTTGGGAAGTTTTTAAGTTCTGAAATGATTCCTCTTTGGAAAAGGTAGTCCAGGCATATTTTCTACTCATTTGCAGGCAAAAGGGGTTGCAGAAGCAAATTTCCAGGGGCTAAGAGGATTGCTGTGAGACCTGAGGCTGGTGAGGGAGAGCCCCTGCCCTGTCGGGGGGCCACTAGAGTCATCCCGGCAGAGACTGACTAGATACTAGACAAGAGGTGGCCACCTGTTTATTCCATACCACCCAAACCCCCAAAATGCCTATCTCAACAATTTCTAAGCATTGCATGCGAGATGCATTTTTCAGATTATCTTTTACATGGTTAGGACTCAGTCATTGCCAAAGCCAATCTCAGAAATGCTAACATATCGAGTTCTTTTTCAGCTAGCCCCCAGGTATAGGTTTATTTAAATAGCTGCTTTGAAAAGTCACTGAAACATCACACCTTGGAAATGAAAAACAAGAAAGGTTCCTGAAAGGAATGAGAGAGTGCAATGAGGATACCAGAGGTGGGGAGAAGAGAACCATGAAAAATGAAAGCTAAATGTGCCATATGAAATTTCCTGCTATCTTGACTTAGTGAGACCTACATAGCTTCTGAAAAAGAGGATCATCTGGATTTTCACACCATCTCTGCCCAATTATCTACCCCCTCAGTGACTTAGTTTACTCAACGGAAGACTTTGGAATACTAATACCTATCTTATGGAATTTTGGTAAGAATTAAAACAAACAGCAGAGTCAGGTAAATTATAGACACTGAACATGTGTTCACTCGTTTTTCCCATCTGCCTTCTCTTGCTCTCCATGGTTTCAAAGTTGGGTTTTCCATTATCCATCAGACCTACAGATTTGACTCTGCTGCTCTCAGACAAGCTTCAAACAGAAGCCCTCAGTAGGAACACATTGTTTCTTCCAGAAAAGCAAAGACTGCACCTAGACAAAATCTCCAAATATGTTAAGCCTCCCTCAGAATTTCCTTCTAACTTATTGCAGTCAGAAGCCCCTTCTGCTTGGATCATACAGCTTTGCTGTGACCCCTTCCGTCTTAGGCCTCAGGTGGCCAAGGACAGGCAGGCCCTGGTCAAGGCTAGGTCTACCTGTGGGTAGAGCCAACATCTGGTCAATTTGAATTTTCAAGGGTCACTTGATTATTTTAATGCCTCACAAAGGAGGCTGATGTTTCCAGCAACCTCCTCTCCCATTCCTGCCAGAGACTCTTCTAGGTAAAATGTGCCAAATGTGTTTAGACAAATGTATTTGGAAAAAGGCCCATTTGCTGGCTGAGTCCAATTTTGAAACCGCATTGGCGAGTACCATTAAAGGTCAAATTGACTACACAGTTATTCAAATATACTAACATCCTTTGGTCTAGCTTCATCTATAAAGAAAAAAGTTAAAATTTCAAGTGGTGACTGGTTCTACTTGTTTTCTCTAACTTCCTTACACATCCTCATAGGTAAGTAGTCAAAACCTCGATGGCTCCCAAGTATCTCCAAATGGATATATTCGGTGATTAGTATTTCTACCTGCTCCCCCCTTTTTTAAATTATGTTAGTCTACCTGCCTTATCGTAAACCTGGGTAACTTCATTTATTGGAAAAAATGACCCCTTTAAACATGGTCAAACTGGGCTAGCTGATTTTTTTATTTTTAGATATAAACCATGAAGATTAACCAATCTCACATATCATACCCTTTTTTAAGATGGGTTATTCAGATGTATGCGAACCCAACCTGCTTTAAAAACTCTAGGAACTAAAAAGGAACCCATGTCTCCTTAAATAATCTTTCCAGGTTGCCGATCTTTTCATCAGAAAGTTGTGTTTTCCTCTCAGATGCTTTGACTATTTTGAAATAATGTGCACACAAAAGACCTTCTAAGAGGATGTTCCAGTCACATTTGCCGAGATGAGTGAAAGCTCAAAGGGCCAAGAAGAGCACTTGAAAAAGAGACCCATGACCCTTGCAAGATACTCCTAATTCTGTTCTTTTCCTCCAGCTGCCTTGGAAGGGTCCTATTTGTGATTACCTGAGACAGAAAGGAAGTCATCCACTGAGGTGATGTCATCCACGGCCTCTGTCAGCACTCGGACCTGCTTCTCCCACTGGTCTTTGAAGACATCCATGTTGTCCTGAGCAACTTTGCTCTGTGGTCGGGCAGCCAGTGTGAGAGCAGCATTGATGACCTATTTGTTAGAAATATCCAGAAACATACTGACTACACTATTCAAAACAGAAACAAGAAGGTCAAAGGCCACATTGAAACCCTGGACCCCGTAGCTTCTACAGATAAGGGGTTCTCAGGATTCAAAAGATAGTAAAAAACATGAAAGATGAAATACGGTATCAACTACCATTTGTTTTTTGTTTGCTTTGTTTTTTTGTTTTTGTTTTTAAGATATAGTCAGCCTCAAGTTTCAAAAAGTGTTTCCTGGACAAGTTGTATTTACTTAGCACAGATGTCGTAGAAAGCTAACTCCTGTCCTACATGTACAAGGTTAGAATTTAGTTGAAACAAGGTAAATAGATATGGAGCATTTAAATAACAGCCCCAAACAAACAGAACAAAGTCAACAAGAGTGGAAAACACCATAATAACCATAGTAATTTCAAAGACTGGGTCAGGTAGAATTTCTTGAGAGAGAGAGAGAGAGAGAGAGAGATCCTCAAACAGCCTGGGAATGATGGTAAGGCAAGGCAGGGAGAGACCAAAGGGCCTGACTGGAGAAGACCCTGAGTGTTAAGCCACCAATGGGCTTTTGAAACAAAGTGAATGAAGCTTACCTGGGGACACAGGCTGTCAATCTGGGTGGCTGCCATCCGGACTAATTTTACCCCTTCCTCATTGTTGGAAATGGAACAGGCCAAGTTGGCAACCTGGATGGAAGAGGATTGGAGTGAAAGTCATGTTGGGGCAAAGAGGAAGTATACTGTTGCATGAACTTGCACCTTTTCTGGAGTCCTGCATCCAGGGGAATTCTGTCACAAATAAGGGAAACTTTTAGTGATTTACCAAATATTACTAGTTCTTATGTTACATTAGACATGTATGCCAGAAAAGCAGAGTGCTAATAATAAATCGTTGCTTCAAGTACACACAATAATGCATTCTAACTGGCTTACTTTGATCCATTTTCTCCTATGGACTGCTCTCATGACCTACACTCTCACTTGAGCCCTCTGACACTCCCCATGGAGTGTGGAGGACTTGAATTTTGGCCACACAAGTGCTAAACTGAACAGTGAGGGAAACACTACAGTGCACTTTGGATTTAAGACTCACAGGAAGCTGAAAATGAGAGAGTTCGACCCAAAGGAACCCTTATCTGCCTATCAAGGTCTGTCAGGAAAATGCTAGTCCACAGTAGCCCACTCAAGGGCTTTCAGCGTCCAGGCAGTCCTGAGAAACCGACAGAAAAGGCTGACTTAATCCAGGAGGCAGTGACAGAGTGTACAACAAATTGGAATATGTGGATCTAGTACAAAGGCATTCAATTTTGATTTTTAAAAATACTATGCAAGCCAAAACAGCTGCACTAAATTCAACTCCCTAGTCGAGTATTTCAATTTGTGTCATTCCTCTTCTTCAAGGAGGGAGAGCTGGTAATACAAGGTCAGATTGATTGGCCAAGGTCAACAGCTCACAATGCCACCATCACAACACTGATCAGTCCCATCAGGCTAGTGCCAAGAGGACGGGGATTAGAAAGGGCAAAGGAGCAGAGAAGGGCCACCAGGGCTAGGAGCAGTAGGACAAGTAGAACAAGTGATTAGCAGAGCAAGAATCCCCTGAGCCTTGTGGCCACCTGCCCTTTTGTATCCTGCCACCTCTACTCTCCAAAACCAGGCTGCCTCCTTACCATGCCTTAATGCTCTGGAAGATTAAAATGCACTACACATGTGTGTAGTTCCAAATGCAAAAAGGAAGCTTAGTCAGACAGTGTGGAGAGCAAGGAACCGGAGGTCAGGAGGCTTAACCACTGACTAGTTATATAGTTACTTCACATCTGGAGGACAGTTTTCTTATCAGCAAAAGGAGATGGGTAGATGGCGATACTAGGAATACTTTCAAAGATTACTTCAATAAATCATTTAGACTTAAGAATCCCATTTTGAAGCTTTTAAGTAACAGCACTTGAAGTCTACTGCAGTGAGAATATGTATTATGAGAAACCACAGATGGAATTCCAAACATCATCAGTTTCTTATACTTTATAGTTTACCCCTGATTCTTCAGGTATTCTGAAAACTGAGTAAAATGGTGAAAATTAAGTATATTTTTAGACAAATATGCCTTACTGTACCCATTTATAGGATACTAAATGCCCAGAGGCATGAGGCTTCTTAGAGGCAGAGCAAGAATAATGCAGGTTCTTGATTTTTTGTTGTTGTCTCCACTCCACATTTTTATTAGTCTTTGTTATATTTGTATTCGAGTGCATTTTATATTCCAAGAGCCACATTAAGTATGTGATATAGAAATGGTGCTCAATGTGTGTACTGAATTAAAGAAGAGCCTTTAATAGCTTTTTTATTACATATATTATGTGCGGTACATCATATACTCTCAAAGATCTAGCTGAGCTACCCCTTTAATCTGGCTAATCAAAGTTTGTATTATCTTCCAGCAGATATTTACCAACACTATGGTACTGAACAATGATTCCTATATTTTGGTCCACTGTTTGAATCCATAACGTAGTGTCCTTGTTCACAGTGGCATGAAAAAATGTCAGGATGGGGTGACTTTCCAGAAAGATATATGTATTTAATTTCTATTTCTTCTAACTCTCAATTAAATTCTCCCTATTTCTGCTGTTGGACAGCTTTCCATTTTATGAACGAGGATTTCAGATGGTTTTGTTTGGTATCATCCTTGCTTGGTGTGTGAGACTTGAGGTCACACTTTTGCACAGCCCTGGACTTAAGCTGAAGACTTTGGCATGTGGCTCTATATATGACAACAAGGGAGCCTGAGGGCTGAGAAAAAGGGGATCAGATCCTAAGGAAGGAGATGCCCACCAGTAACTTCTGCATGGTGACAATGAACTTTTCTTTGTGTATCTTTTGAAATGGGTCTCCATTTTTTGTTTAAATAAACTCTATTATGGCTTAGATCTAAAGTGGGAACCTCATTGCCCAGTAGAATCTAATTAGGGGGAAACAGTGGTAATAACACCTAGAAAAAATTAAGAGCTGGCAATTCCTGACAGTCCTTTAATTATTCTTTTTAATTTACTGATCCATAAATCCTCAAGTCTGGCAGCCTCCACTCTGCAATGTACTCCTGCTGTTTAAGTCCATTTAAAATCAGAATTTTATTTACCTTGTATTGCATTCTGAAACACTGAAAATATTTCCAACATGATGCTCAGGATTTCAATATCTCCAAAGGCAGTCAGGTTTAAACATCTTAAATTGGCCATGGATTCCATCCAAATTCCTATCTTCCTTACACTTGCCTTTCTGCTTCTCACTGGACCCTTTGCATCATGGTGACTCTGAACATGGTTTTAATATATTGCAATTTCTACAACTCTGGCACCAAATGCTAAGTTTTGGTCTTTGAGGCAGGTTCCAATCATTACTGTAGCTTGAAATGCCAACTAACATTCCAGCACCAGTCCAAGACTATCGCACATAGTAAGTACTTGATGATTTATTTTACCTGTTCTTTAACTATAGTTCTGATGCTAGGATAATAGAAACTCAGATAAAATAAAATGTCCTATTTTTCAAGTCACAATATTCCCCACATACACCTTGTTTTTTAACCAATTTAGCATGATGATCTTCCTAAGTGGGAGGTGAGGGGCAGGTAGAAATTGGTGGACTAGAATCATGAGACATTTGAAAAAGATTCATGTGAGGGGAAAAAAATGGACAACAGATCAGTAATTGACAGATGTTACTAGGCTGCAACCCATAAAATGTTGACCAATAGGATTAAATTTAATAAAACTTTGAAACCTGTTTGAGTCAACCAAGCAGGTAACATTCATGGGCTGCCTGTGGCCTCTGCTTCCTTTGTTCTTGATTTGTTTACATCTTAGCTGAGACAACAAGAGTCCTCTGCCGTCCTGGAAGCTTAGAAAACAATAAAGCCTATCAGTAACGATTAGATGTTGGGCTATTTAGAATGATTTGGGATTTCTGAAAGAGACTCGGTCACGAGTAAAAGTGGTCTTGCTCCTTGGTTTAGCTAACCAAACTAAATTCCTAGCAATCTCTTAGGAAAGGAAATCCTCTTCTATACCTTCTGAGAACAATGGCTTTGGGGAAGCAACAGCTAAGAAGACTCAGCTAAGTCTTCTCTCTTTCACTCTGTCTCAAAAACCAGTTATCTTGAGGAAAAGGAGGAAGCTTAGCGGCCATGACTGAATTGTGTGCTGCGGACTACAAGAACTTTAGGAGTCCAGGGAAAGGAACAATCAGTACTCCCCAGTGGGAATCAGTCAACACATCATGGAGAGGTGGGGTATCCATCTTCCAACGCTTCTTTTCTCATTGCCTGAATAGCACAATTGTCAGGATGCTCAAAGATCATGTTTTGCTGTTCTGGAGGCACACCATGCAAAGAGGTGAAACAAAGGATGAGAGCACCAGCAAGATTCGAAAGACAACAAGCCCACAAGGAGAACGGATACAGATGCTGTTAAGAGAGTAACCTGCTCCTTGAACCGAATCTGTACAATTGGGATCCATTTCCTAACCTTGCAATAATCACCACAGCTGACCAAAAGCGTATATTCCAGAGACAATGATGGCAGAGTTAAAACGGACAAAAATCACAAATGCATGGAGCCCTCACAAAAATACACTGCGATTGTTTAAAATGCAAATTGTTTTTCACCACCAAACAACAGAACCAAACAAAATCCACGCAGTTCAAGGCTCCAGATGAAGAGCCTCTCCTGGCTGTGAAATTTGGTTTTTGTGTGGACGTCACTACTGAAAGTAGCTCCGTCTCAAAAATGCCATAGACCTATTTGAACACTCACAAGAAAAGCCAAAATGCCTGGAAGGCTGAGCTTTAATTAAATATTAAGAACCTCTGCTAATAAAGTATTTAGGCATTTAACTCCAAAGTGATATGAGGTGTATCAGAAAAACGAGAACATTTTCTTCTTTTCTGGTCCTGGAAATCAAATTAGATTTTTTAATATTCGCAATTCTGTTCAATTCCAAACACCAGCACATATTCAGTGCATTCAACCCCCAAAACACTTTATCATTTCATTAATTTTTACAGCTTCAGGTAACATAGTGGTGTTTTAAGAACACACTATTGAAATAAAGCGGGATAACAATTTGGAGGTGTATAAAGAGCTTGCTTCTTGTGTTAATAGTGCATCACCATCATAAATTTGAGAATAAAATGAACTTATTTACTATTACAAGGGGATTTATGGAATGTCTAGTCACCAGAGTCACCTAGCCGTATACAATGATAAAAAGAAGTGATGATAACACAAATTCCACACCAACTGTTGTTCTCTATAACAAACAGGGCAATGAAGGGTGCTATGGCCTCCATCTGCAGACTTACTCAGTCCTCTGCACTGATGAGATCAGCACACAAACTGCATTTATACATACGTGCCTATCTCGTGTAGAATTTGTAGGCTTCTACAGAACATGCCTCCTATATTACAGATGGGATTTTTTAATTCAATAAGAGACAAAATGATACACATCTCCCTGAAATCTCTGGGAGGCAAGACAGAAGGCGTTGATGTTAAGACAGAGGGATTCAACCTTAAGATGATGATAGACTTCCATGGAGATGGACATCTGAGTAGACTACATGGCCACCTTCACAACTTGATTTGCGAAGAGCCTGAAAGGTCTGGATGTCCCAGAACCTGTTTGTAGCCATGCCTCTCACGTGGAGATATTACTTTTAAAATGCAGCTGCCTCAGACTGAGAGGAGTTTATCAACCTGACTGCTAGTAAGTGAAGTTCTGAAGGCTACAGGACACAGCCAACAGGGATCATTTGATTAGGGAAGGATGGCCCAGTAGAGGTCAGCAGCTGGGGGCAGTAAGAAGACATGGGCAGGGGTTAGGGGGGGAGTGGAGTAGGTAGGGAGGGAACAAGAAGAAGTGCTCTTGTTTTAAACGACTTCTCTAAAGCATCTGAAACTCTTGATTTATTCTACATATTTTAATTTTCACCATCATAAAATGGTCAGGATCTTGGGCTATGGAGTTCGGTAGCCTGAGGTTTACATCTTGACTCTTATCCTCTCTAGCTGAGCAGGATACTTTGCCTCCGTAAAGCCTCAATTTCCTCAACTATAAAACAGAACTATAAAATAACAACAAAGCGGTGATAAGGTTGAAACGAAACTTGACTAGAGTACTTAACCTAGCACCCAGTAAGGAGTTGATAAATGTATTCTCATATTGTGCATTTTACTGAAAGGTCACTATAAAAGTAAAGAAATTTTTTAATAACAATATCCGATCACTGATGTATTCAACCATTCAAATACTGAGTGCCTAATAGTACCATACATCGAAGATATAGAGGTGAACAAGTTAAAGAGGATTCGTATTTCCTAGAGAAGCTTGTATTTTGGTAGAATTAAACATGCAAATGCATTTTTAAAGTTCATATTGTGATATCACTACAAAGGAAGTCAAATAGAGGCAGTGATAGAGAATAAAGGGAGGTCTACTCTAATCATTCCTATCATTTATCCTTCAATTATGTATAATTTTTATAAAGTTGCAATCTCAGTTTGCATCTTTGTCACTACTTATTATATCACAAATATTTTCCAAATTCTCTATATACTTGTAATTATTTTGTTAATGATTGATTTTATTCAATTTTTGTTTTTACTTCATTATTTGATAAGTCAACTCCCTGTTGTCATACATTTAAAGGCGTTTCTAGTGTTTGCTATTACCAAAAAGAAAGTAGCTTACATCTTTAGGCATCCAGTTTTTGCTGGGGTCAGAAGCGGACTCCCTGGGTCAGGGAACCGGTTACAGCACATGCTTACATATGCCCACGGTGCATACTGAAAGCGCCCTAGCAATACATGAATTGCTAATTCTCCAGTGTCACTAGTGTCAAATCCCAGATTCTGACGCTGTTTCTCCTTGCCTCCTTGGCCATAACCACATCATCTGAACCCCTTTCCAACCTTCATTCTCTAAACCAATTACATTGTACAAGTGTAAATCAGCGCTGCTTAAAAAGTCGCTTCACATTTCCCCAGTGAGACCATGAATTCTTGCAGGACACAGCCTTCACGACACCTGGCACATAGCTGGGATCACGGATACTTAATGCCAATTTTTTAATTTACTAAATCCCACAGGTTCCCTCCACTCTGTATAAAGCAGAGCACCATTCAACTTGTCATAACCTAGTCCTATGTAGGAGGGCCCCGACACTTAGGATCTGAAATTGGGAGAAAGTATATGTTCTCTGTGCCATCCTTTTTGCAGTTTATCATCCAATCAATGTTGAGAAGTTAATGCTTAATGAAATGTATACAAAATCCTGCCACATGATGCTAGGCAGCAATTTCTTCCTGATCCCACTACGCTTCATACCCTGGCCTATACTTATAACCTGTAAGAACACAAATCTGCATTCCTAGGGCTCTGCAGGGATGCAGAACAGCTCTTTTGCCCGTGTTCTTAGGTACATACACCACTAGCAAATGTTTGCATGCCTCTGCCCAAATTAAAGTGATCAGTCTGCCCTGTTGACTTTAATGGAGGTAATCACCAGTTCACATTCATGAACAAATTGATGTGCTTGCTTCATAGCTGAATCATCGGCATAAATCTATACCCTTCATATATAAAAACCTCTGTGGCTTAAAATAATGCAATAAAATATCACCTAATGCTTTCTTGATGCCTGTTCATCAATAATGTGTGGTTATGTGAAAAGGATAGGAGAGACTTAGAATATGTTATCTAAAATCATGTAGTGAATATAATGCGATTTTAATTACTGAAGTCCTCCTGGGATTGTTTTCTTCATCTTTTCATTGAGGAAATGAATTATTATGGTCTCCTATTATTTGGTTCCTCAGATTCCCATGTAATAAATGTAATTTTCACTGATTTCCAGTGAATAGAACACGTCGACCTTCATATATGTGAGATGAATGCCCCACTATGTACCAGGGAGCCCGGAGCTCCAGGATTTTTCTCTGGTGGTAGAGAAGGCTGCACTGGAACCATCCAGTTCTTGGCTCATAGTGGAAGTCAAGGAACTTTTACAAAAGACCCAGATGAATAAATGAGTGCATCTACTCTGTATAGCTTGGTCATCCATTTCAAGATGACAGGCAGACATATGGAATCAAGGCCATAACCAGATTGCAGAGGGAATCTAACTATCCAAACCAATACTGAATCTGTGACTTCAGCCCCCTTTGCACAGAATTCCATCTTGGTAAGAAAGAAGTCCCTATTTCCTCTACATTATGCCTCTGGGTTTTTCGTTTTTTTTTTTTTTGGGGGGGGTGCTGGGGGCTGAAGGTACCTCCATCAGTTAAATTCTTAGTAACTGGCCAAGGTTTAATTCATTGTCCACATGTCCCTGAAGATCTCCAATTTACATTGGCCAATAGGAATAGATCTCTCTTCTAAATCTCTTCGGGCTTACCTCCTGTACCACTAGTGACTACTTACCACATGCTATTGTTTTATTCATTATTTGTCATGTGTGCAGATATATAGATAAATCCATACCTGCACAATTAAATATACAGAAATATAGATATCATGCATCTTCAATTAAATTTCAGCCTTCTTGAGAATGGTTTTGTTTTATTCATCCTTATGGTCCCTACAGCTCCCTATACAAGACCTTGTGGTTCCAAGGCAGCCTCCCTATCCTGGATGTTTTCTTACCTTCTGCCACACCTGCGCTTACCTCTAATGAATCCTATTCCCTCTTATCACAGTTTACCCAGAAAAAGGATGCTAATTAATTAATCAAAGTAACTATCCACAAAGGTAGTTATTTTCTTGTTCTAGAGAAAATGTAATATTCTCTAATATAGGACTCCTACTATAACCCAATTAAGATGTTCAAGTTCTTAAGAATTTTAAGGAAAAATGTACATCGTAGAAACTTCAGGCCCCCCATGCAAGCTATTGGAGAGATATGTAAGAACAAGGTGCTCTGTCATCTTTATCTAAAATTTCTTCTCTTCCCTTTCTCTGGCCACTTGCTTTGGTAGATAAAGTAGTATTGGAGCACACCTTTGCCCATTCACTTGCATGTTGCCTATGACTGCTTTTGCACTGTAAGGGCAGACTTGAGTAGCTACAAATGGTTCACATACCCACAGGCTACGAATATTTCCTATCTAGCCCTTTAAAAAAAAAAATCGCAAACTCCTGGCTTAGATGAAAACTTGGGTAGAATCAACCAGTCAATTTTGTCAGACCTGTCAAATATACCAAAGCATCTCCGTAGCAGGAAATGGGAAAGGTATTATATTTATGATGCAAGTACATTTAACAAAATCAAGTAGATCAGGGAAGGACTCACATTCTTAGCCTACAAAAATATGTGCCCCTCCCAGATCTACTTAACAGTAAATTCTGAAACCAAAAAGAAAAAAAAAAAAAGAGAGAGAGATTGGGGGGAGGGGGAGTCAGGAGAACTGAGAGGGGGACAGTGGTGGGACACCTGTAAGGACCTCAGGGATGTTCTCTAATGCCCTCAAGCATTTACACAGGAGGTTTACTGGTGAACAGAGTCAAGAGAAGCCAATAGGAGTCAATAACGCCCTGTGGCTAATCTCACATCAACCACCCCTTCCTGAAACAGGAGGATCACTCTCCACTCTCCACTTTCTGGGCTTCTTTGGGTAAGCCAACATGGTCAATTTTTGCAGCCTTCTATTTGTACTCACGTACTGCTTGGATATACACTTTATCTTTCATTACTCCCTACTCCACCTAACCCCCCTGAAACTTTCTCCCCCTGGACTTTAGCAGTCTGCACAGGGAGCTCAAGACAAAGACCTGGAGGAAAGCTAACAGAAGGTACTGGTCCCCCAGTGGCTCTTTGGCAGAAGTGTGTGCCTGGTCACTGCAACGGTCATTGTTCTGAGGAAAAATCCTAGGAACCTATCTTATTACAGCTTTGGAAGTCTCTAAGTGGACCAGCCCAAGGGGTATGGGAGGTAACTCAGCTCTGGTCCTAGGCCACACAAGAGAAGAAACTGAAGAAATGACCTTCAAACAAGCTCCATCCCTTAAGAGTCACCTTCCCAGCCCTCAAGCACCTACACATTCTTGTTTTTCTCTTCATTACCTCTCAAAATCTTCCCAGGCTTGGTCCCTCTGACCTGCTTGCTCCATCCCATCTGTACTTAATTGTCAGCTCTTCTTTTTTTCAGATATCTCATTTCATCCTTCTCCCAGTCTTATCAAATTGCCCTAGGGGAAAGCCCACCCATTCCCACACCCAGAGATGGTGGTCATCCGGGTCCCTCAGTGACAAGGGAGGAGGCGGAGCTGTCAGCATCTGCTGCATCACAGGCTCATGAAACGTTACTAACAAAGCCATCCACATGTAGCAACATTAATACTATACTCTCTAATCTGCTATCACATGTGTTCATTCTCAGCCCAGTTCGGCTTGCTTGACCTGCCTTCATATTCTCACTCCTGCTTCAAGTTTTCCTTTGCTTAATACCTATGATTGCTTTTGCCTAGCTATCTAGCATTATCATACTAGTGGGCACCCTCTCCCTCATTTCTATCATTATGGCTATTATAGCTCTTTCCAGCAAGAACACAGCCAGCCAAAGCCTCCTGATTTCACTGATAAACAATGTTTTACAAATCTCTCCCAAGCTAGAAACTCCCTTGTTGACTGCTTCCCCTTCCCCACTTCCCCTTCCCACTATGGGCCACAAGCCCCTACTGACGCCTGCAAATGTACGAAAACCTTGCTCACCTCTGAAATCTGACACATTTCCATGCTGCTCAAAAAGCAGGGCAGAGCGTGCCAGAGAGTATGCAGCAGAGTTAGTCCATGTCACTGGGGAGCCATGTCCAAATGTGCCCTGCCACATGGAACTCCTTCTTAGGTGACCTTCAAGTAGCCACTTCCAACTTGTTGGGCAACAGATGTGGCCATCGCAGCCTAGAGCCATGGCTAGTTTGGACCCAGATGCATCCTGGTCTCATCGGCAGGCCCTCAGGAGATCATGACTAGGTCTAGATGGAAAGAACAGCTGTGCCTACAGAAACGCAGGTCAACTCCCAGCCATGATTACGTTCATAACCAATGCTCATAGGAATAGGCCGAGCCCTACAACGCCCTTCAAATGCGCCTCGGGTTGGCAACTTTCTACAAAGGAACCATTTTGTTCATTCTCAGTGGGTCATTTTTTTCCCTTCCAACCTGAAACAGTCCTCTGAGTGAACGGGCAGTCAGTTTGACCTTTCAATCTGCTATGTGAAATAAAGCTAAAGACGGTGTTCTGACTAATAGTCCCAGAGAGAAGTACGTAATGAGGAAATTCTATACATTTTGCTTCTGTTTAGCTTTGTGCTCTCAAGGCTAGCTGTTTAACTGTGGCCTTTTGCCTGGAATAAACTGCATTTTTTTCTCCATGGGATCCAGGTGTAGTAAGTACACTTGTTGTGGGAACACCAATAATATTGTGTGTACACAGAGTACGGGAGAGAAAGAGGGCCATGAAGGTATTTGAGGGTCTCTGTCAACATAAAAGCTCTTAGCTAAAAAAGATAGAATTCTATTATTTTAACATTTCTCTGAAGCCTGAGTGAATTTCTAACTTTCACGGGGCTTTATACCTATTATTTCACAACAGAGTACTATGCAGACACAGAGGTCTATTTTTTAGTTGGCATTATTTACTGATGAAATAGGACTAACAAACTATGTCCACGAGCCAAATGTAACTAGTGGCTTGTTTCTGTATGATCTTCAAGCTAAGAATGGTTTTTACATTTCTAAAGCATAGTTAAAACATACACACACACACCTCAACACCAAACAATCTGAATAAAAAATAGGCAGAGAACATTTTTCCAAAGCAGATATACAGATGGCCAAAAGACACATGAAAAGACAGTCAACATCACTCATCATCAAGGAAGTGCAATCAAAACAATGAGATACCACCTCACACCAGTCAGAATGGCTAGTATCAAGAAGATAAGAAATAAGTTTTGGCGAGAACAGAGAAGAAGGAATCCTTGCACACCACTGGTAGGAATTTAAATTGGTGCAGCCACTATGGAAAACAGTATGGAGTTTCCTCGAAAAATTAAAAATAAACATACCATATGACCCAGTAATCCCACTACTAAGTATTTACCTAATGAAAACAAAAATACTATTTCAAAAAGATGAAAGCACCCTATGTTCATTGCAACTTTACAATAGCCAAATATGGAAGCAACCTAAGTGTCCACCAATAGACGAATGGAGAGTGATATATTTATGTGTATGTACGTATATATGTATATACACACACACACATATATATCACATCTTTATATGCACATACACACAATCATATACAAAATACTACTCAGCCATTAAAAAAAAAAAAAGAGAGATCTTGCCATTTGTGACATGGATAGATCTAGAGGGAAATAAGTCAGCCAGAGAAAGACAAATATTGTATGATTTCACAAGTATGTGGATTCTAAAAAACAAGTGAATAGACGGACACTTAAATACAGAGAACTGGTAGTTGCCAGAGCGGAAGTGGGTGGGGGGATGGGTAAAATAGATAAAGAAAATTAAGAGGAACAAACTTCCACTTACAAAATAAATAAGGCACGGAGATGAACAGTACAGCATAGGAAATATAGTCAGTAATATTGTAATAACATTGTGTGGTGACAGATGGTGACTATACTTATCGTGGTGAGCACTGACTAATGTGCAAAATTGTTGAATCACTATGTTGTACACCTGAAACTAAAATAGCATTGTATGTCTATAATACTTCAATAAAGCACGCAGAAAAATATGCGAGACCCT
>CM052885.1:38011482-38160613 GCA_028534135.1 Potos flavus
AAAAAAAAAGAAGCAAGACTTACAAAGTGTCCACTTTAAAGAAAATAGCACTTTTTTGGATGAGTATGTTAAATGCAGAGATTATACCTTGTATGCACCAGGACATATTAGATCCATAATAATGCCAAAGAGTGGAGTATGGCTGTTTCACAGTGATAGAATATGGGGAAGAACTTTGCTACTCAAAGCATTGACCACAGGCCAGTAGGAGAGCCATCTCCTGGGGGATAGTTAGAAACCCAGAATTTTGAGTCTGTCCTAGACCAGCTGAATCACAGTCCAAATTTTATAGAATCCTTAGGTAATCTCCAGGCACACTGCAGTTCAAAAAGTATTGGCATAAAGCAACCAGCATCAGATGTGAAACTGGACAGTTCTTCCAGGTGGGCAAGTAAGTTGTTCTCTTTAAGTTGGCATGTCCTCCTCCATAAAATAGGTAGAATGCCTAACTTTCATCATAAGGCTAAAGGTTACCGAGGTGTCAAATAGTGTTCCACAAGAAGTTAAATCCTGTTATATGATTAAGTGAGCTACAAGGCAGTAAATATGAAAGAATGGTGGGAAAAGTGACTTGATAGAAGATGTTGGACACAAAAATGGAGTCTCTGTTCTCTTCACAGTAAGAGACTTGACGCTGGCTGTAGGAAGTCAATGACCAACTCACACAGGAATATATGATGTAAGACTCAGAAGGGACTTTAGAAATCTTCTAATCCAATGGGCTCTAGCCTTAAATGCACATTTTAATCATCTAGAGTTAAAAAAAAAATTCCAGTGCCCAGGCCTTACCACAGAGATTCTGGAATGGAACTTACATATCAGATTTTCATTTTTTAAATCCCCTAGATGATTCAAGTATACAGCTAAGGTTGAAAATTACTAATTTGTCCAAACTTTTATTCCCTTTCCCATGTGCCCCACCTCTAGCCATTTACCAAAAAGAAAATTTATTCTAAAGGTCTTAGAAAACTTTCCCATGGTCATGCAGCTAATTTGCTGTCAAACAGAGGCCAGGATTCAGGTCTTTTGATTTCTGTCATTTTTAACTTTGGATGCACATTGAAAACTCCCAAGAGGCATTAACAAACAAAAAATGTGATGCCTGGGATTTACTCTCACAGAGTCTGATGTACTTCTTCTTGGGTGTGGACTATAAATGTTCCACCAAAGGAAATTCTGATTCTGGAGGTCTGCAATGGGCCTGACAATTCCTGCTTCTAAATGACTCCCAGGGTGGTGCCTAAGATAAAGCAAATTTCAGATAAAGCTGATCTAAACCAGGGCTAGTGTCAGCATCCCCTGAGTGTTCTTTAGAAATGCAAATTCTCAATGCCTCCCACCCCCCACACCTGCTAAATCAGAAACTCAGAGTGGGGGCCCAGCCATACCGCGTCTTCTAATCTCTAGCCAACAGGAATTTCCTCTACACTGTACCGGTTTTACTTTCTGGAAAAAAAAAAAAAAATTATATATATATATATATATATGTGTGTGTGTGTGTATATATAACATATCCAAATCACTTTTTTTAATCTATAAAGGAAGTCATTTGAGAAGTCTTTTTTTTTTAACACTTTTAATTAGAGAGGCCTAATTATTAAGCCTCTAATTATTCATGAATATTCTGGGTAGGAGTGAAACCATGTGATGTGACACAAAGCACTTTCTTGGGCATTCAGGGTGGTGAAGTCAACTGGGTCATACTCCTCAGATTTTTTCCACTGAAATGTAGATGTGTGCACACACAATGACCATCTTTTATTACCCACTCCCCGCACCCTCCCCCATAAGAGTGACAAGGGGAAGATAAAAATCCATGTAGTTCTTTATCTCCAGGATTCTTAGAGAAGTTTATGTTCAAGGGATTCCTGGATATGTATGCAGTGTGCTTAAGACTCTCAGACTCGCTTTTTCACTCAATGCTCACAACGCTTCAAATAAGACTTGGAATGTATAGTAATTGTGTACTTCCTGAGGAAGTTTCATGTATATTTTCTCATTATATAAAACTCTATGAAGTAAGTGCTATTATCATTCCCATACTGTAGATGAGCAAATTGAGGCAAAGTGGTTAGTAGCTTCTCAAGGTCACACAACAATAAGCAGAAAGGTCAGGTTTGAACTTCACACTAACTCCAAAGCATATTCTCCAAACTCCTACATGATCCTCATTTATTACCACAAACCTCGAAAACAGGCTGTAATCTTCTACATTTTACAGATAACAAAACAGAAGCTAAGAGAGTATTAGTAGCTTGCCAGGATTTGAACCCAGAGTCTGTTTCCAGGCCCCGTGTGTGTATGTAATACACAAACATGTAATGTATCTAATACTATATATAGCACTATTGCACCACCTGTAACCCTGCCAGTGGGGAAGGCAGTCATTGTCTTTATAGATAGTTAAAAGCCAACAAGGCTGCTTCTCACCTTTAACTTAAGGTCACTTTCTTAAGAGGAATTTAGGAAGAGCTGACATGGTAAAGGAGATGAATGCTCCTCTAGAGTAAGACCTTTAGCAGAAAATACACTTTCCAAGGAACAGGCTATAGTAGGAGAGAGAACACAAAGGCAGGAAAGAGGTAATGGATATTGACAGTGGAGAGCAGATTGGAGAAAGAGATTGGAGAGTCAGGCTTGGTTGCTACAGTTGTTTTTGTTTTTAACCTGCAGCTAGTCTTGCTCCTGCGGTTTACCCAGACACAAGGGCGGTCAGATTCAGATTGCCCTAACTTGACCATGTTATTATTTTCCCCTTACCTCACAATTATGAGGGAAGGGATCTCTACCAAATGGAGGGGTGGCATGAATGCAGCTCATTCGGAATCGAAAAGCCATTGACCAATCCAGTTCTCAAAGCCTTCAGCACGTGTCTTACAGGAATCCCGCTCCAAGGACACTCCTGTGGCTCACTGAGCTCATCTTACCCAGACAGCAGGAGAATGGGGGTTCCGAAGTGAAATTCAGCCTAAGAGCATGTCTTGGGCTAGCCTCCTGCCTCATGACTCTCTAAGTGACAAGAAAGAAGATAGCCAAAGTTGCCCTAAAAGAAAACACAGCTGTGTAATTCTATCCCAGGCTAACCAGGGACCACCAGAAAAGGAGAGTTAATGAGAGAACACTGCTTGGCTTTGGCTTCATTCATTTACTCACTCAACACAATCACCATGATAGGCTCTGTGAAGTCAAGCAAAAGAAAGCAACATCATTTCTGCCTTCACAGAGTCTCCGATGCCATTGGGTGGGCCAGCACAGAAAGGAACGAATGCAGGGAGATAGCAAATGTGTTGTGGTAGAAGTCTACATTGGCTGGAATGGAAGGGAGTACAGACAGGGCTTGCAAGACAGGGGTTATTCAGGGGTTGCTTTAATGATACAAGTCCCAAGTCAGGCATATGGCAGACACGAAGGTGTGGGAGAAGGTTAAGGTCAAGAGTGGAGGCTGGGAGCATAGGGAGGGCATTTGAGTGAAGAAAAAAATAATGTGAGCCAGGTCCAAAGGGCCTTGGGTATTTGGAGATTGGAAGCAGGCCTTTAAGACTGAGTGTGTAGGAAAGGACAGCAGGTAATACAACTGGGGATAGAAGTCAGCACTAGAGATGGTAGAACTTTCATTCTCCACGTAGGCAATGGTGAGAGTTTTAAGCAGGTGAGCAATGACTGGACAGATGTAACAGGAAAAGCACTTGGGCACCCGTTTGGAACTGGAAGAGAATGAGACAGAGTAGGGTCATGCCTATAGAGTCAGATTTTCATGTAAAGAAACATGCACCTATCACACAAGGTAAGAGAGAACAAGGTGCATGGAGGCCAATGCGCAAGAAAGTTTTCAAATAGTAACCCTTCTGACCCCTCTTTTACAGATGAGGACACTGGGACTCAGTTTATGTACATCTCCCATAATCACCCTGTTAGATTCAGAGCCAGTGCTAATCCATGGTTTGTCTCCCAAACCTATGCTCGCCCTACTGTGTACCCCTTCTCCACCTGAAGGTTGGCACTCCCCACCAATAGCGACCCTTTAGCTGAGACAACATCAGCAGGGATTGGCAACTCCTGGGGGCCAAGACCAAAAGGCCCTGTAATATGCTTTTGCTTAGCTCGGCCCTACCCGCCTAGCCAGAGGTCAAGTTCAAGCACCATGTACTCCAGGAAGTCTTCCCTGACCAACTCCACATAGGCTAATATAATCTTCCCGGGACTCTTTAATCTTACTGTATTAGTTTAAAAGTATTGTCTCAGATTTGATTATCTTAAAACTGTTCTCTGTAAAGAGCTTGCCTTCCCAATTAGATCATCTGCTTCTCAATGGCAGGGACTGGCCCCCTCCACTAATCTCAGCATGAAATATGTTGAGAACACAACAGACACCAGACCCTCCTGCACGCAAGCTTCCACTGAGGGTCCCTTCCACTGAGGGTACCCCTTACTCCTCACGACAGGGGAGAGGCATTCACCTTGGAGTCTGGCCCCCTTCACATGCTCACAACTGCAATATAAAAAGCCCCGCTGGGGCATAAATACTGTCATTGAAGTTTAATTTCAGGAATAGGAATTGACATAGCTCATCTTCCTTGCTCCATCTTCTACCTTATAACTTTCTCTTCACACAGGTCTGCCATTATCACCAAATCACTAACATTTTCCTCCTTTTGCTTCCCTTTCCCACGCTCCAATCATTCACATTGAGTTTCTCCTCTCAATTTACAGCTCAGATTTATACATCTTTGATTCTGTTAAAAGTTGCTTCTCTCCACTCACCGGGACCAACCTAATATTTACTCAGCCTTTGTCACGTTTACACCTCAGCATTCATTTCTGCTTACCAATTTCTCTCAATTCTGCTCTCCCATTCAGCCTGCTTGAGATGTTCAAGATTGCTATAAATCGTTTTCTCGTTAAAAAGCTCTTCCTGCTACTGCACAGGTGTGGTATCTAGAGGGTTCTCAATACTCTCTTAGGCGATCTCCTTCACTCCTGCGACCCTCACTATTTTCATCTTTGAGTTGAAAATACCCAAATCATCGCAATCTCTGAATTCCTTCTTACACTCTTGATGTAATTTTCTGAGTTGGTCGGATTGCTCCCAAAAGGCGGCCCACATTCACCTCAAAGGTATGATTCCACCAAAAACTATGTTCCTTTCCCATTTTCTCCTGCTTAGGTTCAGTAAGGACACACCCAGTCTCTTAATTACACAGGACAGAAAACTAAGAGTCTTATTCAGTTTAAACACAGACGCTGTCACTTTTTTTTTTTTTTTTTTAAGATTTATTTGAAGGAGCAAGCATGCGCACGCATGGGCATGGGAGGCGGCAGGGGCAGAGGAAAAAAGAGAAGCAAACTCTCCACTGAGCAGGGAGCCCATGAAGGGCTGGATTCCAGGACCCCGGGATCATGACCTGAGCTGAAGGCAGATGCTTAACCGGCTCAGCCACCCAGGAGCCCCAAAACGCCATCACCTTTAAATGCAAACTGTCTACAGTCTGCTTCCTTCATAATCCCTTTGCCACTGCCGTAGTTCAAATCTTCAACTCTCATTCTGATTACTCGGATAAAAATGCAACCTGCATCTCATGGTATCCAAAGCCCTTCAAGCTGGCCCCAACTTGGATCTCCAGCTTCAACCCCCACTACATTGGTTTACAGCTCAATCCTCTCACCACAAGAGAATGCAGCCTTCCCGGAGACCTGCCTTTTCAGCCCTGTTTTCAAGGACGCTTGCAAAACAGCAGAGGCCCGCATTAACAACCAATCACCTGATTGAACCGTTTTTGCAACTGAAAGAATCCCCACAAAACACATCTCCGGATTTGGACTTTAGACATGACCTCCATTCAGAACCAGAAACTACAGGACTCCTTTGACAGAAACACAGGGCCCAGGTTCCAGGTCTGCCTTGTAGGGAACTTCCAGAACGACCAACAGATAACACAATTTAGTAATGTAATTGTTATGGCAAGCCATCACGTTGCGGGGCATATATTTTTAAAACAACTTTATTTTTTGGTTTCCCTTTCTTCATTTAATTTATTCCCTAGGGCTAGTTCTTCCCTATGACTTTTCTAGCCATTCTGAAGCAATACAATCTCAACTCAGTTATTTACTATATTACTCTCCCATCGCTGCTGTAACAAATTATCAAAAAATTAGTGGCTTAAAACAGCACAAATTTGTTATCTTACGTTTCTGAAGGTCAGAAGTCTGAAGTGGGTCTCACTGGGCTCAAATCAAAGACTCAGCAGGGAGAATCAACTTCCTTGCCCTCTCTGTCTTCTAGAGGCTGTGCGTCCACTGGTTTGTGCTTCCTTTCCGTCTTTAAAACCAGCACCGTCCACTCGACTCTGCCTCGCCTGCCTCCCCCCTTTTATTGGTAAGGATTTGTGATTATACTGGGCCCACCTGGAATCTCCAGGATTATCTCCTTATCTCAGAGTCAGCTGATTAGCAACCTCTTTTCCATCCGTAACCTCAATGGCCTTTTGCCCTCTAAACTAACAGTCACAGGTGCATAGAATTAGGAATGTGATTCTCTTTGCAGGGTGGGGGCATGAGTCTGCTGCCACATACAATTGTATGTAAAAGTTAAAGCTTAAATCTTGCTTTAAAGTTCTTCTCCTTCCCCTGATGGTATTGTACTAAGTATCAGGAGGCTTCCTGATTAGCTTCTCTTTTTTTGGTTAGCTTCTCTTTTTTTCCTCACAGGGCAGCTTCAACTTCTGCTCCCCCAACTCACTCACAAGAGTTTTCAAGGGCTGCAGGGTGGGGCAGGTGATGGAAGAAGAGAAAGGGGAAACAGGAATGCCTTCTCTCACTGCATAGTGTTGCAGCCCCAACACAGGTCCTGTCTGGGCTTGGCAGGTGTTCACAATGGCCGCCATTGTGGCTTCCTTTACTGAGGGCTAATGTATCTTCTCTACACTAGCCCTTTACCCCGGCCTCCGTCCCTAGGAATCTAGAATACTGCCTGTTTTCCCACTGACGTTTATCCCCTCTCCAAGTGGCCATCTTGAATAGGAGCTTGGATCACTCCATACCAAATCTCAAACCCACAGGAAATACCAGTTCTTTTCATGGACAAACTCTGGGAGTGTAGGCCAATTCCAGCACAACTGACTCTTTATTGCTTCACTGTGGAAGCAGCTGCAGCCTGATTCTTACTCTTTAGAGTCTCCTAACTTGATGAGACCCTATTCACCTGTGTTCTCCACTGGCATATGCAGGACTTAGCAGGCTTTCCAGTCCTTTTGTCCAAACCCATTTCCCTTTGCCAAAGATAGGGGCTAACACAGCATACCAACGGCCCTCTCCAAAAGTATCTTCCCTCTAATATCTATATATGCATCCCTTTATACTTCTAGAGTGGGTGAGGGTACTAAGAGTTTGCTAACTAGCTTTCAGCCAGCTGCTCAGAAAAACACATCTCTTGGTCTTACACCTCAATTTGGAAAGTGACAGTTGGAATTTCTATTTCATTAGCATTGCTGGTGGAGAAGGAATGAAGGAATCAGGGAAACACAGGAGACAGTCTCTCTCTGTGGGGTAAAAGAGAAAGGGGTTCTAAGCAACAGTAGATCAATAATGAGACTCTACCCTACAGAGAATGTGGTCAGTGAAAGACATGGCCGTTATCCTGGAGTGGCCCAGTATGTGTTATTCCATAGGGTGGTCTCATGGGTGTCACCTGCCCTTTATGTGACTAGTCTGATGAGCAGCCAGGCCTTTTGGGACTCAGTTATTTCAATAAATCCGTGAGAGCTATTCTGAGACTACTGTGCCATGGGACTACTGTGCTATTTCAGCAGGGCAGGAAATATACCAGCATGCAGTTGTTTCCTATAATTTAAAGGAAACATTACCAAACAGCCATGTCACCCTTTAAATAAGTATAAAAATTTCTGGGACACAGAATCCAAAGGAGGCCAGAACAGACCAGGTCAAGAGATCAGTTCTAACCTATTATTATCTATAGCTCAGAGCTGTGGTCAGGCCACATGCTGGGGAGTGACAATGTTGTTCCCAATACTTGTGCAATATGGAAGCACTTTTTAAATGACTCATGATGTTAAAGCTAGAAGGGGATTTAGAGAGCATCTAATCCCTACCTCTTATGTTAAGATGAAGAAACAAAGTCCTACTAGTAATCTAATGATCTTGCTACTTTTTTAGTTTGGATTTGGCAATGGGTTTCAGTGTTTCACTGTTTCATCAGCACAAAGCATGATGCATGGCAGTGTTCAAAAAGTGTTTCTAGGACTTGCCAATGCTAATTTGTTTTCCTTCTGCATGCTCCTTTCCTGAGCCTTCTCAGCCACACGTTCTTTTCCATCTTGGGTGCTCCCCGATTTTGTAAATGTTGTAATGTGCACACAATCACACTGCTATTTTTGTAATCCCTCCTCAACTCAATCTTCAGTTATTTCTTTCATATTTCCCACTGCCACAGTTGGGCCTAATAATTATGAGTTCCCTTCCTTCAATGTGGCAACAAATAATGCTTATGGGTTCAAGAGGAAAAAAAAAATTCCTGTGTACACTAGTAAGTAAATTATCTTATTTTCTCAATTACCCAGGGCCAAAGATAAACAAAAACTAAGATGTGCAAGTTCATAGATAAGTCTATCACCTATATTGGGTACCAAATTCAGATGAGTTTCTTGAGAACTAAGGTCAAACAGACAAATATTGGGTTGCATAAATTCTGTGTGGTTTTTTTTAAAGATTTATTTATTTATTTGAGAGAGAGTGTTTGTGTGCACGAGTGGTGGGGGGAGGGCAGGGGCAGAGGCAGAGAAAATCCTCAAGCAGGCTTCCCAACTGAGCGTGGAGCTCAGTGAGGGGCTTGATCCCAGGACCCTGAAATCATGACCTGAGCCAAAACCTAGAGACACTTAAGCGACTGAGCTATCCAGGCACTCCAGTTTTGGGGTTTTTAATCAACAAAAAGATGCTTACAGATTCGGCTTTGGAAACCAAACTTTTCCTGAAATTAAATGGCATTTATTCACTTTGATAGTCAAGGCAAGGACATTTAAGAATCTAATAGAAAAACCCCACTGTATTTTTATGACTGATTAAAACATTTCACTCCAGATAATGACTGTTATTATTATCACCAAAACAAGAACAAAAGGCTTGGCACTTCATACTATCTAAAAACTGAGGAGTAATTACAACCAGGAAGTAGAACCAACTGAGTCCTAGGTTTAGGCAGAAACTCAATTAAGAATAGTTTCCATATATTTCAATATGCCCAATATTTGGGGCACCTGAGTGGTTCAGTTGGTAGAGCATGTAACTTTTGATCTCAGGGTTGTGAGTTCAAGCCCCACATTGGGTGTAGAGATTACTTAAAAATAAAATCTTTAAATGTACCTATCTATCTATCTGTCTATGTCCAATATTCATTGTGTGTGTGTGTGTGTGTGTGTGTGTGTGTGTGTATTATGGCAGGAGAATTATCCTCTATCCAGAAAGACAAGAAGGGCATGGAATGTTCTTGGACAGTTGGAGACATCCCTGTGTCATAACCAAAATCTGTGCTTCTGTGGGTGTAGGAAGAGGGGGGGAATTGACAGATTGGGCAAATGATGTTCTAAAACCAGAAGACCAGATTGATCCAATTATTCCATCATGACATTCCACACCTACCAAGAGATCACCAGCTCACTCTGCTTTTAACTAAATAATATTTCATTGTTAAACTAAATATACAAGACATTCTTCAAGAGTCATTACAATAATCCACTGGGGTCTTAAACTATCAAACCACAAGTCAGAATCAATGCTTTTAATATGAATAGCTTTAAGTGAAGTGTAGCACTTTTAGCCCCACTGCCTCAACCATTCTCTAATGTCTTGCTTTAGAACCAATTCACTCATTGACTATCTGTCACCTGAAGGTATTTTACATGTAATCCCTAGAAATGACCTACTTTAGCGAAGTGAATTCTGGCAAATACCTGGTTAGTGTGATCCATACAGATGGCCAAATTTTGCAATACACACTGATCATAAAATAGTTCAGTTACCTGGATCAATAGAGTAGCAATCCAGAACCAATTTTAGGCAACAAAGAGTAAACAAAATATAATGCATAAAACTTTATGCAATGCATAAAACTTTAAGTGTTATGAATGATTTGGGGTTATATGGCCCAAGGCTTAACCTGAGCACCCTTTTGTGGCAGAATTCCCCAATGCTACCCTCAGCTTTAGAAATTTTCTCAACAGAACTTAACGTGACATTACTCATCCCCTAGGAGTCTTTTCTTTGCCTGTTGATTGAGCAGTTAGAGAATGGACAGGCCTGGGTGGTCCTGTCATTCTTTAACTCAAAGAAGTATCTCCTGCTGACAATTCCAAGGACTAGGGTGGCAGGCTAGAGAGCAGGTGGGCCTCGGGGCATCTTACCCACTCTCACCTGGCAGCAGTGGATGACTGTGATTATAGACAAAGCAAATCCATGGTGGGAACATGAAAAAAAGAACATGCCATCACTGGTGAGCAAATCCATTGGTGGTCCCCACCTTTCCCAATCATCGCGAGTTAACTGCTCCTTTGCCTCCTGATAGGGCTGATGGGAAATGAGCCTCCAGGGCTGACAGCTAGAAATTAATTTGATCGATTTATTTTGTGTGTTTCACGTTTCGGGTGCAAATGCTTTCTCCATCCTGATAGAGCACATTTATGCTCTCCCATTCTCAGAAAACAAATTTATAGTCCTAACTAACAGAATTCTTTTGTTGAAGGTCAGAAACAAATGTTCCCATCCATCTCCCTTTACCTTCTGAGCAGCACCAAGTGGTTTTCCTTTTTAATTTCAGACTAAAGGGAGGATTGGTTTCCAGAGAGGGGCTGGGGCGACAGAAAGAGAGCAACTGGAACTTAGGAGTTTTCTACTGAAAACAAAACTTAGCATACCCCCATGAGAGGGATGAAGCAAAGACATAAGAATCTCTTCTTTTTTTACGTGGAAGAGAAAATTTCAGTTATGCCTTAACTCAAGTAAAAAGAACACCATTAGGTAAGGACTATTAATTTACCATTATTAGACAAGTGGAATCTGGCACTTAATTTGTCTGTATTTCTTGCTCACTTGAGACCAAATTCTGTCCTTGGCAGGTAACTTCCAAAGACTGCAGAAGGAACTAAACATGCTTGATCGGAACTAAAAATGGTTAATTCTGTTTTCTGAGAGTATAAACAAACTCTTCTTTAAAGATGAATATTTTTCAGCTTTTACTTCAACACTAAAAAAGTTCACACGTCCCTGAGAAAGAAAAGCTGATGTTCACTCAGTGCCCATGACTTGCTCAGCTGTGTGTGACAAATGACCTACTCCTGTCAGCTGGAGTTAATCGTGGACATAGTTAAGGAGCTGTTAGGGCCAGGGGGGTGGTTTTAATAGGAAGGGGCAAAGCCTTGTAGGGTGAGGCAAGCAGGCAGTTCATGGGAGAGAGCCATCCTGCCCTTGCCACAAGTGCATAACCAAAACAAAATTGTAACGGAAACCAAGTCTGTGTTTTGTGCATTGAATTCTTGCTTCTTTTACCTAAATGGCATCTTTCAAACAGGTGTCCAACACCTTTCTGGTATCGTCCATTCTCTCTGCTCCTGTTCTGAGAAAATATTCTAATGTTGTCCAGATATTTATGGTATGAAGTTGCCCAAAGGGACTCCATATTAGCCAATCAGCTGAATGTAGATTGAGTGAGGCTCTGTCATGGGAAAGAAAGGCAGGCCCCCTCCTGCCCCAAGTAAGTTACACTTAATGGCTCTGCACTTTGCCTTTGGGTGTCACGCTGTGCTTAATGAACTCCATTGGCTGTCTCTTCTGAGAAGGTCATCCAAACACTTAAGGGAAAAGACACAGAGTGAGAAAGAGGAGGGGAGAGTAGACACAGAGAAGTGGAAAGAGAGGTGATAAGGAAGAAAGCACAGTCTGACCTTAGAAAAAACAAACAGCAAACAAAAAACACAGCAGATCTGGTTCCTTTTATCTGGTCTTGGGGATACTCTTCCACATAACTATTAAAATGAAATAGAGGTGCATTTCAGCCATACCAAGGCTTTTGCCATTCATACAGAATCTGAAGCCCTGACTGATTTCTGCTGAAGCCACCAGACCTTGGCTATTATACTTTTTTGTTTTGTTTTCCACAAAGCAGAACAAAGAGTAAATTAGATCTTCAGTTTCTACGTTTCTTTACAAATCTGAGCTCATGTGGTGAATAATGGAAAATACATTTCAAATTTATAGAATACATAACAAAAGTTTCTTTTAAGCATTAGAGAAGGATAAATGCTTTCTCTCCCTAATGCAGCTCAAGAGAAAAGTTTCCAAAGTCAGCCCCTGGCAATTGAAATACTCAATTTCTAGAGAAATGCAGAGGCAACAATATCATCGAGGTGTCAAAAAGTTATCTAAGGCCCCAGTACTTCTTTTTGAGTCTTAGCTTTAGCTTCTGAGTCAGAAGTATTATTATGCTTCTCTGACCCATCCAAAGGTATAGAGGAGGCAACTGTCAAATCTTCCTTTTGTTCTGTCCCATTAGCAATTAATTTATCATCTTATCTCCTTTTTCACATTGGGAGCCCTGAGACACAGGAAGAGAAATTTCTATCAAAGTAGAACTGAGTATTCTCTCCCTGATGGGGAAGCAGTGGGTAGAACTCTAGGGAGGGGAAATCTCATGAAACTCATAAGAATGGGCCAGAAAATGAAGAGTTTCCAAGTGGAAACAGCGAAAGAAAGCAGTTCACCTAGAAACGATAGGTATCATGAGATTCATTTCATATAGTTGAAGGCTTTTAGTTTCTCTAAGACTGTATGCTACAAATCTTCCTGTGGAAGGAAAAACCAAAGGTCTTGAGGGACCTCTCCCCATAAACTAGCTTACCTTATAGAGTAAGTGCAGTTACGGGCTAGAAATACACAAATCTAGCTGGAAAATCAAGTTTAAATTCATAAAAACAAACAAGGCAGAAATAAAGTTTATGCAAACAAGGGGCCAGGAGTTGATGAAAAAAGAATGTGACTCAGAAGAGAAAGAAAAGGAGGCCTTGTGTTATGGAATAATTATAAATAATGTATAAATACTGAAGAGGGAGCACCTATCTATTTATGGAAAGGAAAATAAAAAAGAGAGAGAGAGAGAAAGAGAGAGAGAGAGAATCCTAGTACTGGCCTAAGGTACTCATTAGTTCTGCTCAAGATCTGAGTCCCTCTTGTTTCAGAGCACACTAGGGTTGCATTTCTTCCTTCTTTATGGTTGGATGGAGTCATATGACTAGTTCTAGCTAATAAGTTGTGAATGGAAGTTATAAGTACCACTTTTGTGCTAAAAGTGAGATCCTCTAGAGCTTTCTTTCCCTCTGGGATATAACCAGCAATATTGGACATGATGGTGCTGATTTTTGGAGGGTGTTTTGTTAATGCAGCATAACCTAATTTGTCCTGACTGATATACAACCACAGCTTTCATAAAATAAATACGAAGCTGTATAGTGTCCTCCAAAAATCTTTCTTGAGGAAAATGAAAGAAATCATGTAAAACTGATATAGGAGTCCTTGTCTTCCTGGAGTATTCACCTGAGATTGTACAAAGACTGCCAAGAATGAGCTCACTAGCATCTGCGGAAACACAGCTAAGTAACTGTCATCATCAGAAAAATAAAGAAACCTGGGCTGTATCTCTAAGACTTAAGTCTTGAAAAGAAAACTGAAAGAAAGGAAGAAGCCAAGTAGTATTTTTTTCCTCTCCATTTTACATTTATGTTTCTGAAAAAGGAGCAAAGGGGGAATTTCATAGTTATGCAGATGGCATCATGGTTTCTGTTAAGAGAACCACAGGATCCTGCAAAGCAAGGGATGCATCTGCAACTGACTGAAAAAGGAGCACATGTCTCTTATGTAGACAAGGGAGTTACAAAGCAAAATGTTAAGGGAAAGAGAAAAATGTAAAAAAAAAAAAAAAAAAAAAAAATGGCTCAAATCTCTATGCCGTCTATATTGGAAAACAGTTGTAGTATAAACCATGCATTCTCAGAGGGACAAAAATTAGTTCCAGGAAGGTGGAAGCCAAACAATCTTAGGTACTACAATGGTACACGGCCTTCCAAAAGACCACAGTGCATAAGCAAATATACAATATAAATGTGGTATTAACATTTTATGTAAAAGGTGATTAGAAAAAAAGTTTTAAAAAATTCCTTAGGGAGACAGTAATAAAAAAAAAAGATTAAGAAACACTGGCATAGGTGTGCAACTGTGACTTTTAGAGGAAAAAATATAAAGGCAAAAAGATGAAGATAAATATTTATAGCCATTTATATACACCCAAACAGAAAGTGTGTATATAAGAAATCAGGTCACCTTGAAATGGTACCCAGAATTAAAGACAACTTTAAAAAGTACTCTGAGTCTTGGTGGAAAAGAACCAAGAGTCCCTTCTTCCATCTTCTGTACATGCCCTGAAAGCTCATCAGAGAATTCCCACCCCATATTCCCTCAAAGTCTTTGTAGCAATGTAGTCCAAACGTTTATATTCTAAACCTACAGAGCCTCGGCCACAGATTTATTACCATTTTTTCTCTTTGAACTTTTATTTTTAAACTTGCTTTTGTGAACTCTCCTGTATATATGGTTCTGTGGCCTATTTTCTTTTCCTTCGCTATTATGAACACTAAGAGGTTATGGTCAGATTTTTTCCAAGGCCCTTTATTTATATTTAATTTCAACATTATCTAACAGATGAGAATTAAATCCAGAGCAAAAGTCACCATTATGGCAAAAGTCAACAAAGCCATTCTGGCAAAATCATTCTAGACTGTAAGAGACGCTATATTTCTGAAAGATATGGATATACAGTTAGTATAGGAGAAGCTGAAATATCCTAACACTATTAAATGTAACGTTGGTTATAATTCTATAATTTGTATTAGGAATTCAGTACTCTATCCTCTACCAGGTAGAGCAAATTATAGATATCAACTGACTTCAAATCTCCTTTTAATCCTTTCTTAAATTTTACTCAGTATGTTCCCATCTTAAGATTCAGGGAGTTTGACAATGATACATATTTTGTCAATATATAATGCTACAAGCTCATGTTATAAAATAGAGAGCCTTGACCCATGAATGTATTAAGAAAGTGGTAGGAGTACCATCTGTTTGAAGAAGTGCTCCCTGTACTGGAAAGAATTGTGTAAGAAACAGCAGGTGTGCTTTGCACTCACCTATGACCATGGCAGACAATGACATCTTGGCTACAGTGCCTAGTTTTGGCTTCACAATTATTTTGGACAAAAGGCTTCAAATCCCTACAACTAGTGTTAGTAGACAAGGTAATATTTATCACAGAATTGAAATCTCTAATATCTTTCCATCTTTGAGACTGTGATTATACATCACAGTTTTGCCCTAGGCTGGCCCAACTAGATGCACAATGAGGATACACATACAGTTCAGCAGGCATAAAAAAGAAGCAATGAATATGACAGGTGCTTATGAGTTTACTTCCCAACAAATGACTGGATAGCCAAAGCAAAAATAGTGGCTTCCCACATTAACTTCCATGCTTACTCACTGATTCTTTGCAATTATTTTATGAGTAGCCACCAAAGCCTTTCTTTCCATGAAGAGGGATAATACTAAAATGCAAATGTCCTGGGAAAGACAACACAATGGCTCTTTGCTAACAATAATACAACTAACCATGAGAAGATTCATTTCTCTTAGTAGATCTGATAAATAACACATATACCAGAATCCTCTGCTATGTAGTGAGGAACCAGGTGGCCTGCTCCAGACAACTGGTTTATTTTATAACTCTAATTCCATAATAACCTTATGCTCTTGTCCTGAACCCTAGAAGTTACGCCTTCTCAGGTTTCTTGCCTGAAAGTTAATTTATTTTTTAGTGATTCAGTTGCCATTATAACTGGTGATCATCAATAAATTGCAGAGTATATGACCAATTTTACAGCAGACATCCAGAAGCAAAAACTAAAGCCCAGAACTCCTCCTTGGAGGTGACCTAGAAAACTACCCGTAAGTGTGGTATACAGCAAGGTGCTTTGATTGTTGAGTCTTGAGGAATGAATAGGAAGACTTCTTCAGATGTCTTTAGGGTCTGACAAGTAGGTCATAAGGGTAGGATACAGGGTGAAGATGGGACCAGTTAGAGCAGGGGAGAGATAAATCAATAAGGAGACTTCGGATAATAGTATAATATCTCAAAGGACAGATGATGAGGTCTGAAGCAAGAGGGAATATAGAGAAGAGAATAGCTTCCTGAGATAATTGGAGGGCATTTCAATAGGTCTTAATCATCAACAAGACGTATCCATTTTGGTGTTTTGTAACAAAGATCACACGCAAAAAATGGAAGCATACCAAGAAATTTATTTTAAAAAGTTAACAAAGAGTTATTGAATTCATATGCTAAGTGATTTTTTTTTTTTTCTTACATGTCTACTGTGTGCCATAAACTATAGTAAACTCTGCAGGCTTGTAAATTTAATAGAACACAGACATTGCCCTATAGAGACTCACAATAGAGTCATCAGGAATGGGGGGGGGGAGAAGTACAGGTGGGTCAACAAATCTAATAAGGGGTTAATTGCAACGAGGAAAATAGAGGAAGCCATTATTTCTGTCCTGAGAAACTGCACAAGGGATACTGCTTTCAATGGCTGCATTCCCCAGCCTTATAACCAAACTAAGGTGATAACGGAAAGAACTGTAGATCTGAGGTCAGAAGGCTCAGCTTCCAGTATAGGCTCTATAACCCTATTATCCATATGTGGAGACAAAAGGACTATCCAATAACTGTTCTAGCATGTCCTGTGGTGTTGCCCATCAATGAGCTAGATGGGCCTAACGGCACTCATTTTCCCAGGAGAAAGGACCACGTATTCCCAGGGGCCTGGGCTCCACTCCCCCATATTGGCAGTACTATACTAAAGTAGACATCAAACACCTGGGGGGCCCAGGATCTTCAGGGGCCAAGCAGCTGGCATTTTCTAGCACTTTCTTAAACAGAAGAGACTTGTCGGCCTTTTTTCTGAGCTCAATATGGTGATTCCCTAGAGAAGACTATCCTCCACCTATCCCATAAGAGAGAGCATCAGTAGGACAGTTTCTAACCCCACGGTACTTCTTCTGCATGGTGTAAGTATTGCCCTGGCCTCAGCACACCTCTCTGAGGGATAATGAGGGAATAGGGGACTGTGAACCTCCTCTTGCTGAACCTTTGCTGGCAAATGTCCCCACTTAAGCTTGTTCCTAAATCCAGACCTCACACCCTTGCCGGATGGAACAACATGCAGCAAATCATTTGACCTCACCAGGCCTCAGTTTTCACACCTGAAAATGAGGAAAATAAAGACCTTCCCCACCCACTTCACAGGTAATAATGAACATTCGAGGAGTACCTTCTAAATTGAAGAGTGCTATACCTACGTGAGGGGTTACTTTTATCATGGAAGAATGACCAGTGTCCCCAGCACAGAATCTGCTGTTGGACCTGAACCTTCTGTTTACCACACTGCTGCTTAGTTTGATCCACAGATAATTAAAGGTGGATTAGATGCGTATATACAATAACATGGAAAAATAACAAAAAGCAAAAATAAATATAAGAGAAATGAAAGTAAACAGGAGCATTAAAATGTGCATGTAGCAGTCACCAGACTGGCTGGATTTTCCTGGCATGGAGAGTCAAGGGGAAGCATGTCTGACACATGCTTGCTGTTGGCAGCAGGGAAGAAACATATCAGTCCCTTAGGGGAAATGGGTTCTCACGGTGGGAACTCTGTGTGAACAGATCAATGGTTTCCTCCGTCAAAATCTACCATAAATGTAACCTTGAGTTTCTCAGCATAACCCCCATAGCTCAGTTCAAAGAACACTATTCCATAGAGGACCTAGCAATCATGGTCTGATCAGAGTTGATCCAGAGTTAAAATACAGAGCAGGGAAAGTTCGTATTTTGTAGGGTACAGATATGAATCTTCACAAATACACACTAACAAATCTTCACATCCTGAAGTCTCACTTCTTCAGAAAGCTTCTAGTAAATTACCAGCTCACATTTAACCAGCACGTGTAAAAGCTGGGTATCATTCAGTGCCACCCCCGTTTTTTACCCAAAACAAAAGTGAGGCCTTTTCTAGAGTGGCAAAAGCCTTCATTGCCAGGACTGATTTCAGGTCCAGCCCTTTCTAGGGTGCAGGAAACTGCTCGTCTCCCCACCTCTGAGCAATCATAGTGCTTAGCCTCTCTGCCATCACTCACAGGCCATAATGCCCATTCAGCACCCTGTCACTGCCAGTTGGGTCTCCCAACATAGACAGCATATCCATTTTCATCTTCACACGAGGCCCAGAGCTGGCAACATAGTAGGTGCTTAATATTGCCTGAATAATGGTTATGAGTAGAAATAAATTGAGCACTTTCCATTAATATATAAAGACCCAGCCCAAGTGCCAAATTCCAGTCTGTCCCTCAGTTTCTGGCAGGGAGCAACCCTACTGGACAGCAGCAATGACATTTCCTACAAAATAGATTATGCAAACACCAGAGCCAAGTGGTATTTTTCAATAAAACTGCAGCCAGAATTAAGAAAACATTAGCACTTTTACTTTCACCTTCATCTCTTATGGGTCAAAGGTGCTACACAAATACAAAATTATAAGATTAGCAAACTTGTTATACATTTTTTTCTTGAAGCATTATAGTTAATTTAGCAAGCTAAGTAGTTTTATATTATGAGAAATTTTAAATACATACCAAAAAAAACAAAGTATGTGGGGAACATTTCATTTTACATATAACTAATAAACATCAATTCTCAATTTACCACCTGTGAACAAAAGTAAAAGGCAGAAATGAAAGAGTTGCCTAGATGTTGCTGGTGATGACGATTAAAAAAAAAAAGTCATTGGCATTTATGACACGTCAGGAACTTGCTAAGTGCTTTATACTTATTTCCAAGTTTAATCCTTACAGCAACCCAAGGAGGTAAATATTACTATTATTCATGTTTGCAGAGGGAAAGACTGAGGCATGGAATGGTTAACCTAACAAGTATATGATCCAGGGCTCCAACTCACGGAGTCTGACTAAGAACTACACATTCCCAGGCTAATCTCTTCCATGACAACAATCATGAACATATGTTGGACATGTAAAACGTGCCACTCTTCCAAAATTATTCTAAGTGCGTTTATGTGTATTAACAGGGGCGATCTGACATTCTTACTCTGTTTACAGAGGAGGAAACTAAAGCACTAAGAGGCTGAGGAGTTTGCCCAGGTCACACAGATAGTAATGGAGCTACGATGCACACTGAGCAGTCTAGTTTCTGCATCCATCCTTGTAACTGGTATGTTCTAGTCTTCTCCAAAACAGAGAAACAAGTGAAAAAGCTGTGTCAACTCTTGCTGATCTCTTCCACTTTACACCTCTTCAGGACTTCCTCCTCTCCAGTCTGAATTCCTTCAGCTGCCTCCTAACCAGCCTCCTGCTTCCAGCCTTCTCCTCCCAATCCCTGACCCCCACAGGACACGCAAGCTGGACTCTGCTCAAAACCCATCTTAAAAGCAGTTCTACTTTTAGCACTGCCCTGACTAAAACCCTTCAGTCGTTTCCCACTGCCCACAGCAAAGACCCAAACTCCTCATGTTGCCCACCAGGCTGGTGATGATCTATCCAGTTCCTTTCTTCTTCTTTGGCTTCACTTCCCCACATTCCTTTCTCACCTTCTCACAGTTCAGTCTTCAACAACTCTGAACTACTGGAAGTTCCCCCTAAGACTCTATTTCTCACCTGGTCACATGTGTTCACACTGGTCTTCCCGTGTGGAATGAATTTCCCCAGGATCATTTTTGCCTGGTTTCTACCCATCCTTTAAAGAATCAGCTTGAGCGCTGCCTCCTCCAGGAAGTCCCCCACCCTACCCTGGCTCCTCTAACCAGTAACTAATGCTAATAGTTGTCTGATTGACTCTACTGGTCACTCAGGGGAGACAAAGTCCATCAGGGACCACTGGTGCTTTGATGCTAACTCTTCCATAGCAAATGGTTCATGCACTGTGCCTATGAAATCCCACTGAAAGTCTTTTGATGGCTCTTTGTCTCCAAAATGTTTTCAGTTGTGCACTAATAATAAGGCTGAAGCTGACGCTATTGTCACTTTTTTGGGAATACGTGACATCTAGCAGGAACCAAACAGAACTATAAATTACCTAGCTGATGAAAATCCTCCATATATCCCTTGAGACTGCCTTACATATCTTTTATAACTGGCTCAAACAGCTGCAGCATTCTCAAAAAAGGTATAGCACTTACAGTTAACTTTTTAACTAACTTTAATAGCACAAACAGCCAAAGAAAGCAAGCACCTGGAAACTCTCACATCCAGGAACATTTGGGGGGCAGGAAGTGAGTTAGCAAGGTAACTGCAAAGTTGTGCAGTTGCATTTTGTGCAATAAATGGAACTGTACATGACTCACTGGACTTTTGGAACAACTTGAATTGTCTTCCTCTACATTTGCAGTGTGCACATGCCTACCACTAAGTGGCTTCAGGGATCACACCCCATTATTATCATCCTTCATCCTCCCTGCTGAATTAATCCACGGCCTTTGAATCAGTGTAAGGCGTATACCTTTAGTTTCAGGAAAGGAGGTAACAGTCGTTGATATGCTTGGTCTCCATTTACACTTTAACTATGGTGCACACAGATTAGAGACCATAGGAAGACTTGAAGTATATTCAAATTAGGCAATTAGGTTTTAATTAATTTTAAAAGGAAATAAGATCTTGACACACTACATGTTAGCTACTCTATATCTCAGCGTAAGAGGAGGAAAATAAGCCACCATCAGTGCATGAGAGGCCAAGTGCTGGTACTTTTCATCAGTTATCAAGAAAACCTTCTTCCTGCCTCTCTGAAATCCAAATCCTATCCACCTTCAGGTTGTAGCCCAAACCTCCCGCCATCAGGAAACTCCAACTAACTCTGATGTTACCTTTTGGGCTTGGGGCTGAGACATAATCTTTTGCTCCGCATCTAACCTCCATAAGGTATCCACTCAGGATGCCATCTGACAAGGACTCAGTGCATCATGTTGAGGATTTGTGGGGAATTAGGAATGACAGTCCTGGCAGTCATAGCCTCTCAAATAGTTTCTGAGCTGCTTTGTGACCTCCTATTTCTGCCCTAATCCTGGACCCTTTAGCCAATACACCCACCGGAGTACCAATGCCTCTCAGAAGGTGAGCCACGGGCCACCTGTTTAAAAAGCTGGGATTCATTAAGCCCTGGCCCTAGGCCAGGCACTGATCCAAGGGCTTTTGTGCATAATTCCACTGAATACACACTACAATCTTCAAACACAAGTGTGATTACTAGTCCTATCCTACTGGTACAAAATAAAGGAGATCTAGGGAGAGTTCCCTAACCAAGGCCTTACAGGTTCTATGTTGTACAGCCTGGATTTGCAGTAAAAATCTGCACTTACTTTCCCTTGTTTCATTCCTATTGTAGGCAGAATTCTAATACGGGCATACCCTATATAATCCCATCCCCTTGAGAGTGGGAGAGATCTGTGAATATGATGAGTTTGCTACTCCCATGTTAGTCCACTCTGATGTAAGCAAAAAGAGATTTCCTAGGTGAGCCTGACCTAATCAGTGCAGTCTTTTCAAAGAAGGTAAACCATCAAACTCCTGTTCTGGTGACCTCAAGGAAGAAGAAAACTGTCATGTTGTAGAGAGGGCCATGTGGCAGAAGGCAGCAAGTTAACTTCTAGTAGCTGAGAGTGGCCCATGGCTGATGGACAGCAAGAAAGAAGAAATATCAATTCTACAACCACAAGGTACTGAATTCTTCCAACAACCACATGGGCTACGAAGAGGACCCTGAGCTCAAGAAAGTAGCTCAGCCTGGCCAATGCCTAGATTTAAGCCTTGTGAGGCCCTGAGCAGAGAACCTAGCTCAACCATGCTTAGACTTTGGACCTACAGAAACTTCGACAGGACAAATTTCGATCATTTTAAGCCATGAAGATTATAGCAATTTGAATAATTATAGTAATTTCAACAAAAAACAGCATTGAAAACTAATACAATTCCCCTACCTTTCCTTCCATTCAGTTCCAAGCCAGCTCCTGACCTTTGTTCCATCATCTGATTTCAGGTCAGTCACCTCCACTTGGCCTTGTAAACTACTCCCTGGACTCCAAATTCTAGGTTTGGAAGGCAGTTATGGTCACCACTATACCACCAACGCCAAATTCTAGGTTTGGAAGAACTGGGCTCAAATCAGGCACTAGTTGGGTCTTTCTCCTGCTGCCTTTATCCTCCCATCAGGCTCTGAACCCAACTCTGGCAGTCACCTATCTGACCAAGGCTTCCCTTTTGGAAGGAACATTCCAAGCTGGAAATGTGATAAGTGCAGGACTTTCTAAACAATATTAAGAAGACTTGTAGAGCTCTGGATAAGGTCTCTCAAGCCACCAAATGGTTTTGTTTGGGGGTGAGGTGGGCACAGAACTGCAAAAAAGAGAAAACAATGCAGACGGGGTTCCAGTCTCCCTGTCCCCAACTTCATACATGTCAGCTCCTGCCAGTATATCAAGGTCTTGTTCCAAAATAAGGCCATAGTGCAAATAAATAAACAAAAGCTTAGCAACCACTGGTGTCATGGGAAAGTGGTTCCAGCGCTACATACTATGTGTTCATGAGAAAGACATTTAGGCTTTATGGGCTTCAGGCCATTCCTCTCTGAAATGAGTAGATTGGGAAAGATAATATCTAAAACCCCTTCCAGCTATAATATCTTATGAGTGAAAGATTGTTATGCCTAACATTTTGCAGTTGGCAGCATCTCTTGACCTGTTGACTGAATCAGGAGTAAGAGTCTCACCCCACCCAAGACCAAGAAGGGCCATACCTTCCCATCTTGGCTGCCTGGTTCCCAGAGGGACATTTACCTTCCCTCCAAAATGACCAGGTTACACACGGAGGGCTTCAGCAGACAGGTCCAGGGGTAACCTGGATTCTGACCCAAATGACAAGTTGCTGGCCTCTAAGTGCCAAATATCCTTGGATCAGGGAATACAGTGGGAAAACAGAAATTCAGCTTCGTGGGAGGAGAAAAATAAAAATAACAATACTAATAATTGCAGGTCAGGAGTCTGAATAGAAAAACAATGAAAATAAATGCAATGTCTTCTTGTAATTCGTCTTTGAGTTTAGGCGAATTTTCTTCCAAGGGGGTGTGAAAACGGGGCCAGCATTGTGGGCAGGCTGAGTGGGCAGATGCATCTGCAGAGAGGATTCTGGGAAGAGGAAGGACATTCTGTTTCCACAAATAAGCATGCCGTAACCATTTCTCTGATGCCAGGAATCCTTTTAAATTGGGTTAAATCCCATCATTTTGCAATGAGAAATAAGTTTGAAAATTAAAATATCCCTGGAGGAGAGAAGTCAAAAACTAAGGTTTAAATGACTTCTGGTGGAAAAGTTCCAAATGTCAACCTTTAGAGGAAGCAGCTGTGCCTGAGGAGGGGCACTGCTCATTTGCCTGTGTGTGTATTTGGGGGTAGAGCAATTTACTCTAGGCCAGGCATTTCCTCTTTGCTAGTAAATAACAGGGTTAGGATTCAAACCTAGGTGTCCCTGACTCCACAGACATGTTTTCTTTTGTACTACTATTCTAAAGGGCCCAAGAAAAAAATGAGCTGTCACAAAATTAGACAATTTCACAGAAACCTCTAACAAACCTCTCCAGTCTCGAGTTCAGTATTTGAGTGCAGTGGACACTGGTGGTACCCTATCCAAGTCACCACAGATTCCTTCCCAAGCTTGCTGTATCCATCACCTAATTTCTGTATGCTTGGTACCTACAACTCTCTAAGGATGGTCTGGTGGAACTCACGCTTCAGAGGTTGCTTTCAGGGTCAGCTGTTTGGGTCAAATTATACCTTTGCTTGGCCTCCTCCCCTTTCTTGTTTTGCTTCCCCCACTCCTTTAGGGATTCCTCCCTGAAAGCACTTTCAGAATAAATCCCTTACACCCAAACCCTTGACTTAGGGCTGCTTTCTTGGAGACACCAAGATACAACTTTTTGAGAGCATTTTAGATGAATGCAATTGCAGTTTCCCCTCCCCCACTATTTTACCTTATTTAATGAATTTCTCTTCCATCAATTCTTTAGGGAGTTCCTAGCCCCAGTTCATATTGTTTATGTTCTTGAGCTGGCGGAGAACTAAAGCAGTTCTCTAACCACTTCTTTCAATGTGTCATACTTAATTCTATAGCAAATGCCTAGGGGATTGGTTAATAATACAATGTCAGCTTTTCTCATTTCAGTTATCTGGTCAAAAGAATATGGCTCTATCTTTCAGAAGGGAAGAGTAACAATGACATATTTTTGATTGTGCAGAACCAAGTTATTCTCTTTCTGAGATGGTGAAAGCATTCTGATTGCTTCAAATAATGGGACTGATACTGGCCTAAGCAATCAAGTGTATAAGGGATATAATAATCAAGATGTAATTGATCTTTATATCGGCATTACTCCAAATAAAGCAGGAATTGCAATCTTTGGACCTATTCAGTTTTCCATTAAGTAGAAGACTAAACTGAAATGGAGAATGTGATACTTAACGAGAATCCCTGTCTGGCTTACGAGATTCATTACATTTGAATTCATCTTAGAAAGAAGGAATCCAAGTGACTCTGACTCAGAATAGAGACATTCACTCCTTTTATCTCTAAATAAATAAATAAGAGAAAAAGAAGAGAAAAATTATCTAACTTTGTTAGAAAATGAGCCTTTTGGAGCAGAGAATAAACTTTAAGCTTTAATGGAAAATAGCTTATGAAGGGAAAAGAAACAAACAGAAATTTATATTGTAAGACAAAGCTCCTACAGTCGGTAGGCCTACCACACTGCATACCTGAGGCTATAGTTGGTACACTGTATGCACTGAGTCTGGGACCCCTTCGGGATTCTGTGGGAGGCCCAATTGCAAAAGCTATTTTCAAATGTTTGAATTGTATTCAGCTGCATGTCAGTCTCCAGTCTCTAAATGACAGACAATGGTCAAGTTTTAATAGTTCCCCTTTCTTTGTACCACTTAGGTATCATGTAAAGAAATTCACAATGGCTACTGAATCAGTCATTAATGCTTGGCAAATGACAGACACTCAACCACTGTTTGCTGAATCAATGGATATACACAGGAAGGGATGAATGGATGGGTGGGTGGGTGGATGGGTGAGTGAGTAGATTGGTGGTTAGATGGATGAATGGATGGATAAATAATGAATGGATGGATGGAAGAGTGGGTAGATAGTAGTGGAGAGATGTTGAATGAAGCAGTAGGAGAGAGAGTTCTCAACAAATAGGTAAAGAAAGTAAACTTTTCTCTTCTTCCTATACCTTTTCCTGGAGTCCATTCCAAGGTATCCTCTGTCATTTACATCTTTACACCATTTCTCATGTTCTCAAGAACATGTTCTCAAGAGACAAACTGATAAGATCATTCCCATAAAAACATAAAGACTGATAGAACTCGGCTGAATCACATGATTTTATTTTATTTTTTTACCTAGAGTATTGTGCAAGCTACTTTAAAGGGGAAAAAACCAGAATCTTGAGAATACATCCATTAAGTTCATTGCAGCATAGATGGTGCACAGCACCAGGGGGCACTATTCACATAGAATAATGTGAGAACTGTGCCCTTTATGGTTGTAAAATATAGTGACCCAATTTACAGTTTCTCAAACTGGGTTTATATTGTGTTACACCCTTCCCAGATTTGCTTCCATTTTTATAGGGGTCAGAGGAATCATTATATAATTATGGAATATTGGGCACCAGTAAAGAGAGAGAGCGGGGGAATATTAGAGAGACAGTTCTCAGCACTCTTGAAAAATTGCCCCACATAGACCTGTCTCAATCTACAGAAAGGGCAATTAAGAAACCACATAACTTACGGTTTGATGGACACCTTTATTTTAAGAGCACTTGGCTTATGTCTGAATGTAAACTTGACTGAGTGGCCTTAAAGATTGGAAAGGTGTTCTTTTAAGGTGTGAATTTATATACCTCGCAGAGCTATAAATATAGGTCCATAAGTCATAAAGCAACTCCTCCCACTTTCCCCCTCCTGGCAAAAGAAAACAAAACAAAACACACACACACACACACACACACACACACACCCCAAACAAAACAAACCAAACAAAAAACAACACTTGCTATTTAGCAAGAAAAATAGAAAAATGTTATATACATAAAATTCACACCCACAAACCTATCAGACATATCTGGAATGCTGTGGAAAACATTAATTCACATACATCAAGAGAGGCACCTGGGTGGCTCAGTCAGTTAAGCATCGGACTCTTGGTTTTGGCTCAGGTCATGATCTCAGGGTTGTGAGATCTCTATCTCTTTCTCCCTCTGTCCCCCTGCCCTGTGCTCCCATGCTCTCTCTGTCTCCCTCTCAAAAAAAAAGCAAAAATAAATAAATAAATAAATACAACAAATATATTAAGAAATTAGTGAAAACATTTTCCCAGTTAAGAGAGAGATGAAGCATGGGGCATGGATGCTGAAATGTCAGCAGGTATTCAGAGTGTCCTCAGTGATGTCCATTTGTGTGAGTAAGATCCACTTAGATGGGAAATCAACAGACATTTCTACTAGATGACCTTCTCTTTCCTTCCCCACACACATACAAAAAGCACCTTCATATATTCCCTCCAAATAAGCAATATACAGAAAGAATCCTTTAGAATACACATTTCAGAGAAAGGTGGGAGCACATGAGAAAGGAGAAGCTTCAACATCAAGGTCTTTTTTTTAAGGGGAAAAAACATGAAATTATAATTTGCCTTAAGAAAATAATTTCTTGGGGCACCTGGGTGGCTCAGTGGGTTAAAGCCTCTGCCTTCGGCTCAGGTCATGATCTCAGGGTCCTGGGATCGAGCCCCGCATTGGGTTCTCTGCTCAGCAGGGAGCCTGCTTCCCTCTCTCTCTCTGCCTCCCTCTCTGCCTACTTGTGATCTCTCTCTCTCTCTGTCAAATAAATAAATAAAATCTTTAAAAAAAAAGAAAATAACTTTTTAGGACATATAAAAAAAGTGGGAAACACTAGGGATTTAGTCAGTCACAAGTTATTACACAAAATAATTGCTCTGGTAAGTCAGCAAAAGCTCAGGTAGACTAATCTATAAAGTCATGTAGACCAAAACAATGTCCAACCTATAAAGGCGGCTGCTGCTTTGTGAATGGCTATGTTAACAGGAAGGAGAGGAACATTTTATGAATTACTTGAACAAAGATAATTTGGCAATAGGGTTGTACACAAAGCATTTTTCTTGCTATCAATTTACTCAGAGACTGGATATCCCATACCTACAAATCAGAATTGTATTACTTTTTTATTGCTGCATAAGAAATAAACACAAACATGGTGGCTTAAAGCAACACATATTTATTATCTCAGTTTCCACAGGTTAGGAGTTCAGCACAGGGTGGATGGGCTCTAGGCTCAGGGTTTCACCAGGCTGAAATTAAGGTATCAGTTGGGGTCTAATCCTATCTGAGGCCTCTTCCACGTTCACTGGTATTTGGCAGAATTCCATTCCTTGCAGTTGTAAAGCTATGGTTCTACACTTTAAGGAGTATACACTTTCTATACTTTTTTTTCACTTTTTTGCTAGCTGTCAATCAGGGGCCATTCTTAGCTCTTAGAGGCCTCCCACTATTTTCTTTTCTATCACCCTCTCCATACATGCTCCTTTAAGACCAGCAAGAGAGTCTCTCTTTGTCTCCCTTTCTCTCTCTCTGCTATGATGGAGTTTAATATGGCATAGCATAACATAATCAAAGGACTGACTCTCCCATCATATTCATAAGTCCTGTCCACACACAATGGGAGGGCATTATACAGAGTGTACATACCAGGGAACAGAAATTTTGCATGCCATTTCAGAATCTGCCTACAACCAGCAGTTTCAGCCTATGGGGAGTAAACAGAAGAAGACTCATCTTTTGCCATGAGGAATTCTATATGACCCCTTCCCATTAGCACAGCTACACTGTTTGGTAGGTATAGAGCTTAAGAAAGAAGGACTATTGATCTTGACCATGAGGAAGATTCTCTTGGAGATTTCTAGAGCTAAGAAGGGAGCCAGCTTCTTGTCTTCCTATCCTCATCACAGGTAGATTTCTCTACCTTGCATTAGCCACTCGGAAATATGGTCAATCTGGTATTTCAGAAAATCAGTCTCAAAGGAGAATTTCCTTACTGTCCTTAACTCTCCTGTGCCTCACATAGTTTAGTTGTTCAGTGAGTGCCTGTTGAATGAAAAAGTCATGTTCCACAGTCCTCAGCATTGCACATGTACACACATGCATAAAAGAATACCTAAGTGGGTACATACATGTAAGTACATCCCCACGCATGGATTTTCTTCATTCTGCTCTCTATGCACATAGTAATTCAGTAGTGAGTCATTCCATGTGGCTTTCTGCCTTCCAACCCCACTCTTTAAGTCCTTAAAGAGAGAAATTACCTCCAGAGCTTACTACCCAGCCCCATTCTTTAGGCTGCTCCTGCTCTAGAATTTGCTATCTGAAGGTATGGATCAACAGTCAGCCTATGTCTGCCTTAGAAGGTAATAAGGTGATGGAAAGGAGGTAGCAAACAACGTTCCTGTGGGTCCTCCTTAGTCTCTATGCACACTACTTATATAAGAGTGGGGCATGGACAATACGGATTTCCTTTGCATAAATGTTTCTGATAATTAAAATTAACTGCTTTGGGTGTTCACATTTTAAAAGGAAAATAGCATATTATTAAAATAATTCCCAAACTGCATTATCTCTTACAGAGTCATTATAATGTACTGTTTTCTGGATGACCTGGGATCATCTTGATAAACTTAAGCAAATACATTCATTAGGATGGAAGTAAATAAGACTGCCTTTATTCTACATGCCCGTAGTCAGTGATTTTTTTCAAGTTCAATTTTTTAAGTTGTCCTTTTTGTAACTCCCATTACTGGCTCAAGGGCTTTTGCCCTGGATGCATCTGTAGTCTGGTAAAGTTCTCAGCTAGGCTCATCTCTAGCACTATTTGCACCATCTCTGACAGATACATCTATAGAATTAACTGTTTAGCTATTGATGGAAGGTAGAGAGAAAAGCTAAATCAAAAGCAATTAAGGCCATGACACTATTGTTTGGCATTCCTGCTGATGATCTTGTGATCACAAAACAAAGAAAGGTTGCAAAACTAAGTTTAAAATACCCTGAAAATTAATGAATCAAATTCCAAACACACACATAAATATCTTTATGTTCAGCAAAACTGTTCAGCCTCCACTTCTCAGAAGAAAAATAAACCAAAACATCCTTCCTCCACCTCCAACACAGTCATCTCCACACTCCCAAGTGCTCTAAGGTTCTTGGTTCATGTTTCTCCCGAGTCACATATTGCTTTAAAAGGCACCGTGTTGATGATGAATTGGTGAGTCATAAACATGGGGGATTAATAGTCCTCTAAAATTAGTAACAATTTTAAAATAAAAGTAGAAAGTGCTAATTTTTCATGTCTCAAAATGTCTAGGATATAAAGAGAATTTTAAAGGAAGTCAGATTTTTCTTTATAATTTATATGCAACGATCATCAATTCAATTGTTGGAGCAAATATCACAATTAAAAACTCCAGCAGCAATGAAAGTCATGAAGAACTAATATAATAAGAATAATCATGCAAGAAGAACAAAATTATGAGTCACTAAGTATTGGGTGCTTACCACATAACAAATGATCTGTAGCCATGGTTTCTCATCTTTACTCTGAGCAGAAAGATGGTTTTGTCATCCAGTCTATGTATGTGAAGACGAAAGCTCAGAGAGAGTAACTGGCTAGTAGTGGAAATGGGATTTAAACTCAGCTGTGAATCCAATTCATGCTCTTGCATCATATGGTAGTAGAGTCACTTCATTTATGAATTAAAGGTACTAAGATTAAAGAAAAGGTGGTGAGGGAGAACTAATATTAATTGAGTACCTTACATTTGACAGGTAATGTATATGCACTACATGTTACGCTGGGCTCTTCTCATTTAGAATGTACAGAGCCAGCATGGCAGGGGAGTTTGTCCCTGTATTTGTTTTCTGAGGCAGCTGTAGCAAAGCATCACAAACTGGATGGCTTAAAAAAACAGAAATTATTTCATAGTTCTGGAGGCTAGAAGTCCAACATCCTGTTCATAGGGCCTTGGTCTCCTGTAGGGGAATCCTTCTGTATTTCCAGTGGTTTGCCCACAGTCTTTGGTGATTCTTGGTGTATAGCTGCATTACTCCAATCTATGCCTTCATTTTCGCATGGTATTCTTCTTGTGTGTCATTGTCTTCACATGGCCGTCTTCTTATAATAACAACAGTCATATTAGATTAGGTGCCCACCCTACTCTTCTATGACCTCATGTAACTAATTACACATTATTTCTAAAATAAGGTCATATTCTGAAGTATTAGGACATTTCTCTTTTTTTTTTTTTTTTCCCCTCAACTTTTCTTTTTCTGTTGGCGGGGGAAGGAGGAGGAAGAGACATTAACCCATAACAGTCCACATACTGTTAGTTTCTACACTTCTTTTTTCTGAGTTGAAAATGCTAAGACAGGAAAAGATTTTAGTTGGTAAAAGTAAGACCAAAAATGAGAGAACTAGAACCCAAAACCCAGATAGACAATCAAGGCATGATGTGAAACACAGGAAAAATTGCATTAGCTGGGGAAGGGCAGTTGGCTTGTATTACAGAGGACTTGACTTTGTAAAAGGACCTAGCTATAGTGATTCTGATTCAGGATCTGGCTCCCTAGGTGGTGAGGTAGGATCTTAAGAATTTAGAGTCCTTAGCAATCTTTACAGTCACAAAGCAACTATCCTAAGAATAAATGGTGTCTATTATATCCCCTGCATGCAATCATTCAGCTACTTCTAGATCATCTCTAGTGGCAAACAATACACAGAACCAGCAAGCACCACATTCCATAAGTGCTGATCAAGAATAGTCTTTCTTTGACATTATTTTTAATCAAAAAAAGAAGACTCTAGGGAAACTTTTGTGGTTCAGGGGAAAATAATGCCTTATCAGATTCTGATTCTAAGGGAGCTATTTTACAAATCTAAATCTGCTTATTCTTTCGATTTGCCTTTGAACTGGTTGTAACATCACACCAGTTTCCTCATTAATGAAATAAGGAAATTTTTAACACATGTTCACTTTTATTGTATGAGATTCATGAATTTGCCTTTTATTAGAAAGTATCTTTTAACACTACAGAACCATAATATATGCTTACTATGAGCTAGAATGCATTTTCCTCTAGCTTTTCCTTAAGTGGCCCTAACTAAACCATACAGAATAATTCTAATCTATTTCCACATCATGACTCAATAAATATTAGAAGACAACTCTACCAACTGCTCCCTTACCCCTAAGTCTTCTTCACACAAGAATTCCCTGTTCTTTCTGTTTTGCTTTTAATGAAGAAATAGAAGTCTATGCATAGTTTCCCCATCATACATCTAATGCTACATCGTTATTGGAGAATTAGAAAAAATAAGCCATCAAAGAAACATCTCCCATCATCAGGGACAGCACTGTTAATCTTTTGGTGAATGTCTTTGGAGTCAGTTTTCAGCTGACACTCATTTGTTCTGCAGTCCACAACCACCCCACATTTCCTGATATGGACTGTGTGCCTTCTGTTCCAGTGACTTCCCCTTTTGTTCTCATTTAATCTTCTTGTAGGCCCTTTAAGTTGAACTCTCCGTAGACATCATTTTTTATTACTGCCCCAGTTTTTTAAATTGCACTTATGTTTTCCGAAACTGTCATCCTCCCAGACATTTTTCTCTAAAAAATTTCCTACTTTTCAGTGTTCCTCTTAACATGTGGTATGATGGATTCGATACAACCCTTCTGTTCTGGTCTTTTGGGGGCAGAATTAAACAGGTCTAAAGGCCCTCTGACTACAAACTTCACTTCTGTGAATATTTTCTTGGATCAGAAAACTTTTTTGATGGCCATATTCTACTTCTGACACATTTTCATTTTTTTTCCCTTTCACATGTTCATCAGTCTATTCATTCAGCAACTACTCTGTGATCACAATGTGCCAGGTTCTATGTTGGAAACCAAGAATTCAAGTGTATATAAAATTATTTACCCAATAGAGGAGGCAGATGTGCAAACAAACAAAAAACTAGATGTTCTTTCTAAGGAAAGCTACACTACAAATAGATTTGCACAGTCCAAATGATTTCCATAAGAGAGGTGATCATGAGGAACCCAATGGATCCACTATACACTCACAAATAATCCACTTCATAATCCTTTCAATATTTGTGATAGTTAGCATCTACCTCAAAAGCCTACAGGTTGGGAAATTCACTTTCTTACTATTTTTAAAATTCAGAACATCATTTAACTATATTTAATCTTCTTGGACTACATAAGCCATTTACAATTAGTCAGTGATCACTAATTTCTATTCTATAAGTTCCCTAGGTACTCTGAGTTGTATTCAATTGAACTAAGAGACTTCCTAGAGAAACCAGAGGAGCTGACCATTGTGGTAATACCTGTACTCAGAAAATGAGAAATGTTCATTGATGACTACAAGGTAGTCTTTGCTAGCTAAAGAAAATCCTACTTTCTTTCCACCATGCTGAAATAGGCAGCTGTCACTGAGACAAAAAGACTCACACTGATTTCTCTCCCTATAAATGTAGGTAATTAGAATGTCTTCTATATAGTTTTCTATGTCTTACTAAAATCCCGATCATCATTATCTGCATGTTTACATTTTTTTCTTCCAGAGGTAACCCTCTTTTCTCATGGAGACTTACTTTTTTATCCATCCAACTACCACTTGGCTGCTATAGACTATTCTACTTTTGCAGAGGGAAAAATTATGGTCTCTGTCTCCAAGAAGCCAGTAAACTAGTGAGAGAGTCAGACAGGAAAGGTACTGAATAAAATGTAGGGATCTAAATTTTAGGATTGAAATGTACTTAGGGAATTAAGGGAGCAAGGTGAAGGAATAACTAACCTAGAAGAGAAAGGAGGGCTAGAGAAGGAAGCCAACCTATGCTCTGCTTCTCAAAGGGAAAATCAGTCCAATGCTGGTATACCAAAACATTTTGGGCAGAGGAAACAGTATGTGTCCAGCCACAAAAGGGTGAGTGTCTGGTATAGCAGAAGGACTGCAAGTAGCTGAATCAACAGGATAGGGTACATGTGGGGATATGAGGAAAGATAAAGATAGAAAGACAGGAGATGGATCATGAAGGGTTTTGTATGTCAAGCTAAATTTTGTTTTCCCTCTAACTAAATGGGCAGTCAAAGGGAGTTTTAGAGAGAATCATGTTTCAGAAAGCCATCTCCGGTTACAGCATGGAGATTTAACCTAGGAAAGTTAACTCTAGAGAGTGATCGACTAAGGAGTGTCAGGGATAGTGGCAAATGTTGAAATACAATGGAACTATCCTGTCTAATTCCCTTCTTACAGTAATAGGAGCATAATGACCTGAATGAAACTTGAAATCTCTTCTCTCTTAGTGGAAGGTTCAACCAGAACCTACTAGGTGGCTCTGGAACAATCTAGAATTGATATTGAAAAACAAGGATGGGTTTGGGACACAGTGAACAAAACCAGGTTTTGAAGTGCTTAAGGAAGAGCAAGACCAACTATCAGAACAAGTAATATTAAACTGTTGCATCCTTTAAGGTGACAATGTAATTTGCCTCGTAAACAAAGCCACTTTCAAGAGTGAAAAGGGAGTTTTGAATAACCTTGTTAATAATGTGGGTATAAACCAGCTCTTTCCCAGCCACATTGAGAATGGATGGCTCCTTATTCACAGCATCAGCCCTGGAATGGTGATTGCCCATCTATTTTTCTGGTTTCTGTCTTCCTTCAACCAAGTTATTTTAATATTTCCTTTGTTTCTATATATCATCCAGTAGCCATCTACTATATTCGTTTTGAATTGTATTAGCCAGAGTCTCTAGTTTACGACCATAGCACCATAAGTGATCTTCCCTCATTTTTCAGACAAGGAAATTTAATTCAGGAATTAGCCCAACCACACTTGGAAGAGTCCAAATTTAAGCACATGTCATCAGTCTTCTAAGATGTTGATCATGACATTCTACCACCCTGAGCTAGATAACGTTGGATCTGCAGTTAGAAACCTCAAGAGGTCAAGGGAATGCAGGTCATTCTGGTCACCATACAAGACAAGCTGGATTCTCAATGTACTTCTCCTTTTACCATAAGAAGCATGCTCAGAGGACCACAACATTCATACTGACATACAACCAATTTGACTCAATGCTGCATTTTTCATCCTGAAGTGTGTGCAGACCTCTGGGGTATGCTGATGCAATGAGAAGTCCAGGAGTACTGGATAATTATTCAAAGGTTGTGGGTAGAGGAAGTAAATTGGTCAGTTTGTGTATGTTAAAATAAACAGAGATATGTAGTGAAGTAAAATGCACAAATAACATCACATTTTAAGAGAAAACATTAAATTTCAGAGAAAATTTTATCTCGCGGCCGCCAGCTTAAAGCTATGTCCCTAGATTCCTGGGATGTATACTCTTTCTACTGTACTTTTAATGGTAGTTCATTGGAAAACATAGCACCTGCATTTTAACATGAAACCAAATAAATATCTTTCTAGTATTTCAGAAGAGAACATTTCAGAATTTCAGAAGAGAACATACCACAGAGTAGTAGCACTTACTCCCTGACAAATCTGGCTGGTGGTAAGGAAAGAAAGAATTGTCAGTGGCCAATTATTTTGGGGGGGATAACATTCTGTCCCTTAAAAAAAAATACACACTATTTTTTAGAAATTATTTTTAAAAGGAACTATAGGAAAACCTTTACACCAATGTGGAAAACAGCTTGAATTAGTAATTACCTTGAATTATCTAACACAATACTCCACAAATTACTGCTGGCTGATCAAAGTCTGTTTTTGTATGATCTTGAAAGCTAAGAGCAGTTTTTCATTTTTTTACATTTTTAAATGGCTGAAAAAATCTAAAGAATACTTTGTGACACATGAAAATTATATGAAATCTAAATTTCAGCGTCCACAAATAATGTGTTATTGGAACACGGCCACACTCAATAGTTTACATATTGTCTGTGGCTGTTTTTGTACTAAAACAGTGAAGTTGAGTACCCATGGCAGAGATCTGCACAGCCCACAAGGCTTAAAATATTTGTCATCTGACACTTCATAGACAACATTCGCCAGACTCAAATCTAAAGATTTACTTTAATTACTTTCAAATAACTTCATAATTCCTCCATGGTCTGATCCCGTGAAAAGATGAGAATGATTTGTAATTAACATTCGAATTCACATCTCTGGAAATGACTATAGCGTGAGGACCTCAAAGCAATTGGTTCACTTAAGTAAAGACAGCATTTTATGTTGTTGTTTACATGATTACTTTGCTTAGTAAGTTTTCATACGTATCGAAAAGGCTAACTTGAACCTAGGCCTCATTCATATTTTCTCTGTCTCCTAGGACCTGTTCCCTATCACTTGAAATGAGTCATGAGTTACTTCTGAGAAGACATCAGGACCTGTGTGACCTCACCTTTCGTCTCCACTGATACCCTATATTCAATTACTACTAATTTGTCTCCCAAAACAGATAACCTTTTTTTTTTATTTTTTAACATAAAAACACAGGATACATTTCTCTCACTGCCAGATCGAGCCCTTAGGTTGAATTCCTACACTGTCTTTCCACAATCAGCATATTAGAACATTAAAATAAAATTTATTTCAGTGGGAATACGTCCTGAACTGATGCTACTGGGAAGGTTTACAACCAAGGAGTGAAACTGTGGCACCTACCACAGAGATACTTTTATTTTCTCCTTGATAGAATCCAGTTCTATTAAAATATTCAAAGCGCATTCAATACCAACCTACCAACATTCACTTTCAGAAACAAGAAGTGAAGTATTCATTTAAATATCAGAACATCCTTACATAACATGGACCCTTAACAATCACCATGCCATTATTTTGATTTCCAGCAACCTGGGGCTAATATGTTCAGGATGATTGACTGAAAAAGAAAGAACCTACAATACATTATTCAGCTCTGCATCTATAAGGTAGTTTATGTGGGCTTTTTTTTTTTTCAGACTCAATACACCAGGTCTTCTTAGAATTTAATGATGGTTTATCTTTTTTGATTGCCAATCATTAAAATGAATTGATTTTTTATTTTCTCTCTGAAGATTTCTATCAAATGCAGTTTATAAACCCCCTGGATTATATCCCCTTTTCTTGAGAAAGCAGTAATTTTAAGCCTCATTGTGAACATGATTTAAAAGATTTCTGCAGGAAATGTATGGAAAAGAACTGCAGAAATGTCCATCTCAGGGACTGATAACTTGGTGAATGTTGTCACCTTATTCAAAGGGGAGATCAGACTTGCATAAAATTATCAGATACATGTGGCAAAGGCACATGCAAAGACATAAGTAAATGGCATTCTCTGGGGTCCAGGACTCCAAAACCCTACAACCAAGTCTGCATAAATCCCCCCGAAAGAAAAACAAACCCAAAACATGACATCAGCATAGAAAATAAATAATGTGTCACTCTGGCAGGGGGCGAGGAGGGGCAGAGGTACGTGAGCTGGACTGTTCTGTTTGTTCCTACTTTTATTCCACAAAGATATGGGGATTTAACGGTTGAATTATTTTGAATTCCTTGTATTCATCCTCGGCAGGCATTTGTACAGATACAAACTAGGACTTAGTTCTCTGACTACAAACTGGGATTTATTTAGTTATCTGGGGTCAGTGGGCATATAACATGCTTTTATAAACTGATATTGAGCAGGGAAGAAACTGCATTAGAATGGGAGCTGAATAATAACAAGCTGAAAGGAGAGATGGCTATGTCAGGCTCCTGCTCAGTTATGTGTGTCCAACGGGGAAACGATGCCGATTTTAACCTCTTGCCTACCCTCGACTTCACAATGGACATTAGACCCAGTCACAGCTAATGCAGAAATGTTTTTTTCTCTCTGCTTTTAATCTAACTCATCATATTGACAGCACCTGTCATAAAATGATTCCCGAAAGACCGTACAGATTGCAGCAAATTGAGAGACACAGGGAATCGTTCCTGTGCAGACCCAGGTGCTAACAACCAGGCACATACCCAATCACCAGGCCAGGCAGAAAAACAAAACAAAACAAAAACAAAAAACCCATCATTGCTTTTGGAAATTTACAGATTTACATAATAAAATAGGCTTTAAGAAACTGCATCCTGATTTATAATCCTTTACTGTATTCATAGAAGGTAAAGCCATCTTCTAATGGCTCATTTTCTGACCCTCGTCCAAGAAGTTCAGTCATCAGTAGAGGGTCACTGCCATTTTTAGTCGACAACAGGAAAACCACAAATAAGGAACAGGATTCCACATGCTTGTTTTAGTCATTAAAACTGGGTTACTCAAATAATTTTCTCAGCTTAAAAGCAATAAAGGTAATCACAAATAAAAAGATCTACAAATTTGATCAGTCAAAAAGTAAAAACTTCTATGCAATGAAAATGAACACAACTAAAATTTGAAGAGATGCATTGTCAGAGGAAAAATATATCAAAAATAATAAATTGGCAATTGTTATACAGGGAACTGCTGAACGACTAATGAAAGAACCTTAATGTGGCATCCTGGAGATACAGATCATGGTAAGTCATAATGCAGGAAAAACCCTGACACATGTGAGTTCCATTTAAGATTCATAGGAAAAACATAAGTGCTCAATGGGGGGGTTAAATAAATTAATCTATGTGGACTAAATTGATTTGAACTGTGCTGTTATTGCAAACAATGCGGCAGAACACCATGTATTGATATGAAAAGATGTCCAAAACACTTTGTTAGATATAAACAGACCAGCACTAAATGCAATGTAAAATCCTGGATTGGCTCCTGGATCATAAGAAAGACATTAGTGGAAGAACTGGTGAAATTCAAATAAAGTCTGGAATTTATTTAATTTGAATGTACTAATGTTAAATTCTTTGTTTTGGTAATGTACAAGGTTATACATGATGGTAATATTAGGGGAACTGGACAAAGGGTAAATGGGATTCTGCAGAAGTTTTGAAACTTTTATGTAAATCTAAAAATCATCCAGAAGTTAAAAGTTTATTTTAAAAACAAGCACATTCCTCAATAGTGTGAATAACAAAAAATGAAATTTACTCAAAAAATAGTAGTATATAACAATATATCTAGGAAAAATTTTTTGAAATATATATACCAAAATCTTCATAGTGGTTATTTCAGGATTGGAGATAAGATAGTGGAGAGCCTTCTCTTACTTTATTTTTATTTTATATATTTCATAATTGAATTTTTAATAATGAACATGTACTGCTTTTATAATCTGAAATATATAGTATAATAATGTGTTTCCATGACTATTATTGTTCCCATTAGTGGAGAAGAATATTATATCTTACAGAAGTCATAGGTGGTAGACAAAACAATACACCTAGCTTGTAGGTGGTAAAACAAAACAAGATTTGAACATGAGCCCTAATTGCAGAGTCTGAACTATTAGTCATTACATAATACTGCGTTCTGGATCCTTAGCTCCCTGGGGGAGGTTGGTATTTTATTTATTGCTGTATTCCCTACAGTGTCTAGTGCAACACTTTGCATGTCCTAAGCAATCGATACGTGTCTATTAACTACAGTTGAATTCCAGTATGAACATTCTGTTTCTAACACAAATGTAATAGACTTTCCATTTATAAGAGCTTAACTATGTACAGCTGATTCTAATATGCTTCGTGATTGCACTTAGGAACAAACGCATCTTTACAGAGTCTGAGGGTGTAATTAGAAGCTGGAAAAAGAATAGGACTGAATTCAACATGAATAATACCACACAAACACAAAATATATTGAAATCAAATTTTAAACTCCTAAAGCTTAACTTGCTTTTTTCAAAATACCATCATGAAACTCAAGATAAAACACCATTAAAGCAAAACCCAAACCTACCGTACTAAATAATAGATAGTGATTGAATGTACATTGGCTGATGTATGTTTAAATTGCTTTTCTCCAATTCTGTGAAACTAGAAAATGGCCTGGCTGATTTTTTCTTTTTAGTTGTTGTTTTCAGTTCATTGGTTAAAATATCAAAATGTTTCTATTTTTTATTGGAAAATATTTATTAAAATTAAAGGTTAAAACCTTGCTTTCATTCTTGCTCTCCTGAAACATATATGGATTCTGTCATAATACTATGGCATCTTGAAATTTGAAAAATGTTATTACTTAAATGGATTGTCTGACCTTTTCATTCATTATTCCCATTTACAAAATGCTTAACGGGGTTGTCAGGCTAGAGGTCCTGGTCCAGACTCCAGGGTGAATAAAACTTGGCCACTAAATAGAATCTCAAATTGTTAGGGATGCAAATAAACAGAAAGGTTCAGAAAAACCCTCCATGGAATATATCAGAGGGGTAGTTCTTGGAAGGGTCAATGCAACAGTAAAGGTATTTTTGATTCCTTCCTGGCATGGAGTAGTGCTTGCAGTTGGGTCAAAAAGATGAATCATGTCAATTACTTTCCAAAAACATATATGCTAATAAAAGATTCCTAGGGTATTTCACAGAAGCTATGTTGACAGTGGATGAAAATAAAATAGAATAGACATACACATTCCTTTTCTACTTTAAGAACTTGGGAAAGTACAAACACATACACACAATTGTGCAATACTATCCAAAAAAAAAAAAAAAAATCTGTGAAGCATTTTCAGGAATCATTCATGTATCTGTTCTTCTATCAGTTCTGTCTTTATAAGTGTATAGATTATCACAGAACAAGGAGATTCATGTTTATTTTATGGTAACAAAATAGTAGTTTCTTATGTCTATCCTACTGCAATTCTCCTCGGTTCCACTTCTGTCCTACTCTCTCCCCTTCCTCTCATTCCTATGCAATGGACCAGAGCAAGGGGTGTTTTCTGATCCATAAGCGTTAGGGTTACACATATTTCAACCACACCTTATTTTAGCTTAACCACCTTATGAATCATGTATTATTATTATTACTATTTTGTTTTATTTTTTAGAAGATTTATTTATTTGAGGGGGGGCGAGGGAGAGAATCTCAAGCCGACTCCCTGCTGAGAACAGGCAGCCCAATGAAGGGCTTGATCCCAAAATCAAGAGTCAGACGCTTAACCAACTGAGCCACCAGGCGCCCCTATTGTTACTAATTCAAAAGAACTGGTAATGTCTCATTATCGTTGTTCTTACTCTTCCCTGATGATTTTTAATTCCATTCTGCTCATACTCACTTCTTTAACAGCTCTCAAATGTGCACCTACCATGTGTCAGGAAGGACATCCACAAACTTATTCAACTGTTCTTTATGGAGCATCTGATTATTATAGGTGTTACTTACAAAGCAGTATCACAGATTTTGCTTGAGGTGTATTGATGACAAGTACTTCAGAATTCCAAACTTAAGTGAGAATAATTTTAATGAAAAAGAAAGCCTTAAAAGCAAATACTTGTTTTCCTATAGATTTCTTTGTGGTCCCCAATACTTTAGTGATATTTTATTTATAACAACATAATAGAACATAATGAGCTAATGTCTTTCAATGAACATTCCTCAGAGACTCTTTATATTGCATTATTGATAGCCCAAAGGACACCTTCTCATAATGGTTTGTTTTTCCTTCGAGTATCCACTTTCCATTGACCTGTGTGATAAAGTTCATTTCTTGCCTTACATGTCCCTTTAAGGTTTTTTTAGTCAATTTTTATCTCCTCAGTACCTAGCTATCCTGTATAAGCCTGCGTAGGACTTGAAAAGACACTGAAGTCTCATTATGTATTCTCAAGCATAGATTAGTTTTGCACATGTTAAATAAAACACCACTGACTCTACTTATCAAACCACAGAATTTTCCATTTATCCCAAAGCTTTGTTTCCTAGACTAAAATAAACACTATTCATTTGAAAAAAAAAAGTTTTTGATAGCTCTTTGTGTTTTCCATTGTTCTTAGTTCATGTATGTGCTTATTTATAAATCCAAAGATCTCTGTGACATAAGATTTTCCATTTGGAAGTCATGCTTGCCTTCTCTTCTTCTCCATGACAGACACTCACATTTCAAAGCCTGGCACAGTGCCTGGTACATAGCAAGTACTAAATAATGGAATGAAATGAATTAAATCATGTAATCAACAATCCCACCTCCAGTACAGATCTGAGCATTACTGATGCACAGTAAGTAAGCTATTTTTATAAAAAATAATATAGTACAATAAACAGGATTCTTTAGATGGACAAGGAGATTGAACACTCATATGATCAAAATGTATAAAATACTGAAGGGCATGAATAGGGACACATATACTTTTTCTGGGCCATTGCATGGAGAAGAGAGAAAGAGGAGAGAATAGAATCTTGAACCTTGGGAATTATTTTAGGATAGAAATAAAAAAAAAGCAGAAATTTACTACTTCTGAATCTCAGGTCTGTGGCTTTCCCAGAGACACTGATCATGTTGTACATCCATACATCAGTTTGCAAAGTTACCCTTGGTCCTCAGCCTTAGTGAGCCAAAATGAAATTGCTTTCAGGAATAGAGAATAAGGGTGCCTGGGTGACTCAGTCAGATAAGTGGCTGCCTTCGGCTCAGGTCATGATCAAGCCCTGCATCTGGCTCCCTTTTCAGCAGGGAGTCTTCTTCTCCCTCTCCCTCTGCCTCCTTCCCCCCTGCTCATGCTCTCTCTTTGCCTCTCTCTCAAATAAATAAACAAAAAAATTTTTAAAAAGTAATGGAGAGAAAAAGAGGAAGAGAAATAGTCTCTACTATATAAAGTGTTCACAGGATCCAGTTTGTCAATGGGTAGAGAAAGGGTAAGATAGGTAATGTCAATGAGGGAAGTGAGCCTGAATTTCCGGAAGGCACCAGAGAATGGTGAGTACTGGGGTAAACAAGCAACAGAATGTCTGTTCTAAAGAGGTCACTTCTACTGTTGCCATGGAGGAAGACAAATGAGTGTTACCAGATCTTTGTTTTTCAGATGTCAAATTCCATATTTGTAAGTAAAAAACAAAAAAACAAAAAAACTCTTAATTTTTAAATACTGTTAACTAATAGAAAAGAAGAACATATGACATAGTATTTGTCATTCAAACAAATACTATGCTGTCAAAAAAAGCCTTTCAGCTGAATTTGGCTAGTGGCTGCCAGTTGGTGGCCTCTGAACTAGCAATCATTTCTTTCTCTAAATGAGGGGTCAGCAAACTATCACCTTTGGCTTAAAGCCAGTCCCCTGCCTCTTTTTGTAAATATAGTTCTCTTGGAACACAGCCATTCTCATTCTTTTACATATTGTCTATAGTCGTTTTTGCATTACACTGGCAAGGTTGAGTAGTTGTGGCAGAGGCTGTCTGGCCCACAAAGCCTGAAATGTTTTACGATATGCCCCTTTGCAGAAAGTTGACTGACCCCTGCTCTAAATATCCCTTTTCCAGCCACCACCTACCAGTGCCAGGAAGTGTTCTTTCGTAACTACCATAAAAGGCAAAAAGACCCTCTTGCAGAGCTTCCTCATTGGAGGGATTAGGCAAAGTCTACACCCAGATACTTAGATTTCAATGTGTTCCTGAAACAATTCTGGTCCGGACTGATGTTCCATAGACCTGTGTCAGAAAAAGTAGGATCTTATCCAACAATAGGATAGAAGACTATTGCCTTCATTTCTAAAAAAATTTATTTGGTTGAATTAAATAAAATTAAGAAAAGATCTTGGCAAATGTAATTCTAAGTCTTAATAGTTTGTATATGGTGTTACTAAATGTCCACAGTTCATCACAAGTAAGGTCTATTGGGAGGGAGTGGGTAATATCCCCCATATTCTATTGCTATCCGAAGTTCGTTCTCCATCTAGACATATACCTTAGAAATTACAGTTGCTTTTCCAACAAGTAAATACCTGTTTGCCTCCAGAGTCTATGGAAGGCACAAAGTCCTTTAAGAGTATCATTTTTTTTTCTTACTTTTTTCCCCCCACTCTCATATAACACATACTTAACAGGGGGCCTTTTAACCCAGGTCCTTAATTATAGTCCTTTGCCCCTAGGACCTGTGAAGTAAAAGCTCAACAGCTATGTAGTAGTTAATAATAGGCTACTGCTGTGTGTCCATCTGAAGGATGATGTCCTCTCTACCAGGAAATAGAACAAGAGGGAGAACTCCGAGGGTGTTTGGTGGGGGCCAACAGGAAGGTCAAGCTTAACAACTTTCTATTTCCCATCCAGCCTATCTTTACCAAACGATTGTACCACTTAGTCTGAAGTGCTAAAATATCCTGAATGGCCAGGCACTTCTGTTAAAATAAGCACTATTAAAAAAAAAAAATAATAATAATAATAATAGTATCTGTCATTTATTGAGCCTTTATTTTGTGCCACACACTTTTAAGTGCCTAACTGAAATATCTAATTTTATTTTAACAACAATCCTATGAAGCAGATACCATGATTATCCCTATGTTACAAACAAGGGACTCGGGAAAGGGTGTGAAGTAAAAGCACATAATATCCAAAAAAAATGAGAAAAGACATCTTTGCCCCATGTCTTCTTCTCTAACAGGCATTTAAACATGATTTGACTATAAGGAAACATACAAGTATAGAGATTATTTGCACATCGAAACTGTTCCTTTGGTTTAACTTAGCCATCAGAGTTACTTTCATTCTTGCAGACTGCCATAATACAATTTAGCATTTTAACTAATCAAGTACATTAGTAATGAAAAGGAGTATCTAGGTACTAGGTAACCCAATGAGGATTAGTTTTCAACTAATTAGTGGCTTGGATGAACACTGCATTTTTGCTTGAAAAACTTAGAGGTAGAGCAAAAGGCATTTAGGTTTAGAGCTAGGAAATCTCTTGAACATAAATGCATTCATGGGCATAGAATCTCTAGGACTCATTCATGTGTCATAACTACCTTATCAAAGTGCTTTCCTCTAGACAATACCTCTAGGTATAAAAATCTTGTAAAGGAAGAATGGAAGATGCTTTTGTGCCCATTTGGCAGATAAGAAAACTAGATACAGAAGGAATAAGTGAACAGCTTACTGTCCTGTAATAACTAGGGTAAAAGCTAGCAGTGGAAGCTCAGACTTCTAATTCCAGCTCAAATATCCTATTTTTAGATGGGAAAGGTTCTGAATTATTAAAGATAACACACATAAGCCTTGGCTGCAAAATTCAAGATATCAACCTAAGATTATGGGATTTTTCATCAGTAGGTTCATGTTACTTAACAATTCTGTCCTCAATTTTCTTATGGGCAACAATATCCACTTCTCATGGTTGTTTTTTCTTGTTGCTGTTATTATTGTTGTTGTTGTTTTTGTATGTGTGCTTATCTCATTATTTTTTTTTATTAACATATAATGTATTATTTGCCCCAGGGGTACAGATCTGTGAATTGTCAGGCTTACACATTTCACAGCACTCACCATAGCACATACCCTCCCCAATGTTCATGGTTGTTTTTTTAAAAGTACACTGAAAGAGTGGACTGCAGATGAGGGTCAGTCTGCAAACTGTTACCAATTCATGATCACACACAGAAACTCAGAGTAAGCATTTAGAAACCCTTACAAAGGGGCTCCTGGGTGGCTCAGTGGGTTAAAGCCTCTGCCTTCGGCTCAGGTCATGATCTCAGGGTCCTGGCTCAGGTCATGATCTCAGGGTCCTGGGATTGAGCCCTGCATCTGGCTCTCTGCTCAGCAGGGAGCCTGCTTCCCCCTCTCCCTCTGCCTGCCTCTCTGCCTACTTGTGATCTCTCTCTCTCTGTCAAATAAATAAATAAAATCTTTAAAAAAAAAAATAGAAACTCTTACAGGAACTTGGGAGAGTAATTTTGTCTGGTAAAGTTAACTTAAAAAATTAGGACTTCTATTTTGTTTGCAGGTCTTTTAAAAATGTATTTTACTATTCATTTGAATTTAATAATGAATTGGAATTTTTTTAATTTGAAAAATGAAACAATAGTCCTTCACTTCTCATAGGTGAGAAGCATTAACTTAGAGCCATTGGTTCAGTTTCATGTAGGAAAATATATAAAATTTTTCTTTTTATCATCTTTTAAAATTTTCATTTGTGATAAAATAAATTTTAAATTACATAAATATGCAAATTATGGGTAAAGATTTTTAAATTGCTGATTGATTATACAATCAATTAAATTTGGAGGTTGCTAATCTAGGAAATTATATAAGGCAAGATATGAAAATGTTATATCTATTCCTAAAAATTTACAGAAGTAAAAGGTTTGTTGAAACAAGTCTATATATCTTTCTTAAATGCTACCTACGTATATTTACAATGCCGTATATGGAGCTAAGCTTTCTCCACAATGATCAAGAATGGACTCATTCAAGTTTTGCATCTGGAAATGGTAGCTTAGATTCTTTAATTTAAATTGCCTTTGTAATACCGGACTCTGAATCCCTAGCACATTATCTGGAATAAAATTATTTTCAAAAAACTAATTTTGCATAATAATTAGATACAAGACATCTCTCTCTAGTGACAGGCAAATTTATGTTTTAGTTACTTGTGGATGACAGATTTACCAGTTCTCAAAGAGGTACATTCCCAGCTTACAGATCATCCGTTAGAAGGCTTTTGTCTGTATCTGCCTCTATCATATCCACCCATTAGCCCAAGTGCCCAGCAAATAATAGGCAAAGCAATTGTTACCCTTCTTACACACAAAGCCCTCCAGAAACTAGAAAGCAGTGTCAGGTTTCTCCTTTGTCTTTTCTCCATCATGCTAAAGATCCCATCCCTTCAACTGTTCCCTGCAGGGTTTGTCAACCTAGGAATTATTGACATTTTAGGCCAGATAATTTTTTTGAGAGGCTGTCCTGTGTATCCAAGGATACTTATCAGCATCCTTGGCCTCTACTCAATTAACACCAGTAGCATCTCCTTCCATCCCTATTCAAGACAACTAAATATTTCCTCAGATATTTCAATTTTAAGGGGTTAAAATAGCTTCTGATTGACAACCATTGTTCTAAGGGATCCTAAGAGTAGATACAATAAAATGGATCCTGATAATGGTCAGGAAAAGAAAATCTTTTAATAAATAATAAAATGTTTCCCAAACTAAAAGTAACTTCTGTTTACTAAGGATAGCAATCAAGACTTATTCACCATTACTAAAACAACTTAAAAAAATCAGAATCAAAAAACAAGTATTATGCATATAAGTTTCCTCCATATCTTTTCATGACTTGATAGCTCACTGTTTTTAGCACTGTTATTCCATTGTCTGGATGTACCACAGTTTATTATCCATTCATCTACTGAAGGACATCTTGGTGGCTTCAAAGTTTTGGCAATTATGAATAAAGTTTCTATAAATATCCATATGTAGGTTTTTGGGTGGATATAAGTTTTCAACTCTTTTGGGTACAACAAATACAATTGCTGGATCATATGGTAAGAGTATGTTTAGTTTTGAATCTGAGAAGTGTACGTACTGTATGATTCCAACTACACAACATTTTGGAAAAGGCAAAACTATGGAGACAGTAAAAAGATAACTTGCCAGGAAATGGGGGAAGAGAGTGAAGAATAGGCTGAGCATAGAGAATTTTAAGGGCAGTGAAAATACTCTTCTGATGCTATAATGGTGGAATCATATCATTATACATTTGTCCAAATCCATATAATGTACAATACTATGAGCTGAACCATAATGTAACCTATGGACTCTGGGTGATTGTGTGAGTCAATGCAGGTTCATCAGTTGTGACAAATGTACCACCTCTGGTGGGGGATGTAGATAGTGGGGGAGGCTGTGTATTTGTGGGAGCATGGGTTTATAAGAAATATCTGTACTTCCCTCTCATTTTGCCTGAACCTAAAATTTCTCTTAAAAAAAAAGGTCTCAGAAAAATACTAACTTTCCAAAGCCGGTTTTCTTCCTAAAAAGTATGTATGCATACATGCACATGTATGTATGCTATATGGATACAGACATATTCTATTCCTTATCAATATCATGACATCCACATATTCCTTGTCTGGTTTTTCCACATTGATAATGATATCTGTAAATGCTAGACTAGTCTTTTTGCAAGCCCAACCTGATACAGTCTAAATAGTAATTACTCCATCAAAACAAAGAACTTTTTTGTGTGTGTGAGAAATGCATGATTTCTGCTTCTTTTTTGCCTTGTGGCAAAAGGGTTCTTTACTCCAAAATTAACAGATAATCATCTTCCTCTTATGAATCCTGATAGCATGGTCACTGCTATCAAGCAATTTTCTTCCTGAACAAGCACAAATCACAAGTCCACCCTCTGAAACTAAGCAGGTGAACAACATATAATTAGCTGACTTTCATTTTTGGAGGGCATTTTTTTTTTATTCCGTGGTATCCCATTTGATTCCTGAAAGGCTCTGTCCCTTCTACATGAGGCCAGAAAATAAGAGGGAAGGTGGAGTGTTACAAGACTGTCAATAAACCCATTTTCGGGTCTATCTTCCTAGTAGGCATCTGAGTTTCACTTACATATGGGAGAAATGTAGCGATTGAGGCAAGGTGGGAGGAGGAGTACATTTAATAACTTCTAAACCCCTTAATACATGTAAGTAACTTATTTGTAAAAACAATTAGCTAGAGAAATGGTCTTTTTACTTCCCGAGGCAAAATTACTTCTTTGACTTTTTGTTTTCTTGGAATTGACTGATTATCACACTCGGAGTCAAAGCCCAGTTTCCTGATAGCTAGTGTATTCAATCATTATTTCACCTTTTTACCTAGAGAAGTAAGTTGAGGAAGGGAAGAAATTGGTAATTTCGTAAAGCTCACTCAATATCTAGGGCGTAAGGAGTGCGTGAAATGTGTTTCTGACAAGACATATTCCAACTGACATGATTATGAGACAGTGTTCCATTCCCAAGTGAAAAAGTTTCAGCCTGACTTCTCAGCTATTTCAACACATTTGCTTCTGCCTTTTTGGGGGTGAGTGGCCATAGATTTGGCTAATTAAAGAGATAAGTACTAATCTCAAAAATGACATTTAGCTCACTTCCCACACAGCAGGTAATGTAAATCAGTGAGATAACCCACATGGCCTTAGTATCAGGAAGACTGGTGACTGGGTATCAGAACTGGTGACTTAGTATCAGGAAGGCTGGTGACAAGAGGGACACAAGTCCCATGCTCCCTAGAGGTGGCTCCATTTCTGCCCTAACAGTATTGTTTGGGTCTACAGGATTGCCAGGGCTAATTTTTTTTAAGACAATTACAAAATATGATTTTAACTATTAGTTTAACCATTTCCAATGAGCTCCATTTTTTTTTTCCCTAATAGCATATGGGACAATACCTTGTAAACTACATATATTTCCTCAACAGGCCTCATGTAATCCATAGTTTGGCAGTTTGAGACCTCTTCCAGAAGGTTGACAATCAGTAAATTAGATTATTATGTTAAGCTTAAGCCAGATCTGCAAATGCATATCCGGACAAAGTCATTACACTCGAGAATGGCAGAGCCTGAAATGATTTTGAAGACACCTCATCTCTCACCTTCGCTTTATAAGGTTTCATAGACATATGGTAGTAAAATGGAGGATTTCCTGACTCTCACACAGGAGGGCCTTATATTTTATTACTTCACCTTGAATTTGTAGGTAAGAGTTCTAGTCCTTTTCTTATGAAAAATAAGTAAATAAATGTGTGACTACTATGCTTTTTAAAATAAATTAAAAATGTCTTTTAAATTCTCTCCTTTTTCTGCACTACCTCTTCACTTCTTTATTAAGTCTGTAGCTGCCAGCACATTTATATTACATGATCAAGAGATATTACGATAGAAAGAAAGAAAGAAAGAAAGAAAGAAAGAAAGAAAGAAAGCCAGCCAAAGAATTCTGATATGTGCCAATTCTTGTTAGTTCAAAATGCAGTTAACATTTAAATATCCCAGTGGAGGGGTAGCGGTGGCCATTCCATTCATTGGCACATGCATCTATTATTAACACCAAAGAATTTATTAACAAAATTGTTCATTGATTTGAGGAAACATTCCTATTTGCTTAGAAAATGTGGCTAATATTCCATAGTGACTTCACACAATAAAAAACTGAGAGCATCATTTCTAAAAACCTCAGAAAGAAAACAAAAACCAACATACTGAGTGAAAAATTTCTAACTCAGAGATACCTCATCTGCTTAGCTTTCTATATCTCTGAGATTTGGACCTGTCAGATGATTTTTGGTCTCTACAATGAACATCTTGCTAAGTCATCTTAGGTTTGGCCTTCTGAGAAATGACAAACGGTGTACTCTTCAATTCTACATTACCAGGGAAGAATGATACAAAAATCTCAATATTCAATTTCCTTGCTTTTGTCCCTGTATACAGAAATTCTACCATAGTTTTAGTCCTGTTTTGCAAATTTAATTTCCTGCTGATACTTCCAAGTAGCTATCTAACCAGCCTGTCTTCCGTTGTTATTTACCCTAATAACAGGGAATTCATGGCTTCTCAAAAAATTTCAATAAAGAGCACGGGGGAAGGCCCTCTGGTTTCCATTCAGTCACTGTCTAGATAATACAAAGACTATGCATTTTACTGGTTTATAATGAGCACTGGAAGGAAACAGTCCAATTTATGGCTGGAAATGTAGGCACAGTAGAAGCTAGGTCAGAATCAGTAGGCAATCCCAAATCTTCTCTCTCAGCTTTCCAAATCAGGAATAGCCCAGCTCTTGCTTTGTTGCCACTTTGTTGCTTTGGAAGTGGGATGTGGCATGGTGGAAGTAGACGTGGTCTTCAAACGCAGAAGTATGCTTTGAATATGGAACATTCACCCCTCCCCCCCATTCTCTCTTTAAGGTCTTTGTAAGCACTCTAGCCACAGTGAGGAAGATGTTAAGGCTTAAGGCAAGACTCAAAAACTCACATGTCAACAGAAGCCAACCATGCCACATAGGGTCTATTTGCTATCTGACTATTTTTCACTTCCAGGAAGAAATATGCCATCTCATTTTTTCTTAATATGTATGGCCCTTCTGATATACCTTGTTAATTTTTACCTTTGATAGAAACATAGATAAATAAGACTCTGGCACTAAAAAGGAAAACAAACAAACAAACAAACAAGGTAAATGGCAACTGCCTTTGGCCTGAGCATTGGGCAACAAGAGGGTGTTGTGGATTCCGTAAGACCTGATTACCCATGCCTATACTGGAGCTGAGCATAGCCCTGTAAGAACGTGAGCCCAGTGGTATGAAATACCTAGGTTTTTAAAGAGAAGACAGGGATTCAAACATGTATATACAACCTCTTGATTTTTAACATTAGCTCATTTTTTAAAAATTTCACAAGGCTAGAAACCAAAGCAAATAAAAACTTAGGTCCACATATGTGAGCTACTAGTCAGGGACCTCCAGATTAGAAGAATTGAACTCCCTTCCCTGCAGCATCTGACCTGTTATTTAGAAATATTTTTCATCACAGGATTTTCAGGCACCCATGGTCATGATTCTGAACATTTTCTGCTGCTGGAGTTCAAGAACAGAGATTGATAAGGTTTAGTAAAAGTTTAAACTGACAGCTGAGCAGCCTTAGGCATACCTGACCTGGAGTTGGCTTTCAGAAACAACTATCACATTTTTATACCCAAACTTTTATAATCATGATATTGCTGCCTTGATTTCTTATAACTGACTTTCTCTCTCCAAGTGGAGAAACCACTCCCCCCAACTCACATATCAAAAAATAGTCCTTTATCCCATACTGCTATACTTCATTATACAGTAAGCTTTTACTGGTGAAGTAGGTTCCAGAGAGTGTGGCATTTATGATCTCTTCCATAAATGTCCAGACTTTCACCTCAACAACATTAGATGATGTGTCCATATTTTGTAAAACATATTACATGGCCTATATATTCATTTTAGGAAAATTATACAAGTAAGGATAAAGAAAAGAAAAGAAAAAAACAAACAAACAAACTAGAAACCACTTATTAACTAAACACTCTAAGACAACTAACACTTTGGGGAAAGTCCTTCCATATATATTTGTTTCTTACAAACATGAGCTCATACTATTCATACTGTAACTCACTCAGCAATATACCAGTGACTGGGGGTACCATAACCTGATATCTAATCTTTTGCTCCTGTTTTCCCACCATCTGGAATAATCCACCACCCAGCTCAATAGCTGAGAAGCCTGAGGCCTGAGGAGGCATTGGATCTACACTAAATGTCCCAACTCTGAGCAGCATAGACTTCTCTAGCATTCAGATAAGTACCCAGTTGCTTCGTATCTTTATTGTTCTCGAACAGTACTAAGTGCTTAAATTCTAACCACTTAAATTATAAGCAGAAACTGTGTTTGCCAACTTGATGACTATGTAGTGCCTTTAAAAGGTTCAGCAGAAGAATGGGCACCCAGTTGGCATTTAATACATTTTTACTGGCATACTGAAGAAGAAGATAGAGTGAGTCAGATCTCCTAGCCCAATAGTATGTGTAATGTCAATAATTGGAGGCCTGCCCATAAAAATATAAAACCTGTATTGAAAAATGTGTCAGTCAATCACCTTCCCACTTAGCCCACAATCCTGGTTTCATTTTGACTTACAGTACAGTTGACTAGTCTTGCCTGGGCTCCATTTCTCCTCACCTTAGTTAGAGCAAGAAAAATGTATCTTCTTGGGTCCCACCTCCCCTTGAACATCCTACCCCATGACATAGCTCCTTCCTCCAAGAGGTATGGAATCTATCCCCATGAATGTACATGAGAAACTGGTATCTAACGGACCCACACTTTAGTTTTAATCAAAATCTAAACTAAAACTGTGGGAAATCATCCTTTCTTTCAAGAAATTTGGCACTAAGTATTCAGAGAATGGGAATGGAGGTTGCTTTCTTGGCTCTAGCCTGTGGGCGCAGGTATTTCCTCTTCCCACTAGAATTGATTCAGGGTGAATGCACTGCAACATTCAGGAGGAAGTGAAGTGGCATCCTTCTCCCTGGTCTCTCTCCAAATCAGTCTCCACTTAAGGGTAGTTTGACAGTGAGAGATTGCCATTCCTTCTTTGGCCATGGCAGTCCACTGAATGTGTGATCTTCCTAGTGTCACTGCAACTGCTAGGGTCCTCACAACAATCCCATCCCCAGCCTTTCGTGGCCACTCTCTTTCCATTCATTCACCTCTCCTCCCAAATCCCAACCCTATCTGCAGGTTCTCTAGCTTTCCAGTTCTGGATCTTTTCTCTCCATCTTTATATATTTTAAAATATACTTAAGGAGGAAGGAGTGCACTTCCCCCAAAAGAATGCTTCAATTGTCATCTACCCTCTTCTTTTCATCCATTCATTACAAAAGAGCAAAGTAAATAATTAACATTTTAAAATCACTCACAGTCCAGAAATGCAATAACTGGCTACTGTGAAGCCATATCTATCACCAGGTCATAGCCAACTGGAAAATCAGATAAGCCTTTGTTTTGATACCACTGTTCTCAGTAATAACTACCTCATCCTAGTTCCTTCTCCAACTCCTGCCACCCCCCCTGCCCCTGGTCCTGCCTGTAGACAGCATGGATCTCTCTAGGTATTCTAAAAGTAGGGACCATGCCTCTTTCACTTCCATATCCCCAGCCCTAAAGTGGCACTTAAAACATAGTCTGTTTCTAATAAGCATGTGTTGGATGAGTGAACAGAGGAGTATTAAAAGAATGCAGCTCTTCTTCCCAAACAGAGGTAAGAGTTCCAGCCTATAAGATTTAATGAGTTCTACTTCAGGAGATGCAAGATATCTTAGTGTGGGAGCATCTAGGCTTTCTAATGGGTAAGACTCAGCACCATTATCTCTTGCCTGAATTCTTACAAACAACTCCCTACTTAGTCTTCCTGTTTCCATTCTTCAGATATTTTCCACATAGGAGTCAGAATTATCTTTAAAAAATGTAAATCACATTACACTTAAGACCTCCATGGCTTCCCCTGTAATTAGGATAAAATGCCAACCCTTTATCATAGGCTGTTTGCAAGGTCATTTATGATCTGACTTTGCACATGATTCCAAGTTCTTTCCTGCCTCACAACCTTTCTATGTGTTTTCCCCTGGGCTGGAACCCTCCCCTCCACTCCACTCTTGCATGGCTGGCTTCTTCTCTCCCTTCAGGGCTCTGCTTAAATGTCACTTGCTCTGAGAGACTCAACTTGAACAGCACATCTCAATTAGTTCTTCTTTCATTTTTTCCCTACCCTCTGTTTCAAGTTTTTGTCACAATTGTAGAGTAGTTGTTTTTTCTGTTTACTCATATATCTTTATATTTACTAGAGTATAGTAATAGAGTATATTTACTCTATCTACCATATTTTATGAGAAAGGGAATATGCCTGCCTGGGTCAGTGTCTCCCAGTGTCCATTACAGAGCCTGGTACAGAGTAGGTATTCAATGGATGTTTGGTGAATGAATGAACCAACAGTGACTAACTGCTCTTCTACCTATCCTCATTGGCAAGTTGTCCAGCTAGCTGTGGTATGGAGTGACACCCTGGGCAGGAGGACAGCTGGGAGCAGGGGGCATTCTTGCTTTCCCCAAGCCTTTGCATAATATTTTGGGATCTGGAGTAAGACTCCAAATTTAGAATTCAATTTGAAATTCTCTGACTCCTTGGAGTTCTGTGCCAGAATATGAAGGTAGGAAACAGTTGGCCCATGGCCCCTAAATCTTGGTCTAGCCCTTTTCTCTCCCTTCCATCCTCAGGTCTATCTTGCCCAATAAGAGGACACCGTAAACCTCTTCCCAACAACTTCCCCTGACCACCCTTCTGCCTAGAGGTGTGCACATCAGCAGCTCAAGCTGCCCTCGAGAGAATGGACTAGGAAGAAGGTCCAAGTAGGTCCTAGAAGTGGGTCTGGGCTCTGTGGCAGGGATTTCTGTATGGTCTAAATGGCAGGGGGTGTGAGCTCCTGCACAGGCATACCCTGACTCTGGCTGCACTGGCTCTTCTCCCCGTGAGTAGGGGAATGCTGGAGGAGGGCCACAGTGGAAGCCTCTAGGTGCAGACCTCAGGTTAGGTACTGCTATTACCCATGTCTAAGGGTTGTATTGTCTCTTTCTAAAAGTGTATTGACATGACCATTCCCAAGGATATGATGAAAATTTTAAAGCCAAAAATAAGGCACTGAGATGTGTAGGAAAGTTAGAGAAAACATGATGTCTCTTTTGATAAAAGCCTTCCCACCAAACAATGTCACAGGCCTCTCACTCACCTACTTCCTCATCACCTCACACCTACTCTTGTGTGTAGGCTTATACTGAATGAGGTATAAACCTATCTATGCCCGTGTCTTGAGCCCCACTGGCAAACATGCTAAACTCTGCAAAGAAATCCAGGCTCTGCCTCTATAAGCCACATCTCAGAGACACCTAGAAGCTAAATTCTATTAGTTCAGGGCTTGTCAGTCTTTCAATGTACACCAAGGAAGCTACTAGTGTTGACTTTCCAGAAGCTGCTCTTTCCAGATGATATTTCTTCCAACTGAAGGATTAGTATCAGATATCACCAACCAAATGCAATGAACTCTCTAATATCTGAACTGACTTTTTTTTTTAATAGCTGGAAAAGTCTGTCTATCTTCAAAGCAACTGATATTCAGCAGTCACTGGCCTGCCAAAACATGGCAGTCACGCTGGGAGACACAAGTCTATTTAACAAACAATTATCAATTACCTGGTGGTTCTGGCTATTCAGGCACATAATGAACTCCTTGGCTATTTTTTTCTACAATGTTTCTTAGTCAGTATATATGTCAGTGAAGCCTGGAGATGTTAGAAAAATGATCAAAATCCCAGAATCTAAAGAAAAGAAAGAAGAAAGGTCTTCCTCTGAGATAAATTGAGGGGAAGAATCGAAACTCAGTGCCAGATACAGGCCTCCTCTTAGCCTGTCACACTACCTCAAAAACAACAAATTTGCTCTGTCTCGCCTGCACTCTCCACACCTTCACTCTGCTTCCGGACACCTGACCCAGAGTGCAAGTCTTTAAGTCACTGAATGGCAAAGGTGCAAAATTTAGCTCTCATTTTGTTCAATCCATGTGTTAGCAGATGACAAAAAAAAAAGCTCAAAAAAGGAAACCATTTGTCTAAGGGTAAAATTCATCATCATAATCATCATCATTCCCATTGTGATTAAAGCTGCTAAATTTTAACAGATCACTTATTACCCATCAGGCCTGTGCTGAGCACTTTACACTCATCATCGCAACATGATGTCGAACTCTGAGTCTACAGAGATGGCTTCTCATCTCAAAAATAGCACATTTCTGTAGCCTCAGCTTTCAGGCCTTACATAAGGCAATCACCATGTTTACAAGTGTGAATAATGTGACCTTTAACATGGTTTTTGTTGCTGTTGTTTTGTTTTCAAATGCGACCCAAATTTTATGCTATGTGGACACTAAATTTCATTTGGTTTATTTTACTTTATTTACAAGTAAAATTCACCTATTTCAGATGGCTCCTTGGCTTTTCCATGAGCTGAAACTGTATTCAAAATATAAAATTATATTTATTGAGAATATTGAAAAGAACAGGCTACAAGTTTTTCTGGCAACTCCTCACAAGAAGCCCCATGAATACTGGTAACAGTGGAATAGTGAGTACGAAAAGTGTCGACATTTCCATGGGGAATCTAACACTTATTTGGATGAATATATTCTAGTATGTTTATCATAAAATAAAGAAAAGGAATGTTAGCATTGCGTTGTAGTTTCAACTTCTAGATGTCAGGAAACTGATTTCTTGGATGTCAGAAAGAGTGCCCTAGATTATAGTTAAAAAAACAAAAACAAAACCAAACTATAAACTTTTGTTTTGAATTAATTATAGACCCACAGAAGTTGCAAAAATAGTTCATACAAATCTTATGTAACTATTACTCAGCTTCCTTCGGTGGTGGCATCTTATAGGACTAATAATATATCAGTACGATACAATCAGCTAACCTAGAGATCTTACTTGGTTTTCACCAATTTTTGCATGTACTCCTTCTTTCCTTCCTTCTTTCTTTCTTTTCCTCCCTCCTTCTTTCCCTCCCTCCTTCCTTCTCTCCTTCCTTCCTTCCTTCTCTCCTTCCTTCCTTCCTTTCTTCCCTCCTTTCCTCCTTCCTTCCTTTTGAGTATGTCTCTGTATATGGAGGTAGAGGGTTTCAGAGTGGGAAAGTGTACTGGGTGTGGAGTAAGACTAAATTTGGATTAAAACTCTACCACTGACTTACTGTAGGACTTATAAACTCTCTGAGACTTTCTATCTCTCCCTATAAGATGTTTCTCTGGGTTACGTAGGGTATTTGAAGGCATTAATGATTAGATAATGAATGTACATGAAGTGCCTAGTCACAGGTAAAGCTCCCTAGCTAAATGATGTTTTATGAATTTTCCATCACATTGGCTTGCAGGTATAACTACATCTTGTGGTACAGCCCTATGAATATATTTAACTTAAAAGATATTTGCTGATGATACTAGGAGTAGAGAAGTGCAATATATCCACTATACCAATTGCAACCTTCTCCTTCTTACCTAAAATATGTCCTTCCTTGGGGAACCCCAAATTTATAATCTTATATTCATTGAGCTCTTTGATGGAAATCCTGCTGAGACCTAAGCAAGATAACATCAAATAGAAATAACATCCTGGCTGAACTCTTAGACAAATGCTATGGGAACTGGGAGCACTTTTCATGCATCAATCAAATGCACTTTTCCCATCTTTATCTGAACGTTGCAAGTCAAAGTAAGACTTTTTGGAAAACTATTTGGGTAAAAGAGAATGGTTTGAAAAAGTTTTCTTCCTTTTATAAAAATGTTGTTCCTGCCATTTTTAAGAGGATTTCCTAGTAAATTTTAAGTTATTTGAATGTTAAAGAAATGGACTTTACCTGGTGTATATCACCCATAACTTTCTAGAAATCCAGATACGGTACACGTTTAGTTACTTCATTAACATTATTCATACATAAAACTAAGGAAAGACGAAACAACAAAAAAGAGCGAATCTCTATTCTTGCTGCTGCTTAGAAGACAGTCATGATTTCTTTTCAGTACATCTCCCCTTTTTCTCTGAGCATCTTATCTGGATGAAAAGCTCTCTGTAAATCACCTCAATAAAGACTAAATAACTCCTTCCAGCAGGATTCAAATTTCTATTACTTTATACACTGAAACGCTGATCAGTTTTCCAAATCAATATTACAACAGAAATGTGACAATTACAATAGAAGGTACAGAGGAAGAACACAGAAGAAGTTGCTTTCTTATTCTGTTTTTGGAGGAAAAGGGCAGGCAGGAGCAACAAAGGAAAAATCCACAAATGAAGGCAGAAGAGCTAGGGATGATCTGTGGCCCTTCATGCCAATGATTAAAACATAGCACTAAATAACCACATGAGATGCATTATTAATATTTCATATTAGAAGGAAGGTGTTTGCTTCATTTTAAGATAAAAAAAATAAAGGCCATCACAACATATTGGAACAGAATGTAACATTTAGGAAAACATTAGCGAAGGTTTGGGTTTTTTAAACAAATGAAGAGCTCATTTCAGCTATATCATAAAATGAAAATTAAATTATGAAAATTAAATTATTTGGTTTAACAGCTTTTCTAATCTCTTTTTTAAAAGATGTAAAGAAGCTAGGAGAGAAGGTAGAGAGACTCAGAGAGAGAGAAGGAGGGATAGAAAAAAAGATACCTTTGTTTCCCAGAATTGGCCTCTGCAAAGAGCTGCTTTGACTTCCAAATGCATCAGCTAATTTGAAAGCTCAGGAGAAATATCTGAAGAGACTGGAAGACCCTCTTCAGCCTTCTTCAACCATTCCAAGGTACCCAAAGAGACACTTGATCCTGGCAGCATTTGCTAAACTTCTTCAATCTCGAATGATTTATGTCTTTGTCATCCACTCCCCCATTTGTAATGGTTCTATAATTGATACCATAGGAGGAGATTATATCAATAAACACTCACTACGCAGTCATTAAATTTTGACAATGTAATAAATATTATTACAATTCATATTTGGGAATTATGTGAGAATGCATGTGTCAAGATCATAACCTTCCACCATCAAACACATAGATTTTTTTAACATCCATAGGGTCTATCACATGTGAGTCACTATGACTGGTGCTATGGCTGAAAAGATTAATTTATCCAACCAGTATTTACTGAGAATCTATTTTTTTTTTAAGATTTATTTATTTATTTGAGGGAGAGAGAGAGAACACATGCGGTGGGAGAGGCAGAAGGACAGGGAGAGGAACAAGCAGACTCTGAGCTGAGCCTGGAGCCAAACTCCACACCCCTGAGATCACAACCTAAGCCAAAATTACCCCACAACCCTGAGATCATGATCCGAGCCAAAATTACAAATCCTACACTTAACTCACTGAACCATCCTAATAGGCACCCCTACTAAGAATCCATTCGATTGTAGGCACCAGGTTTCAACAGTTAACAAGTCAGAACAAAGTTTCTTTTGGAGCATATGAATAACTCAAAACTTCTGCTTTTAAGTAGCTCTTATCCCAGGGCAGCAGGGAGGAGGAAGACACCGTTAGACAAATAAATAAAATGAAGTGAAATGCATTTCTAAGAAGGCCTATGCCATGGATGTGAGGGGAAAATAGAGTAGTTAAGAGCAAAGATTCTGGAACCAGAATGCCTGAGTGCTAACCCCAACTCAGCTACTTATTAGAACAATGGCTAAGTGCCTTAACCTCTCTGTGTCTCAATTCCTTCATTTGTGATATGGGATTTATACTAGTGCCTTTTTCACGTGATTCAATGAACTAAAGTTAAAGTTCTTAAAACAGTGTCTTGAATGCTGGAAACACTGCATAAGTGTTTGCTCCATAAATAGGTGTCATAGTAAGGTGATTTGGTACATGCCAGAAGAGGCATGTGTGCTTTTGAGGAAGGGGAAAAAAATCATAAGCATAAATTTCTAGTAAAGATTGGAATTTTAGCCATCATTACAGACGCCATTTGTTCCACCCCCGTTTTTAAGTCCGGTTCTACTTGTCCTCATTTCACAGCAAGAAAACAAGCACAGAGAGCTTAAAAGAGGAAATTCAATCATCAGAGCAAGAGAAGCTCCCAGAGAAAGAGAATTACTTGAAACACCTTACCACAGCTTGAATTTATCCACCCCATTCTTTGAACCACTTTTAACCCAGGGTCTAATACTCCAAGGAGAACCTGTTGTCATGATGAAAAGTTCTAGAAGCTATAAATGCTTTAGATTTCACATTATTGTCAAAATACCGCCTTAGGGCCACAAATGTTGAAGAAGAGTCCTTATGGCTCACGTAGGACAGGCAGAACCTTCTCTCCTCACAGTTTAGGCTGAAGCTGCTGGGGTGAGACTGACAGAACTCTCAGAGACTGCAGAGATGCTCAAAGGCTTGGAGGAGGGAGGAAAGGCTCCAATGCCAGGCCAAGTACAGAACAACAAGAGTAAGCCTCCTGGCCTCGAGAGATGGAGACATACAAAGGAGGCTCCCAGAATCATGAAGGGGAGAGGCAAGGGGAGAAGAGAGTAATGAGGAAGGGGAAGAAGAAATGGGAGAACAGGACTTGATCTCTAAACCCTTGAGTACATGAGCTCCCAGTCCCTAAACCTACGACTCAATGGCACTGGAAGCTAGTGGGAGAAACAACGAATTCCAACTCCTCCACTTACACACAATGTGTTTTGGGGCAAATCATTTATCCTTTAGGCAAAGTACTTAGAAAATATGTACTGGATATATATAAATATATACTGGGTACATGTGTATTTCCTCTCTTCTTTCTGAGCTTGGTTTATTGACTATAAAATAAGCATATTAAGATCTACTTCACAAGGCTATTAATGTAATTAAATTCAGTAACATATTGGAAAGCTCCCTAACAAACTTCTTGTGTAGAATCAGAACTCATTCTTCTTATTATCCTAAGTTGTGAGTATCCACCTGCAGGGACTATTGCTCATATGAGAAGCATGAACATGAAAAACCCCTAAAAATTCCAAGGAACCAGTCCTAGTAACTTTATATAAAATAAGAAAAAAAGAAATTAGATTTAGCTCCAGCCTAAAGGCTCCCTCCCCGTACTCTGTAACCCATCTAAGAAATATTCAACCCTCACCTCAACTAGTAAACTACTGAAAAATTACCAACACCTCAAAATGCATAAAGCTCTATAATAACAAATGAATTTAGACCCGATGCTGGTGAGTCTTAAGTGAGTTGTTTTACTTTTATTTTCTCCAGCTCACACGTCTATATTACCGAACAAAGAAGTGACAAAAACATGAACATGAAAGGAACAGATGATAAAGTGGCATTAGAAGTTACCATTAGAAAGATGATGGACTGAGTAGGAGGTTTGTCAGAGGGTCCTTAGTAAGTGGTGGTTTGAGAAGGTACTGGAAAGATGCCAGAGATGAAGTATAAATCATCGGGTAAGCATCACTTTACAATACTAACTCACAGAGAACCAGATACAAGATGAGAAAGCCTGAGAGGTTCTGGAACAGAAGCCACAGAATTTGGAATAATTAGTATGTCAGTTAAGTGGGAAGGAAAAATAGAAAGATGATTTCAGAGCAGAGGTCAAACACTTCACCAGAAAATAAGCTATAAAAGATCAAAGGGAAACTAGGGTGGAGAGGGTGGGGTGGGAATTTATAAAAGGGTGAAACTGTGACTCCATGACAAGAAAGGAAACAATATAAAAGAGATAATTTGAGGATAAAATCCAAATAATGTATATGCTCTAACTCCTGGATTCTTGTCATTTGTGTCTACATGTCCTTTCAACCAGGAAAACTGCTTTCAAGATTAACAGTGACCTTTAGGCTGAAAATTGATGACCCAGCAATTTTTTATTCAGAAAGAAAGAGAGGGAGGAAGGGAGGGAAGAAAAGGAAGGAAGGAAGGAAGAAGGAAGAAATGAATGAAGGGTGAGAAAGATAAGTGTAGCTAGATGAAATTGGCATCAACTGGAAAACCAAATGACTAATCTAGTCATGATTATTCCCAAAAATTGAATAAGAAATTGATGTTGCCTATAACAGATACAATTCAAGAAACAAAAGCTTGGGGCGCCTGGGTGGCTCAGTCATTAAGTGTCTGCCTTCGGCTCAGGTCATGATCCCAGGGTCCTGGGATCGAGCCCCACATCAGGCTCCCTGCTCGGTGGGGAGTCTGCTTCTCTCTCTCCCGCTCCCCCTGCTTGTGTTCCCTCTCTCGCTGTGTCTCTCTCTGTCAAATAAATAAATAAAATCTTAAAAAAAAAAAAAAAAAAAGAAACAAAGGCTTAAAAAAGGATTCAAAAATCTATCAATACCTGTACAACCTCCGACTCAATCATTACAGCCTACATAGACACTCCATTTGCAACTCCTACATCCTGCTGTATGAAGCAGCATAATGTTTCAAGAAAAAATAAATTTGAAGCCAAAAAGTTCTGAGTTCAAATCTCAAGTCAGCCACATATTAGCATGTGCAGGCTTAGAAAAGTAACTGTGCCAGCCTGAGACTCATTTTCCTCAATAACAAGACAAAATGAACTTGTGAAGATTCCAGCCTCCCAGCCTTGCTTGCATAGTGCAATGAGATTTTATTTTTAAAGTGTCTAGGATGCATCAGGGGCTCAATTAACAATGTTCATTCCTCAGACTTCTGAGGCTGGCCTCAAGGCACCGTACGTGAGTTGCAAACATAAAATAAGTTGACTGACTTTTAAACAACAATAAAACATAGCCAAGCCTTTTATTGCACAGTGGATGATGTTCTTGCAAAGTAGATCCCCAGGAAGGCTATGTACAAAACTCAACCAACCTGCCCTTGCTGACAACACTCACTGCTGGAGCCCCCCTTCTGGAACTGCTGTAGAAGCTCATTCCTTTAATTATCCACAAAGGTGGAAAATATCATTCTTCTGATGGGGGGAATTGATTTATGGAAAAAGTCACCATCACTTGGATCCAAGTCCGGCAAATAAGATCTAGCTGAAGTGTGACTGCAAAGCCATGAGACTGATTTTCTCCTGTGACTCATAATCTAGTTCAGAAGACAGTCTCAAAAAGTTCTGGATCCTATCAAAACAAAAGTGCCAGTACATGAAAATAGGGATATAAGAACATTTATTGCAGCACTGAATGTAACGGCAAAAAGTACTGCATGTGTGTCAACAGGGCAACGACTGAAAAACTTTTGTTTTAACTCTACCATTAAAGATGAGGTAGCTGTCAAACAGAATGAGTTAAGAGAAGTCTTTCTCAACCTGTGTCCTGGAACAGTAGCATCCATATTGCCTGGGGACTTGTTAGAAATGCAAATTAGTGGGCCCCACCCCAGATCTACTCAGTCAAAAATTCAGAGGGATAAGTCTCCACAATCTGCATTTAACAAGCATTTCATGTGATTCTAATACAGGCTAAAGTTTGAGACCCAGGGAGCTAAGGGATACCCTGCATTTACCTACAACAGGAATGTTTGAGGTATGTTAAATAAGAAAAGCAAGTTGCAAACCAGTAAGGAACATTTACTGTTGAACTAGATTGTGTGTGCATATGTGTGCATGTGTGTAGAATAAATTACATGGTAGGTTTTTGCCAGACTTTTTAAATGGATAGAAATGATGATGGTGGGGTGAAGGACAGGAGAAGGGTGATGGGGTGGGATCGGGGAATACACAGATATATACCTTATATACAGCATATAGAGAGATAGGTTTACTAATTGCTCTCCTCATACTCTGGCTTTTATTTAAAGCCAACCTTGCATTCCTTTTACATCCTTTATTCTTCTGTGAAAGCTAACAGTTTCTTTTTCTTCTGGAAATCCCATGTTTGAATCTGAAAAGTACTGTCTGTGAGTGAACAGCATATAGGCATACTTAATATGGGTTATAATTCTCCAAAGACCATGTAAATGGCTAAATAGCTGTCCCTCAAGATTAGTAACAACATATATTGGTTTCTAAATTTCCAAAGAAAGGAAGGCTTTGGGTTGACAGCAGTTTTCTAGGAGGACAAATTCACAAAGACAATTTTTTTCTTCTATGGACAAAATATAAAAGAAGTTAACTAAGTCCAAATTACCTTTTGTAAGGTACCAGGGTACCTTAGGCGATACCTGACTTTTGCATAGTCTTAACCAAATTAAGTCGTGGGGGGAAAGTAGTATATTTTCAAAGCCTTCATATTTTCATAGATGTCTGAAAAGTTTAAGTATTTTCCAAGCAAACTCTGGGTAAAGGGAATCCTTGTGAGTTTTGGGGCACCCTGCAAGCTACTTAACCTGCCAGACCATCATGGCCCCATGAGAATGCCCCAAGTCTTTGCCTGCTCAGCAGGCTCTCACTCACTGACCCACCATGTTGTCAGATCTACAAAGACTTGAGTACTCTCATGTAGGACTGAGTGATCTCTCTCATGGGAATCAAAGCAAAGTGGCAAAAGGAAGTCAGCATAACATACCCATGGCAGACTCTATCGGTGAAAAAAAGAAAGGGATTGTCAAAAGCCTAGAAAAGCAATAAGAAAAAGGAGCAAGATCAAGTACATCTCTGACACAGACTGGGTACTTTCCAGGTTAGAATCTCAAGCACTAACCAAGGCAATAAGGAGAAGCTGCCATTTTCAACAAACTTCCCCGGTTCCTGCCTGGGCCCACATTCTCAGTGAGATCCCCTTAGGATAAGCAAGGACTATCCCTTTCCTACTTAATTTAAAAAATCTATTATGGTTCCTTTAACACCTGATCTGAACATCCCATGCATGTCTTTTCATATAATCAAATGTCAGAGTGGTCTGTGGTCCTTTTAGCCTGTGAGCCCTCTTCCATCAGCACATGGTATGACAGGTCAGCTTGTATGGTGGTGCTCTATCTGGTGTGGTGGTACATTAGAAGCACCTAAGAAGCTTTTTTTTAATGTCAGTGCCAGACCCCGCTTTAGACCAATTCCATCAAAATTGTCGGGAGGCAGGCACAGGGGGCAGGTCTGGGCATTTGCAGTTTTTTGAGTTTCCAGGAGTCTAATATAAACCCAAGATAGAAAACTACTGAACTAGCTGTTATCTACATTGCTCTAGGCAAGATTAGAGTTCTGGTGTGTGGTTGAAAGAGGTGAACGTCAAGGTCCTTTCCAAACAGAAGGGTCAGTGCGTTTCGGAAAGCAGTCTCCTACAGAAATGATTTTTCACAAATAGCAGTGGAAGGGCTTCTTCAAGGTTAAAGAGAAAGACTTTTGCAAAATGAATCAGAAAATCGAGCCCTCTAGCTAAACAATTCCAACCAACCAAATATAAACATAAATATGCATTTTGTAGTTGTGCCAATAATCTTCCAGAGAATCTTAATTTGTTTTTTTACATAATTTTTTATTGGTCTCAAGAGTCTACAAAATCAACTCTATAATTTGACACAGTCCACTTCTTCTTAAACTTTACCTAACTCCTGTAACCATGAATAAATTAAGCGTCAGTAGTCTCCATCTGATTAATAGACACTGAGCCATATTAACCACAAAATAGATAAACTATATGAATAATTGAAACATCCAAGTTTTTCAGACAGTCCCTCAGTTCTACCAGAGGTAACTTAACAACTGGCCTAAATAGAATTACCCTAAATATTTCTAAGAAAAAAAAAAAAAATCAAAGCCTTATTTATTTCTTCAAAGAGCTAGAATGAAGTTAGACATAATGTATAGCTTTTTTCTGCAGCCGCAGTTACTGAGTCCCCAGGTGCTTATGCAAGGATACAAAAATAGAGAGATATTCCTTCTTCCCCTCCTTACACACAGCCTAACTTGAACTTTAGAAGGAAGTGGCAGGGGTGAAGGAGGCAGTACAGGATAGGAACTGAAATTTCAAGGAAGTCTCTTTTCACATTTTCAAAAGTAGATCACCCCGTTAGATCTCCTTGGCAGGAGGCAAGAAAGTTTGGAGAGTGTTTGATGTTTAAACAAAATACACTAAACAAAAAATCTTAAAGAGCAGAAAGACTAGCAGAGAGACACAAGGAGAGCAAATCCATGTTAAATGCTCCGAAAAAATAAAACTTAGAGCATAATCACATAAAGGTTTATTCTCAAGAGAAAAGAACATGAAGAAGAATGTGAATCCATCCATCAATCCTCTGAATCTATTATATGCTGAGCCTTGAGAGGTGTAATGATGAATCTGGAAAGGGAATTCTAGGGGCAAATGACGGGTCTTAGTAAGCCAAGGGAGAAGTTGGTATTTTTTTCTTGCATTAGTGACACTCATCTTAATGTTACTAGTAAATACAAAGTGTTCTGTATTCACTATGTGCCAGTGCTGTACTAAAAAAAGCTTCTGCACACATTTTCTCACCAAATTCCCTCAGGCATGGGGTGAGATTTATTCCCATTTTATAACGAAAGACACAGAGACTCAAAGTGTGTTAAGTACTTTGTCCAAGGCCATCCAGCTAGAACTAATTGCTGGGTTTTCAAAAGTAGATCCAACCTATTCTAAATCCTGAGTCTTAAACATTTAGTGCATTGAATTGTAAAACACTGAGAAACCCTGAGAAATTTCATAGCGGTGACATCAATCCTTTGATAAATCATACAATATATGTTTCAGTAGAACATCATGCAAAGTGGTCTTGCATTGGGATCAAACTACCCCAGCCTGCTCCCTCGATGTTCCAAATCACTGCTACCTTACCCTGCATGTACTGAGGCTCCAAGAGCCTGAGATTCCTGGTGATCCCCAGGATTTCATCAGGGCTGCAGCAGAGCACACAGAATCCATAGCCACATTGGACAATCCAAAGCACAGGGTGTGGGACGCCTGGGTGGCTCTGTTGGTTAAGCATCTACCTTTGGCTCAGACCATGATCCCAGGGTCCTGGGATCCAGTCCCATATCGGGCTCCCTGCATGGCGGGGAGTCTGTTTCTCCCTCTGCCTGCAGCTCCCCTGCTCATGTTCTCTCTCTCTCTCTGACAAATAAATAAAATCTTTAAAAAAAAAAAAAAGTCCAGGGGATACTAAAGTGGCCATAGTGAAAAGAGAGGCTTCAAAAACAACCAAACTAACTAAATAATTTATTACGTATAGAAACATCAGTCTACAACCCAGAGCAGAGCAGAATGTTTCAATTGGCTCAGATGTCCAGCTTCTAACCTATAGTATAAATTAGAAACTCAGTACCAATAATCGTCCTTAGACATAGGGAACTCTCTCTTCAAATCAAAAATCCTCATGGCCCTAAGGAAAAGTATGTTGTAAATAAGAAAAGAAAGTAACCGTTCACGTAAGTACTGTATAGTAAAAGAGCCAGTAAGAACTTCTTGAGCCAGCCTGTTTGGGTTTAGTTCCAAACTTCTCTTTCTATTCATGTGACCTTCCTCGCATCACACAGCCACTCTGTGCTTCAGCTAATGGCAGGTTTCATGATAATAAAATGCATCAGCGCAGTGAGAACAAAAATCAGCACATAGTAAGTGTCTAGCCACACAATTCCTCCTCCCCTTGTCCAATATTCTGCCCTTAGAGATTCACTGCTCAATGGGAAGTACTGGCCTTTCCTTTAATCTTTAATCTTTCTTACTGCCCCTACCTCAAGGGTCCCACCCAGACTTACACGGGAAGTTTACCTTTTTGATGGACGCATATTGAATATGCCATTGTAGTACTCTGATTTCATTTCCAGATATAAACCCTGCCTCCTCAATACTCCATCTGACCGTTTTGACTGTCCGTTGGCCAGGCATGACAGCCAGTGAGCTGAAACAGAGCGATTGCTAATCTGGAAGAAAGCTTTGTCTTTTGGAGCGAGCGCTACTGCTCATCAAGGATGTGGCCTCAACTGATGCTCCCTTTTCTGAGTTTCTGGCTCCTCATCTGTGAAGAGGAGGCTGAGCTCCAGTGGACTCCAGGCCCCCTTCCAGCATGACCATCCTCTGATTAGATTTCCCAGCTTCCCTCTTTCCCTTCTGACCTTTGGCTCCAGGCCGTCCCAGAGCTAGCCCATCATCAGAGAGGAAAGTACCAACTGCCCTCCTGCCAATCTGAGCTCAGGGCAAAGACTCTGCTGGGAGGCTGACAATGATCAAACGCGCAGGGCTGGCCCCGTATCATATGTCAGCTCAGCACACTGTCTGAGAGGCTGCGGGTGGGGGCCTGGGGAGACCGAGTGTGCCGCTCGCTGCCCTGCGCAACTAATAAGCGGGGACCCACTGCCCTGGGAGCTTGCCCTCAGTCAGCCTCTGCAGTTCTGCTCATCTGTCCCCTCATCTCCCTGGCAAAAGGGAAAGTCCCAATCTCTGAATCGAAGAGGACTTTAAACGACCCCAAACATTCGAACATTGCCAATGACAAGGTACTCGTCAATAATAACATTAAAGAATTGACTATTACCACGTGCCAGGCCAGGCACAATACTGTCTCCTGCAATGTGCAAAGCACGCCTGAAGCTTAGGCCCTGATTTCCCTGCCCGGCACACAAGGAAGATGTGGAGTGGTTTGGGACCTGCTAAGTGACCCCCTGACAGTCCGACCCCAGAGCTCCCTGAGGTGAGCTCTGCGCTGTCTCTACTCCCTCCCAAGAGGGCCAGAGCAGCTCCTCCTCCCCTTCAAGGAAAGCTCTTCCCTACCCTGAGGCAGAAATCTATCTTCCTCTGACAGCCTCCTCAGCCTCCTCTTTTCATTTATTTGATCCTCTCCCAACATGGATAAAGATACTCAATCCAGTCAATTGTAATATTTTAAGACAAAGAACAATTAGACCAGATAACAGGAAACTACGTGGCTTCACCTTTGTTCTCACACAGCCTCCCTTGCCAATTCGAAGGTGGCTCGATATGTTTTTCTCTCTCCCTCTTTGCCCTTTCTTTTTTCTCCGGCAGCATGTTAATAGAAGCCAGAGCTTTGACAATTGTGCAGCTAATTTCTAAATGATTGAAATGACTTATTATTATTCCAGTCAAGGAAAGTTCCTACAGGAGCTAGGACAGCTGGTAACAGTGCCCACAGAATGGGTATTATTTCATTACACAAAAGCTCCGCATTCCGTGGAAATCACCGTCAAGGAAAATATGTGGGTAGAAAATAGAAACATATCTTTTGGTCAGAGGTCAGAGGATTAAACCATTCTGACTGAAATTACATTCTGTTAAGTTACCCTGTCTGTCCTCCCATTCTCCTACACAACTCCTGTTATGTGAGACCTTATGTTGCCCCCCAACAGAGAGATATGTTCTGGAGTGTTTCCTATTTAAGCAAGTTGCCAGCTCTGTGATGGTTTTTCTTCTCTGCCTTGTTTTCCTGTTTTGTTTGTTTGTTTGTTTGTTTTAACAATCTCTGTGTACCAAAACAGAATTAACAGAGCACAGCTCACACATGGGAAACTCACTCATCCTGAAAGCACCGCTAAAGTCAGCAGAGAATGCCTGTTTTAAAGGCACTATATTAAAACCACCCACTGACTGCCTCCACAGTGAAGACCTGCACCAACACTGCAAACTGATGTGCTGCTTTCAGACTGACATTCCTGACCCACCCGCCCCGCATCCCCAGCACCCCACCATATGTCCTTCCAGGGGCTGGGGTAAGGGTGGGAGGTTACTATCAAGCCCTACCAGCTTGGACCATATCTAACTAAGGCCAGTGATGACATGTGCTCTGCCTTCTCAAACTTGCACAGACGTTGAGCCAGAAAAAGCTGGGCAAAGGGTATGTTAGGAAATCCAACCTCACCAGTATTGGAATGGGAAATCCATTTGATACCCCTGTGCTTACTATCTGCTGTTAATGTAGCCCACAGAGCCCACAGGAACATTAGGCAAGAGCTCCTTACTAATACTCATTGACTGTAGCCAGTTTGCCTTCTTGGCCTTTAAATAGACCCCAAGTGCTCAGTTTCAATTCCAGCTCCATGAGGAATAGGACCAACTTCACACCTTCTCCTCATCGTTTCCACCATGACCTGGTCAATAGACTCTGATGCTCTGGTCTCATTTCAGCTTATACATTCCCAAGAGATTGGATGGGCTTTTTCTATCCCAGGAACAAATCTCCCTGATTTAAAAGACAGTTTCTTATCATATCCCAGGATGTTGGGTTGCCATGACTCATTAATTCCATCATCCAGAGATAAATTCAAATCCTCTGAATGCAAACCCAAATCTGCTCTGATAAAACTTGATGGCTTGAAGATTTGGCCCTTTCCAGAATGTTTTGTCTAAGTTGGTTTTCCCCAGCCCATTCTGCAAGGACCGCCCAGTACCACCAACGACACCCTTCCTTACTCTATGCACTTGTGAGGAAGGTAGCCCAAATCCAAAGTAAAGTCTATGACTCAGGATGCTCTAGATCAGTTGTGCCTGAGATGTTAATACGGTGAGAGCTGCCTAGAGGACCCCTCCCATTTTGGCGATCATCCCTATGAGACCTGAATGATTTGGGAAACAGATGGAACTTTATTGACCAGTGGGTTTAAAGCCATTGAGTGCATAGCTGACTGGATGATAGCCAGTGTCTCAAAAGAAGGGATCATCTGTTTTACTCAAGAATGTTTATAGCACCTAGCAAAAAGCCTAGCAAATAGGAGACACTTGACAGATACTTGTTAATTGGATGGATGAGCTGTGGTCCAGAGCAGATCACAATGGCTGTGAGCAGGCTCTGGAATCAAATACACCTAGTTTTAAATCCTGATTGTATTATGTACTCGCTGCATGGCAATGGGCAAGGAATATAACTAAAGTTTAGCTGCTTCAACTATAAAAATGGAAACAATGGCATTTGTTATGAGCAGGAGTGTATCCCCCAAAATTTGTATGTTGAATCTCTAACCTGCAGAACCTGAGACTGTACCTATTTTTAGAGATGGGGCTTTCAAGAAGTAATTAATGTAAAATGGACTCTGACCTAATATGACTGGTTTCCTCTGTTAGTAGTGGAGACTAGGACACAGACACACAAAGAGGAAAGACCATATACAGATAAAACGAGAGAATGGCCATCTACAAGCCAAGGACAGAGGCCTAAGAGGCCTAAGAAGAAACCAGCTCGGTTGACATCTTGACCATAGAATCTAGCCTCCAGAACTGTGAGAAAACAAATTTCTGCTGTTTAAGCCACCCATTATGTGGTAATTGTTACGATAGTCCTAGCAAACTAACACAAGTATCTGTGATATCTGACGGAATGGTTGTTGCATTCTTAAGATAGTACCTGGAACATAGTAAGTACCAAATACAGTGTAAATATGGTTATAATTAGCCATATATTGAATATGTTTTAGTATAGAACAACCCTTCCATGCCCAAATTCCATTTTTTGCCATCCTATTTATGCTTAACTTAAATCTAATCTGGTCTGTGTTGATTTACATATACATGGAAACCTTTTTTTCTTCCATCTAAGAATAATTGTTGGGCTGAGGAAACTCAGCCCATCATTAGCATGATGGAATACATAATTCTTAAATTTGAATAAAACCTGATTTTGTCTGGATTTTACTTAATTCACAAATAAGATCCCAATCATTTTCCCATATCCTGAAATTATATCGGACATTTTACTCAAATAGAATTTGGGTTACTGCCTAATTCAAGAGAGCAGGAGTTCCAAATTTAAGGGCTGGATCATATATTAAGGTTTGGGATCATAGATGAGTTCTATGCAGTGATTCTCAGAACTCATTGTCTTCAGACGGAGCTACTTCCAGTCAAATAAGACATGGGAGCAACTGCTGTGCACTGTGGGTGTGAGGTCAGGCCTTCTACACATCTATTCACAGTGACACTAAATAACACAGGAGGGTAAGAAGGCCATGCAAAGGACAATGCTCCAAGTGTTTTCAAAGAAAGATATGTGGGATGCCTATATTTCTTCCAAAGTGGGAAGGGGGAAAATACTTTTTTTTTTAAACATTGACACTTTAATGGTCAAGAGGCTATTAATGAAGACTTGGGTAGGACAAATAGACACAAAGACTATAAAACAGAAATAGAAATGCTCCTCTCAAGTTCCATTGCTGCAAATTACCATCCAACCCTGTGATTCTATTGATTTACCTGTGCTATATCAAATTTTAATCACCATAAACCATAGACTAATACAGATCTGCCACCAACAAGTGCCCTTAGCAGAAGACTTTGATTACTTTGGATACCTCTGAAAATTTTTTAAGACCATCTAGCCTGGAAATCTGGAGATACAAGGAACCATCTGAAAAATGTCTCTTCTGTTGGCTTTTCAAAAAAGTAGGTATGACATTCTGCTTTTTTAAAAGTTAGGACTTTCAGAAAAGATATGAATAAAATAAAAAGGATGCAGATGGAGGGTTAAGGGGAGTAACTCCAGACAAAGATAATTACCCTAAGAAGAATCCCTTGAGAAGAAATGCTTTTGTTCCCTCAATTACTACACATTAACCCTATGGGACCAGCACATCTTAATCCTTTAGATGTTCTCTTGATGTTCCCTTGTTCCCAACATACAAAGCCTAACTACACTAAGCAAGCATGTTCTAAACTGTGGGCCACAACAGTATAGTAGTTTATCAAGATGTTAATACCTATGCCCTTAAGAAGAGGAAAAAAAAAACACAACAACTTCTTGATACAAGTAGGAAATTTGCATACTCTGTCTCACGTAAAGGTTTATAATGCCCATAAAAATATTAAATAGATTCCTATAATTATGGAATCTGCTTAAAATGGTTTAACCCAGGGTTTTCTATAAAATATTGATATCTCACAAAACGGTGCTCTGAATATCAAGGTCTGTGACATGTCTATGTACATTTCCAACATCACAGCTCTGCATTAAGAAAGGATAAGACATATACCTCGTGCATACCTGAATAATCAATCTATTTTTCCTTCAAAATATCCAGGAAATTCATCCACAGACACTATTTCTCAGCTCAGGTCAATAATATAGTGAACCCTAAGTCATTTCTCCTACCACGTGTAGATACAACCATAAATACTTTTAGAAGCACCATTTACCATGAGCAGAACTGGATAAAACTGACAGACTTGTACTTGATTGCACATCAAGGTCATAGTGTGTGGTAGGGCACATGGCCCCTAGAACTGAGTGACCCTGGATTTTATATCTAGATCTGTCACTGACCAGTCCTGCGTTAAGCTCCTAATCTCTCTGAGACTCCGTCTTTACTGATTACCAGATAAATTCTATAGTCATTCTAATGTCTGAAGTTCCAAGAAACTATGAGCTTTGAATACAAAAGTACAAAGTTAGTCAAAAATCTTATATGTTCCTGCCTTAGTTAGAGGCTTTATTTTAAGTATAGGAAGTTATTTGGAAACAAAGAACACAGACAAAGAAAGCCAGAGATAACTCAAAGTATATGGCCACATGGAAGGATCACAGGTAATTTCTGGTTTGTTCTTTCTAACTTATCCATAGTTTCTAATGCTTTTGCAATGGAAAGATATTACTATTGCAATACAAAAAAAGACCTAAAAGAGTTTTACTTTGTTTTTAAGTTTTCTGAGTCCTTAAGCAGGCTTCTACTGACTTGAAACCTCATTGTAGGTGGCTAATCAAACTAAATGTTCAAATGTTCGATTCCAGACTAAATGTTCAAACCAAAATCATCAATGTTTGGGATAAGCAGAATTAAGCCTTAGAAAAGCATGCGGCCTAGCCCCAGCTCTATAGGTAGATGATCAAACACATAGTAGGAATTTGGGACTTTGAGTGTAAAGCCCTTAAGAAGGAAAGAAGTCACAGAGAGAAAGAGGGATGGAAGGAAGTAGGACGACGGGAAATGAAAGCACTGCTGCCTCATCAATTCACAATTTTAGCATCATTATTTGGGTTCACGGTTTTTTGAAGACCCTGTTAAATGCAAAGGCGCCTGGGATGCAATGATCCTTGTCAGTCCCTTGCCTACTAAGAGCATGACCCTATAAAAATTAGTCCCAGGACAGGCAAGTAGGAAAAAAAAAAAAAAAGAGCAAAAAGAGGATGTATGTAAATATTTCAGCTAGGCTTCTCAATCCTGGCTGCATATTAGCATCACCTGGGGATCTCTGACCTGGCTCATGTGCAGGCCCCATCCCAGAGCAGCTGATTAGAATCTTTAGGTATGAGGCCCAGGCTTGGATTTTTTGAAGTTCTCTGGGTGCTGGTGATATGTAGTCAGGACTCAGAAAACACACAGGGTAGGTGAAAGACAGGAATTAAAAGCAAACCCTAATGACTTTTCCATTTTGCTGAAAGCTTCTCAGAAATGCTAACAGTTTCATTTTCTGGACTATTTGAGGATTTTCAGATTGTAGGTGAATGACGGTAAAACTGAGAATATAGTGAATTTACTCTTATTGCTGAATATCAACCTGAAACAATAATATGGCAGGAGGCACAGAAATAAGATATACCATTTAACTGGAAGAATACTTAACTTCTTCCTATTTTCAGCAATGTCTTTGATTTTGATTGTGAACAAATTCATGATGGTCACAATTCTCATCACATTTATGGGGAAAAAAGCCAGAGATTTTTGAGTACATGTTAAGGAAGTTGGTACAATCAGAATACATTTGCCTTTTTTCTTAAACAAGCAAAAAGAACCTCCCCCTGAATGAATCCTGAGGAAGAAATTATTTTCTACTCAAAAATTTTTATTTTCACCAAAAATAGGAATAAAGACAAAATGAAAATGTATATTGACAGGGCTTTAGAATTTCATATGACTGGATTCTTGCTTGTTAAGGAATCTGCGCTGCCTTTAGAATTTCTAAAAAGTAATTTTTCTTAAGTTCAAATACCAACTTGTTGAAATATCCTGCTGAAAAGGCTTTACATGTAGGTGGTATCCTTTTCAACGCGTCTTCTTCCTTTCCTTTTAAAAGTCCTCACATACTTTTTTTTCAGACCCCAATTAATTTGGTAAAAATTTCCAAGTAAGTCAAAGGAAACTAGATGCTAAGGAGAATGCTTGATAAACATTAAAACAAAACAAAGCAAAAATCATACTATGTCTTGTAAACATAACTATATGGGGCATTCATTGGAAGACAGCCTTAAAGATTGTGTCTCAATACATTCTATCACTCTGAGTAGGTCAATGCAGTGAGTAGGTCAAATTTGCACATAGTACAAACTATTCCCTCCGAGACAATGTGTTTCTAAGCAGCCCATTGCCTTTGTGTTGGTTGCAGCATACCCACCTGAATAGCTTTATAGAAATGCAGATTCCTACACTTCATTTAAAAACATACTGAATTAGACTGGCTTGGTTGGGGTGTGGGTACCTTGGGAGCATGCATTTTGCAAACTTCCCAAGTGACTCTTAGGAGCTCTAAAGTTAGAAAATCCTGTCCTAAGTGCAACATAGATTCAAAGAAAAGGTCAAGAATGCCTTAGCAATGCTGTGATGGCAACATTCCACACTTCTTAGTTTTAATTAACCTTTGTCACTACCTCTAAACATTTATTGAACATTTTGTGCAGGAACAATTACAAGAGTCTTTTCATGTATGCACTCACATACAATAGCAACTTATGAGGCAGGTGCTAACAATAGTCCCCATTTTACCGATGAGGCAGCACAGGGACAGAAATGATGAGTGATTCACCCAAGACTACCCATCCTGCAAGACTGAGACAGCCAGGGTTTGAAATCAGGCATCTCACTTCACCAGATCAGTACAAAATCCCAAGTAAACAAAGAAGTAAAGGTTTAAATTCGTAATTACTGGTTCCCAAGGCCTACTACCATACCAACAGGGACAAGGTTGGCTTTGATAATAACAACTGGGTCAGCGTTTTTCAAAATGGGGTCTCTGGACTATATCAGATCACCTGGGGTAGGTGACAGAAACTGGGGCTGATTAAAAAATCAAATTCTTGGGTTCTAATTCAGAGCCACTACACCAATTTTTCAGCTGAGGGAGGAAAAAAATCCATAGTTTACCATGCTCCCCCAGGTGATTCTTATACACAATAAAGTTTGAGAGACACTGTGTTAGGCAAATATAAGCACACAGTAGCAAATTAAACTCACAGATGATGGAAGTTGATTTCCCTCCTCTGATAATCACCTAAAGGATAAGGTTAAGGCAATGGTTCTCAATCAGGGGTGATACCCCTCCCACAGACACTGGGCACTGTCTAGATATACTTTTGGTTGTCAAAACTGGGGTGGGGCAGAGTGCTGCTGTTATCTAGTGAGTGTAGGCTAGGGATGCTGTTAGATTCCATAAAAGATAGCCGAAGAAAGAGAAGAGCCTTGCCTCCTACTTTTCCTCAGTAGCAGCAAGTAGGGACAACTTTTTCATCGTCCCTACCTATTGTTGTTATCATTCTGCCACTGTTCCGGTATTTATGACTCCCTAAAATACTCTCTCTTCTCTTTTCCATTTGGCCAAATTTTACTGTTTCTTCAGGTACTACTACCTCCAAAAAATGTCTCTGTGAATTCTCCCATTCGAATCTCCCTTAACCTAAAATCAAGTTTAATTAAAAAGTCAGATGACTAGGAATCATAAAATTTAGAGCTGAACTCAAGGACCTTCTAATCCACTCAAAAGTTTTCTGACAAGGGGAAGCTGAGGTTCAGAACGTTTTTGGGGTGGTAGAAAGTGGATAGGCTTTGGGTTGAGACATCAGAGTTTGAACCACAGCTTTGTCCTTCACCAGATAGGAGACCTTATGAAGCTATTTTAACATTTTCAAATCTCCCTTACCAACTTCACAAGGCGTTTGTGAGGATGTATGAAAACGCATATGTGATGTGCCCCCATGTGGTGTTGGAGGCACAGGAAGCACACAGCACATTTCAGGTCCCTTTCCTTTCCTAGAGACTTTCAAAGGCTTTCAAATATCAAACTAATAATATCTCATACTCATCGTGTCCTAAATGTGATGCTAGTCAAGTTTTAACTCTAAGGCCTCAACCACTCTTTGAGTTGAGCTCTACTATTAACTTCATTGTCACAGATGAGAAAACTAAGAAGTGTGGAATTTTTCTAAGGTTCCACTGCTGATTAATGACAATGCCTGATTTTATAGCTCTGAGAGCCCAATTTCAGGATACTCTCATTTAACCACATACTATACTACTCAACGACCTGTGACAAGACCACAAGTCTCCTGATACCAAGTTAGGAGTTCTTTCTATGACACCGTGGATGTTGGTTTTGTCTCTCCAAGGAAATAGTAAATGATAAAAGCAAGGTCATGACTTATGATTATTCTCTTTCCTTTTCAATGGGAAGTTCATAGATGGTGCTCAATAAGTATTTGTTGATTGACTGATAGAGAAAAGAAATGAATGGCAACCTGAAAAATTAATTTCCTCACACTGTCAGTTTGAATTAATCCTATTATACATAGAAAATTACACCTTGTTCTCCATTCTAAAACCAGACTACACACTGGGCTGAAGGAGGTTTGTTCGGCTTCCATTATTGTCCTGTGATCTTATAAAAGCAGGTGATGTTTCTCTGAATTGACACTAACAAACATGACTTGTGTACACACAGGCCCAAGGCAAGATTAAGTGAACTTCGTTTCCATGGAAAGGCTGTCGTTATTCCACGTGGTTAATAATGCTTCTGGGCTACATATTCACCTTTCCCCCAGTTGCAGATCCCAAAGGAAGATTAAAACAGGTGAACAGGTAAAAGACACAGTATGAGCTTCAGTCCCTTACTGCGGGCCTCTCTCACTGCCAGCCTCAGGTGGCTATTATAGGAGGTGCCAGGGATAGAGAGAAATGTGAAATTTTGACTTTGTCAGTGCTAAGGTCAACTCTGTTTCCTGTTCTGAGATATCAGGAGACTAATTAATAGGAGAAAACAAGATGTGGATGACAGCAAAGATGATGTGAGCCCTTGTCTGGCTCTTTCTCTGAAGCCACTCACCATTGTGTTTTGTTTGGCAAGGGGACATGTTCAAAGACTTAAATTCATTAAATTCTTCTGTCTTCCAGAGGAGGGAAGGTGTTAGGATCTCCATTTAACAGACAGAAAATGGAGAGGAAAAAAAGAACAGAGAGAGAGGATTCATGGCTTGGAATTCTAACACCAGCAATCATCCTTGTATCCCAAGAAGATGGTACATGGGAGCTCCTTGGAAACAGGAGAAGTATAGATATTAAAAAGCAAAAGCAAGATGTACTCAGGTTCCACAGTGTGGTGGGACTTAATGTGTGTGTTGAAGGACAGCAAGTTATGAGAACTCACTACATGGTTCATGGCTGGTTTGAAATATTTAGCATTTATAATATAGTCCTATAATTCTGACAGTGGCTTCCTCTGTGGTCAAATGGCTAAGCGAAAAAACAAATAAGACACTAAACTCTATTGCCCCAGCCCTCTTCCCTACTTCAGAAAAGTGTACATCAATTAATTTGGAGCTGTGACAGATAAGCTCATTAATACCCATGGACCACATCACCATACTATTCCACAAAGGGGGCCACCAGGAGTATGACAAGAAAGGCTGAGACTTGGGATGGAGTGGATGAGGGGAAGACATATGCAAGGATGGACCACATAGACATTCGTATTTATTTTAGAGAAGTAAACAAGTAATTTTTGTCATATTTGCGAACCTGTAACAAAGGTATACAAATTTTTCTGCAGGCTACTAGTCTTCCTGCAGTCAGTTTTTTGAAGTCTTCAGGCAGAAAGATGTAGGAGAGGGTTAATGCCATCTTTCTCCCTAAAGACTGCTGGCAAGATTGGTGTCCCTCTTTGGTCCTTAATCAGCAACAGTATTTATGCTTACTGGCCCCCAGCTCATTCTCTGGCTGGTGATATAACTAAGACATGTAACTTTGAGCTATAGCTTTGAGATTAACAACAACAATATCAAGAAGAATATTAGAAATAGTAATAGCAATGCTGATGGTGCTGATGATGGTGATAACATTTATAGCACACTGACTACTCACTAAAAATAGTTCTATGAATTTCCATGATATTCTCCACTTACTCCTCACAAAAACTTATGAAGCCAATACTACTTATTCCCATATTTCAGGTGAGGAACGAGAGGCACAAAGAGATAAAAAAGCTTGCCTGAAGTCACACAACCAGTAAGGGATGGCTTTGATAATTGAATTCAGGCAGTTCGGTGGTATTGCACAGAAATTAAATTAGTGTCCATGCATCTCCTCACTAGGGAAATGTGTTTTCAGGTCCAACTTCACATAAGAGAAAACTTTGCCTGTCAAAGAGAGAAGTCCACCACCTGCCACACTAGCATAGTGTAGCTGTCAGGGAAAACTTAGGATAGAAAATCAAGATGCTGGAGTAACATGCAACCATTTCCTTACTTTGTAAAGAAACAAAGTGACATGTCAGAAGTGGTTTTTAATTCAGGTATGACCAGGGTTTAAAATCTGGGGCACTAGGGTGGCACAGTTGGTTAAGCATCTGACTCTTGGTTTTGACTCAGGTCCTGATCTCAGGGTCGTGAGATCAAGTCCTGCGTTGGGTTCTGCGGTCCGCACGGAGACTGCTTGAGAGTCTCTTTCCCTCTCTCTCTGCCCCTCCCACTTGTGCTCTCATGCTCTCTCTCTCAAATAAATAAATAAATAAATATTTAAAAGTAAATAATAAAATAAAATCTGATTCCACTACTTAGTGGATGTGTAACTTTAGATGAGTTACTTGACCTATCATACTCTTGGTTTCCCTATTTCTGGGGAATCACTACCTATACCATAGGGTTTGTTACAAAGATTAAATGCAATACTGCATGAAAAACACCGAGCATAAGATCTACCATGTACTCAAAACTCAATACTTGGCTGTTAATTATCATTAGCATCACATTGAAAGGGAGCCAATGGTATATATAATAAGGTGAAGAAAACTGAGAGAGCACAAGTTTCAACTACAACTTCTCAATGATTATTAATTAGGGCCCTGAATGAAGAATTGAGAATTCCGGCACTGATAGTAGCCTAAGGGAAATTTCATGGGCTTGTCAAAATCCTGGGTAAACTTAACATTTGACACACTGAATGAGGCTCTTACAGCAGTTTCTAGTTAAGAAGGAAATGTTAATTGGTCATAGAGGCGACCAAATATCCTTTAGAGTTTGTTGAATGTGTAACGGAGACAGAGCAAGACATTAAGTATAGGTATTTACTGCCTTTCCCCCTCCTCCATTTCATAAGGAGGCAAGCTGCTTCAATATGCAGATGCAGTGATAGGCAAAGATAAAGAAGTGAAGAAGTCATGGATAAGTAGAAGGTGGAAATAAAGATACAGAGGGTCAGAAGAGAGAAGGAGGGGAAGTGGGGAAGAAGGTTGTAAGGACTGCGGTTCCAAATATAATAGGAGCTAATACTTCATGAGAACTTGCTATGTGCTAGGTCCTTCTCTATGTTTGTCATATTTAAGTTACTTACCCTCACAAGCACCCCATCATTATTTTTATTCTACAGATGAGCAAACTACTATACAGAGTTTAAGTAACAGGGACAGCCCGGATAACCAGTGTTAGAACCAATATTCAAACTGGGCAATTGGAATACCACATCTGCCACTGGTCATTCAATATGCCATATTAGCAGAGACTGGAGTGGTAGCACAAAAGGATGAAATGTGAGGAAAGAAGAGTTTACTAAAGTGAATTTTTAAAGCAGATCTGGCTATATAAATCCTTTCTTCCCCTTATCTACCCTCAGTTAAAACTTGAATGTAGATCCATGCTTTCTCCAGCTTTTTGAGCCAGATCTATGCTTCTTTTGAGATATGTGACCCCATAGAGTCTTAGAGCTAGATCAAGACAGTTCACTCATACTCAGGTTACAAATACTAATATAAACCACTTGTCATTGTCTTTGCAGATTGAGGATTCAGTCATTTTCAAAAAATATTTATTTTTGGAACTTTCCTAAAGACCTGAGTTTATTTACTTTTAAAGATTTTTATTTATGGGGTGCCTGGGTAGCTCAGTGGGTTAAAGCCTCTGTCTTCAGCTCAGGTCATGATCTCAGGGTCCTGGGATTGAGCCCCCATCAGGCTCTCTGCTCAGCAGGGAGCCTGCTTCCCCCTCTCTCTCTGCCTGCCTCTCTGCCTACTTGTGATCTCACTCTCTCTGTCAAATAAATAAATAAAATCTAAAAAAAAAAAAAGATTTTTATTTATTTATTCAACAGAGAGAAATACAGAGAGTACAAGTAGGGGGAGCAGCAGAGGGAAAAGCAGACTCCTCGTTGAGCAGAGAGCCCAATGCAGGGCTCAACCCCAGGATCCTGGGATCATGACCTGAGCCAAAGGCAGACGCTTAACTGACTGAGCCACCCAGGTGCCCCTCAGGCCTAAGTTTAAATATAGATATCTAGTATAGCCACTCTGGAAAACAGTATGGAGGTTTCTCAAAAAGTTAAAAATAGAGCTACCCTATGACCCAGCAATTGCACTACTGTGTATTGATCCAAAGGATACAAACGTAGTGATTCAAAGGGGCACAAGCACCCCAATGTTTATAGCAGTTATGTCCACAATAGCCAAAATATGAAAAGAGCCCAAATGTCCATTGACAGATGAATGGATAAAGAAAAATGGATATATCTATATATACAATGGAACATTACTCAGCCATCAAAAAATTAAATCTTATATGCAACGATGTGGATGGAACTAGAGGCTATTATGCTAAGTGAAATAAGTCAGTCAGAGAAAGACAAATATCGTATGATTTCACTCATATGTGGAATTTGAGAAACAAAACAAGAAGAACATAAGGGAAGGGAGGGAAAAATAAAAGAAGATGAAATCAGAGAGGGAGAAAAACCATAATAGACTCTTAACCACAGGAAACAAACTGAGGGTTGCTGGAGGGAAGGCGGGTGGGGGGATGGGGTCACTGAGTGATGGGCATTAAGGAGGGCACTGGATGTAATAAGCACTGGATGCGACTGATGAATCACTAACCTCTACCTCTGAAACTATAAATCAATCAATCAGTCAATCTAGGATCCCCCAACCCTACTGTGATTAAAGACAGGTAAGCAGCCTGATTGTAGAAAGGCAAAACTAGCTAAGTCCACGTCTGCCTGACCTACCATCTGCAAGTTCTGATCTCTAGTTTCTGCCCCAGGGAAAGAGCGCACATGGGCATCTCTAGCTCCTGATCAAGTTCCCTATCTTTTGTTTCTCCTGAACTGGGTCTTTGTGACCTGCTTGTCCTCTTTCATCTTTTCCTTTTTTTTAAAAATTTTTTTTTTTTTTTTTTTTTTTAGAGAGAGAATGAGCATGGTGAGGGGCAGAGGGAGGAGCAGGCTCCCTGTTACATGGAGATCCCCATGTGGGCTTCAATCCCAAGACCCTGGGATCATGACCTGAGCCAAAGGCAGACACTTAACTGTCTGAGCCACCCAGGTGTCCCCTCTTTCATCTTTTCTGATCCTTAGGCTTAACTTATTTCCTGTGTGATTTTTGACATCCATTTGGCCTCCCTGTTCTGTCTCCATTTCTTAACTAAGCCCATAACTCATCTATCCTATAGTATTTGTCAGATTTTTCTACCCGCATAAGCCCTTCTTAGGAGTCACAGATCCCAATATTTTGGAACTGCATCACAGAAGTCATGGAGACAAGGGAACAAAGTGTTATCTATGGTAGAGAGTTGTAATTTTTTTAAAGTTTTATAATTGAAAGATAAGACTCTTTTTTTTCCAAACACAAGCTTCTGAGAAAAATGAGTTCATCATTAATGCATATTGAGTGTACTCTCAACAAAACTGTCTTTCCCATCTGTGTTGACCTTCACTTTCATCTCTTTAACTTCAAATCTTGGAACAAATTAGTCTTCCTTTCTCTTCCCTGAAAAATGAAGAACTTCACAAGAAGAATGAGGTATCTAGCCAGAGCAGCAAGAAGAACACCTCACCAAAAAGCAAAAAGCGACTTCTCCAATAATTTTTTTTTTAGGTCTCAGGATATATACAAGTTTCAAAACGGTACCCATTCTGCTAATTTTTATACAGTTCACAAATATTCTGGCTCTCTCTCCTTCTAGTTACAGGAGAGGATTTAATTCTATAAGCACTTAAAAATAGGTCTGTCCAGATAAACTTTCTCTAGTTGACAGAATGCTAGGGAAAGCATGTGCCACATCCAAGTGGAAGCATTACTTTCCCTTCAGCTACAAATACTAGTGTGTTTCAGCCACAAATACTGGCCACTCCATCGGTCTGAGTCCTGCAGTAAGGATGACCAGAAGGAACAGGGTCTCCCAAATAACCCTAGAACTCATGATGGACATGTAGTAGGAAGGAAAATTAGATCTATGCTATTCTAAGCCACTGACGTTGGGGGTTATTTATTACCACAGGATTGCCTATCCTGTTCTACCCTACCTACTGAAGTAATTTGAGATCATAAGATAGAATGTGAGATCACAGGATAAAAGGCCCTCCTCTAAGGGATATCAGATATGGCTTTACAGAATTTAGGTCACAAATTCACCAAAGTGTCCTTTTTGCTGCTCAGAGTAGACACCTAACTCCCCTTTTGAAGTTCTATTTTCCCTTCCTTATCCCTTATCAACAGTAAGGACCTAGGTCTTCAATGGCATATAATAAAACCCTTAAGGAATAATCTTAGGGACAAAGAGAAGTACTAACTTTCTATCATATGTGAGCAGTTTTATGCCCAAATATTCATGTGGGCATCTTATAAGGAATGTCAATCAGCCCATGATGGCCATGAATTCAGTTTTGATATAAACTTCTCTTATTTCTTTAAGTCTAAGATCTCCATAAAAAGTTGGAAAGTCTCTGTCCTAAAAAGGCAATGATAAAATGGAATTCATCTCTGGGATGCAAGGGAGGTTCAACATATGTGAATCAATAAATGTGATACAGATTAACAGAATGAAGGATAAAATCATATGACTTTATTACTTTTCAATAAAAGCAAAAAAAAAAAAGCATTTTATAAAATTCAACACCCTTTATGATAAAAACATTCTAGGTATAAAAGGATTAGGTATAAAAGGAATGTAACTCACCATAGTAAAGGCCATATTTGACAAGCCCACAGCTAACATGACACTCAATGGCAAAAAGTTAAAAGTCTTTCCTCTAAGATCAGGAACAAGAAAAGGCTGCCTACTTATACCACTTCTATTCAACATAGTACTGGACATCCTAACTATAGCAATTAGTCAAGAATAAGAAATAAAAGGCATACAGATTTCAAAGGAAGAAGTAAAATTATCTGTCTGCAGGTGATATGATCTTATATAGAGAAAACCCTAAAGATTTCACACACACACAAAATTGTTAGAACTAAATGAATTCAGTAAAGCTGAAGAATACAAAATCAACCTACAAAAATCAGTTGCATTTCTATATATACTATCAGTGAACTAACAAAAAATGAAATCACAAAAGCAGTCTCAATTACAAGAGCATCAAAAACAATAAAGTACTTAGGAATAAGTTTAACCAAGGAGGTGAAAAACCTGTACACTGAAAACTATAAAACATTGATTAAAAAAACCCCCAAAACTGAAGACAAATAAATAGAAAGATATCCTGTGTTCATGGGTTAAAAGAGTTAACATTGTGAAGATGCCCATACTACCCAAAGCAATCTATAGATTCAAAACAATTCCTATCAAAATTCCAGTGGCATTTTTCACATAAAAATATCCTAACACTTGAACTACAAAAGACCCCAAAAAGCCAAAGCAATCTTGAGATACAAGAAAAAATGGAGGCATCATACTTCCTGATTTCAAACCACATTGCAAAGCTACAGGAATCAAAACGGTATGGTATTAGCATAAAAACAGGCACATGGACCAGTGGAACAGAACAGAGAGCCCAGAAATAAACATCAATCCATGCATATAACCCCAACTCATTTTTTACAAGGGTGCCAAAAACACACAATGGGAAAAGGATAGTCTCTTCAAAAAACGGTCTTGGGAAAACTAGATATCCACATACAAAACAATGAAACTTGGACCCTTATCTTACAAAAGTCACAAAAAATACCTTAAGTGGATTAAAGTCTTCATTGTGAGACCTGAAACTGTCTCAGAAGAAAACATAAGGAAAAAACTTCTTGACATTGGTCTTGGCAATGATTCCTTGGATAAGACACCAAAAATGCAGATAACAAAGGCTAAAATAAACAAGTGGAACTACATTAGGCTAAAAAGCTTTTGCATTGCAAAGGAAACAATCAGTAACTTGAAAAGGCAACCTATAGAATGGGAGAAAACATTTGTAACCATCCGTCTGTTAAGGGGTTAACATCCAAAATATATAAAGGAACTCATACAACTTAATAGAAGAAAACAAATAATGAAATAATTTTTTAAAAATGAGTTAAGGGCCTGATTCAATATTTTTAAAATATTTATTATTTAAATGAGATATTTATGATGAGATGAGATATAATCCCCCACCTGTTAGAACGGCTAATACAAAAAGGCAAAAGATAAGTGCTGGAGAGGATGTGGAGAAAAGGGAACACTTGTACACTGCTATTGTGAGTGTAAATTGATACAGCCACTATGGAAAACAGTATGGAGCTTTCCCCAAAAGTTAAAAATATAACTAACATATGACCTAGCAAACCCACTCTGGGTTATACCTGAAAGAAATGAAATCAGTATCTCAAAGACATAGCTGCACCTCAATGTTCATTGCATCATTACTCATAATAGCTAAGACATGGAAACAACCTAAGTGTCTTTTGATGAATGAATAAAGAAAATGTATGTATTTATAAGTGAATATATATATATATTTTCTATATATAAAATATATATAGAAAAGGCATATTTGTTATTCAGCCATAAAAAAAGAAGGGAATTCTCCCATTTGCAATAACATGGGTAAAACTAGAAGACATTATATGAGAAGAAAAAAGCCAATCAAGGAATAACAAAAACTACATGACATCACTTACATGTGGAATCTAAAAAGGCCAATTTCACAGAAACAGAGAATAGAATGGTGGTTGCCAGTGACTGGGGGAGGGGAAGATATGGCACAAAGTTTTAGTTACAGGATAAGTTTTGAGGATCTAATGTACAACATGATGACTATACTTAATAATATGGTATTGTATACTTGAAAGTTGCTGACATTTTAAGTGTTCTCACCAAAAAAAAAAAAAAAAAAGGTAACTATGTGAGGTGATAGATGTGTTCATTATGTTGATTTTGGTAATCATTCCATAATGTGTATGTATATCCATCGCTCTGTACATTTTAAATATACTCAATCCTATTTGTCAATTACTCCTCAATAAAGTTGGACAAAAAAAAAAGAAAAGAAAAGAAAAGACATTGCCATTTCCTGTTTACCAGGACTCTGGGAAAAGAGAATTGGCTTTTCCCTAGCTCCACGTTGCCATGTTTTAGAAGTGTCGATGCCCATTGTTCTTTTTAATCACTCTATGATTGTTAAAGCTTCTAAGAAAATATATGCAGGCTGTTTGGGTAATTATAATATGATTATAATCATATATAATGTCCAAGTGGAAGGAAGGCACAGTGGATACCTTACTAAACACCAAATCCACTCTTTTCCAAACTTTGCTCGACTATCATTTTCTCGCCTTAGCCTCTTCTGACAACTCAAATAAAAATTGCAACCCCCACCCCTAATCTCCATTATTGCTCTACATCTGCTCCTTCCATAGCACTTGCACCTTCTAATTAGTAAATAAGTCGCATATTTATTTTGTCTATCATTTATTATCTGTCTTCCACAGTTAGAATTAAGTTCCCCAAGGATGGAGATTTCTGTTTTGTGCACGGACACATCTCACATGTTCAGAACAGTATCTGGCACTTAGTAGGTGTTCAGTTAATACTGGCTGAATGGAAATGAAATTAGGATGGTGGAAATTTGACTATACAATCACATCTGTTATCAACTAGCAATGTGGCATCTCTTGGGAAAGCAATTTGCCTTATCTTCCTCACTGGACTGTTCCAAGAATCAAATGCATATTGATGAAAATGTTTTTGAAAAATATAAAAATATAAAATATTAAAATATTAAAATGCCATATGAACACTAGATGTTATTGTCAAGCACAGCTGCATAGAATGCTTCATTTATTCACATAATTTCCACTTTTTTTGCAAATATCTTAACATTAAAATGCATTGGTAGAGAGAAAAATAAATTGATGATGAATTTTTCCTGAGTGCCTTTGTTGCTAAGGTAAATCACTAGTTATAATAAGACACCCTGGCTGCAGTTGATGCAGCTGGCAACAGGCCCTAAAGTAGTCAAGGAATTATTCAGACTTGGAAGAGTCTAGCTCATAATTGCATGATATATTTAATATCATTATTGTCCTCACTTCCCACCCCTACTGTGTTCACTCATATACTTTTCAGTGAATATTTCATTATTGAAAACAGGAAGGGATTTTAAATATATATATATACCTCAAGTGGCAACAGGCTGGATCACAGAATGGCAGTTGCTCAGGCTAGGAAGTGATAATTCCAGACGGAGGACAGGAAGCAGTGGTCAGTGCAATACTCACCCTTCATCCCTCTGTGAGCCCTTTCAGCTAACAGAGTCTTGTGTAGGAGATCTTTCAGACTGCAAGTTGAGTACCTTAACATGGATAGGTAAGAAGTGTGTGACGGCAGGGCCGGGGGTGGGGGGGAAGGGCGGTTGGGGGAACACACAGTGGCTCCATGGGTTAGAAGTTCAGTGATGAATCCTGAGAGGAAAAAATACAGGTGTTGGCGAATAAATTACAGAAGAGTGAACACCTCACATGAGTCTCTTTCCAATACATAAGAAATGGACAGTATGAAGAATACCAAGATCATCATGACTGACCACCGTAGCCCAAATTGGACTTTAGTGTTGGAGGAACTTTTTAAGGCAGTCAGGCTTGCTCTATGCAATATACTTGGAAAGGCTAAGGACTTTTTTTTAATGTGTAAAAATATCTGCCAGAGAAAAAAGAATTAGCGATAACTGAGAGCACTAGAAAATTCACCTCTGAGGTATGCAATTATTGGCTTAAACAACAGGTAAATATTGAAACATAAATCCTTCAAAACAGATATGAAAGTAAATATTTCTACCCTTTTTTCTCATAAAGAAAAGCCAAATGCTATCTTTTATGGACTAAATTATGTCCCCCAAATTCATATTGAAACTCTAACCTCTAGTACCTCAGACTGTGGCTATATTTGGGTTAGGGCCCTTAAAGAAATGACTAAGTAACTGGTAGAGTGAGCCCTAAACCAAAATTACTGGTGCCCTTATAAGAAGACAAAATTTAGACATACAAGGAAGCGCCAGGGATGTGCACACATAGAGGAAAAACCATCTGAGGACACAACGAGAAGGTAGTCATCTGCAAGCCCAGGAGAGAAGTCTCAGGAGAAATCAAACCTGCCAGCACTTTGCTCTTGGACCTCTAGCCCCCAGAACTGGGAGAAAATAAATTTCGGTTGTTTAAAGCCACTCAAGTTGTGGTATTTTATTATGGCGGCCCCAGCAAATAAATACAGTGCCTATACCTTAGGATTGTCCATTTTATCAAATAGATTTGTAATAAATGCCAGGAAAAAAATTGCCAACTAAATAAACAGATTTGGCAAATATGCACTGACTTATTACTAATTATGCACCTTCTGGACTGCCTTCGACAGGGTAATTTGGAGGCAAATAGTTTTTAGGAAGGTTAATGGCATGACATTTGAAACTTTATCCATATTTTAGCCTTAAAAAAGAATAAAGTTGATTCAAAGTAACCACCCAAAACATTACTTTCATCGTGTCAGCCCCTTTGGTTGTTTTCTATAACCAAGTACCTGCCTGAGCAAATGGCAGGAGTGAAGGCTCAGAGATAGCAAGTTTGTGATACGTCAGAGCACTAAGGAAAGCTATAAATTGTGTGAGAGTTTGTGGAGTTTTTTTCCCCTTTTTAAGAAAGTAATAGAAAGACAAAAAAGGCAGATTGAGACCAGGCCAATCTGGGGAATTTCAACCCAAATTTAACTCTCAAAGAACAAACATTTATTGAGCATATGTGATGTCTGCCCCATAGTCTTATTTAATAAGTGGTCCAGAAGCTTACTGGTGACATGAAAGAGGGTGGCCCTTGTCATCTCCCATATTTTTCTCTGTGCACATCTCTCTAAGCATGTTTTATCTACCTACCTTCTCCTCTAATACCTGTACCTGTCCTTTTTCATCAGAGCCTTAGTTTCAGCCAGCTGCCTTAGTGAAAAGGAATTAGTGAGAGAATCCTAATAAGGTATTTCTATTGAACAACACTTAAGTGTCCCCTTCTGGAAGTCGTTTCAGGCTATTAAGACATTCTTTAGGCGGTGAGATTTTTAGGAAACATTAAAGATCATAGGGAAATCATCTGGAGACAAGTTTTCACCAACCTACTCATGGGGAGAGAAATTAGTGAGAGTTTTGAGTAACAGCGATTTCAGAGGTAATTATAATTAAGAAATAGACCTTCAACCTATTTCTTCTGTCATCTGGTCATTTTATTCAGATAAAATGATGTGTATTACAAACTCACCGATATAGGTAAGGAGCACTAAATGTTCACAATTGAATTTATGATATACATATTTATTTTCCTTCAAGATTACAGAGAAGTGATCTTGACTAGGGACTCTTTTGTCCCTTAGGGGATCTATGGTGATTTCTGTAGCATTTTTGGTTGTCAGAACTGGACGACGAGGTACTACTGGCATCCTGGTGGGCAGAGTCCAGGGATGCTGTTAAACATCCCACAATGTATAGGAAAGCCTCTCACAACAAAGATTTATGAGCATAAAATGTCAGTAGGGAAGAAGTCCAGAGACCCTACTGTAATTATATTTTCTTCATTAAATACCTCGATCTTCATGATCTCTATGCATGTATAAAATTACACTCAGAGGAGATCAGCTCCTTTAAAGTCATGATCACCCACATGTTATTCCAGAATGTTATGGAATCCCAAGTACACCACCGTAACTACAGCTCCTAATGCATTAAGTTTCTGCAAAATCGTAAATTTCCTTGAACAAAGAGTTGAGCCCTTTGAAAGCTATTGTGGAAGATAACTTAATAAGTTATTATGGCTAGGAAATGACAAGCGACTTTGTGCAAATGAAAACCTCACTTAACTGACTTCCTCCTTGGAGGAAAACTTAAAATGGAAATAGTCACTTAACAGTGAAGTTCTCCAAGACAGGCTGAAGAAATATAAGTTTCAATACTCTCCTTGTGGATTTATGCTTGGACTTTTCAGGGCAAGAAAATCACTTGTACAAATGTCATTGGTACTTTTTGACTGTGAGAAACTATTCAGAATTCTGCGGCAGCCATTCATTGATAGTATTTGAGCAAAAGCTCTTCCTCCAAAACTCTAGTGAAGCAACTGGGACAAAGGCAGAATTGTTTTCATTTTGAGAAAAGCAATTGTTACTCTCAAAATTCCAGGCAAAAATCAAACAAAGAGAATTCAGTGGATATTAGATTTCTCCCTCCCTCCCTCGAAAAAAAAAAAAGAAAGAAAGAAAAAGAAAAAAAGAAAAAAAATCAGGGGAAGTAATGGGCAATAATACAACCAGTATTTGTAGAAATACAAGGCACCAAAACCTACAGATATATTTAACGCCTGTTTAAAGGGTTTCTGGTGATAGGAGGACCATAGAGATAAATAACAGAGGTCAAACAGAGTGTATGAAGTCAATGAGAGGGGGAAATAGTCCTCGAGGCAAAATCCAAGGGCAAAGAAATAGCAAGATTCCAACTCATGAATCTGAGCTGTGTCAGGTAGAGCAGTTAGTGGAGGCAATCAGATTCCCTGCCTTCCTGCTCATTAAACCTTCCTCTTCCCAATTTCCTCCAATATGAACCCTCCAGTCTTTCTTCTCCTGTCTCCCTGAGCGTCTGACCTTGCCATGGCAGCCTGAACCACACCTCTTGGACTGTTCCTAACTGTATTTCCAGTTTCCTCTGCAAGAACGTGACCTGTTCTCAATCCCTGACTATCTCTTCAGTGAGGGTCTGGCTATGTCTTTGTCAACTCTATACTTTGCCTGGGCGGGGATGAACCCGAACTTCTTCCCCCGATGGGTATGTTAGACCTAGGATGTTAGAGGTCCTCTGATGGGGACAAAGACCTGTCTGGAGTCATGTTTTTAGAATGGGCATGTGAAAAGTACACCAATTTGAATGTGAATTGCAAATTTCGTTTTTTTTTTTTTTTTTTTTTAAAGCTCCGTGTAACAGATACTTGAAGGTGCCTACTTGAAAAGACTTGACTTTTTGAGCTCCTTGATTATGGGATCAAAACAGCCTCTTTAGCTGGGTGTTGCAGTGGAATAGGTCAAATCACTGCCTATTTTTAGCTTGCAAAACTACTGATCCATAGGAAATTCTGCTGCCCCACTGCCGTTAACAACCTCCAAGCTTCTGTCTCCACGTGGAAACTGTCATAACATGTTACAAAAAATCTGCTATGCCATTCCTAATACAGGCAGTCTGAAGTGCATTTTTGCCCATACATTACAGGCTTCAACGTCAAAGCATCTTGTGTTTTGAAATTAAGTTACAAACCAACCTTTTTAGAAAATTTAAAATAAGAAAACAAAAAATAAGAAAAACTACGTGGGTGGGTGAGGGAAGCTGGTGGGACTGATGCCTTGGATCCTTCCACATAAACTTGGTAAAGGAGTCATTCGCTCAGGACATTTTAGAGATTTGGAAAAGTATGTTTGTGTTTTCAGGCTTCCAAGAAAACATTTAGGAAAGATAAATCATGGGCTCTTATTGTTTTAGCAGAGAAAAGAGCAACTTTTCAGTCTAAGTAAGAAACTATATTTTGGTGGCAACTGGTATCATATGAAAACATTGACTCAATTCCCAGGTACCTTGGATATGTGAAATTCACACTCTGTGGCAACTCTAGAATGTCTGAATAGAAGGGCAGCAATCTGGTTGGAAATGGCAGTGGGCAAATTTCTGGAAGGTACATTTGTGTAACAGGCAGTTTTTACTTTGATTTTGTATTAAAGGTCAATTAAACCATCTTTTTTTTCCCCGAAAGATGCTCATACTGTATCTTACATATGATTGAAAAAAATATTTATTCTTTAGATCAAAGAATGTATGTGTATGTCTAATATACATACCCACACACTCATACATGACAGAGTGGCTTTGAGGGGCACAGAATACTTTTTGGAGATTGGAGTGGGATACGCTATAGAATGCCATACCACCTGCTGTTTCTTGGGAGCATTCATGACTATTGACTTTCACCAGCAGGCACTAATAAGCCTGCAGAAAAGGAAAAAAAAGATGCAAGCTTTTAATTCATATAAATAAATTATTTCATAAACAATTTGGCTCATATGTAGATTTTTCTCTGTGGTAGGCATTGACCTCTATCCTCTCTTTGGTTCCTGCCTATATAATCACCAAGTTGATTAATAGCCATTCAAACCTATCTTTCAGTCACTGAGTCAGTCACAGATAAAAGCCATGGGAGTATGAGAAGTAGTGATGGAATCCATATTTTTGGTTACTTTATGCTCCCAGGCAGCTTAGCCACCAACTATACCCCAAGCTTCAGTTGTATGTTTACTTGAGTCAAGAGGGCACTAGTAAACTATTGCAGTGACATGTTCTTCTCGTAGTCCCCAAATTCCAGTTTCAATCACAAACTCATTCTAGAACAGGACAATTATTTGGGTCTTCCCTTTTCCTAGAATCTGAAATCACGAAAGGTCCTTAGAATACAGAATGTCAGAGATGGACGGGACCTAAATCATGAGGTGCCAGATGCAAACTATGAGGGTCAGAGGATTAAAGTGATTTGATCATTCTCACAGCCAGAGGGTAGATCATTACACCATCAGAGAAATCCCAGTCATCAGATGCAAAGCACTCAGTGTTGATTTTTAAGGTAAGGGTTGAAAGTACATATACGCTGAGCCTTAGGCTGGCCACAGGGCTCTGTAAAGTTAAACTCCATAACCTTCTAAAGCTAATGGAATAACAGTAATCTGAAAACTTTTTAGTTCAAAAGACCAATGCCCCAACATACCATTCCTCTCAAACTATGGCTCCAGGCTGGCCAGGGGGCTTTGTGATCTAAAAAGCCCTTAGAGTTAACAGAGACTGAACATATGAGCATCAAAGTGCTTTTTTCCTGGGCAATTAAAAACTTCTTCGTATTAAAAAAAAACACAAAACATCATTTTTAATGGGGTTCAGTTTTTCATTTTTTGCACTGATGGGTCTGACCTTAATAATGTGAGGTTATACTACACAGCAAAGTCTCTGAATTAGCTGGACTAAATATACATACCTTTAAAGACTTGCAGAAAACACAACTAAGGAGAAAACACACACACACACACACACACCATATATATATATAGGTAGAGAGAACCGTTACTCCTTACATGGATGATGAAACAACAAAACTCATTATTTAGTAGAACAAAAGACCAAATATCTCCTACCCATCTGTAGCAGTGACATTGAATGTCACCTTCCAAAGTCTGATGTGTCAGCACCACAATCACAGCCCAGACCCCAGGTTCTTCAGAATCTTCCTAATACACAATACTACTACTTTTTCTCAACTTTGGAGAGTAGACTAAAAGAATATTAATATAAGTGCTGGGTTAAGATATTATTATGGTGAGCACAAACTGTTAATAAATGTAAAAGGCTAATGACTATAACTATAAATGACTATAACTATATACACGTATAGAAAAAGAGAGGGGGTGGAAGGAAGGAATTCTTTGTCACTCACTCGTCAGCTGGAGACTTGGGTGACTTTGATCAGGCTACTTTTAGTTTCCTTGGGCCTCAGTTTCCTAATCTGCAAAACTATGATATTGATGATTAAAGCACCTATGTGTTAAGAGGACTAAGAGACATAATTTGTGGAAACTATGATAATATCTAGCATAGGGGCGCCTGGGTGGCTCGGCTCAGTGGGTTAAAGCCTCTGCCTTCGGCTCAGGTCATGATCTCAGGGTCCTGGGATCGAGTTCCACATCGGGCTCTCTGCTCGGCGGGGAGCCTGCTTCCCCCTCTCTCTCTGCCTGCCTCTCTGCCTACTTGTGATCTCTCTCTCTCTGTCAAATAAATAAATAAAATCTTTAAAAAAAAGATTTTATTTATTTGTGAGAGAGAGAGAACACAATCAGGGAGAGTGGCAGGCAGAGAAGCAGGCTCGCTGCTGATCAAGGAGCCCCATGCAGGACTCAATCCCAGGACCCTGGGGTCATGACCTGGGCTGAAGGCAGATGCTTAATCAACTGAGCCACCCAGGCATCCCTAAATAATTATTAAGAGTTTAAGGTGAATGCTTGAACTTTTTGGTAATGCTTTATTGTGTGCTATAGGAAAAATTGCATAATATGGCAGAATTTAGTAATCAGGGAATTTGAAGAGGGATGGAGTTGGACTATACACTTCCTCAAAGACAGAAAAAAAATTCTGTAAGTTTAACATGTGCTTAAGCTGAACGAAATAGCTATTTATAAAATATTATGATTTGCAGATTTGTTACGGCTCAGTAACTTGAGAAATTCCACCAATTCAGCTCAAATGTACTAATTGGATTGGGGAGGGCAGCACTGAGAAAAAGATGATAATATTCAGTTTGTACTTTAAAAAAATGCATGGAGATCCAGTTCCATCAATGTAGTTTCTGATGCAGCTTTTCTTGATTTTCTTTTTGGTTCACAGTTTGAATCAAGACCCTATAATTTGAAAAGCTCTACTATATTTATTTAAACCCAAGATATTTGTGTAGGGTTTTCAGGATCACCCCTGTCAAGAAGCTGCAGGTAGAGCCAATCAAGAACCAGTCTGAGAGTGTAGGCTATGTTTTTTAAGAGTTCCAGGTGATTTCACTGCTGCCTCATGTCCAAAGGTCATCCCAGATTCCTGTCTGTCTCACAGCCTAACACCCAATACATTGGCTAACCTTGGAAATAGAGCTCAAATCGAAGCACTTCTGCCCACAGCTCCACTGCCTCTCCTCTAGTCAGAGCACCAATCCCTTGCTGGATGATTGGATCCTTTTATCTATTCTCCCTTCTACTTTTGTCACTCTGCTGTACATTTCTCAGATAGCAGCACAATAATTCTCAAAATGGAAGTCAGATCATGTCATGCCTTTGTTCGAAGCCTTCAATAGATTAAAATATCTGAGCAAAATACAGTCTTTACACCCAGCTCTCAATCTCATCTCTGAAATGTCTCCTCTCCCTCTGAGCTGCAAGCACACTGGTTTCTTTGTTCTTGATCAAACATGCCAAGCACACTGCTGCCTTAGGGGTCTTAGCCCTTTCCGTTCCCACAATCTGGAATGTTCTTTCACTTCCTTCAGATCCCTGCTTAGTACTCATTTTAGGAGACAACCCTCTTCTGCCCACACATGCCCTCCTTCATCATTCTCTATCCCCCTGCTCTGTTCTATTTTGATTTTCAGCACTTAGTTCCCCCTTACTTATCGTACATACTTGTTCTTTGTCTTCGCCGAAAGAATGCATGCCCCATGAGAGCAGGAAGTTTACCTGGCTTTGTTGGTGGTGATATTTCCAGCAACTGTCAGCATACAGTTTGTTTGTTTTGTTGTTAAATGAATTTTTCTGAATGAAGTAGAAAGACTGATTGAGAAAAGCAATTTACTCAAGGCTGAAACAGAGAGGCAGTTTGTGCTTTACTGATGATCATATTAGCAATTCTGAATATTGGGATTTGTCCCTGATTTCAAACCTTCCACTTGCTGCGGATAAAGGTCTTGCTCTGCGTGGGGTGCTGCCATCAGTTGTCACTAAGAGAACGAAGCAGAGACTTGAGATTCCCTTGTTTAACTCATCACTATTATGGCCTCGATCGTGTGCTTTACTATGCCAGAACCAGCTCCCTCTCCCACATTCTCAGTAACCAAGGATCAGGACAATTGCGTGCTTGTGAGGTGATGGGCAGGAGAGAAATGACAGCAGAGATAGGGGCCCTACCTCAGGAGCATCGTGATGGAGTTTGTTCAACTTCTCCCACACCAGCAAACAGCAAGGGCTTTCTACTTGGTAGAAATGGGAGGTCTCCACTTCAGTCCTTCCTAAATTTGAAAGTCCTCCTTTGTAGTAAATTAGGGAATTAAATAAGCACAATCCCCCTTTAGTGACCCCAGAGGCACCTGTTTGGGGACCTACAGACGTGTTATTAAAATATATTACCTCAGGAGCCAAAAAGTTGGCAGTATCCCTGGCTGCATTTATTATTTTATTCATTCTTTAGGCAACATTTTTTTATTGAATACCTGCTATGTGCTAGCCACTCAGCCACATGCTGCAGTGTAGTTAGGAATCAATTAGACATGGCTCCTTTCTAAAGGAATTGCTAATCTAGCAGGAGAAATATACAGTCGTAGAGCTGGGTGTGCACAAATCAAAAGTAAGTAAGGTTCCACAACAGCAAAAAACACAGGGAACTGATCCCATTTAGGGACATGATGTTCAAGCTGAAAGCTGAACGATGATTAGAAAGGAAAGGAAGTGGTAGAATGGGGAGTCTGTCAGGAAAGAGACAACACAAGCACAGGCCTACGTGGGGAGGGAGCATGGCCCAGTTGACAAGTGGAAGGTGGCTTGTGTCAGGCTGATACGTTGTGGGAAGTAGGAGAAGACAGGAAGACTAGCCTGGAGACTGAAGAAGAGGCCAGATCATGCAAACCTTGCACAGTTCTTTAATAGGTTGGTCTTTTGCTTGAGAACAATAGGAAGTCTCTGAATGGTCTTGGACAGGGACATTACATGATTGATTTACCTTTTCAGAAGTTCACCCTGTCTGCTGCTGTGTGCAAAAGGGACTGAATGAGGGCCAGGCAGATGAGAGAGGACTTCCAGGAGGATACTGAAGTCCATCAGACAATAGCATGTATAGCTTGCATCCATACTCTTTTGGTGCTTATCATAGAGATGTAGGAGGAGAAAGAAGAGAGGTGCATTGACTGTGTAGGAAAGCAGTGGAAAGGATAAAACTAGTTTGGAGGTTCTGAAAACAGCTGTATTGATTCTGCATCTCATTTTCCAGATTAGTTTTTATTTCCTTTGCTACAATGCTTATTTTGCCCTCATTTGCCACCCCTACCCAGACCACATTACTTTGGTACTAAGTTGCCATACTTCACATTCCATTCCTCCCAAAACCTTGGAAAGGAGGTACAACAGGGGTACTCTGATCAGCTCCACACACCCTCAGAGTCAGCTCTGCCTTGAAGCCCTTAGCTAAACCTCAGAGGGGATGAGTTAGCTGGCTTTTGGAGATGAGGGAAAATAGCTACATTTAAAAAAAAAAAATTCATTTCTTCTGGTGATACTTCCTATAGTGGCTGATACTATAGACCACAAAGCATCATAGCAGACCTGTTAAGTTCTCTTAATCAACAAACCCTGGTGTAAGTTCACCAAGTCTTTATTAAATGTTACCAACACAGTGGGGAAGAAAACCATACAATTTTACTTGTTAAGGCAATCACAAAAAGCTAAATTAGTTTTTTTTTTTTTTTCTGATTCATATTTTGCTAATATTTTATTTGCACTAAAACTGTCCTTTTTAGAGATTTTCTAAGGACTACAACATTATGTAATATAAGTTGTGACACCATCCATTCGCTTCAACCCATCAATCTCTGTGAATAACAAATACCAAATTGGGGGAAATTGGCCCACAAATATGAGAAAAAAACATAAAAATTAATGGAAAATTGAATGTACTAGCATGAAACTCAATAACCAAAAAAAAAATTGAAAAGCTAAAATCATCACCATTGATTCATAGATTATTTTATGTATTCATTCATTCTCCATTCAAAATGATCTGATATATAATTCTTACATAATTTTCATTAATGGCAACTCAGAGCTCCATCAGAAGTTCTTAAACAGGCATCCAGTGTGACCTGGGAGGATTGTGACGTGGTGTTTGGCAGAAGAAGGCACTAAGTGAAGGAACTGCAGGAAGTGAAAGAGGCACCAAGATCATTATTGCAATTCAGTGAGAACTGTTCTTATTGATTAGTGTATTTCTTTGAGGTACGGAAGCTCAATATTTCCATTGAAAGAGAGATCTTGGACTAAAAATATTAATGAAACAAACAAATAAAAAGTACCCACAAACTTATCTAAACCTGCTCTCTCTGGGATTTCTACATCTAGCCCCAAAGGAGCAACCAATAAGAGACCCACTCTCCTGCTAAGTACAACTAAAAATGCAGAATAAAAATAATTTCCATGAAAGAATAGAACAGCTGCCAAAGGGCTCAAAACCCAGACTAGCTCAAAAAGAGATGTTCATTCAGGGGAGCCCAACTTTGTGCATTTCACTTTTCTTCCCAGGAATTTGTTAATTCTTAGTGTTGAAAGAGAAAGTGAGACACCAGATGGAAGGTAGCTGCTGAGAAAAAGAGAATTAGAGCTTCCAACAATCTCATATACGGCTGGAGAGGCAAAAACTGGAGTTTGGGACAGCCAAGGAAGCAAAGGTCTCATGGAGAAGGAGGTGTTCAAGGACTGGCACTTGATCACAGTTTTTTTTTGTTTTGCTTTTTTTGTTTTTTTGTTTTGTTTTTTTATTTTGTTTTCTATTAAGGTCTTTTCTATTAAGTTATACATACCAACAGCCAAATTAGGGGTTTCTGGGTGGCTCAGTTGGTTAAGTGTCTGACTCTTGATTTTGGCTCAGGTCATAATCTCAGAGTTATGAGATCCAGCCCTGTGTTGGCTCTGAGCTGGATGTGGAGAAGGCTTAAGATTCTCTCTCTCACTGCCCCTCTCCCACTCTCTGCCCCTACATGCTTCTGGGGGGGAGGGGGGAAGAAGCAAATTAAAATAATCCAAAAAGCCAACCAAATTTTCAACCATATCATGATGGTGGGAAAACAAAAACTGGAGAAACTGCTTCATAAATAAGGTGAGATATTTAGTAACATATCCAGTCCTCTGGTTGTACCCCTGAAAGACTGTTCCATAGGACTAGGGTAAAAGAAAGGTAGACTACACCTGTCAAAGACTATAAACTAGCCTCAAATCATTTCGGTCTTTGGGTTGAAATGGTCTATGTCTCTGTTGCACTTAATTTTTTTTTTTAATTTTTATTTAAATTCGAGTTAGTTAACATACAGTGTAATATTAGTTTCAGGTGTATAATTTAGCGATTCAACACTTCCATACAACACCTGATGCTCATCACATCTGCTGCCCTTTAGAGAACAGTGAATCATTTCTGGAAAGAGAAAACATGATCCAGACTCTACAGTCTGAATGTTGGTGTCTGTCCTCCAAAATTCCTATGTTGAAATCCTAATATCCAATATGATGGTACTAGGAGGTGGAGCCATGAAGACTCTAAGGTCATAAGGATGGTGCCCTCATGAATGGGATTAATGTTCTTAGAAAAGAGACTCCACAGAGATCCCTTACACTTTCCACTACGTAAGGACACAGTGAGAAGGCACCAGCTATCAACCAGGAAGAGGGCCTTCACCAGGATGCACCCATTTTGGTGCCTTGATCTTGGACCTCCCAGCCTCCAGAACTGTGAGAAATAAATTTCTTTTTATAAACCACCCAATTTGTGCTATTTTCTTATAGCAGCCCAAGCAGACTACAACACAGACCCTTTATACTTTTCCATACAAATGTTGGCCATTTAATAGAAAATTAGCTGACATATAAAAAAAATCCATAATCAAGATAAAAATCAAGTAATAAAAACAGATGCCATGATAAAATCTGTCTCTATTTTGGAAGCCTTACAGAGCTCCATAATAGCTTACTTAAAAAAATTCAAATACAATTAAATGAAACATGGCACATTCCAGTCATCCATCAAACATCAGGGGTGAGTCATAATGAAGATTTTTACTCCATTTTGAATGTTTGATGGTTGACAGCTTTTAAGCCCCAGCTTTCCCCCTTTCCATCTTGAACATGCGCATGCAGGTAAGAAAGCCCACCTTTATTTTGATGCCAGTAGGGAAGTTTGAACCATTCAAACCTCAGCTCCCACATGGAGGTCTCAACCACAATCCACCTCCCTAACATGATAAAAACCAAAACCACTTTTTCTTCTTTGTGCTGAAGCTACTATGGACTAGCTTGGGTGCCTGCTCTGCTCTTCCTCAAAAGCTCCTTTTTGTGACTAATAAACCTGTTCATACCCTATTCATAGATGTGCTGTATCATCAGTCTTAAAATATAAGCCATTTTTTGTGTGTGGCTGGGGAAGAATGCCCTCTCTGGGGCAACTACAAAACAGAAACAAAATTGACTGAAATATTGGAGTTCTTTGACTTAGACTTTAAAAATAACTATGATTAACATATCTCTTTAAAAGAGAGGACCTAATAATGAATTTACTAGAGAACTGGAATCAATGAAAAAAAGTTAACTAGAAATTTAAAAATAATTGAATCCAATAGATCAGTTTCAAGCATATTGGGCACAGAAGGAAGCAGGATGAGTGAGCTGAAAACTAGGTCAATAGAAGATAGAAAAGCATAGCTTAGGGAAAAATTAAGCCTTAAATGCATATATTACTAAAATAAGAAAGGCTAAAAATCAATGATGTGATTATTTATTTTAGAAAGCTAGAAAAAAAGGGGCACCTGGGTGGCTCAGTGGGTAAAGCCTCTGCCTTCGGCTCAGGTCATGATCTCCGGGTCCTGGGATCGAGCCCCACATCGGGCTCTCTGCTCAGCAGGGAGCCTGCTTCCCCCCCTCTCTCTGCCTGCCTCTCTGCCTGCTTGTGATCTCTCTCTGTCAAATAAATAAATAAAATCTTAAAAAAAAATAGAAAGTTAGAAAAACAGTAAGATATGCCAGAAGAAAGCAGAAAAAATATAAAGATAACAGCATAAACAGATAAAAAGAAAACAAAGAAAATCTGCAGACCTTAAAGCTGTATTACAGAATATATTAAATTGATAAACTTCTTGCAAAAGTAATCGAGAAAAAAGAGAGAAGGTACCAATTAGCACTATAAGGAGTAAAATATTTTGTTAAATAATAATGCAGATACAGATTATTTTTAAAAGGAGAATATTATGGATCATTTTATGTCAAACAATTAGAAAATTAAATAAAAATAACAAATTCCTAGACTATAACTTATTAAAGCTGACCCAACAAGAAATAGAAAATTTAAATGGTCTTATGTTTAGTAAAAATAATTGAATTTGCAACTCGAAAACCTTTCTTCAAATAAACACCTATGCTTAGGTTGCTGTGTCAGTGAATTCCTCCAAATGTTATAAAGAAATAATAATAAGTAACGGCAGTCTTACTCATTCACTTCTAAAAAACAAAAAGAAAAATAATTTTCTACTCATTTTTTGAGGGAAAGCATAATTTAGATACCAACACTTCTGAAGGAGATTAAAGGAGACAAAAAACATATAATTGTCTCAAAATGTACAGAAAACTTGTTTGAAACAATTCTATACTCTTAGTGAATGAGTAATAAGAGAGAACTAAATTAAGCAAATAAAAATATCTGTAAGAAAAAAAATATCTGTAAGAAGTCTACAACAACTGTAGAGTTAATGGTAACATCAAAATGTTCTCATGGAGATCTAGAAGTAACAAAAAATACTAATTTCCACAATACTGTACTGATGGTCCTTGCTAGTGTAATAATGAGAGGAAAAAAACAATGTAAAAAGATTAGAAAGGAAGAACTACAACGGTCATAATTCTCAGACAGCACAGTTGTATATACAGAACATCCAAAAGGAAACAGTCAAACTTCTGGACTTAGTAGGTGAATTATCAAGGTCAATGGATATAAAATCAATATATTAACCAAATTTTTCACATTACAGACACAAACACTAAGGCCCAGAAAGATGTCCACTTCTATACGAGTACTTTCAAAATGAGAAAACTGGTGACTCTCAGTCCAGTGCTCCAGCTTTTTTTTACAGGTATGCATCAGCAATCTAGAACTTGTTTGAAGGACATAAGCTACCGAAATGTTTCTGATTCCAGTCCTCTCCAATCAAACAGAGGCCAATCCCACATCTCAGCCCTTTCATCTCCTAGGCATCAAGATCTTCCAAAATGCTGCTGGCTGTAGTAACCATTCAGGGGTAATGAAGGGAATAACTTGAGGGAAGCAAAGCAATGATTTTCTGAAACACGGAGTTCTGACCAACCTGAGCTTCTGCTTCTGCCACAAGTTTAGGGTCAAGGATCATTCACAGTGGGTGGATACTCCTACAGTGAATCCTATAGATGGGATGAAGGGATGTGGTAAATGGGTCCAGGGTCTATCACAGAAGAAGGAAGAATGAGTAGACATGAGGGCTACTTGGGCTCACATTTACACAGGGCATCAAGTTTGAACCATAAGCATTACCTCAAATGAGGCTACGTACAGGATTACAGAATGACACAGAAGACTGAAGTAGGGTATGTTTATCACACAAATTTAAACACATGTCCCTTTTTCTGTCCACCATGCCTATAACACACCATTAATTAACATTTTCTATAAATTCTGCAATTATCTTGTAAACATTGAAGTTACATAAAGGCAGCGATCTATCTCAATGTAAATACTACTATTTTATTACATATGAATATTTAAAACTTTCGTAGCATTCATTCAGCATTATTTCTTTTCTTCTTCTTCCTCCCCTTCGCACTCTACCCCTCCCCTTTTTATACCTTCTCTTTCTCAAAACAAGGAAGTAGCCAGGGCTTCCAAGGTCAATCTTGGGAAGACTAGATTCCTCAATGGCCAAGTGAACTGGAACACGTAGGTGGAATGTGAGGAATGATGGAGTGATTGCCTTGTAGGTGGAGACAGAGCAAGAGACTGCCTTGGTGTCATTAAGTAGGTCTATTTTAGCTCCAGACTGGTGTTGCCTCAAGACACTAGGACTATGGAGGGAAGCTCAAGGGTTCCATTATTGTGACCTAGGATTTTGCACACTCAATTTGATGACTGCTGTCATGGGTGACAATGGCTTAGCTTGTATGCTAGAGGACCAGGGGCTCCCTCTGGGCTAGCTGGAGGACTTCCTGCTGGCCTGGTGTATTCAGCCCCAACAGCAGTGCTGGAGTAACCAAAGAGCAAGCTAAGTCTCTGCTTATGCCTCAATTACATCGGAACACAACCTTATCACTCACTCCCAGAAAAATGGAAAGGATTTCACATTTGATAAACTTATTCAGCATTTAATTTTGCCATCTGAAGAAAACAAGAAATAATCTATTTTATTCTTAGCTTGCATTTAAGTTGCCTGTCATTTTAAGTAATTTCATTTTATCCTAAATTAAAGTGGAGATATATCAGAGTTTTGTTGTTGTTGCTTTTAAGTGTTCAGAGCCTGGCCCTGATAACTATTCCCTAAATTTGCCAGGATCTTTTCCCCTTCTAGACTCTTCCTCTGGCACACATACACTTCTTATTTAACATCTCTAAGTTTCTATTTAGTCCCACATCACTCAATCCAACCTTTGCCAAGCTGTTGGTTTTCAGCTCCTAGATATAAGTAGCTTGATTATCATTTCACTTTTACTTTGTTTGTCTTAAATAAATATTTTTTCAATATTACATAGCACAATTCTGCATTTATAAAACAACTCCCACAGGATTCTCTAACACACAGAATATACCTAGGACTCTGAACTTGGACTCATCCTACCGCCCCAAGATCCCTCATCAGGAATCCTAGTATCTCTTTAGGAAGAGGGAGATATTTTTTTCATGAATTCATAATGTGGCCAGCTAACCTAGGTTCAGGAGCATGGAGTGGAGAGGGGAATAAGGAAGAAGAAACGGGTATAGTGTTTAAACCTCCATTTGGCAATTTTAATTCTATTCCCCAAATCAAAGCTGGCATTCAGCACTTTGGAGCATCCTTTCCACCCCTCCTGTCTCAGCTGCTACCTATTGTTTAGGAAAATTAGCAGACATGTTCCAGAACATGTTTAGAATTGTGGGATAGAAAAAGGAGAGAATACTGATAACCTACCTCTTCTACAAGGGATAGAAGCATCAGAAGGTAAAAGAAAGATAGGTTCCAAGACTTTATTTCTCAAGGAAAACCACAGAAGGGTTATCTACTGAAATTCCAAGAGCCATATGTGGAGATTAAACCCAACAATAAATTCTACTCTTCACACTTCTCCTGACTTACCTCCACCAGCTTGTTGGCATGCTCACGAAAAACCTGGGCATATTCCTTCACTTCCTTCTCATTTCCACTCTTTGCAGCCTCAATGAGAACTAGCAAAGGGACATTGGTTTCCAAGAAAGAATCAGATATGTGATCCATCACTGCTTTTCGAAGCTGCAGTAAAAACAAAAACAAACACACACAATTAAGGAATAGAAGAATGGCATATTTATGACTCTATTATTCATTTAGCAACATGGATTAAATTACTGCCTGAGAATAAAAATTTTTCTAAACTATGCCCAGTTCTCATTATCCATGGAAATAATGTTTCAACTCTTTTTAATTTTCCCAGTGCATATCATATCAAAGGAAAGCAAAGAGAAATGACTGATAGATGCTTCTGAATTAACTGTACTGTACGTCAATTTGAACGTTACATATATGGCCTGTAGCTTAATACATTATAGGCCCTCTCCTGTCAAAAGTCTCTTTTCCACTTTCATTGGGTCAAATGTCTCCCTTCAGGAAGTTTTGAATCATGATACAGCTCAAAGACACAGGACTCAGTTCAAGGCTTTTTAGGAAAAGGAGAAATCTAGGCATCAACCAGCAAGTGCAGAGATCTTGGGATGAAGAGATGGGACTTGAAGTCACTCCTAAAAACCTCACCTTTTGCAGTAGCCTGCCCTTTCTACATCCATTATTTGAATTTGATAGAGGTAGAAACATGAAACCTCTCATAATCTCAAAGTGCTATGATGATATAGTTGCAGTGCTCCAGAAAGAAGTACTTAGAATTATTCTTCAAGGTAAGTAAAAACAAACATACCCAAATATCTAACAATGCATAATTACACATCATTTCCACATTGTTAAAATGGGAAGCAGGGCAGCTACGTGAAAAAAAAAAAAAGAAACCGTACCTGGAAAATCACCTCAGGGCTAGTTTGCTCATTATTGTCAGGGTGTATACAGGGAGAAAACACCCAAATAAGTGCAAGAGAAGGTGGTAAATAAAGCATATGTTTTCCAAATAAGTATACCTATTCAGGAATATGCAGGCAAATCTTTTGGTAGGGTGATACATATATATTTATTATTGGTCAGAAGAAGGAAAACTTTGAGCAAATCTCAGTTCCTTTTTGTGTTAATTATCATAAGGTATGTATGTGTGTATATATAACTTAGTTTGGTTTACCTCTGAATAGGGCTTGATATTTCACCACATAAAATGTATAAAGCCTATGCAAAGTTAACATTGGTCAGCTACTTATTTGGCAGCGTGTGTTAAACTACAGCTCAGGAATAATGTGGGCTATTGGTGAGCTCATATATTCCAGATACACACAATGTACTAGACACTCAAGTAAGATCTTTACATATAATATCATTTAATCCCCAAAACGACACCATAAAATAGGCACTATTCTTATACCAGTTTTTCAAATGAAGAAAATGAGACTGAGAAATGTTAAATAACTTGTCTGCAATCATAGGGTAGCAAGTGGCAGTGCCCACATCAGAAGGTCTGAAGGGGAGAGTGCAGTAAACACTTGAAACTGACCTGCCATGGCTGTCTTCCATGACAGACTCCCACATGAAGTAGACACTATTAGGAGTATAATCAAAATTGAACTTGACAGGGACAATAGAGGTAAAAGAAAAAGAAGGCCCAGAGGAAGTGGGGGGAGAGGAGCAGAGAGCCAGGCTATCTCACCAATCAAGCCACCATATTTCTTAACATCATACAAAAATAACAGAAGTGAGAGCTCTGTGAAGCTAGAATAGCTAAGTGCATCAAGCCTCTTTCTAAACTTTCAAGGAGAGTGAGTTCAAATAAAAACGAGCAACTTAAAATTATCAAGGTAAAAACTCATATAAAGTTATTACAAGAAAAATGAGAATAAGAAATATAATATCATCCTTACACACACTGAAAGCATGCCAAAAACATATACCTATAAAACAGATTAAAACTGTAAACTACTATCTCAAATAAGTTAAAATACACTAAAAAATGATGTAAAATATGAAAAAAGACATAAATTAGAAAAAGAAAAGATTATAGAATGAGGTCATGAAACTTTTTAAAAAAGATTTTATTTATTCATATGAAATTGAGGGGGAGAGAGCAAGCATGAGCGGGGGGGGATAGGGGGGGCAGAGGGAGAGAGAAGCAGAGTCCCCACTGAGCAGGAGCCCCGACCTGGGGTTGGATCCCAGGACACCTGAGCCAAACTCAGATGCTTAACCGACTGAGCCACCCAAGTGTCCCTAGATTATGAAATTTAAGAAAGAATTATAGATAAAAGAAAAATCCTTTAAAAAGAAAAAAAGACTAAAGAATGAATAAACACAATAGCAAATGCCTTAAGAGAAGTGGAAAGAGAAAAGAAGGAAAACATTTTAAAATCCAAAAGACGGGTGATATCATCAGTTAGGCATCAGACTCTTGGCTTCGGTTCAGATCATGGGCTCAGGTCATAATAAGATAAGAAATATCTTATTACGCCAAATAGCAAGAGATTCAGCTCCACGTCAGACTCTGCTTGAATTTCTCTCTCCCTCCCCCTCTGCCCCTCCCCTGCTCTCTCTCTCTCTCAAATAAATAAATACATCTTTAAAATAAATAAATAAATAAAATCCAAAAGAGATTTTTTAAAAAGATTTTTTAAAATTTGAGGAAAAGTGACAAATATTGAAGATAGATTAAAAAAATTAATATATGGGTACCAGAGGTCCCTGAAGAAGAAAATCAAAACAAGAAAACAGAATACTAAAAATCATTAACTCATAAAAACTTTCATATACATATAAACTACATTCTGAAAGGACATATCATGTACCTGAGAAGACTGATGCATATTGTCAAGCAAAATAATTGGATTCTAAAAAATAAATGGGGGAGGAAATTCTTATGCATTTAGCCAAATATAACACATGACATATAAAGGAAAGAAAATTAGATGATCTTCAGATTTTTCAATAGCAAAACTTTATGCCAGAAGAAAATGAAATACTATAATTTAAGATACTCAAGGAAAGAAAATGTGAGCTAAGAATTTTGTAGCCAGCAAAACTGACTCTGAAGAATATAATTCACTGACAAAATTTGATCAATGTGCAAGAACTCAGAAAATATTGCTCCCATGAGACTTTGTCAGGGAATTGGTTAGAGGGGGATCTTTAACAATCAAAAAAACAAAAAATACCAATATGAAACTGACAGTGAGCATTAGATATATACTTGTTGCTAGAACTAAGAATACATGACGACTGAATGAGAGAGATTATAGTATGAAGTAATTACATGCTCTGGCAGTGAAGACCTAGTAAACACTGCAAATATGAGAAGAAAAAGGGAAGAGGATATACAAAAATATTTTAACCATTTTATGTATTTTTAATTATAGTGGTAGTATGAATATTATTGTTCCGACACTATTGTGTTCAAAGGTAGAATAAAGCAAATCATTAGTCATGAGAATTTATCTCTTATCTCCTTTGTCCTTGTTAATGAGGAGTATTGGTGTAGCAGAAAGAAGATAAAATGCAGAAGGGGTTTAGGAAATACCCTATATTCCTAGATATGAAGAAATATCAATATGAACACAAGATTTTAAACTAAACTAAACACACACTATTTTTCAGTTCTGTCCAATGAAAAGGCCTAAAAACAATGCCCAGCCTGGTAACAATGAACATTTTGAAATACAGTTTTCCACTAAAACAGACCAGGGTTTCTTGGAGAAATGGTTAGTACTTTGAGGCTGAAATACACCAAGAGACCTGCAATATCTTATTATGCCAAATAGCAAAGAGCTATCAAAGACAACTAGGATCATGTAAAAATAACTCAGGAGCTTCCCACTTGGCCAAAGATTAGACAATTTGAACCTCACAAAAAAATCCAGTGGCTTGAAACTCATAAAATATATTTAAATACAGGAGTTTATAATGACTAAAAAAAGAAAAGAAAAAATTAGCTGGTCACCTTTAGAGGATGACAAAGAACCGATTCATTTCTCTTGAAAGAATCAAGATTATACCTTGCCTTTCCTATATTAAGTTCTTCTTTCTTCTTTATGAAGAAACTGTTTATAAACTTCCTTCACTTAAACGAAAACAGAATGACAGAATACCACCATTTTGCAGCTTTTAATGAATTAAAAAATCTAGGCAATGAACACCAGTGGCTGAAAGTATCACACACACACAAAAGACAACCAGACACTGTACCTTCTGATGAAATGGCACAATCCCAACTATAGTGTTGCTGAAGGGATCAAACCTGAAATGGGTAGAGGCTCTGGATCCCCATAGTGATTTACAGAAAATACAGAATAGCATATGGAACTGTACCACACGCATCTAATCAGCCAAATGCAAACTGTGGCAAACTTGCAGTATAAGCCATCCGTGTTCTTCAACAGATGGATGTAAGCAAAAGAAAGGGATGAAAGGGGATGCAATAGATTAAGAGACTAAAGAGATATATCCCAAAATGTGGGCAAAACTAAACTGTATCATCTGATGATGTGCATTAGGGTAATTAAATCACAAAGAAACAGAAGGAAGTCAACACTCTAAAAGTCAGGATAATGGTTACTTTTGGAGGGAGACAAGAGGCATAGAAAGGAGTTTTAAGGAGGCTGGCAGAATTCTATTTATTGACCTGCATAGTAGTTAAGAGTGTTCAGATAATAGTAATTTAATAAACTATATATTCATAGTGTATGGATTCCTATATCTGTGTTCTATTTTATAATAAAAAAGTTGAAAAAAGAAACAAACATTTCTAATGTACACTCCTCCATGTTCTTTTTCATTTCTCTCTGGGTGGAATCCAAATGTGACACCCAAGGTGACCTAGGAAGCTCTAACTGAAGAAGATGGACAATCCCCCCTCCAACAATCAATCTGACCCTCTGAATGCATGAAGGAGAGTTTCCCAGTGTCCTGTCAGTGGCCCAGTATTGTTACATGATTAAGAATGGAATTCTAATGTGTTGGGGCCTTTGCACATTATGAAGTTCATTAGTTGGTCTACCCTAACTTAACTAGAACACATTGAAACAGAGTTCCTTTTCTTTTTTTCCCTTTTCTTCTTTCCTGCCCACTTTGCCTTCTTTAAGGCTGCTAAGGCTGCCTTTCCTTCCTCAGATCCTTCCTACTTAAAGAATGAACCACAGGCCTGCATAACTGCCAATTCCTAGGAGAAATGGAAACCACACGCCCCATCCCAGACCTGCATTTCAGTTAGAATCTGCATTTTAATAAGATGCGTAGGTGATTCCACAATAAAGTTTGAGGAGCACTGCCTTAGAAGACCTATTGCATCAGTCAAGTTCTTAGCTGCAAACATTAGAAACTAATTCTGGCAGATTTAAGCAGAAAGCATGTTCTGCTAGTTCAAAGAAGGGACAGAATTCAGAAACATTAGAACACCTTGTGCTTTTGTGACATTAGCTTTTGATTCAAAGTCTGAGGCAAATGCACTTGATTTTTATCTGGGTGAAATATGGACTCAAATCCTGGGTCATGTGTCAACAACACCTAGTTGCAAAGGTGAAAAAAGAAGGTACTGGGGAAAAGTGTTTGTGAAAATAAATATAGTGAGCATTTGACTTCTTACATCAAAATTCATATAATGAGGAGTTCCCCAAACACAGGAAGGGAATTCAGAGGATGACCCAAAAACAAAAGGATGGCCAATAAAGAATAGGTCTGGTAGAACAATAATTCAGTTACTCAAGCATAAGCAGAAGGTGGACAAAATAGATATAGGAAATAATTAAAGATGAAGCATTATTTATAAGGAACAAGATGAGAAACTATGAACTAGGACAGGAATGGAAAGTACGCTACAACATTTCCTTTCTATGCCTATGCCAGACATGATTAATCAATCACAGCATCCTTTTATGCTGAGCTCAAATACTATTTCATAATTCTCCTCAGCACAGGTAGCTCAAACTAATCAATTCTACTTTTCCTGCAATGTGAAAGCTTTCTTTGCTGAAATTTCCCTGCAAGTTAAGTCTTTTTGCATTCCAGTCTTTAGGCAGAATTGTCTGTGTATGTCTGAACAATCCACTGCCATCCTGACTCTTAGAAATAAAAATTAACACCCAAGTGTCTAGGCTGGGCTGATGACATTTAACGAATGTCTGTTTAACATCTGTCTTGTCATTTAGACAGATGTTTAGAAAAATCCTGCTAACCGTATTAGCTTCTTCACTAGAATTTTGTAAGCGATACCAACCAAGGTCAAATTTGGGGTAGAGGGTGATTTTAAATGGGCTCAAAACCTTGAAACCTTAAATCTTTCCATGGATGTGGCTCCTTCAGGGCTCTTCATGATTACTGACATATTTGACCATATTTCCCTAAGCTTTGGGGTGTAGTTGTTATTAAAAATGAAAAATCAAAGCAACAAAGTGTCTGGGCCAGGAGCCATCCAGCCTAGGGGGCTTGAGAAAAATTGAGCCTCATTAAGTCAGGCAAATTTTAGCCAGGCTGAAGGTCAATTAAGGTAATCAGTCAGTGCAGTAATCCACTGAAAGCCACTTTACTAAGCTAAGGTGCCATCCGTGCACACAGTTCACTGGTAATGAAGGTACTGTTCATTGTTTGGGCTGGGGGTGGGGGAAGATAGAGAGAGCAGACGCATATCTGTGATACTGTGGAAGAGCACTTAGAGAATAACCACTGGTTTTGCTTGATTTTGTTTCCTTTGTAAGAGAAACACAAAATTCTTTGGTCATTCTATTCATTATCCTGATGGCACTATCTACTATGAAGCAAAATCATTTTAATTGGGATACTAGCTTCTTTACTTAATGGAACCAATTACTTCTAAAAAGAAAAAAACAAAACTGTTATTAGGCTTCATGCTTTTCTCCATGTCCCCCTCTCCCATTCAGGCTGAACTGGATTAATTCAAAACACAGCCATCATCATTAGCAATACCTAGGTGCATGGCCCCAACAGCAAATACATGGTGATTTAGTTTAGCCCGATAAACAGTTCTTGTCCTCTAGATTTTTCCTCTAGGAATGCTAATACAGCCAGGACAAAAGTCAGAACATGTCTTGATGGAATAAGAAGCACCGAGGCCAACTTACGTAATTATGGTGGATTTGTTGTATTAATGACCTCAATTCTTTACTTCTCATATGCATGCCCATTGCCATGTAACTCTGCAACGCCTCTCTCTGGCTCTGGGCTGGGCTGAGTGACGTACTTAGGGCCAACAGATGTTGGCCATCATGATGCCTACAGGGAGTTGAAAGGCCTATTCACCATGGGGCTTGCTCAGTCTTGTTTGCTGCCATTTCCTTGAGAAGGACATGCCCGGGCTAGATGCTTGTCTCCCAGGAAGGAAAACAAAAGTGCTGAATAGAACTGAGTCACCTCAGTCATCCCTGTGAAGGCCATCTTATGTCAGTCAAGAGCAACCGAGCCCAGACACATGAGAGGGCCTGACCAAGGTGACCATCCCAGACTAGTGAGAAACAAATGTTACTATTGTGTGCCACTGAAATGTTATATGGCACAATAGTGATAAGAGATAACTGATAAGATAACATACATTTTTTTAACATACATGTTTAATTATAATAATTTTGTGGTCATTTAATCATCTTTTTGGGCAGATATCATCAAAATACATTTCTGATCAATCAGTTAATTAGTTTAGTGTCATTCTAATTCAGTTATTTTACCAGAATCACTAGATTAACAGTAGTCTGCTCTACATGTTCCATGATACAGCCATGGACCATGCTTAAAAATATCACAGCTGCAATTTCTTATTTGTATAGATTTAACAAATCCCTTACTTTAAAAGTTGTACTTAAAAGAAAAGTCATGGAGACTAAGACAAGGAAGGGCTGGTCAGGGCTCCTCCTGAACAATAGTAGCAGGTGCTTGGCTCCTTCTGTTGGTTCCATTTTCTGCCCAGGACACACAGGACTGTGTCAAAATCCCCTTCTCCCTCCACAATAGGCAAGGGCAATTGCTTTCATTGGAAGAAGCAGTGAAATGTTGCTTTCGGGTCCAATGGATGTTGGGATTATTGTGGATCTTTAGAAGGCTTCAAGCCAGCATGTAGACAGCTTGCCTTGGTGCTGGTAAAAATGTTAGTGGAAAACGGAGCCTACAGTTGCTGAGTGCAGTACAAGGAAGTGAAGGAGAGGTTGGCAGAATGGAGGGTATATGGAGAAGGCAGAAGTCAGCTGCAGCAGCGGGGCATGGAGGAAAGGCAGTGAGGAGGAGAGCAGTAAAGGATTGAGGGAAATTAATATTTCATATTTTAAAACTTTATTTAATGCTTACTTTGTGCTAGACATTATTCTGAATGTTTAGAATAACTTTTCTCTGAAAAGAACTGGCTACAATTTTCTCCATTTTATAGGTGAGGAAATTGAGGCAATAGAATTCAGTCACTTGCCCACTTTCATACGGCCAATAAATAAGTGGCAGTGGCAGAATTTGAATCCAGGCTGGCCTCAGAATCCGTGCTCTAAATTAATACACACAATGTGTGTCTACATTGTGCCAGCTTTGCATACATTATTAACCAAAAGCAATTGTATATATGACAGTGGCGTAAAAAATTGCAGGCACATATGGGATCCCACTTCCTAATTAATGAGTGAAATGCATAAAGAATTCTGGAAGCCTTTCCCAAGATAATAAAAGCACAAAGAAGAAAACCACAGTGGAGAGAACGAAAGAACAGACCCAGTGGCAGATGGACACCACAAGAGGGAATCAGTGGTCCCTCCAGAGGCAGATGTGATGTTGAGTCCTAATGAATCCCCACTCCAGGAGCTGAAAGGGACCTGCTGGATACTCACTATGAGACTCTGTGTGACTTCCTGGGGCTTTAGGAGTCTGTAAAAAAAAAAAAAAATGGAGGACTCATGGTTCAAGATATATCTATTGCAAAAACATATTGATGGATTATACTTGCTCTCATGTAGCTATCTTAACATAACTTATTGGCCAAAGTGTTTTAAATCGGTAAATTGTGAGATTCTCAACAAAGGCTCAAGCCAAGGGAAGTGAGACTTTATCCAGAAATGACCGGGATCCACTTCGCATGCTTGGAGTTGGTAACCATGGTATGTATGAACATCTATAAGCCAGGTGGCAGAAGAGGTTAACAGAGATCTGCCTTATAACAGAGACATAGCTGAAATCTTCACATGAAATTTAGTACTATGACAATCAGCATTCTAGATTCCATTCTCATTCTTAAGGGTTTTAGAATCAAACCCTATTCATGCCAACTATACCTACCTATTACATAGTCTATAAGCAAAGGGACACCCAAAATTGGGAGCCAGAGCCCTCAGCAGCCAAGAGCAGGGGCACCTTGAACTTGGTATCATACGGCAAATGCAGGGACTCATAAATACTGCCTTCATTAGCTCATGGGCCCTATGATTTGTGTCCCTGATGAACAGGGGCACATTTTTTGACCCCTCCAGTAAACAGGCAATGTAATTCCTCTGTAAATTGACTATTAGAATGGTTTAAATGCCCTTGCCTACAAGCTGAAAGGCATAGTTAACACTTTTTACATAAGCTAGAAGACCAAAATTTAGCTATCAATCAACCAGGGCAGAAAGGAATGACTTGACAAAATCGTTTGTTAAGTCTGACAGGAGTCAAAAACACAAGGCTTTCTTCCAACTGTTTAAATGTATGTGTGACAAGGGAATATTAATTGCATAAGACAAGACACTTAAAGGTATTAGCTCAGCACTACCAGTCTATTTTACCCAATTAAGGCTATTCATCAATGTAAATAACGGCGTTTTCCTCAGCAAACCAAAAGGAATGCAGTCGATGAATGGTACCTAATCTCACAATTCACTTCCTTATTTCACAGGAGGGCACAGTGATGAAAGGATAGACGCAGTTTAACTCACAAACTTAAAAAGAAAAATAGACTGTCTCAGATGACCAGAAATTGTCTGCCTACAGGGTGGGACATGAGAAGTGTATGATGTATATTGAGCCACCTTCAAACAGATATTGCAAAGTGTTTTGCACAAAGTCTAAAAACCCACAACCATTTGATGAATATGAAACAGTTCCCTGAAAAGGACAGAACAAGAAAAAATGTCTCTCCCCAGCCAACTAGAATCATAGAAGCTTAAACTTAGATGAGACTTTGAAGACTGCGTGTCCAACTTTAATCTCCAATGAGAGGATATCTCTGTGATTTTTTTTTTAATGGATAGATGTTCTTTTTTTTTCAGCTTTATTGAGGTATAACTGACAAATACAATTATAAGATATTTAAAGTATATAACATGGTGATTTGATATGCATATACATTGTGAAAGGATCTTTCCCATCTAGTTTATTAACACCCCCATTGCAGTGCATACTTTTTTTTTTGGTGAGAACATTTATGTTCTAATCTCTTAGCAAATTTCAATTTTACAATATAGTGTTATCAACTGCAGCCATATACAACATAGTATATGACTACATATACAATACAATATAGTGTTATCAATTGTAGTCATAAATAAATGAAATATTTTATTTTATTTCTTTTTTTTTATTTCTTTTATATTATTTTATTTATTTATTTGACAGAGGGAGAGATCACAAGTAGGCAGAGAGGCAGGCAGAGAGAGTGGGGTAAGCAGACTCCCTGCTGAGCAGAGAGCCTGATGCAGGGCTTGATCCCAGGACCCTGAGATCATGACCTGAGCTGAAGGCAGAGGCTTTAACTCACTGAGCCACCCAGGCACCCCTCAACTGTAGTCATGTTTTACATTAGATCCTCAGACCTTATTCATCTTATAGTGAAAGTTTGTACCCTTTGACCAATCCCTCCCTATATCCCCCAATCCCCAGCCCCTTGCAACCACTTTTCTATTTTGTTTTTATGTTTCTTTTTTTTAAGATTCCACATATAAGGGGCGCCTGGGTGGCTCAGTGGGTTAAAGCCTCTGCCTTCGGCTCAGGTCATGATCTCGGGGTCCTGGGATCGAGCCCTGCATTGGGCTCTCTACTCAGGTGGGAGCCTGCTTCTTCCTCTCTCTCTCTGCTTGCCTCTCTGCCTACTTGTGATCTCTCTCTCTCTGTCAAATAAATAAATAAAAAATATTTAAAAAAAAAAAGATTCCACATATAATTGATAACATGAAGTATTTGTCTTTCTCTGCACAGCTTATTTCACTTAGTATAGTGCCCTCAAGGCCCATCCATGTCACAAATGGCAGGATTTCCTTTTTTCTGTCTGAATAATATTTAATTTTATAAATAATATTATATATATTCATTTATATGGGGGTTAGGGGTACCAACACTCCACACAGTCAACAATTCACATATAACTTATCAATGGAATATTACTCAGCCATAAAAAAGAATGAAATCTTGCCATTTGCAAAGACATGGATGGAGCTAGAGGGTATTATGCTAAGCGAAATAAGTTAGTCAGAGAAACATAAATACCATATGATTTCACTCATATGTGGAATTTAAGAAACAAAACAAACAAGCAAAGGGAAAAAGAGAGTGAGGCAAACCAAGAAACAGACTCTTAATTGTAGAGAACAAATTGATGGTTACCAGAAGGGAGGGGTGTTAGGGGATGAGTGAAATAGGTGATAGGGATTAAGGAGTGCACTTAACTATCATGATGAGCACACAGTGATGTATGGAAGTGTTGAATGACTATATTGTACACCTGAAACTAATATAACACTGTCTGTTAACTAATTGGAATTAAAACAAAAACTTTAAAAAATTCTATGTGTAACTTTTGACTCCCCCAAAACTTAATCACTAATAACCTACTATTAACTGGAAACCTTACTGATAATACAAACAGTTGGTTAACACATATTTTGTATGTTATATGCATTATATTCTGTATTTTCACAATGAAGTAAGCTAGAAAAAAGAAAATGTTATTAAGAAAATCATAAGGATGAGAAAATACATTTACAGTATGGTACTGTATTATTAAAAATATTCACATAAGTGGACTTATGCAGTTCAAACCCATGTTGGTCAAGGGTCAACTATGTTCAAAAGTGAAATTGCCGGATCACATGGCAATTCTGTCTTTAATTTTCTGAGGAAGCTCCATACTGTTTTCCAAAGTGGGCACACTAATTTTATATTTCCACCAACAGTGTACAAGAGTTCCCTTTTCTCCATATACTCACGGACATTTGCTATCCCTTATCTTATTGGTGATAGCCATTCTAACAAGTGTGAGGTGGTATCTTATTGTGGTTTTCATTTGCATTTCCCTGGTGATTAGTAGTGTTGAGCACTTTCTCATGTACTTGTCGGTCATTTGCATGTTTTCTTTGGGAAAACGACTATTCAGGTCCTCTGCCCATTTAAAAAAAGTTTTGTGCGGAGCACCTGGGTGGGTCAGTGGGCTAAGCCTTTGCCTTCGGCTCAGGTCATGATCTCAGGGTCCTGGGATCGAGCCTGGCATCAGGCTCTCTGCTCAGCAGGGAGCCTACTTCCCCCTCTCTCTCTGCCTGCCTCTCTGCCTACTTGTGATCTCTCTCTCTCTGTCAAATAAATAAATAAAATCTTTAAAAAATAAATAAAATAAATAAAAAAATAAAAAATGTTTTGTGCATGTGCTATTGAGTTGTATACATTCTTTATATATTTTGGCTATTAACCCATTATCAGATACAGGATTTGCTAATATTTTCTTCCAGTCAGTAGGTTGCCTTTTCATTTTGTTGATGGTTTCCTTTGCTGTGTAGAAGCTTTTTAGTTTGATGTAGCCCCACTTTTTTAATTTTTGCTTTTGCTGTCTTTGTTTTTGGTGTCTTATAAGGAATCATTGCCAGGACTGATGTCAAAGAGCTTACCCCCTTTTTTTTCTAGAAGTTTAATGAATTCAGATCTCACACTCAAGTCTTTACTTCATTTTGAGTTGGTTTTTGTAGATAGTGTAAGGTAGGAGTCTAGTTTCACTCTTCTGCATGTGGCTGTCCAGTTTTCCTAACACTGGAAACTATCCTTTATTGAAGATACTATCCTTGGGGCATCTAGGTGGCTTAGTTGGTTAAGCATCTGCCTTTGGCTCAGGTCATGATCCCAGGGTCCTGGGATAGAGTCCCACATCAGGCTCCCTGCTCAGCAGAGAGCCTGCTTCTCCCTCTCTCTCTGCTTGCCGCTCTCCCTACTTGTGCTCTCTCTTTGTCAAATAAATAAATAAATAAATAAATAATCTTAAAAAAAAAAAAAAAAGATACTATCCTTTCCCATTCCTATTGTTGGCTCTAAATGTTTATTTTTGAAAAACTAATAAAAGCCACTTGGGCGCCTGGGTGGCTCAGTGGGTTAAAGCCTCTGCCTTCGGCTCATATCATGATCTCAGGGTCCTGGGCTCGAGCCCCGCATCGGGCTCTCTGCTCAGCAGAGAGCCTGCTTCCCCCTCTCTCTCTGCCTGCCTCTCTGCCTGCTTGTGATCTCTCTCTCTGTCAAATAAATAAATAAAATCTTTAAAAAAAAAAAAAAAGCCACTTAATTGTTCTTTTTTCTTTTCTCTTCTTTTTTAAATTATTTGTTTTCAATTGTACATTTCAAATCTCAAAAGGGGTAAGAAAATTTCTGATTTCTCAAAGCAGGAAGAAAAAGGATCCAAAAAGAAAAATCTACATAAATGTAATGCCAAAGGGGGAAAAATGAAAGCAAATTTACAAAAATATAATGCGGTAGATAGTAATACAATTAGCTCGAGGAGGCAGATATGCTATAATAAGAGTAATAAGTTCACAGAGAGGAAAAATATGCTTTACCTCTTTGTTACTTTATTCCACTCTCAATACTCAGTTTTGGTGTTACCTCATCATTCCTGCTACTAGCATTTGAGGAGCTCCTGGTTTACCAAGCACTGTCTGGTCAGGGACCCAGAGAAAAACAAGACAAGCCATCTACTCTCACTGCTGAAAACTTCTCTACTATCCTAATTCCCAATTACTAATAAAGCTACAATGATCAACCATATATATACTTGCTGGCCTCATAAATGATGCTGCTTAGAGGTAAGCATGAGTTCTTCTGATTAAACGTGTTGGAGGCTGGCCTAAGAAACATGTTTTAAAGGTCCAAATTTGTTACATTTCCTTCACATCATATTACTTAAGACTTTTTTCTCTCAGGTTTCTCTTAGATTTTTTTTTCTCAGAATTTCTCCACACTTCCAACATGACAGACATACTTTCAAATACCCAGTTTGTTAGCCCAGAAGATTTGGCATTTGTCAAAAGGGTGGAATTTTAGGTAACATAGGTAAAGGTGGAAAAGACATTTCTGGTATAACTACCTTGCTCAGATCCCTTAGCCCACACAGCAGAATGATTCTCCTGTATATTTGGAAAGTCTATTCAGTGTCAGGGTGCTTATTACCTTTAATAATAATCTTGTGCTTGTTTGTTTTTATAGTTTGCTGAGAACTTCTCTATACATTACTTCATGTGATCTTCCTTACAATGTCATGGTGAGTGTAAGAGGTATGGTTTGCGGGAGAATATCATTTTATTTGTTGTATAGATGAGGAAAGGAAATGGCCCACTGATTGTACAGAGCAATGCCAGAGTCAAGTCTTCAGATTCCAAGATTAGTGCTCTTTTATTTAAGGTCCATGTGTTTATGAATCTGGCTATTCAAATTCACAAATCCCAACTGGACAAAGGTCATCTTTTTTTCTATCCTTTTCTCCCACACCTATTCAACCACCTTCCAGCATTTTCACCCCTCATTTACCACTTACCACAAAAGGGGATCTAAATTTAAATGCTTGGATATTTCATTCTGAGCATGTAATATCTGTCCTTGATTAGCTGGCATTGAATGAGTGTAAGCTGCTTGAATCCACTGTGAGAGAGTCAACAGTTGCATCAGATAAATTTACCCAGCAAGGACCCTTAGGAGGCTTATAAAATGCTGCTCGGTCCCCCAGAACTGCATAGGCAATTTGAAGAAACAATCACTGACTGCATGGATTTGATGGCAGATTAACAGCAGAAGCCTATAAAAGGTGTGTGGGTGAAGAGTTTGAAGGAAGATACAGAGAACAACTCTCTAAAACCATATTTCTCTCTGACGGGGTCAATCCTACCTACCTGCCACAGTGTAGTAGAATTTGTACCAGGTAAGATCATCCGGCCCCCTACTTCCAAATTCCCTGCCGTTCCACCTTACAGCAAAGTCTTGTGGGTCTCAGAAGAATCCCCATTGTAACTACAAGAGCCCCTGGGAGGAGCCATGCTAAAACTCATCATTTCCCACTGCCGGTATCAGATGAGTGCCACTTCAGTTCACTTGAGCAGGATGGGAAACGAGGGGAATAAGATGCTGCTGGGTAAAGGAAGAGGAATGATAGGCCCTTACTTGTTGGTTCAGATGTTACTTATAAATGAACCTCTAAAGCTTCTGACCATTTGTGGTCATTAAGGAGCCATGACATTTTCTAAAACGGAAAACCATTCACCGTGCTCCTCTGCTCTATTCCAATTATAGATAACTGTGTGCCTCTGAGCTAACTTAGCTCTCCCGAGTTCTGCCACCATATGCTATACTTCTTTGCTTCTTCTCTTTAACTATTGCACAGCATTGCATTTCCAACAGCTGCTGAATTTTTCCCTAGAGGGACTTCATTTCAGACAGAGGCCCAATGATTACTCCACATTTCCAAGTGTGTAGAAATCCTATAAAATAACACTGGTGCTAAAGATGTTTCAGAGCAAGGCAAGAGACTGAGCTAGATTTAAGGTCCCTCCGTTTTTCAGGGAAATCTGGGCTCTTACCCCGTATTTGTTGTATTTCAAGCAGACTGACTTCTAGACCAAAGGTTGGCCTGCTTTCCTGTGAAGGGGCAGGTAAGTATATATTTTAGGCTTTGCAGCCAGTTGATCTCTTCCATGGCTACTCAACTCTGCCATTGCAACACAAGAGCTGACAGTACAACTTTATTTACATAAACTCTGGCAGAGAGCCAGACTGGGACCACAGGTAGTAGTTTGCAGGCACCTGTTGTATATAGTTCCGTCAATGGATTTTAGCCTGATAGCATTCCACTCTCTCTACGTCACTCTGTTGCATCGCTACTGCAATTCCCTGGCTATTTCAGGCTCCATTCACCCATTGCTTACTTATGGCTGAGCATCTGCTGGACCCACCTGCTTAAGAAACTGAGGAGGCTAGAGATGGCCACAAAGAGCCCCCAAGTAGCCAGTATGACTGGTATTATTTGACCAAGCTGACTTTTCTTCTCCCTTTGCCTCAAGCTCTGCTAGAAAACATAGGTTATTCTAATGGTCTCTAAGCAATTCCTTTGTAGCAGAAGCTTTGAGGCAAGGAATTAAGAGGAAAGGTTAGATGGAAGTGTAAAAGTTGTTGTCTTTTCCCAAAAATTTTGGGAATTAGAAGGATATTTGGCTGGGTTGCCTGATCTGCTTGACATAGGTGCTCTAACCTGGACTAAACTCCAAATCCTGGTATTTCTCCCCAGTTTGGCAAAAACAAAACAACGAACAAACAAACAAAAACTAAGGGTACTTCCACAGATAGGTTCAACACACAGAGAATGCACCCAAAGAGCACCAGGCAAGCAGGTTGCTATGGTGATACGAAGACACAACGACTAGTTGATCAGTCACAAGTGATCCACTTTCAACTAGTTATTATGCCATCTATGGATACAGCCTCAGGGCCACACTGATCTAAGTCTGCAGATTTCAAAGGAGGGGCTGAGGGAAAGCTGCTCAGTCAGGAATGCTTCATTAGTACTGACTTCTTCCTGCCCCTTCGACTCTGTGCTCCCCCTCACCCTGCTCAATGGTTCAGACCTCCCGGTTTGCCATGACCAAAGGTTCTTTTCAGCTTTCAGTCACCTCCTTTACACAGCTGTTACTTAGAGCACAGCTATTTAAGGTGGCCTAATACTTGCTAAAACTAAAGGAATCATAAATATATAGAAGTCCCGCCCTTAACAGTGAAGAGGATTGATATACTCAGTGATAAACCAGGGAACTGTGGAATGGTAAAGGAGGCTGAGAGTGGTTATACACCCAAACTTCTCACAAGCACCTATGGTTCAGTCAGATGGAAAATCCACTCCGAACACCATAGTCTTCAGGACAAATGGTTCTCCTTTAAACCTGGAACACTATGGCATAATGCATTCAACTGTTTCCCACTGAATATACCAGGCAGGTCTGCTGGTCTCCTGATCTGCACTTAATCAGATATCCCCCAGCTAAGACGAGAGTCCTTTACTTTTTTCCCCCTTATAATTAATTAGAAAAATAATTATCAAAATCTCAGTCATGGTTCAGTGTCTTCCATTGGGATGGACACAGACACGGATGGCTAAAGGAAGAAATAAAATGGTGATTAAACAGGAAGCCTATTATTATGATTATTATTGAGAATCTCAAGACGCATTATTAATTAATATTTACCTGACACTTGTCCTGTTAAGGGAATTTTAATAAAAGCTATAAACTAAGACCAAATTATATCAACTTAAACAACCACAGTCATTAAAAGGACAGGCTTCAAAGTCAGCCCACTTGGGTTTTCTAACTTAAGAGTTCTGTATCAGTAAGAAATTTAATTTTATTTCTGGGACTTTGATACTCTACTCTGAAAAAAAAAAAATCTTTTGATAGTAATGCCCCCTCCACAGAATTGTGGTAAGGATAGTAGATAAAGTGTTAAGGAAAGAATGGACACTAAACAAATATCAAACAGTTTTGGTGGGCAACTTTGCTTTTTTGATCTTTGTACATAACCAGGTTCAAATGAGAGCAATGGCTCAAATGGCCACGAGAGTTGGTTACCTCAAGTATCTCAGTGACAAGACAGCATCAGCTGCTCAGTTCCTAAGCCTATCTACTCTTAGCACTCACAGCTATGGGAAGGCAAGCCAATTGACTGTGAAGCTACGAATCCATGTGCAATAATATTCACTCTTTCTAAGTTTTGGAACTAGAGTTCTTTACTGAACTTTTATTTGGGTCTTAATCATAGGCAAAGTAAAAAAAAACAAAAACAAAAACAAAAAAAACCCAAACCCATCAGTTTTGCAGAAAAAACCAATATCAATGATTGTTAATTACAAAATCACTGATCTTTTTTTTTTTTTTAAGATTTTATTTATTTGACAGAGAGAGAGAGAGATCACGGGCAGGCAGAGAGAGAGAGGGAAGCAGGCTCCCTGCTGAGCAGAGAGCCGGATGTGGGGCTCCATCCCAGGACCCTGAGATCATGACCTGAGCGGAAGGCAGAGGCTTTACCCACTCAGCCATCCAGATGCCCCTAAAATCACTGATCTTAACACAATTTCTAACAACTAAAATTGCTGGGTGAAGGGATAAGCTCCAATCTCTAAATCGGAAGCTGATGTAGGGGTCTTAAGGAGATTGAATAAAAAACTTCTGCCCTGGGGAAAAAAAAATCTTTGAGGTACCTTTTACCTCCAAGAGGCTATGAATCCATAACTACTGAATCCATATTTCCTTTTTCAGAGATACTTAAGAAGTAAGCTCAGAAAATATTACTGCTTTTCTTTCCTGTCTCTCCTTTCCCCAATTCCTACCTCCTAATTTTTGGGGTAATTGGAATTCTTTGTACACATGTAATATAAAATCATTATTGAGCTTTTAAAATAAGCATTTAAAGAGACTGTATCTTTTTTCATGAAGTTAAAGATAGTTAAAGATAGACGTGATTTTTTTTTTTCTCCCTCTGTTTGGGGACATTCTTTGTTGAGACAATTATATTTCTTAGCATTTTTTCCCCTATATATGAAGGAAATTTTCCATGCTCCAGCCTGATAAAAATACCTGTTCTGGGTACAGTTTCCTGAAATGTGGCACCATATGTGCATCAGTAAACATTATGTGTAGAGTAAATTAAACGGAGCCTTATAATTAGGCAGTAAGGAAATTACTGTAGACCTGAAAGAGTAAATCAGCAGTATTAAAATGCTCTCCATTTTCTCTGAAGCACTTCAGAGTGCCATAAAAAGCCCATGTCACTGTGATAAATATCGAAAAGAAATGCATTTGGAGCAAGACAACCTAAAAGATACCACAATTCAAATAGGTCTTCAAATCTGGAGTCCAAGGTGTCATCTCATAAAATTTAAAAGTCAGCCCTTTTGCCACTAATGTAGGGGGAAAAACAGAAAACCACCTGACATTGAGACTTTCGGGGGGATCTTTCTCATACAGCAGTTGCAGTAAAGACTTTAATAGATAGAAACTCTGGAGCAGAGCCAAAACTGAGGAAAGATTCACCCATCATAAACAAAACAGCAACACTGTAAAGACAGGATCAGTACTGCTTTTTTTTTTTTTTTTTCCCAGCTTCTGGTAACTACCCTGTTACTGATTCTATCTTTATTTACAGTGTTGATAATTTGCTCATAATGGATTTTTTGAATTCATTTCTCTTTTCTAAAATAGGATAAGAATATTGTTTATCTTGATTACTGCATTTTTTGGTGTTCCCTAAAACTTTGTACCTGAGGCTAGTGCCTCCCTTACCCTGCCTTTGTTTTGGCTCTGCACATGGCAAAGTGAGCAATCAGACAGACCATCCATCTCTAATCTTGGTCCATGAGCAGAGAGGGCTCAAGCATGGGTTCTCTTTCTCTCTGAACAGGTATTGTATCTGTGAAGTGGGGAGGTCTAGCAGACGCTCCAGTAGAGGATTAGAGAGAAGTTGAAGGGCTTCGCAGCCCTTAGATGCATCCCCCAGCAGACTGCAATGAGGTCTGAAAGTCCCCACAGTCAGAAACAAAGGCAAAGGAATTCAAACCTGCTAGAACATCACAGATTATCTGGAAAGCTTCTTACAATACAGAGTTTAACGTGCCACCATATGTACATGAAATCACGATCTCCCAAGATGGAGCCATATATCTGCATTTCACTCGGCTCTTGAGCTGACTTTTCTAAAGTCAGCCCAGCAACAAGAAACTTCTGGATTAAGGCATAGAAGTTCTCTATTAAAAGGCAAATAGATATTTTATCAGAGTGTACGTGGACTTTTTTTTTTAACAAATCTAGTTGTTAAAACAATGGAACCTGAGACATGAGAATTTAGAATGGAGGGGAAATTGATGACTGTGACATTTCTTGGGTGCCAAGGCTGCATACAGGGGAGTCTTTCTTCTTTCAATTCCTGTGTGGGACAGGGTTACTTTATTTTGGCAACTAGGATATGTCCTGAAGAAACAAAAAATAGGGGTGCCTGGGAGGCTCAGTCAGTTAAGCGGCTGCCTTCAGCTCAGGTCATGATCTCAGGGTCCTGGAATCGAGCCCCACATTGGGCTCCCTGCTCAGTGGAGAGTCTGCTTCTCCCTCTCCCTTTGCTTGCCTCTCTGCCTGCTTGTGCGGTCTATCTCTCTGTCAAATAAAACCTTAATAAAAAAAGAGAGAGAAACAAAAAATAATAACACTTGGGATAGGCAGAGTCACATAAATAACTTAAATCAACTGTAAAAAGTGTCATAATAAGGGTATTTTAAAATGCTCCAGAGCCTACTGGATAAACCCTGTAAATAGGAATTGGATAAGGTTGTGATGATAAGGTGACATTTAAACTAAGCCTTGTAGGAAAAATTGTGAATTTTCCTTGGGGGGGGGAGGGAGAGAGCATTCAGAAATATTGTGAATTTTCTTGGGGAAAAAAAAGAACGGAGAGAGGGCATTCTAGGCAGAAGCAAGGGCAAAAGGATGAGGATATGTGAATGCTGACTTAAAACTGCTGGAGCTAGAGTGAGCTGAAGGCAGGAAGGCTGGGGTGGAGGGGAGTGGTTGTGAGGCTGTGACCATCATTTTTATGAAAAGGAATTAAGCAGTGCCAATGGGAGTGGATAGGAAGGAATGGACTGGACATGCATGTAGGAGTTGAAATCCACCCTACTAAATGACTGATGGAGATTTAAAGAATGATAATGGGAGGAGCTGTACAGGGCTGCAAACCTCTTGGAAAGTTAATTACAGTGGGAAGCACACAATTGTGTAGGGTGGGGGTGGGGTGAGGATTTGGCTTTCAGGTAAACTGGAAATTTCATTTAGCCAAAAAAGACAAAGATTGGTCAAGGGCATATAAAGTAAATAGCTGGACATTATAAGCAACATCCTCTTCTTCACAATTTTCTACCCAAGCAAAGAGGACTGTTAAATTCCCTCAGCCATCGTTAGTGACATTCACTGGAGCCAGGAAGGCACACAGTGATGAGATACTAGGGCAAACGGATTGCCACCAGGGCTGGTGGCCACAGCAGGAAAGGCAGAGCCTATAGGAAGACGACTCACTTTCTAAATTTCAGATGTATCCAGCCTCCTTGGGAAATAGGGAGATAAAGAAATATCAGCTGCCCTGATGGAAATTTCCCCTGGGAAAACTGATGCCAACAGCTATTTCAGGTAATATGAGATAACGTCGGCAAGGAGGGGTCAAATGGAACAGATATATTTGACCGCAAGCTGGCTGCAATGATCCACTGAGTATGTTCAGTTGGAACAGTGATTAGCTGCTATCATCAACTCTGGAAATACTTCAATTCAGGCCATAGTGGCAAACTCTTGTACAATATGCTTTAAAATTATCTCCCTTGCAGTGACAGGTTTGGATAAGAAATCCCAGCCAAAACATAGCCTCCAACAATGAATATGGGCCAATTTCATTTAATCAAGATGAGTGTTCTGAAATGAGTGTTCTGGTAAGCTAAAACAACATTCTTAAAAAAAAAAAAATTCCTTGTTGTTTAAATCATCATTGTTGAAAATCTTCCAAAATTTCCTTCTGAAGAATTTCATTCTAGACAATATGATAGAATTTTTTTTAAATAATCCAATGTGGATTGTCCAGTGTGAGGGTCAAGATTCTTAATGGTATTTTCATTGCCTAGAACAGGAGAAGGTGTCACAGATTACACCAAATACAGATACTCTCTTGAATGTACTTTGGGACTCAGTCATTGCTATTTATCCTTCCCCTTCCCACTTTTCCTTGACTTCCAGGGCCTGGAGAAATTAGCAGAAGAGAACAAATCTGTAACAGAACTGCCTGATTGAGCATTTTCCTATTCACACATATGTTATAGATCCCTCTGCTTAGTACAGTGTGTTATTTGATTATTCAATGTTGATCAAGCTACTGGATTTGTTCTGTGATCTAAACTCACTAGTGAGGGAGAGGTCAAGCTTGGTGTCCTACACAAGACTGTGTTAATGTGTGAATAATCAATTATATGCTGGCTTATAGTAAGAAATTAGATCACTTCATGACTTGAACAGTGTCTACATAAGGGAAGAGCTTACCCATAGTGATATTTTAAGAAATACTTCCAACTGATTAAATCGTGTACTTTGAACTTGTCCTAATGAGTATTTTCCAGGAGATAAATAAGTATATGGTGCTCTGACATTCAGGGCAGTCATATTAGGATTTTTCTAAGGTAGAGATGGCTTGAATATATAACCTATTTTCGAGAGTCATGTCCAAAGGATGGCGTTTCACAGTGATCTTGAGCCCTCTGCTACCTCTGTCCTTCTCCTCCTTGCCTTTTTGATTCTGATCTTTGGTGCCCCTGATGCAATTTGTCTCTGTCTGTCTCTGAGTTGTTTATGTTCTGTATTTCAAATCCCAATCGCTGTATGATCATTCTCTGGTCTCTATATTTCTACAGCAGCAAGGCAATCTGACCTAGGAAACAAACTCTAGGGATTATTAGCTCTGACATAGGTTTTCAGTGGGAAGAACACAAACCTAAACATTTGGCAGAAATCAATATTTTATTTCATTTTATTATTTCATTTTATTTTTATTGTAGCCATATAGATAGCCTCATGTCCTTATGAGGAAAAAGCAGATTTAAGTCTGGAAATAAATGATTTTAAAATGTTATCTTACAATGACTCTAAAAATAATTGGCTCCATCATGAGCAGATGTGAGAAAAAGAATTGAATGCCTTAAAATTCCTTTTTTTCTGTAAATGTTTTTGCAAAATCTATAATTCACACTTTGAGAAGCCCGCTACCTAAACATAATAGCACTTTTTAAAAAGAGGACCCAGTGAACCATAACAGCTGGAAACCTGAGAGACAATATCATAACACAACTAAGAACCATTTTTTTGACATTCACCATAGAATTTTTTTTTCTGTCTATAGTATGTACGTGTCACCCATCCCAAACCTTGAAGTAGTAAAAGTGCTGTTGGAAATCATAAAGCACCTCTATATATTTATGTGAACCTTCCTTCTTTCCCAACTGCATCCCCCCAGAGTAGACTGGTATATGGGTGATCCAACTGCAGATGCTGGTTCGATGGAAGGGCAGAATGGGGGAGGGTTATGAGCCAAGACCCTATAGCCAGACAGCCTGGGCTGAAATCTTTATGTATCCATACTCAAGAGGCCATGGGTGCATTACTTCATTTCATGCCCTGTTCTGTAAAATGGGCATGATGACATCTCTTCTATCTCATAGAGCTGGTATGAGGATTAAATAAATGTGGTCCATTCATGGAGAGAACTTAGAAGAGTGCCCGGCATGTTTTATGGACTCAATACCTGTCAGCTAGAATTTAGTTTTCATTTTGTGGGCAGTGATTTCAGAAGCTGCTGCTGATTACTGCCCACCTTTAGTCGTATTTCTTATATAAGTTCTCTGTGGAGACAGGGTCTTGATAAATACACCTCAAAACATACCACCCAATGACATTTTTTGCTTGTTTGTTCTTAAAACCCTTGTTACATAATTTATTCTATTAAGTGTTCATCCTGATATAAAAGCATTCTATACATGATTTTTGTTGTTAGTTGAAAGTGTTTTGATTGTAATAGCAAAATTGACACTTTTGTCAAGTTGACACTTACTGAATCTCATTGCTAGAATTATTGTGATGGCTATTAAGGGTGAAGGGATAAGAATTAGGCCCTTGATTAGTTTGGGGAATGAGAGAGTTGCTAAGTTTAGCAACACCCTAACTTGTTACGATTATTATTTATTAGCTTCTCATAGGGAAACATTTTGGGTCCTGATTTGCTTATCAACTTGGAAAAAAAAAAGACTAATAACAGGACCAAAATAATAAGCAGAACAGACCAGCATCCTGTAAGCTTAGAGAAAATCAAGAGACCATGCCTAAAAGAGCTCACAGGTGGCACATACAAGGAAGACATTGAAGAGCAGCTGGCAGCCACAGACTGGGTCCTCTCTAAGGGATGGGTAGACCATGTGGGCTACTAGGTACCCAGGCGGGGAGTAAGCCAAAAGCTTTTGTTTTTATAATGGTCTGATTCCAGAATTACAGCAGTGACAAAAGCTCAGACATGGGCATACTGTGCCCGCAACTCTAAAATTAAAACATAATGCTTAAAGCTGGCAGTTATATTCCCCTAAATCCATTTTTAATTCTAAACAAAATACTCTTAAGAGGATTCTGCTCTATCACTGCCCACTCTCAAGGGTTTAATTGGCAAGACAGTTCTAAGCCAATCAATTTTAAATAACACCCTGGGGTTCCTGCAAACTTTTTCATAATTTATGACTCCCCATTTCTTTGGGATATACTGTCTATGGAAAGGGGATACACTTACTTGAAAATACTACTGAAACAGAAATCCTTTTATTCAATTACCTTTGATTTTTTTCAATTATCTACAAATTTAAGTCTACTCTTTTTTTTTTTTTTTTTCAATTAGGGAAGTCCAAGATAATGATCATGATTGACTTTATTTCTTTTTAATTTGGTGACCAGAACTTTGTAAGACTCCAGGGTCACCCTTCTGAAGGACACTGCCCAACCTTAGGGCTATGAGGAAGAAGCAAGAAACCGAGAGTGGAAACTTGAGGAAAGTCACTAGACATGTTTTTCTTTGCTTTCAGTTTTCTTTTTTTTCCATTGTGATTTGATTGCTCTAAATATTGTATACAGGATTACATGTGTACAGGGAAGTGGACATGGACACTGGAAGGTTCCCATTTAAAATGTCTTCTAATAAGGATTGTCAGTAATGAAAAGAACAGAAAGTGTTTCAGCTGCAGAAATGCATTCATTTGAACCACTAGTATTCACTGGGCCACAATACCTCACTGCTATCAGATACTCAGACAAAACCTTGTTAATCCAATTAACTAGCTACCCAAATCTAAGATAAAAGTCTACCTGAGCCAAGCTAATCAGAGTTGTTGCATATGCCATTTGCATAAATGCTAGGTAGTTTCTGTTTAGATCAGAGAAGCTTCTGTACCACTACAGGTGTACATGGAGAAACAGAAGAGATGGAAAGAAAGACAAAAATATCCTAACATATGGACAGGGATGGAGCTGACAGATGGGAACCATCTTAATTCTAGAAAGGCAAATTGGGAAAGAGAAAGATGTTTGAACCAAATTTGGGGATGTGGTGTGAAATTATGCCATAACTTTTGGATCTTAATATCATGAAACAATTCTCTTTATCCTTACTCTTCTCGATTTGTGGGAAAGGTGAGCAGAAAAATAATTCTTTTATGCATGGAATGATTTCAAAGGATGACATACTCCTTCCCCTGCCATCCTAAAAGAAGCTCTCCAAGGAACTTGTCACCAAAACATTTCAACTTTTACCATAAATTCCATCTACAAATTTTACCACTATCCTCAGTTAAAAAAGAGTAAACCCTTTTCTGAGAATTTTAACACCAGAGTAAAAACTACTTTATCCATTCCTTCCTAATAAGACATAAAAAGTTGCTATGATAGGTCCATAAGCTCAGAGAGCTGAGGTTGCTGGCTCCTGAATGTAACAGACTGGTCTCTACTAAAACCAAGAGATTGAGGAGGTGAGAAGACTCATCTCATGAATTTTGCGTGTTTGACCATCTACCCAAAGAAAGGGCTTAAAGAAGATGTACTCCCACTGCTTCAAAATCCATGATTATCAAGCATTAGGACCTGTGGCATAGGAGATAAGTGCAGATTTCTTTTGCAGTCATTCAATCTTATACAGCTTACAGAGAGCTTACAGATTTGGTTTGGCTCCCTACTTTCATATATAAGAAACAAAGACCAAGAGATGGCAGATCCATAGTTGCATAGCCAGTTCAGTGGCAGAGCTAGAAGTAAAACCCTGGGCTCTGGACACCTGATTCAATGCTTCTCATTAACCCCAGTCCCAATTCCTATGACCCATAAGATTTCATATCGGACAGGGATTTGAATGAAGAGATAGTTTAAGACGACAAAGAGAGAGATCTGGCCAAATACCCACTTGGTATAGGACAACATTTTACTCTCCCTCATTTTAAGGTAAAATAAAAAGCTAATGCTTCCCCTAAAAGGACTTGTTAGCTGGTAAATGAAAGTCTTCATATTCCAGAACTAATTGTGATTCTTCTGGAGGACATTAGTTCAAGCATGCTTACAACCTACAGGTGATATTCTAAAGGGAGCCCAGAAGCTTCGCAGTAGTTAGAAGGGGTGCCTTCCTCTCATTCAAACCACTTCTAACATGCTTCTTGGTCATTCTTGCCTGGGCACCTTGCTAATCCTGTCTGTACTTGACATGTAAGAGTAGCGAGTGCAAGATGCAGGCATGCCAGCCTTGCTTTTCCAGCTGCACAAAGTAAGGTTGTTGCTGCCTCAGGGAAGTGGTTGGTTCTAGCTGACTAACACAATCGACACTTAATGAATGAGATGGATATATGCAAAAGCTACCAGTAGGAGAGAGGATGCCTCTCAGGCAGAAATCAAGAGGGGATTTTATTGCAACTTAATGGATGGTATAACTCCTCTAGAAAGAACACTACCAAAGAAAGTAGAGCTCACCATGGAAACAAATAAAATAAGGGTTACAAGACAATAGGGTTACCAGTGTTGATATAGCACTTTCAAGATAAAATGGGGCCCCGGCCAGAGATTTTTTTCATCCCCAAAAACAGACCTGTCAGACTAATGATACCATTAGCCATTCAAATCATCCAACTAACTTTCCTTGTTTCAGCCCCCAGTTTCCCAAACAACCATCTGATAAACAAACATTCCCTTGGTTACTTGGATCCCTAAAGGGAATACACAGGATCAGAGACCTTAATTAGTCCATCAGATTAAGAGTTGTGTTTCTCATTAGCCATCAGCATTCTCGTTTATTCATTTAAGGCCTTCGGAGTTGTGATAAGTAAGAACCAGCAGAAATCAGAGACTGGCTCTTTGTAGACCCGGATCTGAAAAACTGAAAAATAGATGTAGAAGGTAGTGAATTCATCAAGCCTCTACCTGGGAAGATTGTTTCTGGGCAGTGAGTATGCTTCCTCTTCAGAGGGTGTTTTCATCACACCTCTTGAGGCTGTCAAATCTGTCTGCTCAGCAGACTCTACCTTGTTGATGAAATGCTTCTGTGTATATGTAGATGCCATGAAGAATAGCAACCTGAATGTCAGCTCTTACAAGGCACCCTGGAAAAGGACATTCCTGAAAACCACTACTCAGTACCAGGCACTTAAAATAAAAACAAAACCAGTACCTGTCTCCTTAGGTCTCTTGTTTTCTTGGTCATCTTATCAATTGCAATGTTTAGAGGATCTCCTTTTTCTTTTCTTCCAGTCTATTAAGAGAAGAGAAACAATCTCTGGTTTAGAAAATTCGATGTTAGAGACATTAAAATTAAAAAAAAAAAAAAAAATTCAAAAACACACTTGACTGGTAGAATCCAAGCAAGAAAGAGAGAGGAGAGAGGAAATTCAATAAACAGCTATTATGTGTTGGTTTTCTAAACTCTAAAGTTGGTTTTCTCTGAAATAAAAATTTAAATTGCTGAAAAACAATACATTCTCAGGATGGTTTACACATATATCCATATTCAACTTCATGCAAGTATGTTTTCTTCCTGCTCCAGACATTCATCAATTAAGCAAACACAGGATGTTTGCTTTTGCCTTCAAATACAAATGTTGTTGTTTTTTTTTTTTTTTTTTTTGCTGCCCTCTTATGTAAGCACAGTTCTGAATAGAAATGATTGATAGAATAAAAACTAGATTAGAAAAAATTCAAAATAAATCACCAGAATTCAGAATTTCATACCAGTATATCCTAGGCTATGTTGTAACTTCTGTATCAAAGTTAGAAGAGATGCTTTACTACAAAATATAGTGTTTGTAATCTCTGTTCTGTCCTGCACTGGGATGCTAAACACTAAGGAACCCACAGCTTGAAATCATAAGGAAAATGTCTCTTAGGACTTTAAGAAGCAGAGGTAAAGGCAAAACAAACAAACAAACAAACGAAAAATCCAAAAATCTCTTCTTTAATAAATTATTCACTTAGGAGTTTGGAAGTTTCACTGAGTAGTTTCTTTTCTCTTTTCCTTGTTTCTTCCTTCCTTCCTTCCTTCCTCCCTTCCTTCCTTCCTCCTTCCCTCTCTCTCTCTTTCTTTCCCCTTCTTTCCTCCCTCCCTCCCTCCTCCCTCTTCCTCCCTCCCTTCCTTCCTTTCTCTTTCTTTCTTTCTTTCTTTCTTTCTTTCTTTCTTTCTTTCTTTCTTTCTTTCTTTCTTTCTTTCTTTCTTTCTTTCCTTCCTTCCTTCCTTCCTTCCTTCCTTCCTTCCTTCCTTCCTTCCTTCCTTCCTTCCTTCCTTTCTTTCTTTCTCTTTCTTTTTCTCCCTTCCTCGCTCCCTTCCTTTTTTTTCCCCCCCTGTGGCTATGGTAAAAGAATTAAACCAAACAAAATAGAATCTCCATTATCTTTTTAAGACCGCAACAGCAACAACAAAACTCCCATGGATGGAAAGCTCTACATAACTTTATGGATGGCATTATCTTCCCTGTAAGAGAAAATTCTTTTCAAAAGCTTTGTCAAATCTATTAAATTATCGATCCTTTAGTCAAACACCCTATAGATTTCTTTATTTGTGGTCCTACTGGAGAGTCAATTCTTGTTCCATACTCAAGTCTCTGTAGAATCATGTGGGTATCTACAGTAATCTGTGTATATGATGAAATGGTAACAAGACAGTGTGTTTTGAGGAGACACAGAAATTACCATTCAAGAGATTTCTTTTTTTGTTTGTTTGTTTTTTGTTTTTTTTTTTCATTCAAGAGATTTCTAAATGTTCTTTTCCAATGACAAAATCCTGGACACATAAAGCTGATATATACACATCGGGTCTACTTACAACTATATTTAAAGCAGTAATTCTTTTTGCAACTTGCTTAAATAACTATTTTGTTTCTGAACAAATGTCTGATGTATAACCCTATATAGTTTTTATTAAAAAGTCAAAACGAAGGTATATGTCTGTATATTTTTAACTATCTAAAATCTTATAAATCCCCATATCTTTTCTACTCCCTAAACTCATATTCTGACCTTTTCATGTATTTACACTTAAGTTTGTAAGTAGAAAGAGCTTAAAACAAAGTGGTAATATTTTACAAAGTTAAGATATCAGTGTACAAATAGCTCCAAGAAAAGAAAAGTGTATGGAGAAGAACAATGTGTTGCATTATCTGTGGAGGGAACCTAGTTACACAGCAACTGTGACTTTGGTACCCTGTCTCCATATTCAGGTATGCCATAAGTGTAGCAGCCAAACCTGCTTCTTTTCTCTTTAGCTTTCTTCTTGCAAACAGAATGTCCACCATTAAAATATGAGAATGTCTAGCCCATGATCATTCTGAGAACCAGATTTCCTGTGTCCTTTCCATTTATGAAAGTAATAAAAACTTACTTTGAAAAACTAACAGTTATGAGTTGGTTTAAAATGTGGCTATGAGAGAAGGAAACTGGATCATTGAACTTTTCAATGTAAAAAACAAAAAATCAAGACACTGTGAATATACAAAATGATTAATAAAAAAAATATGAAGTATCAGAAACTGGGATCATTTCTTCCTGCCAGTGGCATCTCATTTGAGAAATGAAAAAATAAAACCAGAATAGGCCTGGGATTAGGGAGAGGACAATAAGGCAATGGTCTCAGATATGACATTTAAGGGAAAACCAAAAACTCCGTAATATATAATATTTTAATGCAATATTTTCAAAAATCAAATTAATGCAAAAAAATTCATGTTGAACAAATACTAAAATTTTAAATGAAAACAGGACCCCACAGGGCAAGGATTAGGGTAAGGCAAGTGAAGTGAGTCATGTAGGTTGGATATTTCTTAATTTTAAATTTAAGAAAATTGGGGATGGGATGAAGGAGTGCACATGTTGTGATGAGCATTGGGTGATGTACAGAAGTGGTAAATCCCTACTATATTGTATACCTGAAACTAATATTACACCATATGTTAACTAACTGGTATTTAAATAAAAACTATAAAAAAGAAAGAAAGGAAGAAAATTGAGGAATGCATGTATACTAAAAAGAGAATAAATCACTGTTTACCTACAATTCAAATTTAACTGAGTGTCCTGTATTATATATGCTAGATCAGGCAACCTTACCCACAGGGGTAATAGTGATGCTCAAGATTGTAACTGGGTTTGTTACAGACACATGTGGAAAGGCTCCATTGCCTCATTCTGTGAAAAAAAGGGCAACATGGGATTCTGTATCTGCAAAGCATATGTTCATTAGATGTGAAACATCATTTTGGTCACTGTGAGAAACTCACAAAAAGTGAGATCTATAATCCTCATGCTCACGGAGCTCCTAAATTGGAAGAGTAAATCAGAACATGAAATTAAGAACACCAACGACTATAAAGAGAGACTAACACTCTAACAGGTTAAATTAGTTGCTCAAAAGAGGGAGATGTTGCCTTTGGGAAGTCAAGTAATCTCACAGAAGAGTGGAGGAATTTAGCTACACATAAGTCCTGGGTAAGATCTGAATAGGAAAGAGGGAGGTACTTGAAGGGAGGACAGGGTGGCAAAAAGAAAGTCATCTGGTCAAGAAACAGCAAGGCGGGTTCTAAGAGGACAGTGAGTGGAATGGTGCAGGCTCTTCTCTATGATGTGAAGGGACAGGTTTGACAAATCGGAGATAAGCTACTTTTATAAGAGCTTCTTTATAGTGTGATTACCGTCAACTATATTTTGATCCGCAAACTCAGAGGATCTCTGGTGACATTAGCATTCCATGTCACTGTGTTTTCAGGATTCTGCTTGTGTAATATTTACAATCCTGGGTTTCTTCAGCTTCCAAGCCTTGGCTAAAGACAACTTAAAAAATGCAGATGACTTGGGTGCCATATTTGTTCTCACTATTTAGAAAGGCTGGATAATGGTAAAGCAAGGACTAGAACTTTGGAAATTCTGGCCACTGGCTGAAGTTGTTAATGCATTAGCCCTTTGTCAGCTCTAATTTCTTTAAAAAAGGTATGTGTGCAAGAATAATGGTAGTAGATCCTTAATGTTCAGATTAACACAGCAAATGGGAACTAGCAAATCATTACTTCATGCTTTTCTGGGCTCGATTAGGTTGGCATGTGGAAATACTTTTAAATTATCAGCTCAAATTGGACAGGAAGCCAATCACTGAGACAAAAAAAAAAAAAAAAAGTATTGTCTCCTAGTGGCACTCATCCATTAGTAGGCTCTGTCATCTTGGACTAACAATTTACCCATTTTTTTTTATGTCTGAGTTTTCTCATGAACACAATGGATAGCATAATATATGCCCTGTCTTTTCACCAGGTTAGCAGGACAATCAATCATGATGTCAGTGTGCTGGAAAAAATAAAAAGCATTAACAGTACTCAGAGTAATTAGGCAAGTATTTTTGCTGTGGAAAAAAAAAAATGAGACAATTGATTTGGAAACTATGTAGAAACTATTTTTGGGTTTCATGGACTTGTGCTTTTTCTACTCACGCAGATAATATATGAATGAAAATTTTGCCAAAAACGAGAATTCCTAAAGGAAAAGTTCTCTTTAAGGAAAGAATATTTGGGACCATTCATTTTAAACAGACAACTAATCTGAGATATTTCTAAGAGGTGAAATAAGGGGCTGAAACTCTAGATAGATATCTTTTCCATAATAGGTTCTTGGATATATTTATTAAATAATTAAGGATTTGATCATCTAAAGTAAATTCTGGTTCACAGGGAATCAACTAGAAACCTCACCCAGCTCTATCTCCCTCATCCTCCAAGCTCTACAAACTAAAAATACTTTAACAAACTGAAGTGAAAGGAGACCTAAGTGTTCATTTTGACATCATCGCCTAATAATAAAAGAAAAATGTGTTATCTTAAGTCAGTCATTCACTTATTCCCTGCCTTTGTGAAAGAGAAAAAAAAAAACAAAAACCAATCATAACCACTCTCTGCCAAAAGCTATCTAAGTGATCTGGCAACTTCTCTAGACCCTCCACTTATCATCTGTCCAAAGGAAGGGCCAGAGACAAGTTACAGAACCAGGAAATAGGAGAGCCTAAAAAACCATCAAGAATACACCCCTCATTACTGGGAAGCTCTCATAGCACTGCAGAGAGGGCTGGGGTGGGGGCGGGAGTGTGTGTGACACTCAGTTGGGGCTTTCTCATCTTTAAAATGTAGATAATGCTTCTCCTTGAGATTGCCATGAACATTAAGAGAAATAGAATTTGTAAGAGTTAGCACAGTCCCTAACCCAGCAGAGGTAACTCAATCAATGTTAGTTTCCTCTCTTTCCCCATCCCATGGAACCCTTCAAAGCTGAGGACAACAAGGTCCAGAGAGATGAACTGATTCTGATGACCTCACTTCTTAGTGTAGGACCAGGACCTCGGTCCTCCCAGTCCAGGGATTTTCCAATGCATGTCTAAACCATCTTCCATCTCTAAAATTCTAGGATTCTGTGATTTTATAGAGTTTCATGCATTTCCGTTCAAAGATTACCAAAAAAATAAAAATAAAAACAGAAAAATCTCAGTTTGAGTTATATTTCCTTTGTCACGTTTTGTCTACAGATCTTGTGTGCCTTTCTCAGACATCTCCCCACTTGCCTTCTTTATCTTTATCTGCAGAGAGTGAGTCTGCAATAGAGATAGCCATTTAATAAATACCGTTATTAAAAAAGGAAGAAGACTGGCAGGAGTCTTCTTTCACATTGCTGCAGGCAACTTTCCTAGTTGCCATCTGTTGTGCTAGGGAGGGGCATGTTTATTAAACTTTATTTGTTTTAGAATTTGGGCTCTATTTTACAAAACACATTTGGAGTAGATCCATGGTTTGAACTGATGGGAGGAAAAAGAACGAATTTCCTGATTTGGATTTTTATAGGGGATCCTTTATTCTTCCATTCTCTGGCTCTGAACTTAAGTCCAGTTTGCCAAAGTATCAGATGCTATCAAGGAGACGTTCATTATTTCCATTCAATTCTACACAAAAGGATTGGGGTCATTAATAGAAATTTTGATTTTTCACAATTAGTCTTCAAGAACAAGTCAATATTTTAGTTCAGTAACTTGTTTATATTTGCCCCTTTGGGAAATAAAAGCCTCTCTCTTTTAGATAAGGATCTTTTTTTTTCCTTCTTTCTCTTTTTTACTATATTAATATCCATCACCACTTCCGAAATACTGAAGAGTTGTGCAATACATTTATATTATTTGCTGAATATTATACAACTGATACCAACTCCCTAGTTTATAAAACAAAAAAAGGGAATATTCGTTTTTAAATTTCTGATATTGAGAATTTGCTTAAAGGCCATTCCTCATCCCACCCTAAACACATAATTCAGTACAAGTGGTCCCTCATGGAAGCCCTGGGAGTATAAATCTACCATCTCAGTGCTTTCTCCAGATCCATGGTTTTATGTGAGTTTCGGGGCACGTATTAATGTGGGAAATGGCTATGAGAAGACAGATGTTGATCATCCTTTTCCTTTTTCTAAAGGTATCTGCCAACTTGATTGAATGTATGAGAAATCTTCAAAATATCATAGAGCTGTATTCTAATATATTGAATGTGTAGAGAGCTAATCAAGTGCCCAGTCTTCAAACTGTTGTTATTTGAAAGAAGTGGCAGTCAAAATCATCAGAATGGCAGAAAGCAACAATGTACCATGCACTTTACCTCCAACACGTTTTCCTGTCATTTAAACCTATAATTTAGACAACAGGAGGGAGGAGGAAAAATTATCTATTGATCCAGCAGTCATCCCATTGTATTTGGAGGGTTGCCCATCTACCCTCAAACCCTGAATACAGGAATCATATTCTTATTACAAATAGCACCATTATTTATGGAACCTTGAACATTTCATAATACCTTTATATTATGTGTAAATCACAGTCTGAGAATATAGATCTTTCTAAACATTTTCCTTTCACTAGCTACGGACATTTCCTTGGGAAAGAAATGGGTGATCTCTCTCTAGAATGGATAAAAGTTTAGCAGTGGCCACAAATCAAACCCATGATCAGGATACTTTGACCACATCACAATCCAGCTTTCTTGGAACCTGGGATGAATGGGGTTGGGTGGAGGGGTAGATAAAAGTACAAAGGGAAAAAACTGATAATAACATGTCAGGGCAAAAATGTATCTGACACTTCTCTGAGATCTTGTCAGTACTCAGGAAAGAATCATCAATATATTAGATAAGAGTATCAAGAGGGAATTGTTGGTAAGATTCCCAGACCTGTTTATTGGCCCAGCATTATTTGTACACACATTGGACATATTTTGCATTACCTGCATTTATACTTTCCTTTATATATTAACTTGAAAAGTAACACTTCATGAGGATAATCTTTATTTTGCTTATCATTATATCCTCGGCACTTGTGCCTGGCATATAATAGGCATTCAATAAATTATATTAAATCAATGAATGAAACACATGGGCTTCTGAATCCAGCTGCACCTAAAGTCAAAGTATCTATCAATGGACTTCCTGCTGAGATGAGTGAATCAATTCCCCTCATGTTTCTTTATGCTGGGTTTCTGTCAGCTACAACCAAAAAAGTCCTGACTAAATCAGAGACCTTAAAATATCAGACCAAAATAATTTGAAGGCAGGATGGTAAAGGGGAAGACCCTGGCAAGGTCCACTAATGGACACAGCCTAGAGCACTCCCTGAGACCTCAGGCCTTTCATTTACTCATATGGTTTTCTCTAGCACTAATTCTTGCCCAAGCTCTAAATTCTAATAAAAAACCAGTTAGTCACCAGCCTTGAGAATTTGTCCATCAAAAAGTCTCTAAGATTTCTGCTTTCCCTCAAATTCTTCCGTCCTGGGAACCTACCCATCCCAGTGTAGGTCTCTAACACTGCACTAACACCTTTGTTGATTTCCCTCCCTCATAACCCTCAGCAGGGCCTGTCAAAAGGAAGCTTTTACTTCAGAGGCTCAATCCCTCAGTTTCTATTTAATTCTTACTGGATCCTTACTTTCTACTAAACTCTTGGGCCTGTATTTTAAATTTTCATAGTTGGATTTCCTTCTTGTAATAGCTCACCTCTTTAATTAATTTGTTCTTTTTTAATGATTCACAAACTTTTTGTCTCATGTTAGCGCGTGGAAGAAAGGGGCCACTCTCTCTTCAACCATTTGCCTAATTAAATTTTGCCCATTCTTCCAGAAACAGTTCAAAATCGTCCTCCTCTCGGAAGTATTTTTAAACTGATCTAGCCCTTGAAGATCTTCCCCTCTTTTGACCATATCCTTCAACCAGGTACTGTGCCAAAGGATGCAGACGTTCACAATTTACCAACCTGCATTATTTACTAAGTTTTCATGTGGCTCCAGAGTATAATCTGACCTTTTTGTGGGTGGTGAATGTCTGAGTTTTCTCCCAGAAAACTTAGTATGAAACTCCTAAGAATTGCCCCAGAAATACCTGTTCATGTATAGAAAAATGGATGTTCCCATTAGGTACCTGTGGACAGGAAGAAGGTATGCAAGGGATGAATGACTTGGAAAATGTCGGGGTCCTAAAAATAAATTTCACCTATTTCACAATTTTCTGCTCAAAACCATAGGAAGTGGTTGGCACCTGTGTAATGTTATAATTCTTGCTCCTTTACTTACTGTATAAACACAGGTGTAGTCCTCAATGATTATCTGCCAGACAACTCTGCACAGAAGATATTTTTCATCAAAGCCCACCTTCCCCCAGCTCCCAACCTTGGGTTAATTAACCACACATTCCTTCAAAGCCTGTGAGAGACCATGAACTGGGAAAACTGCTAAAAAATGCCATTTTATCTTTACAGTTGAGATGAAAGTAGCAAAGGCAAAGTGCAAATTTCCATTGATTTTATACACACACAAAAACACATATATACCCACACTAAATAAATCATTTAAATTTCAGTGGAATTTGAACTTCCACTTCAGTTTTAAGTGCATATCCCCCAACCACTCAGTTACAGTTAAAGCTATCAACACCTAAGGGATCTCTAGAGTCTGGCATCTTCTAAGTGCTTGAAAAGAGGTCAATAACTGTGTCCACGTTGTTGAGAGTTCACAGAAATCAGAAAACACTCAGGAAGAGGGCTACCTTAGTTTATGGAAAGTCTATCTGTATAGAGCCCTCTTGCCTTAGCCTCCCTGTGCCTCATCTAACAATATATCAGGGGCCAGTTCATGTTGTAATGCCTTCATCACATATTCCTGACCTCTCAGTTCACAGGAGCCCATCCCCCTCTGAGTGCCTGCAGCCATCTATATCATTATCTTTATCATCAAAATAGCTGTTTATTTGGTGTTTTATGAACAAATCCCACTCTGGAAACACTCATATATTGTGCAAGTCTCTTGCATCGTTAATTAAATTTCAGGTATCTAAAGCAAATCTCTTGCATCATTAATTGAATTTCAGATACCACACTTTCTGTATACAAATATACAGAAAGTCTTATTCAGAAATTTGTCATGATATAATCATATATCTGTTCCTTCTTTCCAGTTGGAGGCACAGGAGCTTAAGGGCAGTGTATTAGTCAACTCAGGCTGCCATAACAAGACACCATTGACTGGGTGGTTTAAGGAATAAAATTTTATTTTCTCACAGTTCTGGAAGCTGGAGACACCAAGACCAATGTTCAATAGGTTTGGTTTCTTCTGAGGGCTCTCCCCATGGGTCATAGACATCTACCTTTTCACTATGTCCTCACATGGTAGAGAGAGAGCAAGAGTACCTCTTTTTATAAGGGTACTAATCTTTTCAAGAAGATCCTACTCTAATACCTCATTTAAACCTAATTACTTCCCAAAAGCCCCACTTCCAAATATCATCACACTGGGGTATTCGTTAACATATGAATTTTGGAGAGACATAACAGTCCATAGCAGACAGGGAGTTGTCAGCCAGTTATATGTCCTTGAAACTCTGAAACTTCTTACACAGTGCCTTACGCAGAATAGCAGAATAGGTGTTAAACAAATTAAAAATATGTATAGATATGTACATACCAACATGTATTGAATATAAATGAAGTAATTAGTATTCTGGCTGCTTGACATTACTTCATGATACGGATCATTGGAAGTAAGGCTACTTTTGTGCAGAGGTAGAGTGAAAGGGAAGCTGTATTGGTAGCTTCACCGATGGTAGAATATTATTGCTACCAACTCTCTTTCCACACTCATTCTCCTCCTTTCCTGTTCAAAAATTTCACCTAAGCAGGAAGAAAATGGAAATCAAAGCCTATAATTGCATGCACAGAATTATGATACAGGCACTTGGGACAAGAAACATACAAACAGTAAATGACTTTTAATCAAATCCTTCTCTCGGAATAGTGGGAGGTGAGGGTAGATAAGCTTGAGGACACTAGATACCAAAAGAGAATGAGTTTGGTGAAATGGTGCTTCTAAGAGAGGAGCAGAACCCTGACCGGGGCAAAGAAGCAGGCCATACTAGAGAACACCTGGGATCCTTCTATTGGCCAACCCTACAGCAAACGAAAGAAACAAGTTTCCCGGGGAACACTGGGAAGAGGAAACTCAAGGTTTACGAGTACCGAGCACTTTCTGCATGCCAGGCGACCCTCAAAGAGATTTCCTTGCACAATTCAGAACCAAGCCTTTACCCCTCTCCCCCAAATCAAGTCTGACTTCTTTTGGTCTTTGCCAAAGCCTATGAAGACTGCTCCTCCGATCCTTTCCAGCATCACCACCAACCAGTCTTGGCATAAGCCTTCCTCTCATGCTCTCTCAAAAAGGCCAGCATTGTCTGAAAAGCAACCACATAGATCCTGATGCCTTTAAGCCTTAGCACCATGAGGGACTAAAAGAAAATAATATTTGAACAGTCAAAATAAGTGAAGAACTATTTTATTTATCCACTAGCAAGCCCCAGTCTAGAGCTATTAACTTCATTGTTAATCCTTTGGTGTTGCCTTTTATTTTCTAGGAGCAGAGCTTATGAAGCCTTGGGTTCTCTCTCTACTTTGCAAATCCATTCCAAAGCCAGAATGGAAGTAGGCTGCTCCCCATCTCCAGCACCAATACCCAGGACACCACTGGCATGTGACCAAGGGGCACGCAGGGGCATTTCCTGAGGCTTCTTGATGCCCTTCTCCCTGAGAATGCTTGGAATCAGCCCCATAATAGAATCATCTCTTGGAGCATTTTGCTCACACTTGGAACTGATGAAAACTTTATGAGGCAAATAGCATTTTTGCTATGTGATAGTTAAAAACTAAACTAAGTAGAAAGCAGGCCGAAACCCTGGAACACATGTCTCACATCGTCCCAAATATTCCTCACTATGTGGCTCCCATAAACACCATCTGCTGTGTTAATTTGTAAAGAATTACAAGGTTCTTAAAATTACACTTTGCTCTCTGTAGCGTACACTGTATCTATTAAGAGGGGGAGGGCATTGAGAATGCGTATCACATCTAGCCAGACACTGAGATCTTTTTCCTTCTAGGCTGGGATCTTGCTAAAAGTTTGCTAGGTCTGCATGGAATTTTAAGAAGTGTATCATATTCTTCCCAACCAGCTGCAGGAAAAACAACAACAACAAAAAATCGAAAATAAAATATATACAACAAAGTCTTTGCCCTAGATTATAATTCCAGCATCTTATGCATTTTCAAGTTGTGTGCACATCTCCCACTTCACTGGATGCTCATGACAATAAAAAGTCCTTAGCTATAAGTTGAAGAGGGTGAAGAGACAAAATTGAGAGAACTTCTTGGGTGAGACTTAAGTCTCCATTGCTGACTCCTGACCTCCAGGGTCTCCTCAGAGCCCTCAGGTGGTAAATGAGACTGCTTATCCCTGTCTTCTCACAAAGCCAGAAGAGGAACATCTTTGTTCCCAAACACACATCTCTGACAGTGCAGGGCTATGGTAACAGGCTGCTAATATACATTTTAGGTAAATTAAGTCCCCAGAGGAGGCGCTGGCTAAACGGTGATAAATGGTGGCTGGAAATGAGAAAGTAAATAGGAGCGTTTGGGGCTCAATAATCTTTCAGCTAGAAACTGTCAACGTGACGACGTTGTTGCAGATGCAGCTTCCTAGGCCCCTCCATTCAGTAGCTCTGGAGTAGGCTGGAAATCTTCATTTTTTATTGAGCATTTTAAGAATTATGTACAAGTTCTGGAAACACAGGGGTAGTTCAGTGGGTACCAACCTGACTAATCTTTGATTAGTTAAAATCTTTCCAATTGTGGCCCAGGAATCTGCATTTTCAGATTTCTGTGAAGTTCTACTGATCAGCCAATTTTGGTAACCAAAAGGTTTGTGACAATTTACTGGTGGTAAGCCTAAAGTAGGACCAAGAATTACACTTAAGGCAATTCTGCTTAATTCTTGATGAATTAGTTACTCTATCTCAAAAACGTAAGTTTCTGAACCAACTAATTAGAAAACAAAACAAAATAAATCTATACTGCCCAAGAAACCAAGACAATACAGAGTAGACACAGCCTGCCACATCATTTCATAAAAAGTCCCCGCATAAAGAAAAAGAAAGTTAAATCAGCTTCCCCAAATTCCTTGCCTATCATTATTACATCTACATGTAGACATCAGAATAAGACTAGCTAGATGCAATGAACATGGAAATAAAGAAAGATGCTGATCTCACTAAAACATAGATAGTTTAAGAAAATTTTGCAGTATCACACACAAACTATAAAACAGGATCCTGATCCAAGCTGATCCTGATTTCAGAGCTTCTACTGTTAAACCCAAGTCTACACTCTGCTAATTTCCCAACATTTTTTGAAAATGTACTCCCAATATCCTCTTTCCATGGTCACAACCTCTCTAATACCTCTAAGTACATCTCAATCCTCAGAGAAGAGTTTCTTTGAGCACCCCATAATAACCTTCTACCTGCCAGCTTGACCTTCTTTTCTCCATCCTGAAGCAACCTCTATAGGCCAGATTAGGCCCTGCCTCTTCCTGACCACACAGCCCATATACAAGTCTCCTTTCTCTCAGCCACAATAGCAATTAGCATAGTCCTTTTCTGATGTTCAGCCATAGCATCCCCTCAGACAAATCCCTGCACAGCCTTCTTTAGACAAGTTGGCACCTAGTGGTCTCAATCCCACATCCCCCAGAGTCAGACATCTGGCGACAGCTGCCTCCTAACTTCCAAGCTCTGGTGAAAAAGGCAGGGTTCAGGCTGAAGGTTGTTGCTTGAATTTTCTCTGTTCATTCTAAGTAAGTTGACCTGAATGAACTACTGTTGCTTCCAATTAAGTCATCGATCCCACGAAAAACTGGATTCTTAACACTGATTGTAAGAAAATAATTTATTAGAACACATTGGTAATAACCCCCTGAATTGTTTGGTGATACAACTATCAATTGCATTTATAATGTAGTAGAGTAAAATAAAAATGTTGTAACATGTGCCATTATCACTTAACTGTATGGGTACCCTCTCCATTAGCAAAGTGTAGCTCTATGACAGAAAGATCATATTTCCCTGTATCAGGTACAACATCCACAAAAGTTTCTTTTGTACACAATAAAGCCTTGTACAGTTGACCCCTGAACAATGTGGGGGTTAGAGGCTCTAAACCCCTGCACAGTTGAAAATCCACATACAACTTCGGATTTCCTAAAACCTTAACTACTTATAGCCCACTGCTGACAGAAGCCTCACTGATAACATAAGCAGCCAATCAATACATATTTTGTATGTTATATATAAAAATATTCTTACAATAAAGTAAGCTAGAGAAAAGAAAATGTTATTAGGAAAAATCACAAGGAAGATAAAATATATTTACAGTACTGTACCGTATTTATCAAAAAATATCCACATATAAGTGGACCCATATAGTTCAAACTGTATTGTTCAAAGGTCAACTACAGTTAGTGACAGGATAACTCACTCCTATAGGATTTTTATTGCCAAGCTTTCCTGGGTGAATGAACCACACACCACTGAGGAAGATAAATACCAAATCTTAGTCTTTCCAGAATCTAATACTAACCTGTTCATTTGCATCCAAGACTATCTATTTGGCCATGCACAGCCATGGGAATACACATGCCAGCTCCAAGGGTCATCTTAGTCTCCCCAGTGCTTGTGACATTAACACCTAGGGCAAAGGGGGCTGGATCCTTTGATAAAGAAATTAGTGTTATCTCATTCTTAAGTAAAATTAACATGCAAATGTAATTTCCAGTTCAAACCCCCATCTGCCTTTCCTTCATGTCTTCTCTCATGCCTTCCTTTCCTTGAAAGAATTTATGAGGTAGACAGAAAAAGTATTAAGTTATAGCTTGGCTCTGATACCTACTAGCTGCGTAACCCTTGGTGATTTACTTAAACTCACTAAGTCTCGGTTTTCATCTGTATAATAGTGGAAATGATGCCTAACCCAAGATTACAATGAGATAATACATGCAAAATATCAGTTTCTGACTTTAGCATGGAAATGGTATTGCTGGTAATGGAAATGGTTAAAAAAAAAACAAAAACAAAAACAAAACAAAAAATACCTGATTTTTTCTTTTTCCTCTCTTGATTCAAACTTTGGGAAAATGCAGTGAACCATGAAAAGATGCAAGATGGATGGACTGAATGTCTAGGGAGAATATATTGATTTATAGGCTGGATCTGGGTCTACCACAATTTGCCATTTGAAAATCTTTTAACATCTGAGTGGTATTTAACATTCATGAAATTTTCACCATTTTAAAGTCCATATGACACAAATCAAGTCTAAGGCAAATGAAAAAGGAGAACCAGACACGGACCCTGAAATTTCACTAAAAGCATAGTGAAGAATATAAAATTTGATAGCTCTTGTTTCTTATGCTAGTGAGGGACGGGGAACAAATGTTGGGGACTGATTCCTCCTTTTCAGTCCTATGCATGGGTAAGAAATCAGTGTTATGCCCAGATTTTTAGATCCCCAAAGACCACCAGGGAGCCAAGTCCGATGCGAAAGCAAAGAGCCTTTATTTGAGCTAGCTCGAGCTCAACCTCCCACACTCACAGACGCAGCAGCGTGATGTGGAGAAAGAGAGCGAGTTTCAGAAGGCGCAGCAGTTTTATAGGGGCCAGTGGCCAATGAGTTTGTAACAAGCACACAGTGGCCAATAAGATTGTAACACACATGCAGAGAGTTGTATGGTTATATTAGGCCATACGCAGAAGGCCAATTGAATTACGATTTACCCTAAAGTAGCTGTTTGAACTAGCCTATCACTCTGGTCAGAACTGGCGCGCGAGTTTGGCGGGCTAAAGGCGGAGTTTACATTCTTTGGCGGTTAGGGGTTCCGCGTTCCTATTGCCTAACTCAAACTAACTCAAGGGCTGGCTAGGCAATATTTTGACATTCTGTGGTTATTTTCAGATGCAGATCATGTGGGGGTTATACATAAGATGGCGGGTGTAGCACAAAATGGAGTTAGCCTTGCTCTGCTCTTTCAATCAGCAGTGAACACACTTCACTGATGATTTTAATTGCACTGAGCACCTATACCTAACTGCCAGCAAAAGGGAGATTCCCTGAGCAGCATGAGTGGATTCTATTTCAGTCACCCTCTGGGCACATCAAGGAAGGGATGGCCTTGCTGAAATGATGCAACAGGCCTGCCATGTCTGCCCCATGTTGATGCAGAGTCAGTGAGAAGAGCTGCTAACTACTTACAAATACCTCAGTAAGTGAGGGCTGCCAGAGATGGATCTGAGCAGCAAGAACACACCTTTTTTCCAAGTATGGCTTTCACTGTGATGCAAAATCTAGAGATCAATCATTACAGAATGATTTTAATTTGTTTATAAGGACTCCTGGAATTTCCTGCTAAAATACTAATAAAATTGAGAAAGAATTTACTTAAGTAGTAATTTGCTTACTGGTTTTTCATCTATTTCTCCCATTAGACTATAAACTTCATGGGATTAGTAACTTTATCTGTCTAGTTTTCCTGTATGTGTATTTCACTAAGTCCAGTCTCTGGCACAAGGGTTCTCATTGAATCACTGACATAAAATAGTTGTCATTTTGGAAAATAGAAATTTGATTTCCAAAGAGAACACAAAAGTAGAAGGCAAGAAACTTTTGTGCGGGGGTTGGGTGAGGGAAGCCTAGAGTTAAAAATATATTCTGGTTCCATAGGAAAGCTGCTAATCAAGGCATTTAGGTTTTAAAAATTAGACACATCCATACAACACTAGCCAAAAACAACCACAAAACAGTAATGAAAAAAAGAAATCGAATAATAGTAGGGATATGAGGAAGACAAAATAAGAAGGAAGAAGAAGAGGCAGCAGAGAAGAAAAAGAAGAAAAATAAGATATTTATGGAGATTAAGGCAAAAGGTGGCCGAGACTTTACCCTGGAGCTTGGGAACTCCAGTATTGTGGGAAATCCAAAGTAGGAACTACAAAAAAAAAAAAAGAGGAACTACCAGGACAACAGCCAGGAATCCAGTTACTGAGACAGAAAGCACTAAAAGGTAGTCAAAAGAGAAGTCAGAAATTGGAACTGGAAGGGATGGTCAAGTCTGGAGTGAAAACAGCATTAAGTCTGACTTGAGGAGGAATCACCATGTTCTGGGTACAAGTTCTTTCATTCCATGTGCAGAAGCCAGACTGGTTCAAGCCCAAAAGGCCTGGGCAATCGACCATCTCTCCCCAACCTACATGTGAACAAGCACAAGGCCATGCTTACCACCACTCAGCTATGTACCTTCCGACTCCCTTCCCTTCTCCCCTATCCAGAGAGCTCCACAGAAAGCCTCAGCTCCTGGAAGAGCCCGCCCACCTGAGCCCCTTCTCTAGGACTATCCCAACCCTGTCATTGCCTTCTTTCCCTTTTAATTAATCCTGCTAAGTGCAAAACATACAAACAGAAGAATTCTCAAACCAATCCACATTAAATATAGTCTCTATCCCAACTTTGGGTTCTAAACTCAGTGACTCCAGGGATAGGGCCATCAAGCCCTGGAGCAGGCTTCCATGTGCAGTGGTCTAGGCCAATATAGAATTCATATGCTGTAAATCACACCAGTTAGGTTGAACTCTGTCTCCTTGTGCCCTGTGTGCTCTATGTGGTCAGCCACCACATTCTACTTCAAATAAAATATTACTCTGGGAAAGAATAAGTATTTATTGAGCATTTACTTGATATTGAGCCCTGTAGAGGTATGATATGGGCTGAGTTGTGCCTCCCCAGAATTTATGAGTTGAGGTTCTACCCCACCCCCTCATCCCCACCCTTACCTCAGAATGTGATTGCATTTGGAGATACGTCATTAAAGAGATAATTAAGGTTACATGAGATCATTAGGTGGCCTCTTATATGATACAATTTGTGTCTTTAAAGTGGAGGAGATTAGACACAGAAAAACACATGAAAAGACTGTGGCGTAGAAGATGGTCAGCTACAAGCCAAGGAGAGAGGCCTCAGAACAAACCCGCCCTGCAGAAACCTTGATCTCAGACTTCTAATTTCCAGAACTGTGAGAAAATAAATTTCCATTGTTAAAAATCCCAGTCTGTGGTACTTTGTTATGGTAGCCATAGCAAACTAATTCAGTGTGTGACAGGAAACACTAGAGTAACGATTTGTTGAGGTTTTGCTTCCTATTAAAATACATTACAGATTCAGGCTAGTAAGAAGGCTAAGAGGGCTGAGGTGGGGTCAGGGAGGGAAGATGTGACTGTCTCTAGCAATCCTAATTGATTTCTCAGAAAGCTCTTCAGTTTTTCACAGCATGAGGCTTATATCAATCAATTTGTCCAATTAAGGAAGGAGCCCCATCTCATCCAACAATTGGAAAATGGGTTTCTCAAGTCCCAGAATACATTTCTTGCTCCAAATGCCAGAAGGCTTACTCAGTCTTTCTCAAGAACCTCAAAGAGTCCTGCAGCTCTTATTGAAAACTGGTAGCTATCAGATAACAAGGTAGATAAATAGATGACAGATGATAGATAGAGCCATTTAAAGTAATCTTCCTAAAAGACCCTCAGATATTTCTCATCTCACAGAACAGCCAAAAACAATTTAATCTCATGTTTCCTCACAATTTTAATGAAATAAAAATGTGACTTGTGTTCCCTGTGTGTAAGCTTGCAAGCGCTTTTGATTAAAAAACCTGAATTGGGGGCGGGGGGCGGGGTGCATCTGGGTGACTCAGTCAGTTAAGCCTCCAACTCTTGATTTCCACTCAGGTCATGATCTCATGATTGTGAGATGGAGCCCCACATCAGGCATCCCACTCAGCCTGGAGTCTGTGGGAGAGTCTCTCTAGCTCTCTGCCCCTCCCCCGGCTTGCT